>CM060836.1:30162500-31392500 GCA_030762175.1 Metallyticus violacea
GGTTCCAGGGTTGCAAACATGGTTACTTATGCAAATATATCTTAGAAACCTGTTTAATACTTATTGTGTAATATCACTATTGCACTATGATTTGATTTTGAAACGGAAACGAGAAATATAATTTATTTAAAAATATGAAACCAGTTTAAAATGTGTAATTTGTATGTGCTTAATAGTATAATAATCATCATGTTCCTTAATAAACCAAAGTTGGTAACACAGTCTTATTATACAACTTTTCCAGCTCCGAATGTCACAAAATATAGTTTCTATTTGAGTACCTTGTGTTAAACGAACTGCTACATGCGTTTCATTTATAACCGGACCATAGATCGCGTACATGCGTTGTTCGCTTGCACTACAGTGACCTGGATATTATTACAGAATGCACTAGCGGTGAATAACCCACTCAAGGCAGCGTTTATCAGCTGTTTTATACTGTGTCAGTTGTTGTTCGAGCTGTACAGACTAGAGTTTGTTCATTGTATATCTCAAAAGTGAAAGTTTATTCAAGACATCTGTGTTGTGTGTGAATCACATTGGATTTTTCTTATCAGTTCCTGAAATGCCTACCGAAATAGTCATGCTTGAACAAAGCATTTTTATGCACGATACATACGTAAAAATGAATCATGTAGACAGAGAGATATGAGGTGAATTTGAAAAGAAATTTTCCTGTTGTTCCAGCTCCAGGTAGAGAAACTGCTAGATGTCTAGTTAATAAGTTTAGGATCGCTAAACGCTAAACATAAGAAGCGAAAAAGAAATGTTCTAACGGGGAAAAAAAATTGACGAAATTGGTGCATCAATCGAATACTTTCCAAAGGAGTTGTTCAGACGTGTTGCACAGCAAGTGGGTTCGGAAATTTCATTCGAAGATGCCAGGAATGTCTGAATGCATATTTTATTTTTATTTTTTTTATTTACGGACGCTCTTTAACATCTCACGTCACCAGGGTACCATTCAATTCAGGGCGTGAAACGGCCGACAAATTTTGCTCAGAGGCCTCTTTTTTTCAGGCTTGAGGTTCTTTATCGTGCCGTAAATGTACGACACGGGACCCACGGCTTTACTTCCTTCCGAAGGAAGCCATACTTGGATTTTTACGCCCGAAAAAATACATCGACTCTGGCCGGGATTGAACCCGCGATCTTGGGTTTACGAGGCAAGTATAATATCACTAGACCACCAGGCCCGACTGGTTTACACACGAGGCGTTTCACTTGAGTGGTTACGTGAACCCACAGAGCATGCATATTTAGCCGCAGAATATCAGCGCGCTATTCAAGAGGTGTCCTTACTTTCAGTGAAAGTTGGGAGTTTAATTTCAATGCCATCATACAGAACAGCGGGACCACAAATTTTCAAAACGAAACTATAAACACAGTACATTGGAATAGAATTATTAAGTCCGCTCTGAATCTTGCTCAATTTATTTTCTTCTATGCACTAATTAATGGTTATTTTAAGCAAGACAACATACGAATCGCATTTCATGAAGCAAAACTGAAAAACAGTACACCGAAACAACAACAACAACAATAATGATGATGATGATTATGAAACAATCATTACTTTTTTATGTTTGCCGACGGCCAAAGAAACAATTAGCATAGTTTGGAACCCAGCGCTGCCGATTACACACGACATGAACACCGTTTTGGGTTGGTGTCAAGCAAGCGACAAAGAAAGAAAGTATTTTATCTGCTTAACCTGAGGCGTAACTACTGATAGCTTTATTTTGTTTAAGATAATTAAAAATATAGTTTTTCTATGTTTGTGCCTTCTGTCAGTGTGCATACAAGGCATTGCGCTAGAGGTATATTCTACTACGAGTCAAAGTGATGGGGAAGGTACCTGTGGAGCGGATGTTAACAGTTAACGCTCCTACAAAATCGGCAAATATAAAACTGCTGGGTAATAGATTATATTATATTAGGTAAGAATAAAGAATACTTGGCAACTGTTGTCACATGGCACATAACTTCATGGAACTGATCCAAAGTTTCTTTTACGACCGATAATCTCCAAAACGTGTGGCCTTTAAGAGTGCCGGATTTTATTGCACTCATTTTTTTTCTATGGCACTAGCTTTTAATTGCGTTACCGCGGACACTAGCAGAACATTACACCAGAAATCAACGATAATAAACAAAAGTGCCCCAGTTATAGCCAGAAACATCAGACATGTTTGAGGTGAAGTAAGAACATTTAAGCATTAACGTAATCTCTACATTTAAAACGAAATGCCTTGTTACTAGCTTTATTCTTGTTACGTGAATAAATAAAGAAACACCAGATTTATATAAATTAGCCTGTAATAAACATATATGAGCACTTCTTTGATCTATTGGCTAGCATTGCTGACTGTTAACCGGGAGGCCCTGGCGATTCCTGTTACCTGCTTATGAATTTCTTTAAGTTAGGGAGATCTGGAACGGGGTGCACCCAACCTGGTGAGGATAATTAATTGGGAAGCTGCCTAATAAAGAGGTGGCGTTCTTCAATCCAGAGAGCAGCATAATAGGCAATACTGCCCTTATCATTGAGGTCGTGAGACGGAGCTCGCTGCGGAAGGCCAAGATTCACTAGGACTGTAGTGAAGAAGTAAATATAGTTGAATAAGTCACATTTACAACTGACGAGATTATAATTCTCTAAGTCACGCAATGTTAAAATAACTCCCATGCAGTAGCATTTGTCATAAAATATATGACATAACTTTAACGAACGCAAAACATTACAAATGTTTTCAAGTTATTTATTCAGCAGGTCATTTGTATTTTTCAAGAAACTCTATGAGGAGAATAATGCTGAAAAAGTAAAGCAATTCAAAGCTACAAGACGAAGACATGTTGAAAATTAGAAACAGCGTTACATTTGGGTGATTTATGCATAGGCAGAGTTACTTTTCCCAAGTTCAATTCCCTAACCGTAACTTCTAAATACTAATCGTTTCAATACTACAATATATGTACTAGTCCCCCTTCACATATGCCGTAACATTTTAGGCTTTATTTATGGTATTGAGTTTCCTTCCACTCTTCATGAATCATTTCTTGAAGCCAATCTACCGTTACGTTTTCCCTGTCTGTCTGTCTGTCTGTTTTTTTTTTAATCGTGTTTAACGCCCCTTTTTACTACTGAGGCACCACAGGCGGTGAACACTGGTGATACATGAAATGAAATGATATATTGGGAAAGGGTTTTTATTTAAGGAAGGAAACGTTCCTGGCCTAAGTTTAGGGTACCTCCCCGGCATTTGCCAGTTATGAGGACTGAGGAAAACCTGGAAAAGACCTCAGTCAGGGAGGCCGGTCCTGGCGGAATTCGAACCCCAGACCTTCCGCTCACGAGTCCTTGCCTTAACGACCTCGGCCACATTGTCTGTGAGATATTATCACACATATAGCTGGATATGAAACAGATTTTACAAGGATATTTAACATAAAAACAGAAATATAAACGCATTTCATTAATAAATAATCTATGTTTGTATTTTAACACATAATATCCCTTTTGTCCCGTACTGATGGTATATTTAACATTTTCATGCTATTCAAAAGCTGTTCTATGGAATTAGGTTTTAAGTATTCATCTGTTTGAATATATTACTAAGTTACTGTTCATTTTTAGTGAATTTCCAATCTTATAATAACTTTATTAATTTTATGTTCTGAAGTATTAGTTACATGCATATAAACTGTTGCGGAGAGCGAAAGAAAAGTTATTTGGTAACATTCTTAAGTTCAGAGAGAGTTAAAGTTAGGGACACCTGAATTTTGTCATCCTTCTGTAAAACGAGGGTTAGCCAAATCACCAATCATGTGAATCATCTAGTATATTTTAATAAACATTTTTAAAATAACAACGATTTGTTAGTTGTCCGACAAAAGCATAAAAGCATTATATCTCCAGGGTGTCCAGCATAATATATATATTCTTTACAAAGACCATACTTTGTGTAATCTAAAGAGCTTTCATTAATAAAAATTTAACTTTTAACATTTTTAAATTTCCCTGTCTATAAACTATTTATTTAACATAATTTAATTTAAACAAAAAATGCATCTATTTAGATATTTGTTGGGAAAATTTTAATCCAACTGATAACATTGTAGATTTCACCCCAGTAATCCTCTCTTTGGAACTTTAAATTTTTGAAATTGAAATTGGACAAACGAACACTATAAAAGCTACCGAGCATTTAATACCGTGGTTATCTTGGTTATAAATTGTTTCAAAATGGTGTATATCCTACAAGAAAGAACGGAATGTAAGCGGATTAGTGAGGAGTTCTGAAATTTGTGTGCTATTAATAACTGTAATTTTGTTAAAAATAATCAGATTTTAATTGCACAACCCAGTAACATTTTTATTTATCCAAACTTAAAAAAAAAAAAAACAAACAAACAAATAATACCACGAAGTTTTAGAATAAGATGTTTAATTTTAGATTTTATCATTTAACCTCGATTCAACTTAAAGTTTGATATAATATTTAAATGGGATTAATTTATTTTGTATCGTTGCCTGTCAACCTGTATGTTTTATTGCTATTTGAATTTGGACAGAACAAACATAAATCCGTTAGTTGTAGGATGGAGAAAGGAATTATGTTCGATAAAATGACAATATTAATTTTATAATAATACAGTTGATTTCTTAAGACAAATTCGATAATTTTCTGTTCTTTCTTGTAAGATTACAGCCTCCTTGGTTTAGAGGCCAGCATTGTTGATTGCTAAACGGAAGGTTCCTGGTTTTATCCTCAGTACCTGCTTAGGTCTGGGACGGGATCTACTTAACCTCGAGAGTACAATTGGGATGCTACCTGATTGAGCAGTGAAGCCGCGTGATGGCGACCAACGAGGTGATGATATGCTGAGTATATGTGCCCCTCTCTGTCGCAAGACGGAGGTAGAAAACACAGCGGTTACTGCGGTTTGCCTTCACCATTCTTTCACTCTACCTACAACTGTTTTAATTCTGTACAAATTCAAACAACAATAACAACACTCCAGAAATAAAATATATGATAACATTTGCATCTACTTGAGAAAGTAAGCATCAGAAAGTGAGGGTATAATTTTAAATTTCAGAGTGTTTGTGGCTCGATCTGAGGAGGGAAAACCTAATATTTGATTCACGTTTGTTTTAAACTTCCTCTTCAATATTTAAACTGTTTTTAATTTAACTTATGTTAATCAGACAGATATTCAGATTAGGAAAGTTTGAAGTGAAACCCTGTATAGTGAAGGCTACAAATGGTAGGAAAAACGTGATGCCTTCCACAAACTATAAAAACGTGAGAAGAAGTTTAATCGTCTCCGACTCAAAGCAGTTGTTTGTCAAAGGTTAATCAAGTAATCTGTTTCTGTGAAGCAATTTCAGATGTGGCCTTGACACCGCAGCTCAAAGCAGCAGATGAGGAAACTTAGTAATCTATTACTGTGACAACTTCAGTGGGTCAAGTCTGTAGTTAATAGTTTTAAAGGAGAAAGTGACTGCTGATAGATCTCTCAAGCTCTACTGACAAAACCTGACTTACAAGGATCTCTCACCTGGCATACATCAAAGGTAACTCTACCATTCTGGAAGCACATGAAGTCTTGTTATAGGGAAGGTAAAGTGGTGAATGACCTCAAATATTGTCAAGGGCAAACCTGTAAACAACAAATAAATAAACAAAACAAAAACAACTGAAAGTGCTTCTAGAGGAAAAAGAAGGTTGCCATACTTCGTGCAAGGCGAAGAATGTTTCTTCTTTACAATAGAGTCGCTGGAACTCGCAAGAGGGGGAAGAACGTGAGCTTTTATTTATTTATTTATTTATTTATTTATTTATTTATTTATTTATTTATTTATGTACTACATTCACCCTATGCTAGACCAGTCAGTGATATCATCATCAGCTTTAGTTCTTTCACGGATCTTTCTTTTGGTGCCTGTTGCGGAACGATGCTCTAGAAGAGCCATGTCTGGATATACCAATCGTATCACTATCAGTAATACCACGAGAGGGTCTGAGATTACCGATAATTTCACGAACGTACTGAAAGCTCAGACAAAACAGTTCATGCTCTCGGGGAAAGAATTTGCCCAATGTGCGGAGAAAGCGATACCTGGAGGCATATCTTGGCAGAATGCAGGGAAACGGAGGTTTTAAGAAATGAGCAATTATCACTGCAATTTTTGAATTCCAACAGAAATTTGAACATTTGCCGGGAAAGGTTGGTGCATGCGAGGTACTCACACAATTTGGGAATATTTCTAGAGAAGACCCGACAAAGGAGGTTAATGGCCATAATGAAGAGAGGGTGTGAGTAAATGGAAGAGAGGTTCAAGAGTAAGGGTTTCATTCATGTTTGTGTATTTGTATTTAAATTATTAATAGAAAACGTAAATATATCGAAGCATTTGTATATTTGCATGTATGCATGTAGATTTGTATGTATGTATATATGTATGGATGTTTGTATGTATGTGTATGGCCATTTTGATTGTTATAAGGACGATATTAGCATGTACGGCCGTAAGGCACATGCGAAAGTTGTATTTATTTGAATATATTCTAAAACTGATACAATAAAACGTCTACTGCTACTGCTACTGCTACTGCTACTGCTACTGCTGCTGCTACTGCTACTGCTATTACTACTACTACTACTACTACTACTACTACTACTACTACTACTACTACTACTACTACTACTACTATCACTACTACTACTATTACATTCCAGCATAATTATTGTTTTATACCCCCCCCCTTTTCAAGTAAATAGAAAAACTAGCAAAACATTTTTTGGTGGCCTGCAAATCTGCTAATACCGAAGGGTCGCTTTTAATAGCAGTTCTGTTGCATACTAAAATTGCCGAATGTAAAGTTGTAAACAATATCATTTAAACCAAAAATGTGTTAACTGGTAAAAACTTCAACATATTAGATTTAAAATAAAATTGACATTTGGTGACATAGCACACTTTAAATATGCTCCGATCGTAAGTGTCTATGTTGAAAGGAACTTTTCAAAATTAAGAATGTTCTTGTTTCTTAATTTTGGCAATCTGCACACGCACATAGTAATACAGAGCTACTAAATTTTAGAGTGTAATTTTTCACTTCCTTTTTTTTTTTTTACTACAAATTAATGTAAAAACACATGCTTTTAAAAAGGTTAGTAATTAGTGTTTAATAAAACAATGATACACGCTAACATGCATTATTTTTATGGATTTTCAAAAATTATGGATAAATTTAAAATTTTTAAGGTCGTTTTATAAGTATTTTTAAATAAGAATTTAGTTCAACAACCGGGTCCTGATAATGACCAGTGGGCTAAAAACACACAAATGGGGGTTAGGAAAGAAAGATTATTTGAAGGAGCTGACTCGATAACTTTATTCCTTCTGTAATATTATTTTTCAAAGTACTAGCATAGAGAACTTTTATTTCAAAACTTCTGTCTGAATAACGACCCATTTAATATAGCCATACGTCAATTTAAATATTGAGATCAATGTTGCTCTCATTTTAGATTTCACCACTCCATACGCGAACTTTGAAATTTCAAATGGCATTCTATTACATTTTGTGATTACATTTTAAAGAAGAGACATTGATATTACATTTATTATATTTAAGTTGCTTAGCAACCTGGACTGTAGTTATTATTGTTTGAAATTTGAGAAAATGATACTTTTGAGCACTTAATGTAGTAGTTGTGCTTTGGTCATATAAAATCTCAAAAAGGTGTATACTCTAGTCAGGAAGTCCGAAAAAATACTCTTTTACTGGAATATTATTCATTAAAATGTTTGCTTGTTTGTTTTTTCGTTCAGCAACTAGCCGAATTATATTTTTTATTCCCTAGGTTGCTCTAATAGCCAATATATATAAATAATATTATTTGAAAAAGGGAATTAAACTCGTGATATTATTATTATTATTATTATTATTATTATTATTATTATTTCTTTCAACTTAAACCATTCAAACCTTGAAGAGCCTCTACATAAACGTTTTTGCTTCATCCAAAACTTTGCTTTTTGCTTTTGCTTTGAGTAATTTCTTAACGTCTTCAGCTTTCTTAACACTGCTTTTGAATTCTGGCCTTATTAATGGAACAGGGTCTATTTTCGCTTTGTTTCTGCTCTCTGACATGTATGGACCCAAGCCTTGCTAATCTGAAATGTTTGACAATATTATGAGAATCTCATATGGTGAATTTGCCAGTTTCTCTCAAGAATCATATAACTGCCATGTTGATTTAACACATCGTGGTACTGCAAAGACTGTGCTAGTTTGACTTTTTCTTAGTTGTTTCTCAAATACACCGAACACTCGGTCAGGGGGCATATAACCGTGCCCCTTGATTGTAAAATAATACAAAATTTCTTTGAAAATTCTTGATGAATCACCAAACGGAAATAGTTCAGCCATCATCACCGAATTTTTATTATGAGAACAGCTTCAATGTTAGCCCCCGAGTTTTTGCTTCTCAATGTTTCTTCTGCAACTTTATTAAAAATATCTTACTTCAGAAGCAATTTGATTGGCCTCACGCGATATTTGTGTTTGAAGTCAGCATTTGTTCAACTTCATTTAAGGACTATCAAAGTCGACAGACACCTTGACTATTTCTGGAAGGTAAGGGCCCATCGGAGGCTACAGGAGTTCATTTCTACCAGGAGGATGATGGTAGAAATGAACTCCTGTAGCCTCCGATGGGCCCTTACCTTCCAGAAATAGTCAAGGTGTCTGTCGACTTTAATAGTCCTTCCTCCTGGATACAAAAGCGAGAGAGAGAGAGCAGCGACTCTATTTCTCTTTTTATTGTTTTACGGTCGCCTAGGGGGTTCCCTGCATTGTGACACGGTCTATACCAAATAAGGTTTATCACCGCCCTAGATTTAAATTATACTAACCAATGAGCTGTTTAGAACTTTCCGACACCGCGTGACAGATCCGAACATGATTTTGCTTTTTACTAAGGACAGAACGATGTCACTATAAAATCCCTTGTAAACAGATCTCGGACGTGATGCACCATTTGTCTTTAAATATACTGTAACTTTCTAAGACGATCAAGTTAAGGCTAGATACAAAATGTGAAACCAAATGAATTTATCAAGTTTCCGAAAATGTTAATTTGCTACACCCTTCAGCAGTACATGTGACAACATTGTGCAGTTATATAACCAGAACTGCCGTAAGTAAATAACAGTTTAGGGAGGGAAGAGTTGGTTCTGCTGGCTATGTCTGGTTCTTTAAGTTTTAGAATTCCATGAAATTTCTTAACCCTAAGCTTGTGGAGTCTATAAACTGTTGTAATGCAAGTTTTTCATTTAGAACTTTTGTACCTCTAATTTCAACAATAGTTCTATACTTATGGAGCACATGTCAGTTCTAGGAGTGCCAAAGGAAAGCTAAAAACTTATAAAAGATACTTTTATATTTTGAAAGGGAACATTTCATGCGCCCTGCTCTCATACGATCTGCACAAATTACCTCATATTTAATCCTAGGCTTAGATAGGGCCGTTAGCATTTACTTCGTGTGTACTTCTAACACTATCTTTATCAACTTTCTAATACATTGTTATACTTTCCTAGATGTGGTAACACAAACGTCAACCTCCTCGTTTAGAGCCTTCTCTGGCGCCTTTCAAACCTGAGTACAGGCTAAATCAGGTCACCTGCACCTTGTTGAGTGTATCGAGTACTTCACGTGTTACCGCTGCTTCTCTTACGTTCGCGAGGTGCTCCTTGAACAAAAGAGTAATCTGCCCCGCACGCGAGTTCGATACATAAATTAAGTATAATACAAGTGTCACACTGAAACCCACAGACCACCAAATGCATCATACATTTTCCAAAAACTTACCTACCATTTCTTATTATATGTTCCATGCCATTATTTTCGCATATGAAGTTTAACTTGTGTTTGGTATTTAATCTTAAAAAAAAAAAAAAGTCTGAATTTGTGCCTAAGCTTGCAGTCCTCAGAAATATTTCATTGTTGAAATAAATTCAAATAAACATTGCTGCCAATAGGAGATAAAAGGAATAATGATATAGAACAAAAATTAATAAAAATAAATAAATAAAATTAATTTTATTGAAAAAAATTATGATAAAGTAAAATATCTATAAGATAAAACTAATAAATAAAATAAATGAAAAATTTGATAAAGGCAGTCACAAATAAAAGAGAAGAAAGAAGAAAACACATAAATTGAAATGAGTAGATGAAGAAAATTATATTGAAATAAACAAATCGAAAGAAATACATGAATGAATTAATGAAGGGCTAATGCAACGTTTCTAACAGGAGGGGAAAATCTTCTAATTATTTGTTTTTTCTCGTTCTTTCAATCATACTGACATTTATAATATTTCACAATAAATACTGAAGTGTTAATACGCGTGTTTTTGTGTAACTATCTCTGTTACCTCACTTGTTTACAACGTACTATAAATGTGTGAATGAGTAATTTTATTTATAAATAAAATAAAATTTTATTTTATTTATATATTCAAATTAATTAAGCTAATAAACATTTCCAATTTCAATACCTTTTTAAAGGAATTTTTACCGTCAGAATTTGCATTTGAGATATAAAGCATTACTACATTGAACTAACTGTGATTTAAATGTTTTCTGAGAAATGAGTTTCTTGACATAAGCCAAGAATAAATTTAGTATTTTACTTTCATGTAGAGTACTAATTTACAACTATACAGCAGGGACGGTCTGCTAAATCCGGCTTCGAGTTGGGCATATTTCTCAATGACTCCATCTGATGTCGCGACAATCGCAGCCAACAGTCGTTAAACATAAAAATTGTAGATTCTTTAATTAAACGCTAACTTTATAATTAAAATGTATTTGTTAATTTCAAAATACACGAAATTAGAGCAATTGTCACTGAAATAAAAGGAAATTATGTATAACATGTAACTAAGATGCGTAAATTCGCTTTTTTTTAAACGTGCTTTTAAGTTTTGATTGTTGATTGGTGATTTATGAGTAACGGCGAAGCAATTATTATTATTATTATTATTCCTACTTTGCGTTTAGCTAAGTAAGTATAGCAACTATTCTAAATTATGACATTTCTGATTTTATAAAGTTAGGTTAAGGGCAGAACATATATTGGTTTTATATTTACTGTAAATGACAAATATCTGATGAGAGTATATTGTGTTTTCCGCGCTTTACATCAGCTTTACTATACGATATCTATTATTGGATAATCACACGGGGAAGGAGAGAAGAATATCGTAAAAATATGGGTGATATTCTGGAAATTTACCGTATTAAATAAGTCATTATCCAAGAGCAAATTTTACTACATAAATACCACCTCGATTTGTAAAATTTCTATATTCATTTTCTTGGCAGCATTTTATCACATAAGAACAGTCTTAAATAATATGAAATAATATTACTATTAATAATAATAATAATAATAATAATAATAATAATAATAATAATAATAATAATAATAATATCAAAGGAAGGGAATTATTTAAGTATCAGTGTTAATTATTATTCAGTGGAGCACTTCACAGTGTTTTTAACATTTTCCGACAAACTTGGAATTTCTGTGTTCAGAGGAATTCGATTCAACACCAGAATTTGTGTTAATTCCGTAACCTGTGCAAGTGTGCAATTAAAACACGCAGGCTTTAATTCACAAGAGCGGGTAGTACGCACATATATATCCAACCCTTGTGGCCTAAATTTAGCGTCAATAATAAATATTTCGGAATGCTTACGTTCAGCAATAATTATTAGTAGTATTTCAATGGCATATATATGCTTGGTAGCTGTTTAATTTATCAAAAAAACAGTAATAAATGCTCTGAACTATCCATTCCTTTATTTATACAGAGCAATCTGAAGGAGGCTACAAGTAGTGACAGTCAATTTCGTGACTGTTCACTCAGAATTCGTTCCCGAGTCATACCTACATTCCTTATATACTGTGACTTATTTCCTGGCCTGCTTACAAAGAAAAAACAGTAAAGAATCTGTAAATAATTATTTAAACAAAACTTTTAGATTTTCTAAATTCCTGTTTCCTAATGCCAAATGCTGCACAAAATATGTCATGTTTTGTTTTTAGTACTACCGTATATAAACGCTGGCCGGTAATAACAAAGTTTTAAAGCTACTAAGACCACACATGTGACAATACAGGAAGCAATTAATAAACTACTGAAGTGGTGCTTCAGGTATGTACAACACTTTACACCTTAATCTTTCATTGCATAACGCTTCGAGAGTAGAGTAGAGTGTAGAGTGGAGAAAAGAAAGCCATAATATTTATTATTTCATTTACTGTCATCTTCCACAAAACGGTTATTGGAAATTTACACATTATAAACAATTATAAATGCTTATAAAATTTATTGTAAAAATCTCCGAAAAACTACAATTTGTTTTATAAATCTTTAAAAGATGCAACAAAATGCCAAGCAAGGTACCAGATGCTACACGTCAAACATTATGGCTTCCTTGGCCACGTGACATTATTCTGATAACCTTTAAAAAATGAACCAAGGCATCTATTAACTGATTTTAAATTTTTAGAAAAATTAACTAAATACTACCACTATTTATTCTACTAAAAACCCGTTTCCACATACAGCGGACTTTTCAATGACCAGTTAATTAATTTATATCAATATTGCTACTCCGTAATCGTTATGCCGAGGTCAGGAGGACCCCAGCACACTTTGTTTACTATGTAATTCATATTTTTGCCGCAGTGTGACACTGAGGTTCTCAGTACGCTTTGAGTGGTTGTGTTGCAGCAAATTAGTATACGTCGTTAATAATACTTTTTCCTCTCACTGGAGTCAGGATGACCCCACCATACTGAAAACTTAAGTATATTATCTCGCATTGAGAAATGTTTCAGCACCAAATGGCATCGTTCACATGCAAAGAAAGTATATTACATCTAAGTATGTTGTTTAAGAAGGAAGTGACATCAACTTCACGCAAACAAATGAAAGCTGATGATCCGGAATGTGAAAAATGGATATTAGCATTGGTCAATGAGCTATAGAGTGGCTTTAGTGACATTGGTCTAGACCCGGACTGTAAAAATGTTTATGATAGAGATTTAGAGCTGCAAGAAATGGTGACGGCTGATATGAGTAGTGAAGAAAAAGAAGAAAGGCAATGGGACACTTTTATATTGCGGAAAGAACATTTTCAAGTGTAGCCCTCTACTACCTGCTACAAACGCACTCTGCACACAATTTATTATTTCATCTGCCAGTAGTCATTGGACCTGCCAAATGTTTCAGTAAATCTTGCACTGATCATGTCTAATAACTAGTGATATTTTAGTGGAAATCGTTTTGAGAAAAGCTGCAGCAAATCAGACAAAGGCTATCTGATAACCAGAGACATCAAGCAGCAGATACTGACATAACAGAGCTGAATACATTTTTGAACTTGTTTTTATATTTAGCAATTTATAAGCCCAAAGATAACTATCTAATTTCAATTTTTACGACTGATGGGAGTGAAAGAGACACTTTTAGATAAACTATTGCTTGTAAATACCTACTGCAGTTTTGTCCAGTTGTTATATGTATGTATTTTTAAACAGTTACCAGTTACTGTTATTGTTGAATTTTCTATTTCAAACTTTTCCCCTAAGGTAAAGCTTGTAATTCAATTCAAAATGACTGATTCTTGAAATGCCTGCATGTCAATTATTGAAAATCACACATATGGTAAAAAGGCAATTATGCTTACACAAAGAAACTTACAATGTAATTCTTGCCTGATTAATTTCTAAATATTAAACTTATGTTTAGCTCATTGTGATTTATTATCCTCATTCTTTATAATTTTGAAAAAAAGGAACGGGGTCCATTTGACCCACCATGCCAATTGTGCTACAAAAAATGCGCCATATTGGTTACGAGTTAAAGTACTTTTAAAACATCGTTGCGAAAAACCATTAAGATATTTAAATGATTGAAACAAGTGACAAGAAAATTATATGTTATCACTCAAGTGCAGAAAAATGCAAACTAATGAATGAAAGCAAATTTGTACAGTGACGCCAACATAAAATCGATCAATGAAATGAAACAAAATTTTTGAATTTTGACCAATCACAGCCCGATATTGCAATGAAATTACTGAAAAGTTTTACTCAAATCCCTTTACCACGCTAGATGGATTTGTCTTCTTATCAGTATAGCCAACTCTTTACCCCCCTCTATAACTCCTGAGTAGTAGATAGTCCAATTAAGTAAATTAATGTTTATTCCCCCAACTAATTATTTTTGGGTATTCAGCAAAACCGTCAGAAATATATGATAGTAGCTGCCTAAGCAAACATAAATTTTAATAATCACGTTGCTCAAATTGTAAAATGTTATCTCTGTTTTGTTTTTCTCAGTTAGTCAATGGAACGGTAGCGACTATAGCAGTTGCTTTTCTTCTATTTTAGTTTCACGGTTTCTGAATAGGTAGGTATTCATAAATTAAGTATAACATTTTAAATATTTGTTAATATTTAGTGCGCGAATTTCAAATGTATATTACTTTTATTCTTTTTCTAATCATGAAATAGTTCCAAACTCGTATTCGACTCTTTCTATTGGCATTACTGACAATCGACATTCGTTTGTTCATAGACGGCTTGAAGAGGTTAAGTATTCATAATACAAATGTACAATTATTACGATATTGTAAATCACATTTACGGTAATTATATTTAAATTTTTATTTTATTCGTGAAAGAGTTCTAATAAATATCACTCGAGGTTTGAGCTCACTCAGTACATTCATGAATTTATCGGCAAGCTCAGACCTTCTTGTGATATAAGTTGCAATACAAAAATATGTACGATCTTCTGTTGTTATTTATGTGGAGACAGTCAGAAAGTAATATCTAATTTTTATCTCTCTAGTTTTTAATTTACCAGAAAACTTAAGTGAAATATTAGAGCCACAAATTACATGTTTAATTTCTCAATTTTCAACATAATTTCCGTTTCTGTCCACATTTTAACTTCGGAACTTTTCAGAGTATCATCTTCAGAGCGCCCACGGTGATCTTCCTGGTATCACTGCGGTGATCGGGTGACTATGGGGTTTGGCCATCAGCTTCTGTACAGTGAGGAAGCTTGATATCCACTGTTGCATCACCATGAACAGGCATGAAAATCCTTAGCCACTTAATCGGGCGTAAAATTCCTAAGTGTAACTTCCTTTGGAAGGGAAGAAAAGCTGAGTTCCCATGTCGTACATTTACGACACGTAAAAGAACCTCAAGCCTGAAAGAAGAGACCTATGAAAAAAATTTATCGACCGTTTCACGCCCTGAAAGAATGGGAAGCTGATGACCTGAGATATTAAAAAGCGTCCATAAATAAATAAATAAAAAAAATATCAGGATAACGCTGGAAGGCTTACTATGTGTGGTAGCAAGAACCCCAACAGCCTCCATGGTTTAGTGATTGACGTTGTTAACTGTTGGCCGTGAGGTCCCGGGGTCGATTTCCGGTACTTAGGAATTTTACTAAGCTAGGGAGGTCCGGAAGTGGTCTACCCAGCTTCATGAGGTTAATTAGGGAATTGCCTGATGCAGAGATCTCGAAAATCACGTGATAGGCGATTGACGAGGCGCCGGCATGCTAATCACATGTCTCCCTGCAATACTGCCGTCTAATCAATGAAGTCATACGACGGAGGAAGAGGAAGCAGCGGTCGCTGCGGCGGGCATGGTCAAATCTCGGGCTGACGCGCCATAGAAGAAGGAGGAGGAGACTGAAAGAACACAAAAATGGTCGAGACGGAAAGTTTAAATGACAATTTTAATTTATGTTCAATACATATGATGCATTTATCCACTTGTTCGTAGGACAGTAGAACTGATTATTGAATATAAAGTGATTTATTATTTCAAATAGGGCGGGCAAGTGCTGGTCATATGCCACAGTATGAGGCCAAAAATGGGAAGAAGAAGAAGGGGAGGGAGACCAGCTCGACAAAGTGTAGATGACTTCAAAGAAGTAGCGCAAGAATGTGGACCAGAGAAGCAGCGCACAGAGATAGCTGTAAGGAACTACCGACAAAAATTTTTCCAAGACAAGAACTGTAAATATAGAAGACTGGACAATCTTCATTACATGCTCTTTGCTCGCTCTTCCATATACAAAAAATGATGACTAGAGTCGGGATTTTCATGTAATATTATCTTAAAATATGTACCAAATATGTAAAGTCAGAATTTCACATGAACTTAAAAGTCTTCCGTAAATTGTTTTATTAATATATCTCAAGACATTTTCCCCTATTAGGAGTTAGATTCCACCGGTGGCAGGAAATGTGTTCTTATATAGTCAAAACGATATCTGGACACCACACACCATCACTGGTGGTTTTCTGGCACCGGGAGTATGTTTGCTGCGATCATAGCTTTACACATGTCTTTATGAAACTAGTTTCAAGACAAATCTTTATGCATCAAAGCTTTTTTTAATTGAACGCTAGTATTTGAATTTCATCTACAACCTACTGTACTCGGTGATGAAAACTATCCAGGTTCTTAGTTCGCGGCTAAAGAACTTGCCATTGGAGCCATTCCAACAGAAATGAGCTATTTTTCACTTTTCACCTGAAATAGTTAACTACAAAATTGAACTACAACAAGGGGCGTTCTAAAAGTCCTCGGCCTTACCAAGAAAACACAGAACTTACGAGAAATGTTTTTTTTCCCCAACATAGTCACCTAGTATATCAATACATTTATTCCAACGACTTTCCAATTTTTTAATACCGTTAGTAAAATAAGATTCGTCCAACTGTGAAAAGTAAACGTCTCAGCTTCAACTCCATCATTTGGCATCAATCTTCGTCCACCCAGACATTTCTTCAGGTTTGGGAACAAAAAATAATCGATGGGAGCCAAATCCGGCGAATATGGCGGATGTGGAAGCACTTGGAACCGAAAGTCATGCATTTTTCAGCAAAAATCCCAGACGAGTGTGAAGGCGCATTATTGAGATGAAAGAAAAGCTTCTTTTTTGCTAGGTGTGAACGTTTAGCCTGAATTGCATCCTTCAGTTGGTCCATTAGTGAAACGTTATTCTTCCCGGTGATGGTTCTCTCCTTCTTGAGGTAGTCTACGAGCACTACACCATGAGAATGCCAGCAAACCGTAATCATGGCTTTTCCTGCAGATGGAATCGTTTTCTTCGGTGCACTTTCACCTGTTGCCACCCACTGTTTGGACTGCTCTTTCGTCTCTGGCGTGTAGCGACGAATCCATGTTTCATCTGCTGTTATGAAACGTCGGAGAAACTCATTGAAATTGTGTTTAAACAAATCTAAACACTCTTGCGAAATGTTCATTCGAATGCCTTTTTGGTCCATCGAGCAGAAATCTTTTTCATACCCAAAACTTCGAGTAAAATGTAATGGATACGGCCTATCGAGATCTTTGACTTGTCAACCTACTCGCGTACCTTCATTTGGCGGTTGCGAGTATGGCATTGTGAATTTTTGTCACAATCTCGTCGGTGATAGCAGTTTTGAACAATCATCTTGGATTAGTGTACGACCATGCTTAAACTAGGCAACTCATTTTTTAACCGTCGAAAACTAAGGGGAAATTTATTTTAAGGTGTAATCTAACTTCTTTTGTATTTCTGTTGGGGTTAAACTCTTCAAAATGAAACCTTTTCACAGCCCTTACTTCGGTTTTATCAATTTTTAAGAAAATGCTAATGCTAGTTTGTTTACACGGCCGTCACAAACAAGTAACTGTACCTATGCGTCTAAAACTTTAAAGGACGGTGCTTGGCAACTATCATAGTAATCTGGTCATTTTTACGCCATCTCTGAATCAGCTGAGAACTTTTAGAAAAGCTCTATTAGTGTGGAATAAGAACGCAGTGTATAAAGCTATTGTAGGAATGAAAGATTCACATGAATAACAAATCAAGCTATTGAAACATGTATGCCCCATTTCCAGGAAATACCTTTGACATGCTCTCATTTCGAGTTTATCGTAAATGCCAAGTAAACTCGCCTTCAGGCTATAGGGTAATGCACTTGCAATGTAGCGACACCTGTCAATCAGCTGGTTCTTCCAGAGTTAAAAAGAAAACTCAAGATGGGAAATTAAGTAGAGAAATGTCAGATTATATTCGAGTAATTGAACAATCGTGAAAGCTGACAGATGTATTGTATTACGTGCAGACAGCTAGAAGTTTAAAAGTTTAATAGAAGATTTTATAATTTTCTTTGTCTAATTACACGATATTTGGCATTAATGTTAGTTTTATTTAAAAATATGTTACATTGAATGTAATGGTTTAAGTAGCCTAGTTTGTTGACATTTTATTTTTTAGACGAATTCATAAATATGTAATTACATAAAAATGCGAACTCTAATGATAAACTATACCAAGCTTACAAATGTAAAAGGATGAAACATCTAAGATAGTGAGTGGGAATGTGTATCGAAAAAGAAACAGAACATTCAAAATCTCATTTGCACCAACTCAGCAAATGAGATCAATTGGGTTAATCCTCTTAACAGGAGGTCTTTACCCACAAGGGATTTTAGAGGCTGTTGTTATTCTTACCGTTTTATAATCCTTACCGTATTTACTTTAAAGAAAGAGCATCGCCTTCGCTAATTAAATTCCAATACACTTTCCTTTGTTTGACCGGAATACAAGTATTTTTGGACAAAACGCTACTTGCTTCCAGTTTCTCCAGTAGGGAAAGTGTACGAACGGAAGAAAGAGTCAGCTTACGCTATTTTAGAATAACAGGTTTTCTTGGTTATCAGCCCACAGTGATCAATCTGGCTTGTCTACGCCAGTACAAGCTGGCGTGCGTAAAGTAATTCTTGCTTTCAACACATGCCCTCGCTGTCTTTGAATATCTGCATACACCTTCTTGTATAGAGACATACATATTATTTGATATAATTTTCTAAAAACATAAAAACTAAGATTAAAATTCCCCTTTTCACCCTCTTCGTTACCAACATAATCCTGGAATTTTTTTTTTTTTTTGAGTAGTGTTTAACGCCCGTTTTTACTACTGAGATACCACAGGCGGTGGACACTGATGATACATGACATGAAATGATATATTGGGAAAGGATTTTTTTTAAGGAAGGAAGCGTTCCAGGCCTAAGTTTAGGTACCTCCCCGGCATTTGCCAGTTATGAAGACTGAGGAAAAACCTGGAAAAAACTCCAGTCAGGGAGGACGGTCCTGGCGGGATTCGAACCGCAGACCTCCCGCTCACGAGTCCATGCCTTAACGACCTCGGTCACCCGTGGCGGTACCTGGAAAAATGAAAATAAAAGTAACACAGTAGCTAACACTTTGAAAAAAAAATAATTAATTGAAAATTCAGAGTCTTAGGAGAGCATTTATTGATTTGGTTTATTTATGGACGCTCTTTAACAGCTCAGGTCATCAGTGTTCCATTCAACTCAGGGCGTGAAACGGCCGACAAATTTTGCTTAGAGGTCTCTTCTTTCAGGCTTGAGGTTCTTTATCGTGCCGTAAATGTACATGGCACCCACGGCATTACTTCCCTTCCGAAGGAAGCCATACTTACGATTTTTACGACCGAAAAAAAAAACCATTGATACTGTCCGGGATTGAACCAGCGATCTTGGGTTAAGGAAGCAAGTGTGATTACCACTAGACCACCAGCACCTACTCTTAGGAGAGCTGTGCAATATAGTAAGATCACAATCATTTTTGATTACACAACTTTTCTAATTCTCAAAAATAGGATGATATTTCTCAAAGTATTCCCTTTGGATGCAATGAGCCTGCCTCAGCTTTTTTACCAGTGTTTAAAGACATGCTGTAGGCAGGTCCTCCGCAGCCTTCACCACTGTTTCTGATAATGAAAAACGCCTCCCAGAAGGTGTTTATCCAACTTGGGGAAAAGGAAAAAGTTATACGGGACTAACCTTGGACTATATGGGGGATGCGGGTCACACTTTACTTTTATTTTTGTGACCCATTCAGCACCAAAATGTTCGATGTGCGGCCATGTATTTTCGTGGTGTAGCACGCAAACTTGTTGCACGGAAATGTGGTCTTTTTGTGTCAGAGTTTTCAAGATACCAGTGCAGGTCACGACATGTTGGTGAAGCATATCTTGAATATCGAAAAATGTGATGACTATAACTTTTCCAGAAAAAAAAAAACATTTTCCCTTTTTTGTTAGTGTTGATGATGGAGATTTTCACACAGAGCTTTGCTGTTTACTCTCAGGATTGAAATGATGTAGCAATGATTACCTTTGACAGAAATTCCGCATCTTCCTGTAACAGTATGAAAACTTGCAATGTTATTGGACGACCTTCTCTCACAATGACAGCAGCGGTGTTAAAGTTTTCTTCAGTTAGAGCACAAGCTGGAACCTCTGATCACTTTAAACATTTAACCCATCATCGAACTGTGCTGTAAGGAAGTATATACGCCTCCTGTATCACTGCATAGGTCTCAGCTGAAAATTTTGCTGTAAGCGGAACTGAAAAGTTCTAATTTCTCTCAACAGGCGGGAACCGGAAATGATAACAAAAACTAGTACCAAAATGTGGGCACCTTACGCATTAAGCTAACAAAATATTGTAAAGTAAACTTTTAGGGCAAGAAATTATGTCTGTAAAAACGTATGATCGTTCTTTATTGGACAGCCCTCGTAATTCATAATAGTAATGTTTGTACAAGTCTCGATAATAATTCACACAAAAAGCTACAACACCATATTAATTTTTTTATGGACATTTAATTGTTTTTTCCCACCCTTTCAGGATAATTACTTATATAATATGAGGGCTGTTCGATAAATTCATACAAAAATAAAGAAGATATATTTGATTTCTTGTATTTCCTTTCAAATTTATACATTTATCAAAGCGTTTTTCTAATTTATTTATCCCATCCATAAAATTCTTCCGCTCTGCAAAATTCGCGTTTGTTTGGGCGACAATCTCTTTTTTGTTGTACGTTTCTCTCTTGCTAGCCATTTCTTCATTTTGAGAAACGGGCAATTGTCCGAGGGTGGCAAAATCGGAGGGTAAGATAGATGAGGAGGAACTGCATAATTAAGTGCAATAAGTTTGACGTTGCTATCACACACAAGAGCGCTCATGCCAATCCCAATCTCAAAAGACAGTGCTAATCCCTTTCCTGCTTAGGAGATTGTCTTCGCCTTCTTTGGTTGCAACACTGTTTTTACTGGTACTTTGTTGATGGATCCACGTTTGCCCACAGCTTCAGCAATCTTCTGCACCTTCAGTCTCCAATCATTGAGCACATGTTGTGGCTTTTTTAAAATATATTTCGAAGTTATTATCTTGACAGTACTTCCGTAACGGTTCGCATCGCTTGTGCTCGTATTCGACCACATCCAAATGCATCAAATCATTATACACCATTCTAAGCGAAAGTGTAAATTTGCCGTAATGTTTTTTTCAGCTTCCCTGTGAACTTCAAAGGCAGACTAAACTTCGTAATTGTTTATAACCATGCACATTACCCCTCAACAATAACCAACTTGTCAAGGTGACGTTGAAAACAATCTAGTACTACCATCTTTTGAATTTGCACGGGATTATCCAACAATCCTCATATACTCTAAAAGACATCTGGGCAACAGCTGTAAGGACGGGGGGGGGGGGTTGTTATAAATACAGTCAGAAGGAATCTAACAACAAAAATGTCTGGGGGACAAATGAGCAATCAAGCAATCCGCTGCACTTATGGAAGTACGGGTACAGTGTTGGGAAGAAGCAGTGTGTTAACAGAGAGATTCGCAAGAAGAGGCTTAGTGTTTGCTAAAGAACACTTTAATAAGAAGTGTTGGTCTTATGACAACGTGATATGATCAGACGAAACACAATTTATCACCAGAATATGGAGAAACCCAAATACTGCCGAGGATTTAATCAACACACTTCCTACTGTGAAACAGGTGGTGATTTGGGGATGCATGCCCTCTAATGGAGTAGTCACTGAACATTTTATTGATAAAATAATGGACAAAACACAACTATGGCCTATTTTTAGTCAGAAATGAGAAAGTAACATGAAGGAAATATTGAAACACATTGTACTTGAATAATGTGGAAACAATGAATTTTAAAAATGCAAAAAAAAAAAAAAAAAAAAAAAAAAAAGGCTTTCATCAATGGAAAGAAGTGAACATATCACCAAAGCAAAGAGATACCCAATATTAAAGGTTACTCTGTACGTATGATTTAAATTGATTAAGTTTATTAAAGTGTATGCATATAAAGCAGAAACGTTTGTTGTTAAGTTATATTAATCTTATTTCATTGCATGTAAAACTTTCCATTTTCTATACACACTGTAGTTAATGATTCATAAATTAAATGGAAGAAACAAATTAGCAATATTTTACAGTTAAAGTGCATTAATCATAAATTTTGTTAACTAAATGAAAGTGCATGGATATTATATCTAGTACCAAAACAAATGCTTCCCATTATTTGCACTCTATAGAAGGATGCATTGTCAAAATATCACATATGATTCAGAAGAGGTTCAAACTCCAACTCCCAAGAAATTGCAATACACTTTATATTTAAAACTTGACTAAACAGGCGATTAAGGAAGAAGAACAACATTTTATTTTATTCGATAGTTTCTTCCTTGAAAGAATTTTTCCTACTCTCATGCGGAAAATTTCATTAAAACTGGCACGCATTCTCCCGATGTTACTCGCTCACCGTGTTGCTTTTATTGCTTTGTTGATATGCCGCGGAGACTGGTAAGCGTGGTGTCGGTTGCAGTAGGTGGGGGGAGTAGGGGCAAAGGGTGGGAGAAATGGATGATATGAAGTGTGTACTGGGTGCCAGTAGTGCATTGTGTGGTCAGCAACCGTGTGTTTGTGCACCGTGGTTTCTCCTACAATACGTAAAGGTATGTGTTATGTTCCCACGTGAGTTCTGCTTCGCTAGGTTTTCGTATCAGAAGCTATTGACTCCCTCACTGGTAGCTATAACTAACAAATGTGTTATTTTGAAAAGCAGTTATAACATTCAGTTCCACTGAATTCAATTAGAAAACTTTAGCATATATTCTACAATTAGTTCATATTTTAATTCATTCTTGAAGGGAAATGTGCAACTGCAAACATTCATTGTTCATATTTTAACATTTACATTTATATGTTAAATTATAATATACTTAAGAATAAAATCTAATAACGCGTGAATAACAAAACTCTTTAAGCGAACGTTTCCACTGCTTTCTGCAATTCATTTTGAAACTAATTGCCCCATCGTTCATTTCGACGTAATGACATGAATTTAATAAATAAGCTGATATCACCATTCAGTGTATAACATATAAGGCCAAATTGGTTGAACTTAGTACATCAAAAAATTGAGGAAAAACATTAAGAAAATAAAACCTATCTGGTCCATTTAAAGCATAATAAATATATACTTAATTGCACTGAAGGAAACTAATTTAAGTGAGAAGAAAAGTTACTTACATTATGAAAGTGTAACAGTGCCTTGGATTTAACAGCTGACTGACAAAATATCACTGAGTAAATTTACTTGGGGCACACTCTGCCGGCTAACAATTGAAAACTAAAAGACACTACTAACCCAGATAACGAGTTTGCATTAGATTTCTTAGATACTGTAAACGGTCATATTAATTGGAGATATTTGATTTATTTAGTATATTTACGTCAAAGGTGGGAAAGAGGCCTTGTTACCTGAATCTGTATTGCTATTAATTTTCTGTTATGATTGATTTCTGTTAACTCTGTTCTTTGTAAATGAAGGTTCATTGTGTATGGAAAATAACACTTTTCACGCTTGTTATCCTACTTTGGCACATATTATAAAAAGTAATGCAACAACCAATTTCATATGTGCTTGGAGAATTGCCTGCTCCTAAAATTAGCTTTTCTGGAATAGTTTGATGATTTTTAAACGTAAGGTATGCCATACTGAACATTTATAACAGTATTTAATACTTTCCTTAGCTTATTTTGTGTTTTAAGAAGTTCAAAATTGCATTATAATGCAATATTAGTGGTTGATTGAGCTTCTGTAGACCGAAGCGCGTGAATTTAAATCTCTGAGCATGTGGGCGTGCCAATAAGTTTGATTTGATTTCTTAGAAGCCTCTTCAAAATTTTCATCTCATAAAAAGCCCCTTGTAATTTAGTTTTCTATAAAAATTACTATAATATTCATTAATCACATTTATCTTATCATATACAAAACATGAAAGAAAAATATTTTTAAACTATAAAATTATTTCCTGAAGATGAATATATTATATTGACATAAAATGATAGTTATTTACGATACATGCGTTAAAGTGGCATTCTAACACATAAATTATATGCAGCTCTTAAAATTTATAAATAAATTAGTAATTATAAATTAACTTTATTCCAGCCATTTCGAAACCTTTCTTGTTTTAAAGAATGAGTTTGCACAATTCTCACTAGGTAGAACATAGAAATTTTATCTAAAATAGTGAATAACGTTACTTGTATCTCAGACTAGTAATTAGTGATTTTTAAACATATTTCTGGGGATTAAAGCAAACTTTTAATATTTTATTGTTGTTATTAATATTATTACATTTTTTTTGTACATGATACTAAATTGTTGTTTAACGAATGTAATTTTCTCGTGCATAAAGAAGATAATATATGAATTTGGGAATGGGCGAAGACCGGATCAACTGTTATTGTTGTTCATTCAGCTTGACATGGTTCCAGGCCTTATAACATGCAAGAAAATAAATCATGGAAACAACTTTATGTAATATCACTAATTGTCTGGTTTTAAAACAGTCATTAGAAACGAAAAAATTAAATAAAACACCTATAGTATATTATAAACTACGAAATTTGTATTCATTTAATACATTATAAATCACGAACCAAAGTTGGTAACACTGGAGTATTTAAAACTTTTATAGCACTATTATAAAATGCAGTTTTTAGTTTGAGTGCCTTGTATTAAAATAAATATTTTTAGTATGAGCTGTGTAAAATGCTTTGAATAATTATAAAAATGTATAATTTATATTAGTGCAAGGCATTCACAGAAACTTTACATTTTACATTAGCTAATATTCTGTCACAGGGAATATATATAAAATAGTGCTATAAAATGTTTATAACTCTTCAGTGCTACCAACTTTGTTTTTTATTTTATATATAATTAATTAGAATGAATAATGCTATAAAAGTTAATATTACCTAAAGTTAAATTAATCTGGCAATACATTCCTCTTTTAATATGTGTGCAAATTTTCAGAATTTTTATTAAAAATTGAAAGAATTTGAAATTTCTACATAGATTTACCTCACACGTAATTTATGAAAACGAGCATATATTTACACAATATATCTTCTCCACATCCTTCATATTGTATAAGAACTACCAACATAATGTATTTACATTATTTTAAATTTGTATTTTAATGCTTTAGTTGCTAACCCAACATAAGTATTCCGTTTTCAATATTACTTTTTCTTCTTATTTTACGTATTTTCCTGTACATATTTCACACCTTGTTATTACATACAAATCCGTGACCTAGCTGTCAAATATTGGGAATGAACCAACTTTTTACAACAAATGGGCAGGTTCTCTTCTGAAAATGTTGCTGCAAAGAGGTAATTTTCGTTCTTTTATTTTTTCTTCACTTATATACTGTATTTCAACTCTAAAATACCCGTTGTTTCTGGGAGGTGCGTATCTCTAGTCTCTGTTAGTTAGGATGTAATTTCAAGATTCATGAATTGTTTTGTAATCAAGTTGAACGTGAAAAAATGTCATGCACAACAACGCAAGTCATCTAAGCGATGCTGCCAGGCAACTAAAATCAAAGCGGCAATGAGAAACTGGTTGATTTGGTCTATTTAGGGACGTTCTTTAACACCTCAGATCATCAGGTCCCATTCTATTCAGGGGGTGAAACGGCCGATAAATTTTGCTCAGAGGCCTCTTATTTCAGGCTATGAGGTTCTTTAGCGTGCCGTAAATGTACGACACGGAACCCACGGCTTTATTTCTCTTACTAAGGAAGTAATACTTAGGATTTTTACGCCCTAGCCGGGACTGAACCCGCGATCTTGAGTCTGTCTACGATGCTAATATGGTTACCACTAGAGCACCAGCGCCCTCCCTATGAGAAGCCTCTGAGCAAAGTTTATCGGCCGTTTCATGCCCTGAATTGAATTGGATGCTAAAGATTATTGCAGCAAAAATAAAGCGTAATAGAAAGTGGAGAGTGAAAAGTCGATAAACAGAGATGTTAAAGAGAGTCCTTAAAATAATAATAAAAACAATAAAAAGCAGCAATTTTTTTCGAAAGATGACAAAAAACATTTAATGCAGAGTTATGTGCTGCTATGGTTTCAGCAAACATTCCTTTGAACAAGCTGAAAAAAGAACAGACACACTTTGGGAACGTTCCTAGGTAAATTGAAATCTAGATAAACGAGGAATTCCTTTAACAGAAGCAAAACTTAATTACAGAAACGGAGGAGAGCCTCAGAAAAGCTGCTGAAAAGGTTGTAGTTTTGCTAGAGGCAAACTGTAAAAGATCTGTGGACGGGATCCTGAATGGAAGAAGGTTTTAAAAATAACATGTATAGTTAAGGAAATGGAGGGACTGGAGTACCATCAAATTGCTTGTTTTAAATATGCTCCACTCATGAATTGAGGCTGAGAGAAATTGTTCTACATTTAATATCATCTTATTAATAAAATAGCATCCTTTTCAATGGACCATTTACAAAAATACATTATTGTACCTTATTTTTATTAGGGACAGTACTTTTGGAGGTAGTAAAGGGCATAACAGATTAATATTAATTTCAAATCAACAGTTAAATTACCACCCTATTTTGAATGCGTCTAATAAAAACTATTTCAAGCTCTACTTATAAATCAGTTTTATTCTCTTATGTATTTGGCACCAGTCTCCTTGTCTTTCACATTTCCAAGATTTCTTTGGACTCTAAAAGAAAAATGAAATATAAGTTTATAGGGGATACCAGATTCGTGGCCATTAAATTATTTATGAGAAATGTCATCAGAATTAAAGTTTATTTTCGTTAACAATTTAAATTGAATCATGGGAAATATTGTGTATTGAGATTGCATATCACTTGTGTTATTTTAATTGCAATCATTGATGTTACGTTGTCTTTGCTATGGAATAGGCGGCAGTATCGCCAACACTAGTCATATTACCGTGGATTCTTGGTATAAGTAAATGGATTAGATTGGGTTATTAGGCACGGAAAGGATATAATGCAGCCTTGTTATGGGCATCTCCGGGAGGAAGCAATGAGGTGAGGTGACACAGGGTACATAGATAGGGCACCTAACTTGAAAATACTCCTATTGTACTAGTTACTATCTTCAACTGGATATAGGGAAAAACAAGTACGGTGTATTCTTTAAAACGTTTGTTACAAAGGAGATGAGTAAGAACAGGGTTAATATTATACCCTTATTATAAATTATATGCTTATTATTCAAGAAGTGGAATTTTTACATTACCACTCATTTCAATGCTTTCATTCTAGATTATGCTCGTATATGTATAACTATTTTATTCTTGCTCAAGTAACAGCCTCTCTTCAATATGCAGCGGAATCCTTCAATTTGTCAACTTTCATATCTTTGCTCTGAAACACTCTTTCCTTTTTTACTCCATAAGCAATTATCTTATGGGTTAATAACTGAAGATTTCTGAAAAGAAATAAAATTGCATCCGCTAAAACCATTTTGCATACGAAAACACCGAAAGGCAGCTGAAAAATATTGAACAAGCCCGATTCACAAATAGAAACTAATAAAACAAAATTAAATGTGAATTCAACCGCAAAAACTTAGAAGCATAAAATGGTTATGGCGATAAAAATTAATTTTAATGCAATAAGCTAGGGATAGAAGTTTTACGATTCAAATTCAATATCAAAAATATTGAAAAACTCCATATAACAATAAGTGTCATAAACTGGATAAATATAGAAGAGGGAAGATAGTGCCAAAGAAGGAAACAAAGATTTTATTTCATTTGTTTTATTTATGGACGCTCTTTAACAGCTCAGGTCATCAGCGTCCCATTCAATTCAGGGCTTGAAACGGCCGACAAATTTTGCTCAGAGGCCTCTTCTTTCAGGCTTGAGGTTCTTTATCGTGCCGTAAATGTACGACACGGGACCCACGGCTTTATTTCCCTTCCGATGGAAGCCATACTTAGAAGTTTTACGCCCCGAAAAAATTCATCGATCCTGGCCGGGTTTGAAGACAAGTATGCTTACCATTACACCACCAGGACCGACATAAACAAAGATAAAAATATGGTTATGTACAATGTAAATTCAAATTTAGTAATAAAATCAGCTTCTTGAAATATTGGTACAGATGTATAAAATTAGATAATAGCAATGTACTATCTAATGTACCAAAGAGATGTACTGGGAAGATAGAGTGGTTTAGTGGGGTGGGGAAACTTTAGAAGAAATTGGAATGAGGGATATATGGCTGCAGGGTGAAAGTAATGTCAGTAGATTTTGAAAGAGTAGAAAATATAGAGAAGCAAGAGATTTTGGTTAGGTTAGAGGATAAATGTTCTTTGGACGTATATAAAGTAGTTAAAAGAAATTGGGGAGGGCAGAAATATATAGATAATCGTAATCAATTCGGAAGAATAGATCTTGCATGCATATGTACAGGAGTATTACTTCTAAAACGATTAAGAAAACATTTTAAAGAAGGATGTATTGTGTGTGAGAAAGTGAAAACGTATTCCATTGTCTAATGGAATGTGAAATGGTAAAAAATGGAGGGATAGTATCTGGGATGTAAAATGGAACAAACTACAGCAAGATATAGTAGCAATTAAAATGTTGTTAGATATGAGGGTAGAGAAAATAAACAAGATTGGGGAATTTTTAAGAAATAGAAGATAGAAAGAGATAAGTGGAGGAGAAATATAAGGAAGCAGCATGTGGACACACACAAATGTGGAAATGGTGATTTATTGTAAAGGTTTATTATACAACTAGGTGGTTAAGGTATGGAAGAACCTTAATTTGGTATATTGAAATTTTTAGGAATTTTTGTTTACGTAAAGTGAATCACTAAAACTTAGTAAATAACAGTGATTTGATTTGTTTGTGTTGTATATATTGATGAATATTGTATGTAACCTTACCTGAGTGTTCAGGAAATTCCAGCGAATAATCACTGATAAGTCGAAGGCCAATATAGGCTTGGTATCGTTTTGAAATTGTTCACTATTTATGTAGAGATATTACTGGTAAATAAATTCATTTTAATAAAATTAGCAATGAAGAAAGAAATTGTATATTCAATACACATCATTCAATGTCCACTAAAGAAAAGCCATTTTTCATTCGGAAATCAACTGATACTGAAAATAGAGCTTATATTTGAGAAACAACACAAACAAAACTTATTGGTAATAAATGAAGAAAGACGATAAAATAATTAGTAGTCTAGCACTTATTTTTATATAAAATATAATTAAACTTCCAAGAGTAGGATTATTAGAGACGAAAATTAAATGCTTATAACCCTCAGGTTATTTCACAACATCAAAAACAATATATTTCGTTTTATTAAGAGAAAAACAATATGACAGAATTGGTAATAAGTAAATTTAAAATTAAACATCTTTGTCACTGAAAACGTGTTTGTTGACTTAATCATATTAAATAATTTTTACATTATTCAGAACAGTAATTTAATTAATCTCAAATACTGGGCAGCACTTTTTAAAGAAAACCCTGATATCAACTCTATAACAATGAAATAGTCCCTAACTAACAACTCTTTCCTATCAAGAGAGAGGCACCTGAACAGAACAGCAAGCTAATTGAACTGTTACTAGTGAGTTGGCTCTAGTGCGATTACTTAAACTAATCAATTCAAGTCGTTTAGGTCAAGTCAGTGAAATGATTAGATTTAAATAATTCCATGCAAAATCCCAACTGTTAAATTACAAGATGGTACCATTCTGTAAAATACGAAATGTAACATTTATTCAGCTTCTCATGAGCAGAGCTTGGAAGTTCAGGAATTTATTTCGGCTAAAATAGACAGGCAAAACCTCAATTAAAATACTGAAAATAAGCAGTTATATAATTAAAATAGGCATTTAAAATGAAAACAGAGAGTAAATGAAATTATGTATTTAAGATACTTAATGCTTTCATAATCACACAATTAAAGTACTTAAGCTTATTTTCCTTGGTTACAAACAATAACAAGATGATTTTTCAAGACATCAACTGTCATAGTCGGGCGCTTGTCAGAGACAACAGTTTTCATCATGGAAAAAGAACGTTCTACTTCCACTAAAGTAATTGGAGCATATTTAAAATAAGCCATTTAGGAAGGACTTATATCAGTTAAACGGAATATTCACCGTTCAGAATATCAAGACAAATTAAAGTAGTTTTGAATAGTCCTGGCGAATAAGCAAGAGTTGCGCAGTGGCCTCTGGTTGAGTTAATTTTATGTTTATGCGTTTATAACGGAATCAAGCTGTAGGGACGGTTTATTATACAGCTGTACGCTCTCATATTTCTCGCTTGCAATTGTTTGTTAGATTTATGTAGCACAAATTTCCTAGAATTGTCCCGCGATTATCGATAGGTCATTCACCAGGACTATTCAAAACTATAGTACTTCTTTCATCCTTTCTATATCCTAGTATTGGTAAGCCCGAAGTAACCGTGCGTTTCTTTCACTAATGAAAGCTCTACTATTTAAAGAACTTAATTGAATGGGTTGAGGAGAAATTTTTGGCTGCTTGAAAAGAAATAAATGTATAACAAGATTCTCAATAGATATTTTAGTCAGGTGAACCTGCCAATTAATATTTATAACTTTTTTCTCTTCAGTATATTGAAACTCTTTGTGTGCTTTTTAAAATGAGTAAAATAATCGCTGAAAAATCCATAACGATCCAAACAAGTCAAAAAAAAAAAAGTTTTAAACCTTAAAATAGGCAACAGAAACTGGTCCTATCGACCTCAAATGTACGGAAGCATGTTCACTTCTATCTGACACTTAAAGTTATTCTCAGATAGAAAAGGCATTTTGCCTAACTTCCGGGCTCCGATGATTATGTTTGTGCAATTAATTTCTCGTTAAGAGTACTTAAAAACCTTTGGCAGCTTCCTGAAACTCTTAACCGTAGTACAGGCGATCAATAATGTCACTTTTTATGGGCATCGTTATAATTTTCATGTACTAGTGGTCATCGTCATCAGCTATCAAAGAACAGACTTTTTAGTTTCTTTAGTTATTTAGCTGAGCGTTATACCTATAAAAGATTGTTTTTAACACAATAATAATAATAATAATAATAATAATAATAATAATAATAATAATAATAATAATAATAATAATACAGTGCTGAAGCTAAGAATTTTTTGGGGTAATTTTAAGTGTGGCTATAGCATTTCTGTGGATGGTTACAAGCTGTGAGTTTGAAAGAAGAATAACGGTGGATCATATGGCTTTTATAATTACGGTGCTACACATTTAAAAAGTTCCATTCGTAAGTCGGCCGCTTACCGGCGTGAACCTCTGCAATCATCAAACTCACGGCGCCATAACATTTCATCTTTTTAAAATATGGCTATCACAAATAAAACGAATGAATTCGTATTTACACTTACAGAAGATACTGAAAGTGTTCCCATTTTGTACATTCTTTACATTTGTTAGCTCTTCTGCACTAACCGACTTTAAGTTCAACCAAAGAGTTGAGGATTTGTGTATGCACTCTGTTTTTCAAAGTTCTCAGAGACAAATATCATAGCCTATTATACTGGAGAACAAGGAAGTCATAAATCACTAAAAATATGCCTATGGTCAAATACAAGACAATTCGTCATGAATTAAATAGCAATATGAGGAAATTTACCTCTAATTTTTTTCTTGTTTTACCACATACATGTTTGCACTTTATGTGCCTCTTCAAAATGTATACGCGCTTACGCAGTGAATACTACACTATTGCGCAACACAACACACTGTTGTACTAATCCGAATGACGCCTGACTCACGGCTAATCTATCTATTGTTGGAGACCGCTGCAAGTACGCCGTAACTCCGTAGTTCCAGCGATGGGGAGGAAAGGGCAGTACCAATGTGTTCCTTACTTATAGGGGCTTAAGGGTAGCGTTGAAGAAAAACGAACAAACACTTTATAGAGTAAAATATGCAAACCTGTTACATATGTGTATTTCTTCAAGTACGTTTCAAGAAAGAAGGATTGATAGAAGAGTGAGAATAAATTGCAGCCTAAACAGAGCATAAAATGTGTGCAATGCAATGTACAGAAGTAGTAATAAAGAAAAAGCAGGATAACACAAATAGCTCACGACCTTCGATTTATGGCAAGGGATATCAAAACTGTAACTTTTACTATACTTATAATAACATTGAAATGTTTCAACACAATATTAACCAAACAATACATGCTTTGAATTAATCCCTTCCCGCAATTTTCCCCCGTACTTGTTCAAGCTAGCTTGCAAAAGTAATCCAGAAGACAACCACACGATGTAATATTCACACATAATGTACACACTTACTAAAAAGAGCTGGTTCTCAAGTTGCTAACACCTCAAGACCATCCTTCAAACCTCGTACAATGGCATCAACAATTCGAATTTGTTTAAGTCTAAATGGATGCCTAACTGCTTGAGGAACATATTTCTTCTCAAAAGTAACGCATAATTTCAAATAAAGTTGTCGTGGAGGTAATTTTTAGAAACTACTAGTACACACAAAGAATACAATCTGAAAATTTTTAATTTTAAAGGAAAAATTTCAGCATATTGTTATGCTAATTTTCACACTCCCTGACTTTTTTTATTTTTAACCGTCTAATTTATTTAGAAGTATTACCGATAACGTCACTAAAATTTGGACATAAAGACATTTTGTTTTCATAATAATATTTTAAAAATTAGAGTTTTAATTGATCAAACCTTTCCTAAAATCCTTGCACTTAATTATGATTAAAATAATGTGGATTTTAATTTTTTCAATAATGTGGATTTATTTTATTTTATCTTTCAAGTCTTTTCCTCTTCAATTAATGGTTACTTGTTATCCTTTCATTTGCTAGTTTCTTTGATTTAACATTGTTTCCTTTCGATTATTTTTCTGGCAAAATCTTCCTAATATTCTTCTACCGCTACTTATCTCTACTCTATGCCTCTCTGAAATAAAGGTGTTTGCTTTAAACAATTAAAATTTCAGGAACTCCAGCGCGTTTTGGTAATGGTAGAGCTGTCTGTTGACTATTAATATAATCAGGTGTAAGGGTGAGTAAGGCCTCGGACAGTTTGGCGCGTGCCAACCTGCACTATAAAGCAGGTTCCCTAGCTGAAAATGCAGCTTTGTCATATTTCGGCTTACATTTATATGGTTTTACAGAACTATTGTTCCATTTATTCTTATGTAGCATACAGTTAATTCGGCCCTGGTTGCCTAGTGGTAACCAAACCTGCCTGGTAGACCCAAGGTAGGCGGTTTAAATCTGTTGGATCTATGAATTTTACGGCGTAAAATCCAATATATATATATATATAAATTAACAGTAATTATGATAACAGAAAAAGATAAAACAAAGAAAAAGTCACACTTGAGATCGCTATATTCACTTGTCTTCTTGCCATAGAAGGACTCCACGAGTCCGAAATATAGCGATCTCAAGTGTGACTTTTTCTTTGTGTTTTATCTTTTTCTGTTATCATAATTACTATTAATTTGTTACATTGTTGATAGTGTTGCTTTATTTTTATTTTTCTATTATATATATTTGTTTATTTACTACGATTGGCTTACACTCCGTGACAGTGAAGAATAATGAAAATACAATGAATATTTACAGCAGAATACTTAAAATGAAACAAATTAACTTAATTAAATACATGCCAACCTAGAATTAAATAAATCAATCTAATTTAAAAACACGTCTAATTAATTTTACACATATTTACACGCCATTTACAGTAATTAAATACATTCACCCAACTAAAAACATGTCAATCTAGTTAAATATATGCTAACCTAATTAAATACTCAAATTAATTAAATACATGACAGCTTAACTTTACACATATTAACTAAGTAAATACATTTCACTTGGGTAAAAACATGTCAAACTAGTTAAATACATATCAACCTAATTAAATACTTCAAACCAATTAAATACATGTCAACTTAATTTTACATATATTTATTAATTAAATACATGTTACCTAACTCTAAAGATATGTAAATCTAGTTAGATATATATCAACTTAGTTAAGTAAGTTAAACTAATTAAATATGTGTGAACTTAATTTTACACACACACAAACTTAATAAAATACATTTATAAAATTATTAGGTTTATCAAATATAATTCATTATATTTAGGCCTAAACATTTATCAGCTTGAAGTGTAATACAAACAAGTTAAGCAAACCTAGGGAATGAAATATAAAAAGGAATTACTGAATCCCATTGAGCTTGCATGGTTCAAAGTAAAACTGCAAAGAGAGAAAAAAATGTTTGTGTAGAAATTAATATGCAAGCGTTACTGAAACATAAACTAATGGCTTTTTCTTCTTTCACTCCTGAACATCGGCTCCGACTTCGGTTATATATTGGGGGAGGGGAAAACCTCCCTTTGTGATATTTGTAAATACACGTCAGCGACATTGACCACAACACAAAGTTTGTAAATGTTCATCCCGCTGTAATTAAAAATAAAATCTTTATTAATGGTATGCATCAATAAGCAGACAAATTAATATAAAGTAAATAAGTTTACGATATGAAATGAAATTCATGAATTTTTCAATTGTATTTTATTGATTCGTTATTAAGTTAGGAAATTTTAAGATATTAACTTTAGCCTGTCAATGTTCTTAAACGCACCATAGCACAAGCACAGGTTCTGTTTACGATACTCCTACACAATGCACTCCTTTGACACTATCAGCAGCACATTCCTCTGACAAGCCATCTCTCCAGCTCCCAATAGTACAGGACTTTTAAATCAGTGCATGTAAAACACATGGTTTATCCGCCATCCTATATGCCACAATATAGTACGTAATTAAGGCATGTTTTTAATACATTGTAATGGCAACAAAGAGTAAATTGACAATTACGAGGTGTATTCAACTCCGGTTTTTCTCCTCACTAACTAATCACATGAAAACTATGAAACTTGTGCCACTTGTGTCACTTCTCGAAGTAATCTCCTTGCAGCCGTACACATTTTTCACAACGTCGACGCCACGGTCGCTTCTGTAGGGGGCTGTTTTGACCACTGGTCGGGGTGAACCTGAGTGTTTCCATTGAGCAGACTTCGTTTCAGGATTGAAAAACGGCATCCATGTCTCATCCATTGTCACAATCGATGAACGTCCCATTCATGCCGTCAGCACGCGTCAACTTTGCCTGGCAACACGCCACGCCGCAGTCTTCAGGTCGTCCGTCAGCATTCGTGGCACCCACCTGGAGTCCACTTTTCAGATCTTCATGCAGAATTGTGTGCACAAATCCCACGAAAATGCCAACTTTGGGGGCGATGTGTTTCACACTCATTCGGCGATCCTTCAAAACAACTTTCTCCACTCGCTCCATCATGTCGTCAGACCGGCTTGTGCAAGGCCGAGATTGTCTTGGTTTGTGGTCACACGACGATCTGCCTTCCTTGGACTGTCGCACCATGAACGCACATTAGACACATCCATGCCACCGTCACCTCATGTCTCACTCAACTAACAATTAATTGAAATTGGTTTCAATCATAAAAATGGAGAAATCGAATGATTACACGCTGTTATTGTAGTGAAAACGTTGCCATTTTGAAATATCAAAAACAGTCCTCACTCTCGCCGCTGGAGTTCTGTGTGCCATACAGTGTTGCCATCTTTGTCACGCATTGACAACGAGTCAACGTATTTTATAACAAATCGCATGTTTCTGTTTCCAGTCCTGAAAGAGAGGGGGGGGGGGATCGGAGGAGTTTTAACTTGATTGCACTTCGTAATAATATTTTCCATAGAAGTCCTGATGCAATAAACTGTATATTTGCCAGTTAACGCACTTTATAGTTAGTCTTGATTTTTTTCCCCTACAGTCAACTTATGAAACACCCAGTAAAATATCGTAAGACACATAACAGAATTTTTTAAAAAATATTTTTAAAAAGTAAAAATGTAAAGAAGAACACGAATTTTCTGATCACACTCTTGCAATTATAGACCAAATTCTGTAACCTATCTGTACAAAAACCAGTAGTTTTGAATTCATAAATAGCAACTTTGCCCTATTGAAAGTATTTTCTCGTTACATTTTGTTTTATTACTTTCCCTTCATGTACTATAAATGTTAAAATAACAATTTGTTTTCTAAGTTCACAGACAAAAATATATTATTAAACAAGACCCGACAACATATTCATTTACACTGATGTCGTTTTAGGACTTTACTATTAATATTTAAGAATAAATTGCATGAAGAAACAAATGCGTTAGTCATTGACGTCAATTTTGTTCCATACAAGTAACGAATGACACGGATTAAGACGTTTTGCATTAACGGCCGTCGTGATGAGAAAAGCGTCACTACACGAAAGCTCAACCAATGACGCAAACCAAAGCTATAAATTATATTTCTATCAAGGTAAAGATGCAAATGCGAGGCTTTATTACCCAGCATAAATCTACCCAACTTCTCCTTAGCGCACCTACCTTCCCTAGTTTTTCTTTGACGACCACACTTCTGAAGCTGGAGAGAAGGAAGGATTGACTGTTTTAAGCTTACGTCACACGGATCACTGTGGGTCAACAAGCATCTCATCATTAGCTTCAATATTCAGTGCTGAGATGTTCGGTGTGTTTGCTTATCATTTCAGCAGACTTTCCCAAGTACATACAAAGAGAGAGGATTATTGGTTGCTGCCAGCTCAAGCGTGTAACCTGAAGACGAATTATCTAGAAGTGTCTGCAGGTAGAATTTTGTAAAAAGTGCAACTGAAGACCATGCGAGATCATAATTTTTCACTGCAGTCCTAAAGTGGGAAAAGTGCCTGAAATCCTCAAAAGCGAAACATGAAATAACAAACATGATCACAATAATTAAAATTTATCTTCTTACACTGAGTCGGTTTAAACATCAAACCATACAAGGTCACTGTGTCCACGAATTGCAGGCAGGTCACGATATTCAATTGCATTTCTATAATTGAATGCTACGAAACGTTAATGACAGAGCAACCAATCCAGGCTTAATAACATTTACTGATGAAGCATGGTTCCATGGTCATGTTTCGACGCAAAATAATAGTTATTTAAGTACAGAAAAAAGGGGGAGATTTACAGACGAAACGCCCTTGCCTAAATGCAGTAAATGCACATAGAGCAATAGATTTATCTGTCTTGCGAATATCATAAACATAGAAAGTTATATAAATTACATACTATCACAATTTTTTGAAAAAAAAAAATTGACTGAACTGAGTATTTTCAGCAAAAACTTAAATGGATGAAAAGATGCTAGAAAGTCACGGATTAGCAGCAACAACATTTCAATTGCCTGTCATAAAGTACGTACCTATTTCCATCGCAATTGTAGTTGTAATTGTGAGAACTTGAATCAGATGCGCGGACATTACATCCGCTTCGCCGGGAGCTACTGCTCTGACTGCCGACCCGCTAGCTGCCGTGAAACGAGCGACAAAACCATGAAACACGCGATATATTACTGGCTGAGACTTGAAACGCTTCCATCCCTCTTTCTCAATTTATAATTTAATTCCATGCTCGTATCATCACCATGCCTTAATATTCTATTTTCAATTTAAATGCAATTATACGTCATTGTTAGCATTGTTAGCAGTGACGTACTCCTTTCAGCATGCGTTTTATTTTGTTTCAAAGAATTAAGCAAGTGTTTTATGCTTTTATTGCTGACATGTATTAAAATAGGAAATTTAAACTTTGTAATTTAAAAAAATAAGAATTTAACTTTATTTTTACCTGAAAATAATGTACCTTATTTTGTAAGAGTTTCAGAAAATTATAAAGGCAAAAATTGATTTTAAGTTGTTGAAAGTGTGGCCAATTCCAACAATTATATAAAGCTAGTAACTCCCCATGAATTCATTCACACACAAAATTGTTGGCAATTACTAAACTTCATTCAAAATTTTTAGGAAGGTTAGAAAAATACTTTATGAACAGGAGTTTTGGTTGGGCAGGATATCTGAGGATGTTTGTAGGCCCGGAAGCTTTTAAAGGGCGAAATTTTTTAAGGTAAGCCAATAAATATGTAACTGGTGGCCTGGCGTGCGTTCAAGAGAGAAGGGTTTCTTGGAAATAGAAAGAATGGGCAATATATATCTTTAGTGGACACTTTATTAATAAGTGGGCTTTAAAATGTCACTAAAAGTGCAATTACTCCCTTCACACTTAAGACTTCTTCTTGAAAAGTTGGATGCTGTAAGTGAAGAGAGTGTTTTCATCAGGACATGGCCACAGTATAAAAACGTTATCAAGGTCGTTGGGATCCTGCAATGGGAGGATTATTGCTGGTTTCTGAAGACAGGCAATAATTCTGATTACATGGCAAAGCCACCAGGCAGTAAGCATTTTTACGACCTATACAGATGGGCCATGCTTTAATCGGTTTGTTTAAACGCATTTTATTGTTATTTTTGGTAACAAGTACCTTTCATGTGCTAAAAACAATAGATTTCTTTTGACATTTAAATGGCTCATTAAAAATTGCAAGATTTGTCGTTGTATATGTTTTGAATTAAGCCCGACAGGAAAAAATCCAAGTCATTTTCGCAAACGTGTTTTATATAAAAAGCAGCTATTTTCACTCTGGAGTTATGAAAAATATGTTTTGTTCCCTAGTGTAATTAACCTTAATACATTCTAAATTGAGTTTTTTAGATTAAGTCTTATTATTTATTCTTAGGCATGATAACTAATACATTTTGCTGGAAATAACACTTCTGACCGTTGAAACCCGGGCCTCTAATATAAACGAAGTCATTAGGAGCAAAGCGGTGTGCTTATTTCACTTACAGTTTTTTTTTTTTTTTTTTTTTATATGAAACAAAACCTTGAAGAGAAAGCAACCCACGGTAAGGTACTAGTAAAGTACATTCTCTCGCCGAAGGCTTCGGCCTAATACCTATAGAGCAGAATATATATATATATATATATATATATATATATATATATATATATATAATGTAACACTATTAACAATGTAACTAAATTAAATTAACAATAATCAGATAAACAGAAATGGATAAAACACTAAGAAAAAATAACAGATTTGCAATCGCTACATTTCAAACTACTAGAGTTCTTATGACACTCTAGTAGTTCGAAATATAGCGATTGCAAATCTGTGATTTTTTCTTAGTGTTTTATCCTTTTCTGTTTTTATGATTTTATACGTTTACCTATCAGTTTATTGACAATATTGATAGTGTAATGATCCACAGAGAAACTGTGACGTTTACAACATAAAATAAACGCAGCGCATGGAAAATCAATTCTTATATGACGCCAGTTCGGTGGAATTGGATGTCACAACGCTTAGGCTGGCCTAATGTACGCAAATGTTTTTTGCATGTACATACATTATGAAAGTCATCCTTGAAGAAGACATTATAGTTGTCAACAAGGCCAAATGGCGTCAGGGCAAGCAACACTTCTCAAATAACTTATTTATTAAATTATTTAAGGAGGAATGTTGTGTTTTTAACTGCTCAGCAATAAAACTCGGTGAAATGAACTGAAAAAGGTATTTGACATGGTTAGGCATAAATTTATCTCTCCCTGCCGCCAGCCATTTACTAAAATGTTGTTGGTTAGGGTAAAGAACTTATAATTATTTTATATGTACCTCTTTGTAAATTATATAATTTATTATAATTATATAACTTAATTATATGTATTAAATTATAAAACTGTACATATAAATAAATATAAAACAATTACCCGTTCTTTTTCACTAATCTACAGCATTTTAGTAAGCGGCTGGCGGCAGAGAGAGATAAATTATAATTCATAATTTAAGCCCAATTTATATATAATAATTTAATTAAATTATAAAAATGTACATACCAAATAATTATCAGTTGTTTTCCACTAACCTACAACATTTTAATAAATGGCTGGCGGTAGAGAGAGAGAGAGCGAAATTGTGCCAAACCTCACGAAAATCTTCTTCGACTCATTTCACAGAGTTTTATTTCTAGACCGTGAAATATACATTGTTAATATCATTGAACTATGCACATTGTTTAAGTGATTTCAGATACATATTGAAATTTAAATCAATACATGGTATTTACATTAGCACAGAGATTCTGCAGCATGCATGTATGGTGTTCATACATTTTTCGGGTCAAGATGATAAAGGAGAGGAAAGGGTAGTTTTTCCGAGCAGTCCAGTACTGTGAAGGTCCGGCATCCTCTCACAAGAAAAGATGGGAGAGGTGGCGCCTAACAGGAAAGGAAACGAATAACAATGCTTTCGAGTTTACATAATTTTGTTTCAATCGATATACTTTTTTTTCTTTTGAACATATTTTTAAAATTACGCTTTAACGAATCTAAAATAGAAAACATTTATCTATAATATATATTTAATATTCTTAAGGAGAAAATTAATTACTAATAATGAATGTAAACGTTTGATATTTTGCAGTAATTCGTAGGTTAATTACATAAAAATAAATATTAAAAGCATCCCTACAAGTTTTCAGATATTATTTCAGCTTTACAGTCCCCTTTTAACCGATTGATTGATTGATTAACGCTGGTGCGTTTAACAACATTCCTTGTCACTCAAGTCACAAGGACCTATTGTGCACTTCTTTAAAGTTTTGTAGTTACAGATCAAGAGATTTCCTATAGAATCTTTCCTACAAGTTTAGCAATTACATCTTCTCAAGGACTATATCCTACTACGGTTATTTTTTCTCTTTCCAACGTTCCTCACTCAGTAAAATGTATTTTCCAGTGTTCACATTGAGATTTTTTTTTTGATTGATTTATTTAAGGACGCTCTTTAACATCTCAGGTCATCAGCGTCCCATTCAACTCAGGGCGTGAAACGGCCGACAAATTTTGCTCAGAGGCCTCTCTTTCAGGCTTGAGGTTCTTTTTCGTGCCGTAAATGTACGACACGGGACCCACGGCTTTACTTCCCTTCCGAAGGAAGCCATACTTAGGATTTTTACGCCCGAAAAAATCCATCGGTCCTGGCCGGGTTCGAACCCGCGATCTTGGGTATAGGAGGCAAGTATGGTAACCACTACACCACCAGAACCGACTTCACATTGACAGCATATGGTATTTATATTGTAGAGTTGAACATGAGGACCCAAATTGTTTCAATTGGATTGAGGTCCTCAGAGTTAGCCAATCACGGAATGGGAGAAAGTTCAGTAGATGCCTAACCAGTCCCTAGAAGTGTGATCTTCAGCACAATATACTGGTAGCATACAGTCCTCCAAGAACTCTAAACACTCCTTAGAGTTAATTGTTGGGGGCATGGGACACAATCTATTGCTGTTGCTCCAGTAATGTGTGTCTGAGCGCCAAAGGCGATTCTACCAAAAACTTTCTAACCCATCATATTTCTATGTTCCGGAGTTCTTTCAGACTTGGGAGGGATTGCAGTGCAAGCCCGACACGTTTGGTTGCTAGGAAACTAGCATAGCGCCATGCTGTCTTATCGTTGGCCCCACCTGTAAGTTCTGTTAAGGGCAAGAATCCTGTACCTTTAAGTAGGATGGCTGCAGCTCAAACGCACGTAGAAATCAAATTTAAAACAAGCATAGAATGATCTGGATGCCCGTTAAATGCTCGCGTTTTAAATATTGATCTTTCTGCATAAATGTGTCCGAAATTAGCTGACAAGAGATTCGCAGGTTGAAAGGCAACAGTTAGAAACGGACAGACTCTGTGATGATAATGACAAATGCTCGCTCAAGGCCAGTCGGACCGCACTTTGAAATTTTAATTTATTTTACAAGTGTCATGTGCGAAGGTAGCAACAGATAACAAAGGGCATCCCTTCAAACTAGGCAGAGGTATAAGTCAAGGCGATCCAATCTCCTCGAAACTTTTCACAAGCATATTAGAGGAAATACTCCGCAAAATAAAACAGGGAAACAGATTTGGAATTAACATAAATGGTTACAAACTCTCGAACCTAAGATTTGTAGACGACATAGTTCTATTTGCCAGATCAGCAATGAGCCTTCAAAGAGTGCTACAAGATCTTAACAAGTATAGTAAAACTGCCGGTCTCTCTATGAACATGGAGAAAACACAGGTGGTGACAAACAGCCAAAACGCCCGTTAGAATCAACTCAACAACACTAAAATACGTAACAGAGTGTGTCTACTTAGAACAAAGAGTTGCATTCCATCATCATATGGGCAAAGAAATCAACAAAAGAATTTCCTCAGCATGGAGAGCATTCTAGTCATTGAAATTCATACTGATGGACAATACTTTGAGCCGAAAACTGAGATTAGACGTGCTGGACTCATATATATTCCCAACACTATTATATGGATGCCAACCTTGGAGCCTAACATAAGTGAAAAAGAATAATGTTAGCATCTGCCAACGTAAAATGGAGCCGAAAATACTGGGATATCCCTCATGGATAAAATATCATCTGTGGAATTAAGAAAGATGTAGGGACTAAACGAGCAAATAGCCTGAAGTGGAAATGGGGCAGACATGTAGCAAGGCTACCAAGCACCAGATGGGGACATATAGCTACCACATGGGATCTACGTACTAGTAGAAGAGGAAGAGGAAGACCAAGAACCGACTCCTTCAGGAAAGCAGCCGGGACACACTGGACCAGCGTAGCACAAAACCGCAATACCTGGAAGAGCCTAGGAACAGAGCTGCAGAAAGAAGATAACAGCTGAAGCATATAGTAAAAGTGATACAAAAACTTAATAGACTCAATACTTGAACCTTCTAGTTAAATTGATGTTCAACTTGTAAAATAACAAACATTGTAGACCTAACAAACTCGTAGGTACAACAGTTCATATGGACTGGCTCACCACATCGAAGAGCCACCCGCTTGTGGAAGCCCTAGCTCTGGATGGGACATAAGTGGTTCATTAATTAATTCAATTACAATTTGTAAAATATAGTAATTTTTAAATAAACACAATTTAAAAATTAAAAACTTGAAAAAAAACCTTCTAACTTTAAAAACATCAAGCAGCATGTTGTATGGAAAGGTGGACAAATAACGTGGTTTGCTGTTAAGAATCTGTTTTTCAAATAAACGTATGCGTCTGGAATAACACCTTGATCACGAACTATGAATGTTTGTATATTACTTCAAGATGACCATGCCAAAGTTAACTGTTCAAATATTTAAGGTTATATTCTCACTTTCCAAATGGACCTTGCAAGAAACTGGGACATGAGGGCGCAACAAATCATTGTTAGATAAGACATATGAACAAACTTCTTTGATTACAGCTAAGTCTTATTATGTGGCTTAATCCTGGAAATGGAATACAGTAATGATTTTCCTATTACAATAGGTATATATCTTCTATTCTGTCTTATTCCAGTAAGATGTTCTTCACATGTTTCTGAGCTCCAAGTAATTTCGTTGCCACTGAGTAAACTTCCGAATGCCTTGTATGGGACTGATTAAGTCAATAATTTTAGAGAGGTGTTTGTTTACTAATTATGAATAAAATTGTTAAATTACACTACTGCTACTTTGGCTTCGGAACATCATAATTACAAAAGTAGGTCGTGCAGGAGCTGCGTAAACTAAACGAATTCCTCAGCATGTTGAATTTGTAAATGTTTTTACAGAACTCTAGTGCAGAGAAGTTACATATTGAATTTACAGAGTTTAGGAGGAAGCAGTGACTCGTGTGTCTACTACCAGGAGTCCAAAATTCAAAACATCACCTCTAGCCATTTCCTTTCTCTTCTAGAAGACGGACCAAGCCAGTGACATCATATTCACCTGTTATCACATTTGTGGTTGAACGAGTGTCATTTGGGTAAATATAGTCGATATTGGACCAAATTTGTTTGATACACATACAATATATAACGCAAACGCTTTATGAAGTGTTCTTACATACTTTTCACTCTCGTATTATAAAATATTAATATTTCAAAGTTGCTATGTTCACGACAGTGTGTTTGTCAAAAATAAAACATATATGCATCATTATAAATTATGAGTTAATTTGTCCTTTTTTTGAACAATTGAGAGAAAATTAAACGCCAGAGCACTTTTTAAATTTCGGGATTTAGGTATGCCCTACTTCTAAAAATCTGAAGTTTCTAATTTTCAGAAACTATTTTGCTTATTTTATTTAAATGGTACATACAGAGTTTTGTTCCGAAAAAAAATATTGGTGCCTCTAGAGCAATTTCAGTTAAACCTCCACAAATTTTCTTAATTTTCAGAATTTTTTTTATTTTATGTTAATGGCATATGCCGAGTTTTGTTGAGAAAAATAAAAAATTGCAGTCACCAGAGAAATTTTTAAATTTTGCTTTAGATTAACCCCCGCCACCAACGGTCCAATTTTGTTGGTTTTGAACTCAATAAATATTTTGTAAATGATCGTTCAGTTTCATTGAGAAAAAACAATAATTGCGGTCGCTAACGCGTTAACATATCGACACACACACACACACACACACACACACACACACACACACACACACACAGATATATGTATAAATGTTCAAAAATCGCAAATGGCACATGCGGCAGGAAAACTTAAACCAGCCAATGGAATATGCATGTTTGAACTTTTAAAGATAGACGCGAAGCTTGCATGTGCCTGTGTGACTCCGTGGCATTGGTGTTAAGCCAATGCTTACTTGATTTGCATTTAATATATAAGGAAACGGTTGATCGGTTGGTTCACTCATAAGTTCGACGTTGCTGAGGCACGCAGTTCACACAATCAGCTCAGACGCAGGTAATAAGTTATATATATATAATTACTATTAATTTGCTACATTCTTAATAGTGTTAATTTTATTTTTATTATATATATGTATATATATAACGTTTATCGTCATTTTCGGTGCCTAGTAGGTAAGATCGATGGATATTTGAAGAAAGTTTTCAAAAATCTTTTCATGAGTACAACCGCAATTCGCTAAGAGGAAACTGTATCACTGGACAAGACTACAAATCAAAATTAAAAAGCTAAGTAGGATACAAAGTACAAATGACTCATCTTCAAAATAAAACGGTAACGTCGCATTGTAAATATCGAGGCGGATGTTTCATATCAATTTATGAAGTTTGTTCTTGTGTTCATTTTCATCTAAGTTTTATTTAGCTTGGGTTTGTTTTAAAATTTCAGTAAAAAATAAATAAAGGCACTCTAGTAGAAGAGACTTTTAAAATGATGATGAAATGTTTCCACTTCATTGGCTGTTCTGGCATCTCTTTATCAGGCAGCCTAATGTAAGGAAGACTTGTCGTCAATGTGTGTTCAACACATAACCACAACATTCTGAAAGTTTTAGGTGTGATCTGTCACTCTAAACTGACAACGCATCTGACATTTCCTCATTGATAAAAATGACAGCCCAAAAATGATTTTATCCAGACGCTACAATCATTATTTTGGTGCCACAGTTGCCATTCAGGGCTAAGTATATTATTTTCCAGGCCAGATGAAATCAATATTTGTATTGAGAAAACTAGTTTTACTGCTGCATGGCCATTATACTCATAATTTCACAGCACTGTGTTTGGTAATTATAAGCAATCACAATTTTTCACAACACAACACTTCTTAGGTTTTACAGACAGTACATCATCAAGCGCATAAGTTGTGTATGAGGCACTGTCTGTTAACATTATCATGCTATTATTAGCCTAATGCCTAAATTCGTAGCTGTTGCTAGGACATTGTTTACCATTTGTCATCTGCCCTTTGTCATTTGGAACATTGTGCTTAAAAAGAATCTGAAGAAATTTTCCGCTATTTTTGAGCTACATAATATGGAGTGCTACTTCTGAAGAAATCCGCTGCTTTGTAACTAAAGAAGTCGTCAAGTCAAATTTGTAAAGCATCTTCGTTATTGAAGAAATTCCTCTAGTATTGTTAGATAGAGAACTCAATCGTTCTTTTCTTGTTTTTAATGTTGTCACAGAGACACAACTTTTTCTAACCAGCAATACTCTTGGAAAGGAATGGTGGATGCTGTTCACAGCTAACCGATGTCGATAAAAGAATATCCTTACATTGGATATTTTAGCCAAGCCCATGGAATGCAAATATTGCACGATGGTTGACTAGTCACAATTCATTACATGGGTGGACTAACGTGAATAATCATGGGTTATATAGTTCAGAAGGTCTTCATCAAAGCCGGATGGTCTTGCTGGACGTGGCGAATTGCTCAGTTAAAAGTGGCCCGCTTTGAAAAGACAGAACCATTTCTTGCTGTACTTTCTTCAATGACAATTTCTTCGTAGACACTACAACTGTTTCGAGCCGCATCCGCTGCTTTTTCTTTTATATTAAATTAAAAAAGAAGATGGTCAGAAGTGTGCATTGTTATCACCACTTGCAATCAAGAAACGACTGCCGTGTTGGGAGAGAGTTATATACAATGGAGGAGAATATATTACCATTTATTTCTGTAGCTATTCATCTCAATAAAAACTTTAAACCTGATAGATGAGTATATCAGCTATTTTCACTAAAACATTTACAATTATTGGTTTCAACATCAAGGAGTTTAAGCAGACGAAGAGCTTCTTCAATCGTTTCGGGCTGTCTTTCTGTACAGGAATCTTTCGAATTTGCCAAGTCAGTGTCTAAACAATAATTTCACAAAGCTCTTATCCAATACACTACACATATTTTCAATTGCCATTCATTTGTAATTAATTGTTATACAAGTGTACTCAATTGACATATGAGCATTATTCACCATTTTCGGTGAATTTTCATTCATTCTGAGTGTTGCACAGAGCACCTCCAAGAAATACCTACATAATACCGTATGCTAAAACTTCTCTGCTCAATTATAACGCACTCTGACCCTTTGTTACTTTCACTTTCCACGGATTCCATTGCCATGCCTAGTTCAAATACAGCACGGTATGCAGTATGTGTGTGTACTTGACCGTCCAGACGCGTTGTACACTTACCAGAGCGTGTAGAAGCACGTGAGCATATGTAGCGTTGCCAATTGCCATGTTTAAACATTTTCCAACATATTTTTTAAAAATAATTTATTATTTATCCCATAATACATTCATCTGGTAGTAACAATTGTTCAATATCTTCCGACTTTTCCTAATTACAGAATTAAAGTGTTTGTTATTAAGTAATAATTTCACTGTTGTCAGCAACTTCACGCACCTTGACTCGCCGATCGCCCAGCATATCGTGAACTTATTTCATCATTTCCGGTGTTGTAGCACCTTTTAGGCATCCTTCGCGTGGATCGTCTTGTAGGCGGTGCGTCCACGTTTAAAGTCCAATGCCCACTTTTTCATCGTCAAAAAGTCAAGCTCCACCATACACTGAATGAACTTCGCACAAATTTCATTCAGTGTCAAACCTTCTTTTAAAAGAATGTCATAACAGCTCGTTACTAGATTTTATCCACATCAACAAATATCCTTGCTTCAGATAGCTGTATGCAAAAAGCAACAACATAGAAAGGCTTGAACATTTTCAGAAATGCTTGTAACAGATTTACCAACTTAATGGAAAAACATCATTGCATTAGAGCTGCCATTTCTATTCGAGGCCGAGAACATTTCAGACGACCTTCGTATTAAACTTGAATTAATATATTCCATTGAAATAAATTTTGTATTTGACAAAACGAAGAATTTATTTAAGGTAAGCTATCGTGTTTTCCACTTTCTTCCATAAAATAATTTGTAGTTAACGCTTACAACACCAGAACGAAGCAACGAGACCGACCATTTGTTCCTATTCATGAAGCTGTTCTACTCGTAAATCCTTTACACATTTTTCACACACTGTATACAGTAATATGCTATAGAATGTGTAATATATAATTAATATGTGCTGAAAATAACACTAATTAAACCAAAGCTATATAGTGCAATTTATTATACTGGATGATATTTCCTTCTAAAGACCGCTCCACGTGCAATTGGCCACAGTTGATCCAGCTGTGGAGTTCTCGACTCGTTTCAACGCTTAGAAGCTGGCCGGGGAGCCGGAGGGGAGGTCAGTATGATTTTAACTCTAATGACTTACGAATGTGTTTTGTATTGTGTGGCAATGTATTAAACACTCACTAGGCCGCGTAATACAGTGTATTAATTATGTTAATATGACTCAATTCAGACATTCTATTCCCCAAAGGGGATTTATTTACAATTTGTACGTGCCAAAATTAACTCATAACGTACGGGAATTATTTCAAGAGAGATTTCCTGATATTCAACTTCCAATTAGTAAATAAATTTCGTAAACGGGAAATGTTATTGATAAATAGCATATACATCCATGTACATTACTCACAAGATAAATGTTAGATAACATTAGACATGCTCTGGAACGTTCTCCTAAGATATCACTTCGATGTTCCTATTTCTCTGTTCGAACGGCTACAAAGCTACTGAAGTTAAACCTCATAAAAGTAAGTAGTGTAGTGTGTATGTAGTATGTAGTGTAAGAACATAAACCGGGTGACCCTGCAACAGGAGTAGATTTTGTGAAAGGATTTTGAATAGTGTGCATGATAGAAAAATTGACCACAATTGAATGTTCTTTACAGACGAACCTTAGTTCCATCTTAGTGGGTATGTTAATTCATAAAAGAACCGATACTGGAGTTCAGAAAAACTTAACCTGCTTCACGAGGAGCAGCCCCTGTATGATCGAAAAAATAGGAGTGTGGTGCATCATCAGCACATTTTCTTTCTTTCATTTTTTAAAGAAACTACCTGGGTATTTATAGTTACAAGTATATGCAATCTTTTTGAAGAAATGTAAATTCGCGACTTTCCAACAAGACTGTGCAAAGGTACATACAACTCGTGTCTCCTTGCATGAAATTCATAAAATACTCGACGATAGTCATCACTAACAATAGATGGTCCTCTCAGTCTCCGCCCCCATTTTCACTTCCTACGATTTTTATCTCTGGAGAGCAGCATTAAAAGAAAACATTTACAATATAAATCCACACACATTAGGTGAACTGAAAAATAAAATTTCTGAAGAAATTTCTTCCATTTCTAAGAGGGAACTACAAAGAATAATGGTTAATTTCATAGCCAATGCCTGAAATGTTTTGAAAATAAAGTGAGGGTATTCCAGTATCTTCTTGGTTGATAATGGTGAGTAAATGTATCTTTTAAATCTTTTAAGTGTTTAAGTTTCAGAAATAACTTAAGCGATAATCATAATACAGACTTACTGATTACCGTTCGCTGCAGTATCAGCTTGAACCTACCGGCCAGCAGTTATGCTTGGAGCGGTTCCGTGAAGGAAAAATCACCCGCTATAAATCAAAGTAAATTGTAAAGCAAATAAACATGTATGTAATAAATAAGGCAATATCAAATACACTAAGAACGTCCAGTTCGGTATACAGTGCGTTTCAAAACAAACGCATCGAGTGTGTTTCGGAATCCTGGACCAGTTTAACGTTTCTTTTAAAGAACTATAATGTGGCAAACATTGAGAAGTGCACTGGATCTTTAGAGGTTTCACACAATACTTTCGCTTTTTCGTCTGTTCTTTCTGAATCACACAAACATAAAGCATTCAATTGAAAGAGGTTCGGTTGTATACCTAGGCTATTTCCCTATGGATAACTTCGTTTACGAGACACCGGTGGACAACTCAGAATTATTTATAACATGATTCGAAAGACGCCCTTTTCACCGCCACGGGTGGCCGAGGTCGTTAAGGCACGGACTCGTGAGCGGGAGGTCTGCAGTTCGAATCCCGCCAGGACCGTCCTCCCTGACTGGGGTTATTTCCAGGTTTTCCTCAGTCTTCATAACTGGCAAATGCCGGGGAGGTACCTAAACTTAGGCCTGGAACGCTTCCTTCCTTAAAAAAATATCCTTTCCCAATTTATCATTTCATCTCATGTATCATCAGTGTCCACCGTCTGTGGTGCCTCAGTAGTGAAAACGGGCGTTAAACACTACTCAAAAAAAACGCCCTTTTCGTTTGGTATTACATATGATGATATCCTTCCCATATACCTCTGGTAATACTGCCTTATAAAGTATAAGTAGAGTTTTACAGAGTAAGACTATTACGTTGGTATTTTGCTTCAATTCAGGGCCTTTTTCAAAAATTGTTCAACTCCAACTCTCCTCTATGCTAAAATTTGTCGACAGGCTTTTGAAACGCACTGTGTAATGTGTTAATTAAACAACATATAAAAGCAAATATACATTCTTTTGACAGATAACAATAGAGCGACTAAAAAGCAGAAGAAATTTCTTCTCGACATAAGACAGCTTTTTCATGTTGTTCTTTTTTTTGGAACTTTGTGAAACAGAAAATGTGAATCAGGCCCTCATAAATAGAACAATTCGTTCTGAAAGAAGATATCAGCTTGAGCCTGACATGGGCATCAGAGGGAGATGGTTACAGTTAGTGGCTGCAATGCAGAAACAGTATTGTTGATGCTAAGTTAACTTCGCGACCGTGGTAGAAAAGTGTTCCATCGTTACTCATGAGACTTGTACTGAAGTTCCATGCCAGGCAGCATGGAGGACGCTTCTTATAGAAATGAATTAGTCAGGACTCTCGCACTCTCTTCACTAATGCGACATTTAGCATACTCCTTGTGTTTGTGCATTACTTTCCATTACTGCCTATTGCTCTTCTTAAAGAAAGGCGTGTTTGTTTAGATTTTGTTACTATTTTACATGTGTGATATGTTTTAGCAGTCCAATGTCGAAAAAGTTACCTAGACACGAGATAAAAGTGGCAGATACATAGAAAGTCTTTAAGAAAATAATAAATAGAGAGAAAATGTGCAGTTACTTAAACTGCAGATAAAAGGGTGGTCGAAGAATTCCAGAAAAGAGAATGAGAAGATAAATTGAAAATGTCAGTACTATACAGTAGGGAAATTACATGAAGGCGCAGTAAATCTGTTATAGAGTAAGGAAATGTAAATTCATAATACTTCCTTTTAAAATACAAGTTGCTTTATAACTTTCCTTTGTTTTCTCATTGTATAAGTCGGCCCTGGTTGAATTTTGGTAAAAATACATGTCTCCTGGACCCAAGATTGCGGGTTCAATCTCGGACAGGATCTATGGATTTTTTGGAGTGTAAAATCCTAAGTATGTCATAGATTTAAGACCCGAAAAGGAACCTTAAGCCTGAAAGAAGAGGTCTCTGAGCAGAATTTACCGGCCTGTTCAGACCTGAACTGAATGACCTGAAATGTTATAGAGCTTCCGTAAATAAAACAAATCAACAATCGTTGAATAAATATGTTCTTCTTATGATTTATGAACCGTTTAGCTTCTTTGATGCGATTTTCAATTTTCGGCTGAAAGTCAGAGAGAGATATCAGTCGCCTCTAGCTATGAACTGCCTCTTCACCTTTCTTCACGAACCAGTTACGGCCAGCGTTACGTGAATGCTGTACGTACGTGACCTAAGCCCAGAAGGAGCAGTCTCTCACGTGTAGGTATGCGGTAAATGTCAACACTTATTGCCCAAGTAAACATTACTAAAATCTAATAGACTTAAGTCTGTTATGTATAATTATCGGCTTATGAAATCCTAAACAATAATAAAAATATTCTTCAGTGCGCATAAGTAATGTCGTCGTTATCTGTAGCACAGGTGGTTTGCCTGCGTACCTCTGAGAATTTATCTGGAGTGCCAACCAAAGAACATCAATTAGTTTTCTTTTAGTCAGCATAGCTAAACATTCTGACATAACTAATCACCAGTCATTCATAAAGATTCAACTGGAGAGATAAATTAGGTGCAATATTTCTCTATGCTTACACTTTAGTTGGGATGAGAGAAACACAAAATGTCTTTCAACAACAACTTCTTAAAATAATCCCTTTCGCTATTTGTAAATTTTGACACTTTCCCTGAACGTTTACCTTTAGAGAACACAAAATGTCATTTTTGACAAAACTTTTTTTTCACTTAAAAATTACTGTGAATTCCAGAAAACCTCCCTGAAAAGTTCCATACGCCTATGCTCTTTGGAGCATTTTAGCAGCCATTTTAAATGCCTGCACTCTTTAAACCCCCTTCTCTTGACCTTTAGCATTAAGGCATCCAAAACTTCAAACACCTTTTTCTCGGTTTTAACACTTACTTGCCTACTTTTCAGTATATTTTTCTTCTTTTCTTTTCTTCTTCTATGTTTTGAAATTTCTGGTCGTCCAGCAATATTGCTTTATAGACCGGAATAAATTATACTGTTATACAAACTTTAGAAAATAAGGCAGTATTGATTTGATAAATCATTTTTTAATATTTTAACGCCCATTTTTACTGCCGAGACATCACAGGTGATGAACATTGATGATACATGAGGTGAAATATGATAAAATGGGAATTTTTTTTTTTTTTGCGGCAAAGGACAAAGTCCAAAATGCAACCAAAGATTACATCCTTTTGCAAATGACGATGAAAAATACAAACTTGTATTATTTGTTACATTTTTACTATCTCTGTTTCGGCTTCAGTTATCCTCTTCAGCTAGGAAATGTGTGATGAGAATTTTGTCGATCACTATCCTAGGACAGAGTGCAGAAGGAAAATCTGGAATGAAAATTTGTAAAATAGAAATTTGTAGTTATTATAGGAAAGTTTTTTTGTTTAAGGAAGGAAGCGCTCCAGACCTAAGTTTAGGGTTCTTCCCCGTATTTGCCATTTATGAGAAATAAAGAAACCTGGAAAAAACCTCAGCCAGGGAGGATAGTCCTGGTGGGAACCGAACTCTTGACCTCACGTTCACCGAGTCCGCGCCTAACGATCTCGGTTACTCGTGACGGTTTGATAAATAGTTACAAAAAAATAAAAAGTTTTGTTTCTTCAGCGCTAAAGTTATCTTTAAGGGGAATGTCCAGCGATAGCTAGGATAAGTTTACATTCCTCCTAAAACATAATGAAATTTACGGAACGGCACCAGGGATCTTCAATGAATGACGAAATAGTGAAGACCAACGCTGTTTATAATTAATGGGTACAGTTTAAATTTTTTAGTCGCTGGGTTAGTCTATGAACTTCTAAGAAAGTTTTATCGAATTGATTCTCCATTGATTTTCGTTTGGTACATTTCCTATACTATTTCCTGTTATACTATTTTTCCACAGCCTGGATTATTTCTAATTTCACACAATATTTTGTTCATTTATAGAAATAAAAACACTTTCTCATTTCTCTAACGTAAACTTTTTGCATTCAAGTTGCATGTTTAACGAACTACACGTATTTATGAATCACTGCGGTATGACATTGTGAAACCTCTACGAAACAAATGAACACTATAAGTCGCAATGTGCTGTGATAATTCACTCATCGAGAACATTACTCTCTAAACCAATCTGTAACTCTTACGCATGCAATATTTAAGTGAACATAGACACGAGTTTTCAAGTCATTGCAACCTCTTACATGATGTTAAGAGAGAACGCGTTATTGTATCGCATTTGCACAGAGATAATTGTTCTCCATATATGGCCCTAATAATCGCTCCATACTGCAGATAATTAAGATAATAGAATTCCTCAAGCCAATAGAACAGGAAGAGAAGAAATCCCCTCCTCTTGATAGAGCTCCTACTAAGCAATACTTATTATTGTCAACTCAGTTGTAGATGGTGCCGAAATAAAATTGTTAAAAGTAAATGTATCGGCCTACATAGATACATTAGTATTCCGGTCAAAGTTGATGTTCACTTTTATGAGCATTTCCATGGGAAACAAAACACATACAGATATACAGAAGGTGTTGTTGTTTTGTTTCTTCCCAATGCAGTCACTTGTTCTCATGAACTAGTGGGCATTCCCCCCTGGCATGGCGGTATTGTACGAATTTACAGGGAGATGATGATGAAGATAATGTGTTATGATGCATCAGGAAATGAAATTAATTAATGATGGCGCAAATCAGCTGGGAGACCTTGGCACCTTAAGGGACACTGGGAATGAATTTTCTAAGTTCCACATTTTTGTATGTTTTTTTATGAAATTTTTACTATGATTGTACTGCTGTTAAATGAATGTGTTTACCAAATTTAATTCCAATTGGATAAATATTTTGCGAGCTATACATTTTATTACATAAATATGTTTCATAAATTGAGAAAATTGGTTGGCATTTTTGCATTTCGGAGCTTTGAACCACATACAAAAATTGTATGAAGATATATTTGAAATAAATTTAACGAGTGAACTGTGATAATTTTTTTAATCTGCAAGAAATTTTAATCTTTAAAATTAAGCATTTTACAGGTTTTTAAAAATTATTATTGTTACTAGTATGTGCTTTGTCTCATAGAATATTGCAATGGATACTTCTGCACATTCTGGAAAATTTTAATGGAATTTAAACAAAAACTGAGGCGCATGGGATATTTCTAATGAGTGAAAATGAAGTTTTGAGAAAAATATTGTTTTATAAAGAAAAAGTGGTAAACAGTGAATTGTGCCCTTTACAGATCACAACCCTGCAGATTTATACTTCAGTTTGTCTGTACTTCTGTGTCCTTCTGTGCTACTTTTGTCACCTGCAGTTCCTTTCTTGCTGTGGGAGCTGTAGAGGGGAGTCATATCCCGGGTCTTACTGATCTTGCAAGCAGTCGCTGAACATTCCTCGCCAACACAGATCTCAGCTCATGAGAAGCTGAATAGTTCATTTAAAAAACAGAAATACCATAATGCCACTTCTTAGAAATAAAAACATATTTGGGGCATTTTTTCCAAATGATTGAGTGAACAGTTTCTTTTGAATTTTGTGCACATCCACGAGCATAGCAGCAAGCTACTGAGGAGAATTCTCCTAAATACACTATCACCAAATTAAACAGACATCTTGCAATGGCTCTGCGGAGTCTCACCGAGAACTATGCTCCTATTAGAAACACCAAGAGTCTGTCCCTGTGGAGTACTTCTGATGTTCTGACTTATGGTCTGTAGGTGTATAGTGGTAAAGTGTAGCATATGTGGCATTTCCCAAGACAAATGCTTCTGGATGGTCAGTCTGTAGTAGCTGGTTAGTGTTTTATAGTGTCTAACTTCAGTTTACCACGGTCACGACCACCACTCTAATATCTTTCTTTAGCTAGAGGAGCTGTAGAGGAGCTGTAGCCATCCTCTTCGCTACATGACTGACACATTCTTCCTTCACTATTTCCACATCATCATCATTTACTACCACTTCGTGTAGGTGAGTCCTTGCGTCTCCATTAGACAGTGCAGTTGTGCATCTCATTCCACACTTCTGTACTGAGAGGGTGTTGCAGGTTGAAAAAAAAAAAAAAAAAAAACACACACACACGCGCGCGCGCGCGCGCGGAGCTCTTTAAATGGCTGTAGAGTCGGAAGGGGCCATGTGGATGCCCAATGGTTCAAGGAATCATTTGTAGCATTTTTTCCCGGAATTTATAACCGATTTTGGCCAAAAACTTGCTCCCAGTGCCACTTAAAACTATTTGGGATACACTTTCTCAGGGCAAGGAAAAAAAATGGCCTTTTTTAATGCAAGGACCTCCGAATTAGTAGTCGCAAAAGCTACCACTATACCACGAAGACTTAGACGAGGCTATATATTATGTATCTGAGGTGTAGACATATCCTAGAAACCAGATAATGAATACCATCCAGAGAAATGTAGTTTAAGTTGGCACTATTCAAAGTCTCATGGGGAATATAATGAACGCTTCCCCATTTCTTGACGAAGCCGAAATTTCCCCCACAAATTTCTTTCCATTTTTCCAAACAAGCGAGTATCAATGGGGAGTGCGGAACATATTAACGCTACAATCCATGTAATCGTTCCAACTTGTGCAAATTCACGGTTCTATTTTCGCACCTGTTGGATGGATATCATACCCATTCCATACTTAGCCGAAACCCAACAGGGATATTAACGGTTCTGTAATTTTTGCCCATAGAAATCGAAGAATTGGCTCACTTCCCTTAACCATTCATTCAGTATCTTCGTCAGTTTCTAATTGTTAGTGCATCTACATACTAATGTAGCTGTGTGCCCCCTGACAATGGGATACGCACTTTTTATACTATTGTAAAAGTAGCACACAAACGGCAAGACTATTAAATTGCCAGTGCACAATAGAAATAAAATATATTTGTACTTCACACGTATAATAGATAGACAAGATTTTCTTGGTTAAAACAAAATTATGAACTGTGCCAGTAACATTTGGCGTACAGATGTTACAGATAAACACAAACAATATCCCCGTCTATCAGTGCTCTATCTTTAAATTAGCAGTACAGTGAAACTTGTTCTTTCTTTATCTAAATTACCAAACCAAATAACAAGGTTTCGTAATTAAACTGAAAAATTTGCAATTAAAATGCTTTTTAACAGAATGTAAAACTGGAATATAAAAATTAAGTGAATTAAGTGAGTTTAGGAAAAATAGATCAGAATTTTTAACTTCTAAAAAGGTTTAGATAAATTTCATGATGACAAATATTTCTGTTACTTTGGCCCTCTTTTGCAACCTTTCGAATAACAGCAATTTAAAGGGTCTTGTAGTCTTCTAATTGTCTTGTAATCAACATAGTTGGGCCTGGTGGTCTAGTGATAACCTCGTAGGCCGAAGATCGCGGGTTCAATCCCAGCCAGGGTCGATGGATTTTTCTGGGAGTAAAACTCATCAGTATGACTTCCTTCGGAAGGGAAGTAAGAACGTGGGTTCCTTGTCGTAGGTTAAGGCACGAAAAAGAATATCAAGCCTGAAAGAAGAGGCCTCTGAGCAAAATTGTCGGCCGTTTCATGCCCTGAATTGAATTAGACATTGATGACGAGATGTTAAAGCGCGTCCGTAAATAAATCAAATAAATAAGTACCCAACATAAAGTTCTACTTTCAAATAATGAAATAATATTGAACAGTGTGATATTTCTGTATATTCCTGCTTCAATCTGATTTTTCATTTATCATTTTCAAACAAAATAAAACGTTAATTCCTAATTGCATAATAGTAGGCATTAGTGCTAAGCATGGGGCCAATAGTGTAGTTGTTGTCAGGAAAACTAAGACTAGTGGCGGAGTCAAAAGCGTGGAACGGTCTCGTATTTATGTTTAAAACTGTGTAACTCGAATAGTATATGAAAGTAAGATGGTCATTAGGATGTACCGCCGAGATGGCCGAGGTCGTGAAGGCGCGGACTCGTGAGCGGGAGGTCTGGGATTTTAATCCCACCAGGACCGTCGTCCCTGACTGTTTTATCCAGGTTTTCCTTAAGTCTTCATAAATGGCAAATGTCGGGAAAGTACCCTAAAACTTAGGCCTGGAACGTTTCCTTCCTTTAAAAAAAATTCTTTCCCAGTATATCATTTCATTTCATGTATCATCAGTGTTAACCGCCTGTGATGCCTCTGTAGTAAAAACGGGCGTTAAACACCATTGAAAAAAAATTAGAGCTTGGAACAATATAATTATAATGCATTAGATATTATATACTGAGTTTGGTATCCGCAAAGTTAACAGGGATAATAAACAGCGTTAGTGTTTCTTTTATTCTCAGGGTGTTAACTGTATATAATGTCGTGTCAAACAATAATATAACAGAAATGTTCAAATGTATTAACCAGAATAATTAATCTATATCAGTGAATTCTTATTTTGTAATAGCCGGCCGTAAACGTTTTAGACATCGATATGGGTTGGCAAGAGATTGATGGCGGCATGTGCTGTTGATAATATTCAGACATGCGTCTCTACAACGTGTGAAACATCACCTTGTGACTATAAGCGTTGTATTCTGTTCTTAGACAAACCACTACGAGGCAGTATATCAAACCTGCCCATTAGTCATTAAATTCGAATTGGAAGAGAGTAACTGTATAATGGTGGCTTACACAGGACATAGCCTTTCACTTTAAGCGAAAACACATTTAGGCAAACAAACGAAAAAACCCGTTCACTTTTTGTTACCTTTCAGAACATTTCCATAGACCACTGGTTCCCAAACTTTTCGGCTCGCGAAACACTTTCATAAAATTTCCACTCAGCAAACTGCAAACACAAGATATTTAACAGCTTCCAATTAGCGCAAAATTGCTTTAGTTGTCATAAATACGCCTACCTTGTTGATTGTGGATTTGGTTTATTTGCGGACACTCTTTAACATCACAGGTCATCAGCGTCTCATTCAATTCAGGGCGTGAAACGGCCGACAAATTTTGCTGAGAGGCCTCTTCTTTCAGGCTTGAGGTTCTTTTTCGTGCCGTAAATATACGACCCACGGCTTTACTTCCCTTCCGAAGGATTTTTACGCTAGAAAAAAACTATCGACCCTGATCAGGATCGAACCTGCGATGTTGGTTTTAGAAGACAAGTATGGTTACCCCTACGCCACCAGTACAGACATTCCTGTCTTAGAATTCTCCTCCAAAAATGAGCTCAGCGCTTAGAATATTGCAACTGCATATGCTCAAATATTAAACATTTAACAAAGTAAGCCAGAATAAAAGTTAAGTTAATAAAGCAATACCATATTTTCATATCTTAAAAGTCACAGTTTTATATTTGCATGTGGGCTTAAGTTAAACAGTTGCAAGATGGTTTCAATATTTTGAATAAAAGCAGTGCATCTTCCTCACTGAATGCGAAATTCAGAGCTAAATAATAGCTGAAGTCAGAAGCCATAGAGGTTAAAGATATCTAAGAGTTGAATTAACTTTCGTCACTTGGCACGCATAAAACCTTTTTCTTATAACAAACTAAGGAAATTACTGACTGGCACTAAATATCTAATACGACACTAAAATTCCAGTTCTTCTGTATGCTGAGTCTGTTAATTATCTGTTGAGGATCCAGAAGGAACTCAACAATTTAGACGGCTATTTGGACAAATGAGGAACGATTGTGAATGTCGTCAAAATTAAAACTATCACTTTTAAAACTGCACTAGTTTACAGTAAAAATGATAAATGGAAACACTTGTACCCTGTTTTACGAAGCTTGTGATCTAGTAAAACTAGTCCCCATTTTATTATTACTTATTTTACAAGCGTGTGTTTCTAGAACTTATGAGTGTAAACAACTAGTTACTAGTGTGGCAGATTGATATAATCAGCAAGCGATTAGTGTTTTGTTTCACGAAACATTTGGTCCTGTAATATTGCGTATTGTTAACTAGTGGAATTCTACCCGTGAATCTCGAATGGTGAATACATGCTAGCGTACATGTTTTAGGTTAGGTATTGATTCTATTAATTAAGTACGGCGTATTTTAATTATAAAGCTCATATGTGGTCCCAAACCACCAGCTATTCCCGTACTTCTTGAAATATCGATTTTCACTTGAAAAAATACCATAGAAACTGAACTACATATACCATTGTTTGTAGATAATAATATGAATAGCGAATATGAATGTAAAATAAAAACACTTGCCATTGTAGCTTTCTTGTTGTTTGGCTAAAACGTGTCCCTCACATATGCATAATCTTTCTCCTATGTAATTAACCCCAACGCTTTCACAGTTTGCGTTATCATTTTCCACACTTCGGCTTTGTTTTTCTTCGTAATTTTGTCGGGGAATTGCCGAAATAATACTTCTTTATGTTCATTAATTAAATGCAGCACTGTTACTTTGTTTTGGATACTAGAAATTATTTTCGGTGTAGTAAACATAATGCTAATACGATTTAAAATACATACCGCATAAACAAAATCGCATCAACAAACAGTCCACAGAGTAATAAATATTCCCGAACAGCCTTCTCGACGCTCGGATACAGTCGCTACACTAGTAATTTTGACAAGTGACCAATGACAAACTTTTACGATTCTACCATTGTGCAATGAATATTCGTGAAACAGATTTTATTAGAACTGGTGGAAATACGGCTAGTGACTGGTAACTAGTAAACTAGTAGACTAGATGTTTCGTGAAACACGGCCCAGGTAACAGTGAAACAGCGTAAACATTTTTTTTTGGAATAATTAAATTCTAGTTACGCATAATAAACTTTAAGTGATTTATCTATCAAAACCAAATTTGAAATTGGTATCAAAGATACTGGGCAACGAAACTTTTAATAATAATAATAATAATAATAATAATAATAATAATAATAACTTAGAGAGCAATGGAATGAAACGGGTGTGGGAAACTGTAATTATGCCTGAAGGAAGTTGCAATAAAAGTTTAGGGATAGTAACCAACAATATTTAGAAGCCATCTCTGTTTGTATAACAAACTCAAAAACAACTGGGGCAGAGAGATGTATAAAAATATTCCACGAGTTTTCAAAATAGATAATTTGGAATGCATGAATTAGATTAGGGACGCGAAACAGATGACGCTTTGCATAAAATATGTGCACATTGTAATGGACTGCCCAGGTATCACAGAATGGAGATTTTCTACGCTGGGAACTGTTTGTTAGCCGAATAGGAGCGCAGTAGCATTTGCGATCTGTTTGCGCAGGAAAACAACTGGCCAAGCTTGGCTCTCTGCTCTGTAAAATGTGAAGTTCTTTGACTAAAATGGAAGATTTCTGTGGGAAGATAAAATAAGTGAGAAGTTGATGAAGTTTATCACCTATTGAACTTTGTCATTATTGTTTAATAAAAGGCATATACAAGCCAATAGTAACACTGCTGGATAAGACACCACATTTTAGCTGCTGGCGGGTTCACCAAGAAACGGATTAACCAATGCTTGTCAATTACCCTAAAACTACACAAATTATAAATAAATATAACACATTTGATACAACCATAAACAATTTGAGGTAACCAGAAAGTGTAAATACAGCAGTATACATTTTACTCTGTATCTCAGAAATTTATAAAGTTATTAATATGACATTTTATAAGATGCTATGTAAAATTTAATTCTCTAAAGCACATAAAAAGTTTTTAAACAAAAATAAATCGTATTTTCCGATAAGTTAAAATGTTTACATAAATGTGCATTTTTCTCAGCAATGGCTGGACCAATCTGTTGAAAGTGTGCACACACATAATACATGCAATGTGAAGGGTGGTAACTAGAAGTATTTAAATATCACTTTTAGTTGATGAAAATCACTATCAATGAGAGATAAAAATATTTCCATTTTTTCAAAAATTTAAAATTAATTTCTTTTCAAGCAACACACACACACACACACACACACACACACACACACACATATATATATATATATATATATATATATAATCTAGTTTCCAGGATAGCATGTTGTCTGCAGTTTAAGTAAAAAGAACCATTTCAATTCCACCAACAGTTTATAAGGAAAATGCACATTATGTCACAGTGTTTTAAGCTTTTAACAAGATTTTATTTTGGTTTACATTTTTTTAAAATATTTTTTATGTGCATTGGAGAATTAAAATTTACAGAGCATCTTTAGTTAAGTATTCTTAATATCTGTTAAAAAATTTCATATTGATAGCTATATAAATTTCTCAGATATAGTGTAAAATATATACTGTTGCGTTATTTGCTAGTTTACACTTCCTGGTTACGTTAAATCTATTTGTGTACTTCTAGTTCTAGAAAATGATTTGACTCTGTCATGGAAGCAGTTTTTCCCCCTTGCTGAAGCCATCGGAAAGGCTATGGGAGACTTGTTCTTTGTTTCAATCTTACACAACAACACACATAGTTATTCAGCGCCATTGCAGTTTTGAGAGTTTTTTGTTTACAGTTTATAAGCATACAATTATCTTTGTATAGATGAAAGAAGGAAATACCCAGAGGATTTCACGTTAGATTTCACGTTAAATCGGACTAATATTAGTATTTATAGAAGAGAAATAACCCAGGATAAGTTAAGTCTTTGACCATCTTATAACAATTTTATACGGTGTCGAGAACCGGGAGACGATAAATACAAGAATTCCTACAACTGAACAGAGGAGGAGAAGAATATTGCTTACTACAATACAATAGGGAATAAAAACTGTATGCTTGAGGCAAAAATGTAGAAGAGAAAAGCATGGAAAGAAAATTTCTTCTCTGGGATTTGCTATAGGGAGGTGTGTGCCATCTATGAAACCAATAACGTATAAGATAAATAAATTATTCTATTTACTATTTTTCAACACACAAATAATGCACTCAAGAACATAATAAAAAAATAAAGGAAGCTTTTGGATTTGATTGCACCTTAAATTACAGCAATAGAAACAAAAACTTAACTCTGATTAGAAAAGTTAAAAGGTGACAAGTTTTGTTTTAACTGTGAGTACATTTTACGGTGCTTGAAACATTAAAAACGCATCACCCTGCTTTGGCTTGCATGACTTTATTCATACGTCTTGGCATGCTTTCGATCCGGTTAGCTATAACTTCTTGAGGAATATTCTCCCATTCTTCAAGAAGTGCTCTCCTCAACTGCTGTAAAGTACCTGGCAGCTACAGTCTTGTCTTAACACACCGTTCCAGCGTATCCCACACGTGTTCAAGCGGATTTATGTCGCAGTCTCCTTGCTGACCAAGGATTCCCATTTATTGGAGATAATCTCTGACCACGTGGGGAATGTGCGAGCGTGAATTGTCGTGCAATAAAAGAAAACTAACTTCTGTAAATGGATCAAATGGTGCAACATTCATTTATGTACCTATCAGCTGTTAGACTTCCATCTTCTACTAAAATTAACTCAGTAGGAGCAACCATAGACACTCCTCCAAACCATCACTTCATCAACACCACCAAAGTGGTACCTTTACGGAAATGGAGCATTGTGCAAATCGTTCTCCGCTCCTTCTCCATGACGTCCATCAAGAGAGCACAGAGTGAAACAGGGCTCGTCTGTGAACAGAACACAGCTGTACTGTTCATTTCTGCAACCCCTATGATCATTTTCAAAACGCAATCGTTCAACTCGGTGCATTCTGGTGCAACTGGGATCAGTTGCAGGTATATTTGATATCAATTCACTTGTTTTCAACCTTCTGCTAAACTTTTTGACTGATATGGAGCATCCATGCATGTTAAATTACTGGGCCACAGTCATAGCTGGCAGGTTGCGCTCCCTTAAGAATTATCAACACCATGTACAGGTCTTCATTTTTATTTTAGTTCTGGGACGACCCAAACCTGGTCTTCTGGTATGTTCCAGGGTCTCTCTAAACGTTTTATGGTATCGTGGATTATGCTTCTAGTCATATTCATTACATTCGCAATGTAACGTATACTGCGTCCATCATCGTTTAGGGCTACAGCTCGAGTCACATCTGCAGGTCGCAATTTTAAGGTGAAATGTGACAACCCTACTTACATTTACAACATTTAAAAATAATGAAATGAAGCACAAAATGATTAAGACAAACTTTGCTGTATCTGAGATTTTATACACATAATTACAATATCCGGCTTGTTTATAAAACAAAAAACGCTCAACATAGCCTCTACGTCTCCAAGACAACAAATGCCTACAATAATATTTTATGACAAGTAAATATATTGCAATGTACAAGCAAATATAAAAGTGTCCTGGATATTTTGTCCCTGATTGTATATATTTACAGAATTTATTGGAAATTTTCTAATCTTATTAAATTAATAAGTTTGTATACATTTTCCACATTACACACAAAAGCATATTTCAGCAAGCAAGGGCAGTTTTAACCATACATCTTCTGATATCTCGCTTTATGTTTCCAACTGTTATGAAATTTTAGTAAAAGGTGAACAATAACACAAATCTAATCTATCTACAGTCAAAATCAGATTAAATGAATTATTTTTCCCCTACTTAAGAAATGTTTATATTGGATGGTGCAGCGCTATGTCTGCTACAACGCAAATGTTACGGAGAAGTGGCAGTGTTTGTATCTTAATCGAAATTGCCAAATCGTGGTTAGCTTAATTGACACATCGGTTAGGTTGATTGATTCGTTTTATTTAAGGACGCTCTTTAACATCTCAGGTCATCAATGTCCCATTCAATTCAGGGCGTGAAACGACGGACAAATTTTGCTCAGAGGCCTCTTCTTTCAGGTTTGAGGTTCTTTATCGTGCCGCAAATGTACGACACGGGACCCACGACTTTACTTCCTTACCGAAGGAAGTCATACTTAGGATTTTTACGCCCGAAAAAATCCATCGATCCTGGCCGGGTTTGAACCCGCGATCTTGGGTTTAGAAGGCAAGTATGGTTACCACTACACCACCAGGACCGACATATATCGGTTAGGATGAACTAAGCTGTAACAGTCTTCTTGCATTTTCTTTGGTAAATTTCTGTCTTTTTGAGAAGGAAATGTCTTCACGCTTTATAATTTTATCCAACTTGACAAAAACAGTTTCCTCCGTCGTCATATTTAACGAATTATACGCACAAAAGTCCGCCTCTAATCTACCCTCCCGAGCGAGAACAAAATTACGACCTTTAATACTGGGAATATCCGACTCATGAATACGGAAAACGTTAGTCCGGAAGTCTCTACTTGGCCTATACTAAGAATGTCTATAATTACGGCTTTCAACGCTAGCAACGCCTTTTGCAGCAAGCTGTTGCAAAACGGCGGTTAACAATAAGGAGAATCAACGTTATCGTTGTCCAGCGCCACTTCACACGAAATGGAGACAGAATCCACCCTCTGACAATTCCATTCGCAGATGGTGTGCACAATTTGTGAAGAAGGAAAAGGTAGTGGACAAACCGCCACGGGTGGCCGAGATCGTTAAGGTGCGGACTCGTGAGGGGGAGGTCTGGGGTTCGAATCCCGCCAGGACCGTCCTCCATGACTGAGGTTTTTCCAGGTTTTCCCCAGTCTTCATAAATGGCAAATGCCGAGGATGTACCCTAAACCACCTATGGTGTCTCAGCAGTAAAAACGGCGTTAAACACTATTCAAAAAAAAAAAAAAGTCTAAACATGGTGTGATGTTTTGATTTCTAAACATCACTGCTGACATATGGAAAGAAACAAATCATCCTGTAGATGTCCGAAGAGTGGCAAAGCGCACATGGACTTTTTGGAGCAATTTTCTAAATAAGGTTTAGTTACCATCTCATTTATGTTATTGGCTTTTTTTTTAATCCTGACAGTAATTTTGAACAACTGTGACTAGCCTTGTGGTGGTGCCCAAATGAATACAAACCAAAGTATTCACTTTTGTGTATATATATAAACTTTTTGAAAAGCCAAAATTTAAATTTAATATGTATATATTTTGTGGTACAATTATGAAAGCATAGTAAGCATTTGGTTTTCAGGTTAAATTTTTTCCTCAGCTATTCTTGGTAGAAATTCACATTATTTTGATATCATTCTTTGTAATTGCTATATCGAATACATATATATTAAGTTATGTGATTATGATGATTATGTTATAGGATCTCACAGTAACTGCACAATCGTTTCCGTTAGCCCTCAACAGTAACTAACTTTCTAGCGTTTAAGATGTTCATCTAGGTTCAGTTTGTAAACATTTTTGTTCAATATGTCTTATGGTTAATATAATGACCTTCTATATATACGAATTGTAAACATTATTACTGTTAGTCAAAACCACTAATAATAAAACACATTATGACACTAGTTGCATAACATTACAATAGTAACAATTAAGCAGTTAAATTGTTTCCTGTGGTCAACAGAATATTATGTTACAATCATTTTAAGGAAAAAAATGTTTACTGAAATTTGAACCAATCATTATTAATTGTAGATATAGGTATATAATTAGAGATTTAACATTTTAGTAAGTTAATATTAGCTGGCAAATGAATTAGTAAAATTTGATATTTGCCTGTTCTGAAGTGTATACAAAGAGTAAATTTTCTGAGATTCACTTAGTATTTTTTTTGTTTTTGCAATTAATAAATTTCTAAAATTTCTTTTAATAAGTATGATATGATTTTATCGAGCTCGAGCTAAAATGTCTCACGGTAAATCCATCTTCGCTACCAACAAGTTGGTCTTGGTAGTGTAGTGGTAACCATACTTGCTTCCTAAACCCAAGATCGTGGGTTCAATCCCGGCCAGGATCGATGGGTTTTTTCGGGCGCAAAAATCCTAAGTATGGCATACTACGGAAGGGAAGTAAAGCCGTAGGTCGGAATGTAAAAGTAACTCAAGCCTGAAAGAAGAGGCCTCTGAGGGGGAAAAAAAATTAAAAAAAAAAAAAATTATCTGCCGTTTCATGCACTGAATTGAATGGGACGCTCATGATCTAAGATGTTAAAGAGCGTAAAAAGAGAGAGACAAATGAGCTAATTAACATTCATTTTATTTCATTATTATCGTTTTATAATTATCATACAAAATATCGTATAAAAGTAGATTATAATGTTATGCAATTATACAAATTCCTTTATATTCATAAAATTAAATGAAATATTTAACCTTACTTTCAGCAAGAATTTGTATGTAATAAAAAGTTAATCATGTACCTAATTATGAAGTATATTGTGATCTAAAAGTATATAAAATGGTGCAAAATAATGCAAAAAAATCTGCATTTTTTAAAATGTTTATGCTATTCAAAAGAAATGCAGTTTATGATCTTATTGCTTAACAACAGAACAATAATTTTCCCTACTTGATATTGGTATTAAATAATTAGGATATATTCATACTAGTGAAAGTTAATTATTTTAATCTTCATATAAAATTGCCTATTTATGAAGTAGCATTGTTTTAAATTTTCAAATGTATAACTGCATCTGTTGTCTTTTAAATTTGCACTCCCTTCTGAAGTGGAACACGTTCTGTCCTAAAGTCAGAGATTGTCGGAAAATAAAGCGATTTAAACGTAAATTGAATTGTCATCTAAATTCTAGGATTCACAGTACTCGAGAAAAATTAATGAAGAACACGCGGAATTATAACACTACCTTTATCAACTTTCTAACTAGATTAAAATATGTAATGTTTGCATTTAGCGTTTATTTTTAATTTGGCTTCTTTCATTATTTTATATATGCGTATATTGTATTCTTGTTTTTTTTTTATTCCCCCCATCTGGTAGAGGGGAAGAGAAGACTCCATGGCCTTAACACTTGCCAGGGTAAATAAATGAACAAAAAAATAAATAAATAAAAATCCACTCATCGACAAAATAAGTGATACAAAACCTAGAAATATTTTATAGAATTATTTCCAGATCTTGTTTCAGATATGATTCATTACTTAATATGCTACTGATATTGCAATACAGCTTGCTATAACCTCTAGGTTTGATTCAGTTTTATTCGCACAAATTTTTGGCAACAGTCACTTTGTTCGAGATATTAAGACTTTTGGAAAGGGAAGTATTAATTTTGGAGAACGTTTAACCCAGTTGTTAGGCATGAGACGTTTGCTTGGATTTTTGTTATGTAATTTTTTTTGTTTGTTTTTGTTTCTCATATCACCAATAGTGAACTAGTAGAATGAATTAAAAAGCGCCGTTAGAGACTAAGACACTCAAATCCTACTACCATGTTCTCCATCTAGTTATGACTGATTTCCTACTTTCATATAAAAATCAGAGTCTAGTCACGGAACACCGGTAATTTAAAAAAAAAATATTAAATTATTATTTAACAAGTCTAATTTTGAAACAAAACCATGGAAAATGATTCGGATAAAATATTGAATTTATGAAGATGTGTGAGTTTTCTTTAAATATGAAAAAAATGCTATACTTAAGAATAGCAATAAAATATATTTCAAATCACTCCAAATATATTTATTTGCAGATAATCAATTAATAATTACTGAAAAATATGACGATCAAAAATAGCTTATTGAAGAGTATGAAAAGGCAGGCTTAAAGTTTAATTTTGAAAAAATTTAATTTATGGTATTCGGAGAAGAAAAACAAAATTTAATTATTGAAAATAAAGGAGCGATTAAATATGATAAAATAAATATTTAATTCCTATAATTACTAGGAAAGCATGATAAACAAATTAAAGTACGCACAAAGAAAGGAACATTTGAAATTAATTAATAAAGGATTAATAACATTAATCCTTTATTATGGGATAAACAGATTGATAAAGAAATAAAACATAAAATTTATATATCGAGTGTACAGTTTTATATGGAGTAGAAACATGGCAATTTCAACTCACATTAAAATAGCTTTTTGCAATGTAAATGGATTACTAGAGGCGGTCAACAGGGATATCGTGAAGAGATAGAATCAGAAATTATACAATAAGATAAAAAAAATTGGAATTCAAAATAATATTGTGGAGGGCATTTTAATAAGACAGTTGATATGGTATGGTTATTTAAAGTGAATGGGTGAAGAAAAATCACAAGGTTGATATACAAATGGATTTCACTGGGAAGAAGGAAACGAGAAAGGTCACAGACAACGTGGATGAAGGAGATCCAAGAAGAAACGGAGAATAGATACCAAAAGAAGAGTAATTATTGCACTGAGAGGAATGGTTTTTAGAAGTTCGTGACACATATACTTAATTATATAATAATATATGTGAACATTATTGTATTTTGTAACTGCCTGTTAGAAGATAAATGAAATGAATGAATAAATTGTGTTTAACGCCCGTTTTTGCTACAGAGGCACTACAGGCGATGGACACTGATGATATATGAGATGAAATGATATGTTGGGAAAGGATATATTTAAGGAAGCAGTCGTTCCAGGCCTAAGTTTAGGGTACCTCTCCGGCATTTGCCATTTATTAGGACTGAGGAAAACCTGGAAAAAACCTCAGTCAGGGAGGACGGTCCTGGCGGGATTAGAACCCCAGACCTCCCGCTCACGAGTCCGCACCTTAACGACCTCGGCCACCCGTGGCGGTCTGTTAGAAGATGTTAATACATTGCAAAACTGATGATGATAATAATAATGTATTTATACTTGAATACATGTCAAAATTTTAGTTGCAGCAAATGAAAAAACAAATATATATTTATACAGCTTTGATTTATACTATACTGTAATGTTAAGGATGGTTAAGGAAAGATATCACAATTGCATGCCTTTATTTAGTAGCATCTAAAAATAAAATAAAATATATGTTTGTACCAATAAATATGTAGTAAAGCGTGCGGAACACTAACCAGATTTTTTTTTATAAAAGCCTAGTATGGTTGAATATTTAGGCTGATTTGAAATGCCTAATAATTGTTTTAATTTAAAATTTATGTAGAGAATTTTCAGTCTGCTTTATTTTATTCTGGTGGTGTAGTGGTTACCATACTTGCCTCCTACACCCAAGTACGCGGGTTCGAACCTGGACAGGACCGATGGATTTTTTTCGGGCGTAAAAATCCTAAGTATAGCTTCCTTCGGAAGGGAAGTAAAGCTGTGGGTCCCGTGTCGTACATTTACGGCACGAAAAAGAACCTCAAGCCTGAAAGAGAGGGCTCTGAGCAAAATTTGTCGGTCGTTTCACGCCCTCAGTTGAATGGGACGCTGATGACGTGAGATGTTAAAGAGCGTCCATAAATAAATCAATCAAAAAAAAAAAATTCTCTCTGGTGCTGGCAGAGTCGAAGTGTTTTTTACTTAATTTTTAGTACCATTTACTACCGTTTTCACTACTTGGGCAAGACAGGCTATATTTACCGTTGAGACGAAATTATTAATTTTTTTAAGGAAGCGTTCCGAGCCTAAGTTTAGGGTATCTTCTCGACATTTGTCATTGGTGACTACTGGGGAAAACCTTAAGTTAAATAAATAAATAAAAAAAAAAACAAGGAAGAACGAACTTAACGGAAATCGAACGGGAGACCTCCCATTCATGAGTTCATGACTTAGCGATCTCGGCCACCCGTATCGCTGCCATTATGCTTGATAGCATCATTATTACATATTTAATACCATAATTGCATGTAAATGTGGTGATAAATCGGCTTAGAAAGATTTAAATCAGGATCAATAGGAATAAAATCACAGCTGAAAGAACACTTGGCATATACGTGGGCTACTCAAGAATTCCTTTCGTTTGTTCTTTTTATTTATTTTTTATCTAAGGTGTTTTAATGCAAAGTGCGGTCGATTAGTGAGTGTTTGCTTGTGCACTATGCTGAAAATTTAAGTAAACATTTGATCAAGCTTTCGAAGTTATGAAGTCATATAAAAGACTGCATTGCAATATAGCAACCTACCATAGTTATTTCTTCCATGGCAACCTATGGCTACATATACATTTATTTACTTTTCAATTTTCTTTTGTTTTGATTTAGGTATTTCTTTAAGTCAGAACAGTAATGTGATTCTTACTTTTTTCAACATGCTCACCAGTTTGTTTTGTAAAATATTAAATTTATACCCTAAATAACAAGCAGTAGGTGCAGAGTTCCGATAGAAGCATATTTTTATAATATTATAAACATTACATAAATAAAATTTATTATTTTTCAATGTCATAACCATTTGTTTTCATATAAACATGCACGAATGAGTTTAACCACAAATATGTACTGTTTAACAGAAAATGTAGTATATTTTTTTTTAAAAAAATATAAAATATGGTTACTTCTTAACCGTAACAACAACAGGATATAATATATGCAATATGAGCTTTGTTAAATTGTCGCTTCTACTCTTTTCGGAGTATACTAGAAAACACATAATTTTTGCTATTTTTGGTTTCGGATCTAAAAATGAACGTACTGAAAGGGATAATAAGGCATATGGCTATAAATTTTTCTTTAGAAAAGAATTATTGTGTAATCGAAAATGGTGTTTTTCTTTCTTCCAATTCTTCATATAGATTACTAAATATGCTGCACAAAACAAACATTAACTAAAGTTATGTCTGCATTTCGATTTTACATGTAATGCGTTTTAGTGCATTTCTCTGTTCTCGGTTACTAATGTTCGTTTACATCACACATGATTTAGTTCTGCGCTATAGATAACGAACCCTGTTGCAGTGTCTGTCTCTGAAAAGTCAGCTGGTTTTGACGCAACATCTGGAGTTTTCGTTTACTCTTGTGTTTACTTTCACTCCATGGCAATTCTGAAAGTGATTGCCAAGAGAGAGGTGTTGCGATAGATTTCATTCAAACTTCTATTCTGCAGCCTTTGTTTGAGTGCTTTCCCAATTAGCAATTAACCAAACAGTAAGTACATATGAGGTAACTAAGTAAACATTGGTCGGCCCGTCTTTGTCAGCGTCTGTACTGCCCCATGAATTATCGGTTTCTCTGATATACTGCTAGAGGGTGTTTATTAAGCACGTGGTATAAAAGGCAAGGCAGTTGCGTGCTGTAAACAAGTCCTACCAGAAAGTATTCCATTAACCAGCTATTAAATAGAATAATGATTTAATAAGAATGATGCACTAATTACGATTTTCTTCAGCCTCTATCTGAAAGTTGGTAATTAGCAGAGACCGGAATTTCAGGCATTTGTTTTGGTTGAAATAGACAGGTAACAAGACACTTAAACTATTCAAAACAGGCAGAATATAATTAAAACAGATATTTATTAAAAATTGAAACAGACAGTAATATCACTCATTAAAATGAAAATAGGCGTTTAAGATATTTAATAATTTCTTTATCAATTAATTAAAGCACTTAAGCTTATTTTTCTTGGTTACAAGCAACAACAAGATTTTTTTTTCAAGGTATCAACTGTCATAGTTAGCCACTTGTCAGAGAGAACATTTTTCATCCTGGATAAAAATATTCTACGTCTACTGAAGTGATTGGAGCGTATTTAAAACAAGCTATTTCAGAAGGACTCATACGAGTAACAACAGAATATTCCCCTTTCAGGACATCGTGGAAATGTTGCTCAAGGCAAAGTAAAGTAGTTTTGAATAGTCCTGGAAAATAAGCAAAGGATGTGCAGTGACTTCTAGTCAAGTTCATTTCCGTTTTTTTTTGAATTTATAGCGGGATCGGGTAAATATCCCTCTTACTTCCATAATGAACACGATTGTAGGGACGATTTATTACACAGCTGTACCGCTCTCATCTTTCTCGCTTACAATTGTTTGAATCATTATGCAGTTGGGAAGTTACCTCCACAAATTTCCTAGAATGGTCTCGCGCAGGTCGATACTAGATTATTCGCCAGGACTATTCAAAGCTACAGTAATTCCCTCACCTTCTCTATTTCCTATATTCGTTTTCTCGAGGTAAACGTGCACTTCTTTCACTAATGAAGGCTGTGCTATTTTAAGAACTGAAGTAAATGGGTTTAGGAGTAAGTTTTTGACTACTTGGAATGAATGTAATGTATAACAAGATTCTCAATAAATATTTTATGAAAGGTAACATGTCATATAATTTTTATAACTTTTTTCTCTTCAATATATTGAAATTTTATGTGATTTTTAAAATGGTAAACAATAAAAAAAATGCAGAAAAAATTCCATAGCAATTCAAAGCAGACAAAAAAAATTAAACCTTAAAATAGACAAAAGAAGCCAAAATAGGCTCTAAATGTACGGAAACATATTTATTTTTATCTGAATCTTAAATATATCCACCCAGATAGAAAAGACATTTTGCCTAGCTTCCAGGCTCTGGTAATTATGAAATATTTTAATATGTCTATAAGGCGAAAATTATATTTAACAATCAATGTTGTGCTATACAAGTAACCTTTTCTCCTAATTTAGTTGCTGAATACTCGCAACTTTAAGAGTTTGAAAGCTTTGGACTATACATTTAAGGTATATTATTTAAATTAAATTATTTACATTCATTTAATGAACGCCTCTGTGGTCTAGTAGTACATTTGCGAAAGCTAATCAGCAGGTCCAGCGTCCGATTTTCTGTCAGGTAAACGTCCTTTAGGAAATTTTCTTTACCCTGAGAAAGTAAATGCAAGATAGCATTAAGGCGCCAAGGTTCCCCTCGGAGCAGCATAACCAACGCAGTGGCGCTCTATAAGTACTCCGTCCTCAGAACTCCCATACAATAACGCTATGTCAGGGATTTGCTTGCAAATTCGTGAGACAATGGGAAAACACTGAAAAACATCTCGTTATGAGTAGACATCTTTTCATTTACTTATCTCTCCCCCCTCTCACTCGCTCTCCCTCTCTCATAGAGAGGTAAAATGCATGCACTATCATACCTAGAAATGCAGAGTTTATAACAGTCTAATTATGCTTTGTTTTCTAACTTTCCATAGCCTTGCTTCAAGCTGATACTAACATAGTTATGAATTCTCCTTAGTGGTGGAAATTTACTATAAAACCAGCTTATTTATTTTTTGATTTCTTTTACTGCTGTTCCAACAATGGACATGCCAAATCACTACCATGGAAATCCAATATCGGTATTTAACAATTTCATTAGGTACTGTTGCGGACTTTGCAGTGTGAAGTTTTATTAGAAAAGTAAATCACTAGCGCAAATTTATAACATATGCCTGTCATGTAAGCAGAACGGTATTACTTTAACATATTTAAATTTCTAACAAATTAACTTAATAAGGCATTTTAATAGTTTATTATTGCATAATGTAGTTTTAAACCAGGCAGATCCAGAAAATATTTTTCTCTATAATTAATCTTGTAGTCATGCTGGTATAAAACGGAACCAACAGACAAAAAAGGAGAAAAATTACTGTGAAAAATAATGTAGATAATGAATTCTGATTGATATTATGCTCAAATAAAAATAATTTCGATACGTAACAATAATGCAGTGGCCATGAATTTGACGTAGAAAATCCCCATGAAGTACCACTATGAATATAAATATCCGTACCAAAACGTTCAAAAACAACCAAAAATATTATAATATTCGTAGGATTTCTTGATGATAAGGAAGGTAAAAGAAGTTTGAAGGAAGAAAATCGCGCTCTTTTATGCTTGATAGACGCTAATATGATTGATTAAATAATTATATTAGCTAAATTATGCATAAGAAACACAAGGAAAAAAATAAGAAAAATACTTAGTATTCAAGAAAAAGTAACTTTAGAGAAATAATAAATATAGAATGTAAATTGTTTATATTACACATATTATAATTTTTATAATATAGGAAATTTAACACGAAAATGAAACTGGTAGCAAAATTCCACTGCGCTGGTGACAAGAGCCATACAGCGCAAGGGTTAATGTTGGCTGAAAAATAAAAGTTAAATGGTAACGTAATTTTTCAGTGTTGTTCATTGTTTTTATTGTTTTTTTATTGATGAAGCATTCAAATACACACAAGACATTGAAAAACTGATGCTGATAATTTATATTTGCCACTTTCTGGTTATTCAGATTGTATCTTTCTTATTATTAATTTAATTAATATATTATAAATCGATTAATATATGCGCAAAACAGCGCAGAGGGCTTACGTATTCCTCATAATACTCATAAAACTACACGCAAATACTTGGGTCACTGGGTAGAAGCTCCATACAAAATTTCTAATTAAGGAAGCTGGAAAATACGTAACAACCATAGCTATTTGGCTGCGTCTTCACCGAAAAGAAAGAAGAAAATATCTGTGCAAATAAACACATAGCACAGCCTTACAGCCCAACTTTCATTACTAAGTAAGGTGCTTCAGCCAACAGGTGAGCACTTTCAAAATGAGGCTTCACCTATGAAATAGCTGAAGAAGATGTGAAGATATAGGAGAAAATATATCTTAAAATATTGATAGTGCTAAATGCTCGCAAAAAAAAAAAAAAAAAAAAAAAAACGACGCATTTGTCATGGGGATGTTTGACTAAGAAAGAAAGCATGTGGCATTAATTTGATCCCGTAATTGTAGATGTTTTAGATATAGTGGCATTACTTAAGACAAAGTGACAATGAACTATATTATTTTATTCTTATCAATTGTTTGGGAGAGGAAAACAATAACCATCGTTGTAACATATTAATAAAGGCAAAAGCTGTTGTAATCGAGACACCAAAGCCACACAATTTTTTTAAATGTCACTGTTTTGCACATTTCCCAATTAATGAATTTACACCTTTTCGTTCATACTCTCGGTAAGAATGACGCAACACCTATTCATTGTCATTCAGTATATTCATTTTGCATAACGACCCTCTTGTCTAAAGCCTCTCTCAGTTTAAGGTCCATAAGTGTTGATTGATTTTATTTCCTACTCTCTCTTGGACAATATTTATTTTACAACGCGGGACGGACTATCAGCTCCCTCTAGTTAGTGCCGCGCAGGATTATTTCTTTACTTTAAGGAAGCTTACAAGTATTATAAAATCCCAAGGGTTAGGTCGTGGAAAAATATTTGTATCAAATATGAAGAGAAAAGGTAAAAAGAAATTAAAATAGCTCTCTCAAGTTTATAAAACGTGCATTAAGACATTAACGATTTAACCAATGCACTCAAATAAATCATGAATCATATACATTTTAACACCGAGGTAACGCCCGTTTAAATTCAGCAATAACACAAGGACACAAATTAAAATAATAAACAGTAAAAATGTCTATAACATTCCTAGTTTTAAGACAATTCGGAAAAAAACTTTTAATGGATTTATCTACTTGTTTTGTTTAGTTTATTTATGGACTCTCTGAAAAGTCTCAGGTCACCAGCGTCCATTCAATTCAGGGCGAGAAACGGACGGTAAATTTTGCTCAGAGGCCTCTTCTTTCAGGCTTGAGGTTCTTTATCGTGCCGTAAATGTACGACTCGAGACCCATGGCTTTACTTCTCTTCCGAAGGAAGCCATACTTAGGATATTTATGTCCGAAAAAATCCATCGATCCTGGCCGGGATCGAACACGCGATCTTGTGTTTAGAAAGCAAGTATGGTAACCACTATACCACCTGGACCGACTTTATCCAGAGTAAGAAAGGACTCCTTATTTATAATTTTAAGAAATAATACCTAGATTTAAGAACAATTTTACAAAGTACTTTTATGAATGAATGATAGAATTACCAAAGAATTCTTTAATTACCAATTTTACACAAAAAACTTGGGTCACCGACACAATAAGCAACAAAGCTGCCGCAGCTAAACACAAGACATTGTGAGGTAAGTTTTTTTTTTTTTTTTTGATTAATTTATTTATGGACGCTCTTTAACAGCTCAGGTCGTCAGCGTCCCATTCAACTCAGGGCGTGAAACGGCAGACTACTTTTGCTCAGAAACCTCTTCTTTCAGGCTTGAGGTTCTTTTTCATGCCGTAAATGTACGACACGGCACCCACGGCTTTACTTCCCTTCCGAAGGAAGCCATACCAAGCCCGAAAAAATTCATCGGTCCTGGCCGGGTTCGAACCCGCAATCTTGGGTTTAGGAGGCAGATATGGTAACCACTACACCACCAGGACCGACTTGTGAGGTAAGGGTACCAGAGTGCCGAAAAAAGGAGTTTACCCAAGAAAAGCTAACGATCAACTTCCTGATATCAGCATAGGCAACTGGATGGACAGTCAAAATGAGCCTCACATATTCTAAACAATCAATAATAAATACTGCTACGTGTTCTCACCAATGAGCGGCACGCATTACCTTCAAGAATGTTTCAGAAAATTGGGCGTCATAACAGAGGGAAAAAAAATTGAAAAAAGAGGAAAAAGAAAACAAAGACTATTACTTTACAAACGAAGAGTAAATCTTCTTTGTATATCACAGAATATAAAAAATGCTTGTAAAGTATATCACAATTCATTACTTCATTATTCCTAGATTCTTTCCATTGTCTAAATTTTCTAAACTTCTTGCAGCAGCTAGAGATAGAGCGATACAACGTCACGGGTGGATTATCGATTTGTGTGGCATCAGTTTTCGATAGGCCCTGTTATTAACTTAAATTTGCATTATCAATCTCAAAATCGATAATCTTGTTTAAGTCAACTCAAACTCGAATATGACTGCTTTCACAATAGAATGAGAATAATAAACTAAACACAAAAGAAATCATTTATCACAGTCGTTTCCTTCACAATTTGACACTTATGTTCCGTACACGTTTAGTTATTCAATACTTTTTGGAAATAAAACAATAAATTAACAGGATTAAACTGCGATTATATTTGGAAATGACTGCTGGTTTAAGATACATAACGCACACATTTTATTGCTGAATGATGCACGTAAATAAAATCGTTCTTCCGGAGTATTAACAGTATGCGAATTCACGCAGCAATTTATTTTTGCCTGTTTTTCTCTTAAAATGAGTTTTGGATTTTGACCATATAAATTACCAGTCCCTGGAGATTCACGAAGTCACCACTTTCTAAATATTTATTTATTCAAATAGCAAGTTAAACTGAAAAAATGTCATAGACGTGTTTACCAATATCTTGCTGCTTGTGTAAATTTGGCGAGTTCTGTACACGTGTTTAGGTGATATCTGTTCATATATTCTCTTCTGTCGTATAGACCAGTGCGATTGCAATATGGTGAAGATGTTTACCCAGTATGTCATGACCTGTAATGAGAAGGAAAATAGTGGCTGCTTTACACTTCTTGAGCTGTCGGGTATGATCAAAACTGTTTGTCTTGCAGGTGTTATTCTATGGGTAGTTATGCAGTGAGGAAATCTTCTGATTTACAGTTCTTGTATATCTGTGCCTTGCTTCGTAGAGTATGCGCTTTTTCATTTCCAGTTTACTTTTGGTGCACCTGGCACAGCAATACGAAGAAACTTTGGAATATGTGTTGTCTTTGTGGAATGTCGTTCAATCCTTTGATCCCCAGATAGTGTTTTGTGAAAATGATGGCCATATTAGCAGAAAATACATTTTTGCGAACTGGAATTCTATGCGACTAAGTTCGTGATCACTGTTCATCACGAGCAGGATACGGGAAGGATAAATCTATCTGGTACAATTTAAAGATTCTGGTTGTCTGTACAAGAGGAAGTTCCTGTACATCTGCAGTGGTAATGGAGCGTGTGCGACAAGGTTACTGTATCTCTTAATAGTTTGATTAGAGTGTATGCAATTACTTTGTAAATCATGAAAAGAATTTAACTAAACTACTTGAAATCACCACCTTAAAATTGAAAATAGTAAATTACAAATTTCGTAATTTTACAGTAAGCTAGTTTGAATGCCTGTTTTGAAATTAGAAGTATTTATACAAAATTATATAAAATCAACGATCGATTGTTTAAACACCTTTTAGGAGCGCATATATCGCAGCCTACTTTATTAGACCACTCTGTTTTATTACATTAAAATAATTCTCAATATATTTGGCTGGGCAAGGGACAAGTTTAACTCGCTGTATCGAAATACATCCTCGACATCCTTAATTTAATTCATTAAAATAACAAACCAAGATCGGAACCAAGACATTTCTCAACTATTTGCAGTAACTTTACTTAAAAGATAACGTTCACTATGTGGTAAATGGTTCGAATATACATCACATTGAAGCACCCTCTCTCTTCAAAGTCTGAATCTCCACTCAGCATCAGTCGTCCCGCTGCGCATGCGCAATATTTTTTTTTTTTTTTTTGAGTAGTGTTTAACGCCCGTTTTTACTACTGAGGCACCACAGGCGGTTGCGCAATATTAGTTCCCCCATCTCTTTCATGTGCATTTCAAATGATAGCAACGACTTTGCCGCTTGGCGCGTGCATTCCTTATTGTTAATGCTAATAATAACCCCCACTATATGCCACATTATTATACAATCTATGTTTTCGAAAATATAAAGTTCATATTAGATAAATATATATATTTTTACAAAATTATCTATATAACTTAGCACATAACTACGTTCATTTTATGTAATTTAAGCGTTGCATAGATGAAAGTATTGTATAACATTTTTAAATAAATAAGATTCTATAGGTGTCTATACCATAACAGCAGATACACTGCATAGATAGAGTTACGTTACATAGCTCTAATGCAGGAGTAACAACTTTACCCATCAGTTACTCAAAACTTACTGTTGAAAACAGTGTCCATTAATCCTTCACATAATAAAATGTACTCATTTAAAATTTTATAATAAAAATAACGAATGCAATAAGTAACTTTATTAACGGATTTTGCAAACTATGAATCTTAACACAAATATTACTTCTTCGGCATCCAGTTTCACTGCACAATAATCAGTCATGCTTTTCTCCTACTCGTCCTATGCCTTAGCACTGTGTGTTAAGCCTTTGCAAAAGTTTTCGAAATGTTCCCAAGAGCAGGAGGGTCAATTTAGCAAGTCATTTAGCATTTAAAACTGAAACGTTGGTGCGAGAGGTTTCAGGTTTGCAACATATCATTGCGATGTCTCTTCCAGAGAACTTTGGTCGAAACTCTCCATTACAGTTTTCCTTGACAACGAATACAAGTCATCCGGCCTTTACGAAGTTTAACCAACACACTTTCTGCTATATAAATGAGTTTCCGTCAATATCATTTTTCCTAATATTCAAGTTTGTCTTCCTCAAACTATTCCCCTTTAATTTTGAACCAAATGTTACAGTAATAAAATTATATTAATGAAGAACCCTGCTGCCTTCCTTTATTGACTCAGCAGAAGGCAAGGGGCTTAGACTGTGCTGGTAGGCAAGAATTAAGATGAGACAACTCAGATCTGAAAAGGCTTAAAACCTGAACGAGGATTGGGGGGACTAAATTGAATTATAAATGATATTGTCTTCAGTTATTCTACTAATATGGGGGTTTCAATGTTCTGGATGTTTATATTAAGCTAATATTGAGATTATAATAATTATTAATAGTATTATTTTAACTACGTTAAGCAATGGATGTATATGCCTTATTTATGTAAGTAAAGTAATTTTTGTCCATTATGAAAGGCACGTACCAGTGCGAAGGTTGTAAAGATAGTATCGTGTATGTTAATTTGAATAAATACACTCATTCATTCATAGCGTTCTGCCCGGGGACAGGTTCCTCACTAAACACTAAGCATCATAATGCTAGCGATATTTTCAGCTTACCTGCGCAAACTGCGGTTGCTTCCCATTGCTTTCCGCAGGGATGCCAGAATGAGTGGCAGGGGAAACCGAGAAATCCTTCGCAGGCGTTTTTTTCTCTAGCACAAATCTCACTTACGGTTGCTGCGGTCGAAACCGAAGCACCTCGATGAGAGGGGAGCAGTTTATCCACTAGGCCACCGCGCCGCCTAAGCTGAAGTAAATATTCAACAAAATAACAATAATAATAATGTCATGGATATAAATATGCAAGTCAGGAAAATGCAATTAATGGATAAACTTTATATTATTAAAATTAAATCCATAAACTTTGAACATCAAGGCACGCATGTTTTTTCTAAAACCCTGTTTTCCTATGAAAAATGTAACGACTTCTCGAAGTTCGTATCTTGTTGTATGTCTTGGCCAGTTCAGTGCTTGTAGGTTATACCGGAGCGAGATAACAGACATGGTTTGTATTGTATTTAAATCAACGATTTCCAAGGCAATATGGTCCTTTGCGATGGCTCCGTTGATCTCCCGACTTCTCTCCGCTGGACTTTTTTGTATGGGATCGAATACGTGATTTTGTTTACAAGATCCTACTGAAACAAAAGAGGATCTGTTTAGGACAGTTGCAGCAGCAGGAAAATTAAAGCTAAACGTGCATTCCTTGACCGCTTTAGGCAGTTACGGTATCGACGATGTAACCTTTGTGTTGAGATCAACGGAGGCAGTTTTGAACCTCTCAAGGTTATTGTACATGTTTTATAAATCTTTAAAGAAAAATGGTGTTTCCTAAAAACAATGTTTTGCAATACCATCTTCCAAAGCGATAAAATATTTTTCTATAAATTAGGTGAATTCGCTTTTAGACAATACATTCCTGACAATCCAACAGAGAGACTGGAGATGCAACAGGACAGCTTTCCGAACCTTGCGCTCAGCTGCAGAAAATCATAAATTTTCGTAATGACAGCTACACTGGCGAATAAGCAAAACAGAATATGAGAACTATATTCCATGTTTGGAATGGGCAACCACTGCAGTGCCAAATGGATTATGCCGGTTACTTAAACACATAACAGTCATTCTCACTGAAAAATAAAGAATTTATTACAAAATATTGCACAATTAAGCATTGTAAATGCTTTTCTTGGGTCTTGAACTTACATTTCTGAAGTTTTATGTTAGTAAGGGGCTGTTAAAGTCAGGGCTACATTTTTAATGTTCGTAAAAGTCAATCATAAAGTCCATGGACCACTCAAACACTGCAAATCTTAAAACATCTGTATGTATTCTTGTTCTCCATCCTTATTTTATCTTTTCGGTCCTTTGAAAGAGCCACTAAATGGTCACTTTGAAACGATGCTGCAGCTATTAAAGTGTTGCGTAAGTAGTAATAAATGGAAAGACTATATTGTATCTTTCTTTATCACTGATAATTGTTTTAAGAGCGTGTTTTTATTTAACACTTTTAGCTTCAAGAAATTCCTCCGTTTGACAGGAGTTTTGGTTTACGTTAAAAGTAGGTCAAACAAGTGATGCAGCTGGCCACATGTGTACCCACAGTGAAAGCACACCAGAAACAGAGCGGACCAGCACATTCCAAGACTCTTAATAATAAGGGAACTGTTCTCTCCATGAAACTCAGGTCTAGGTCTTCCGCTCTTACGCAATATATATTACATAGCTTGAAGAATGGTGCCGCTCAGCTGGCCCGGGAGCCGTCAATTATGTTGAGCAAGTCCAGCGAATCAGCCTGACTGGAAATACGCAGCAGCGTCCTTCAGCACACCCAAGCAGAGTTCACATTCTTCCTGACCTTCACACTGGTTCAGCAGGTCAGAGTGAAATTTAGAAACTACCAACAAATCTATGATTACCGAATACTACAAGGCAATGCTATGCAAACCGTTAAGACTGTTTTATATTCATTACTATCTCCCTCGCACCTTGAGCTTACTGAAAATAAGACCAATTTTAGTTTTTATTTTAGAAGTAGGTAACCATGCTAACATGTAATAAATGTCAAGATGGTAAACACGTCCTTGTGCATTTTCAGTTTTGCAGAAACACATGTTTCTTCATTATTTCAGTCACTATGAAAGCGCTTGTGGTTTACGGGCCAATCCATATAAAATCAGACACGAAAAAACCTTGCAACCCAATACTGCCTTGTGAATATTATATACAGAAACGAGAGGTGCTATTAAAGCGCTGCTTTCACTGAAATGATGTTCAGACAAAGTCTCATCAATGTAGCTCATAGAAATATTCACACAATTATTAGACAATGTATTTTTGGCACAAAGTTACATTTTTGACCGATTCTAGGCCTAGTGGTTAACGAAATATGCATATGATATATAGACACGGACTTTCATACTCTTTTTAGACAATTTTCACAATCATTACTCGACAAAGTATATTCCCCCGATTGTTAGACATAAACAGTACACGTCTGTTGCATTTTGTGTATAATTTAGGAAAATTAACAACGGAATGTTGCAGGATATCCTGGACATCTCTCAGTGTACAGGCCTACATTCTCCGTATATTAGTAAAGTATAACTGCAAACCCATCCATTAAAATAACTTACTGCATTTGCAGTTATGTAAGCATGTGCTTCAAATTTTAAATCAAGCTGTGAAAATTGTAAATTTCACTACATTATTGCCTTAGAAATACAAGATTTTTGAACGATTGTGTTGGGAAATGGATGCAGCTCACATTTCCTTAATATTGTAGAACTTATTTCATGTTAGAATGGAATTTTTGAACTTAAAAAAGAACTGAAAGCACATTACAGTAACACTGGGGTCTTGGGGACCCCATTCTTCATTTACTATAATTTGATAAATTACCTTCATTAGCGGCTGGTATTTGTTTAATATTATTTTTCTAGCACACGTTGAAACATATTCAGGAACAAATTCAACTGGAGGAGTTCTGGACTATAAGCACAATTTATGCATGTTCGTATTCAATTAGTTTGAATTATTTTACTATTGATAATTATTTACTACGTTTGTTAGATTTAACTTACATATTATATCTCAAGGCGTAACAATAAGGAAAGGCAATTAAATAAATTTTGACAAACTCACTATACGCATCCCAACTATACATGCCATATGCTCGTCGACAACGTCCCTGTACACGTGACAGACATGTTTAGCTTTGGGGTCTCTTGATCTTGAGCAAAAGCAGCATCGTTGTTTCTTATTAGGAGGTGGTTCATGTGATTCTTTTTGAATGTTCAACAGTTCCCCAATTAAGAATAAAACGTTTCTTCTCAGACATTCCAGTAGAAATTACTCGACAAGAATCATAGCAAGCCTTTTCAGAAATCTTTCCTTCTTATACATATGAGTACATAGCACAGAGGTTTTGGCTCCACTTTAATCTAACATGCCAAACCAGAATCTCATTGCCCACTCATTGTTGTATAAGCTCATCAAAGTGTCAGCCCCCCCCCCCTTTGGTACAGTTATAAAACTACAATGTCTGGTTTGCTACTAGAAAGATCAATTTCTGTTTGTAGAGAAAGCAAAAAACGATAACCACTCTGTTTTTCTTCGGAATGTAGGATACATGATTTTTGTTTCGGTCGAACGCAAAAAGTGATTATCCTACATTTCTGCTACTGAGAAAGATTATTCTTTTGTTTGTTACCGATCATTGTTATCCCATAATCAGATAGCATTCGCTCAAGCAGTTCAATGGAGGAAAACTCTGTAACATTTCTACTAGTACCTTCAATGGATTGAATCAAATTTCTCACATAATGAGAAAACACTTCCCTTTCTTTGTTTTTATCTTGCTGACATTGATATGGCATTGGTCATATAGAAAGTTTTCGCATCATTGAACATCACAACTTTCATGCCATGTTTGTTAGGCCTTATAAAATCTGCAAGGGCAATTGCCTCTGAAGGAAAGTAGTTGCTTGTCAATTGTACAGTATTCAAAGAGTGTCTCATAGGAATCAATTTATCCGATGCTTTCGTCCCTGGTTATTTTTATCATCAAACCTAATACAAGAAACAAGAAATTGCTGAGCACTTATTGTAGAGCTAAATGTCGATTGCCCATATTTCATTGATCACAATTATTTAACGTATGTGTGGGGCATTTTCTGAGCTCCAGGTAAATAAAGAATGCCAATAATGCTCTAATCTTTAAATAAGTGGTATCGGAATTGTATGACTGGCATACAACAAACATTCACTCTCTGTTTATTTTCTCATTAGCTCGAAAAATAATTTCATTTGGCCTACTGAAGTTCAAAGCTTCTAAAGACTTTGGAATATTTCTGGCTGCACCTTTATGTCCTGGCAATTGTGTTACATTGTACCTCCTAACCACCATTCTGGCTTTCTGGTGCTTCTGAACTCTATGTTTCCTATGAGCACATTTCCTCTATAAGTTTCAGAAATTTCTTCGTTACCATTCAGTTCGAATGAACTTCGACATAACCAGAACCATTATCTAAGTCATCACCTCCAAAGTCACTCATTTCCCCAGCATCTTCGCACAAAACTTCTTTTATTGTCCTCTCTGTCTCTTCCGTAGTTCATAAAGGACGTCTCATGTCCCCCATTTGTTGTGTGAAAGTGAGTTCAGTTAATTTTACTCCCAAGGCTATATCAGTTGGCTAGTTAAATGAAAGCACTAACTTCTTAATCACACAACATAATCAAAGATCCCCAGCGAGTAAGAAAGGGAAATATAGAAGTGGCAGGCCTGTGGATTCTCTATAGCTAACAATGAAAGCCTCTTTTATGGGCAGAAATTAAACGATTCACAATTTTTATTCATTCGCAATGGATTCACAAATATTGGCCAAGATGATCATAAAGGAATTCTCAAAGGGTTAATTTCGGAAAAGTAATGACATTTCTTTCTGCAACTTATACATCCACTAGTATCTCACTTGCTAGGAGAAAAACCAAAGCGCTCAAAACTTATCAATCTGTTGAATGTTGTAAGCAGGATGCAAGACTCAAATATCGTTTATGACGGTGTCTCAAGTGTAAATATGTTGGAAAACTCTGAAAGCATGAGAACATTTTATCAAAATTCAGATTTGAAGTAGCATCATTTTCTGGTAAAATGTTTATTATCCTGAAGTTAAATCAAATTCTCGACTGGTTGGGAATGCAAGAGTAGTAACAAAGGATATCTGGACGTTTGGTATCCATAAAAACATCCCCATCATTTACGAGAAAGAAAACATTTTAACACCATCTGGCCACAAAAATATACTGTTTGCTTAAATAAATCTTCTTCTTCTTCTGCTTCTTCTTCGAAAATCAAGGTTGGGTGTAGTCTCTTTCCAAACTAACGGGATAATTGTTTCTCTCTTGTAAGGGGTCGATCAATATATCGTACCTATCACTAGTACCAAGAATATATTACTCATTATGCTAACCAAACATTGTAAAGTTAAATTTTACCACAAAAATTATGCCTATAATATGATTATTTGTATTGAATAATCCTTGCATATAAAATGCTTATCTGATTAAACTGTTATTATTATTATTATTATTATTATTATTATCATCATCATCATCATCTTAAAACGGCTCCCCTTATGCAGCAATATACCGCTCTCAGTGCCTGTTCCACTTCGATAAAGTTCTCTTGATCTCTTATTCTCAAAGCTCGTCAGCGCCTTCTACCGTTCGTGCTGATTTTCTTCACGGATTCAAAACAGCGAATTTTTTTAGCTTCTGCTTTATCTTCTGGAGAACTTTGGTGCTGTATCTGTTCGGAGGTCAAAAGCCTGGGCACGAACTTTGCAACGATGTTAACAATGTTAAATCAGACGTCAGGACTGCTTGCATTGCTCCGTGTGACACATTTACGATGATGGCAATTTCCTGAATGGTTTGGACAGTCACTCTAATCCCCCGTTCTGGAAGCTTGAATGCTATTCAAAAATACCTCACACGGCTCATTGTTTCATTGCTCCAATTTAGATTTATCGGTGTTTGATGCAGAACGTACAATAGTTTGCGGTCCATACTGAAATCGCAAATCTGCCCGTGTATGGTAATAGAAGCAGCTTCTGGTGTTCGCAGACGATACACTCAGAGGATAACTAATGAAGGTTACAGCTTATGAATGCTTAGGGCATATCCCCATGTTCAAACCTGTTCTTGTAACTTTTTGATAGCATTTCACCACTACTTTCACGCCGTACTCTGCTGTAGAGCTTTTGCTTTTTTGGGAGGGGTGGGAGAATAAAATCTTTTCATAGAATATGTTTTAATTTAATCAAAAATGGAACTGTAATGCAACTCATGTAACTTTTTTATTTGTTTATTTATGGACGCTCTTTAACAGCTCAGGTCATCAGCGTCCCATTCAACTCAGGGCGTGAAACGGCCGACAAATTTTGTTCAGAGGCCTCTCTTTCAGGCTTGAGGTTCTTTTTCGTGCCGTAAATGTACGACACGGGACCCACGGCTTTACTTCCCTTCCGAAGGAAGCCATACTTAGGATTTTAAGCCCGAAAAAATATATCGGTCCTGGCCGAGTTCGAACCCGCGTTCTTGGGTGTAGAAAGCCAGTATGGTAACCACTACACCACCAGGACTGACTTCATGTACAGAGTAAGAATAAAACTTATATATATATTTGAAATTCGCGCATAGAATATTAACATTCGTATAAAATGTTTATTTATTTATGAATAGAATAGACGAAAATCGACTGCCCCCCCTCTATCGTTCGATTTACTAATACCAACACCAAAAAACAAAAACAAAATAGAGATAACATTTTACCATTCTGAACAAGGTGTTTGTTAAAATCTATGTTGACTTAGCCAACTATTGTTACGTAGTAAACAGAATAATTTCATACTGTTTGACTGAATACGCAAAAACAATCACTTGAGTAAATACACATTAAATTAGTTAAATATACAATGTTGTTTCATTTCATTGATCGAGTTTATGATGACGTCACATAAGTGAAATAGCGTAAACTTCCGTTTTAAATTATCCGACAAAATTTTCAGATAAGGACAAATAGAAAATCAGTGTCTAATTGTAAGGTGTCAATAAAAATTATAATTTCAAAAGGAACATTTCAACAAAGTACGTCAAAACGAAAACTTTTCATTCATCATAAAAGAACTAGCAGTGGTTATATGGAATATTTGATATATATAGAAAACTATATAGAAAACTTGAAAAACTTATTAAGCTACAGAGAATATAGTAACAGATATGCATAATGAAATTATGTTTTACATGCTTTTGGTTAGAGTAGAATAAAGAACTGTTTCATGTTATGGCACTACACCCATTCAATGCACAGCTTTGGTCAATTCAGTGAAGGTAAACTATCAACGTTTGCTCTTTGCAAGAGAACTTCATTTTCAAAACTAGCTTATTATCGCTAGCAATCGAGAGTGACCGATGTCTCTTTCTTCTTGTGAGATCCTGTTATTATTTCGATTTACTTTCACCGTTCATTCTCCTCCAGAAAATAAACACTGACTGTATATTACTTCCTTCTGTGTTCTTAGAAAACGCTTTTAACTCAACTTTTATTTCTGAAAGACTTAATTGCTCATGCAAAATTTTCCGTGATTACATGGACGATGAAGTTAATATTTTCAATGTTACTACAGTATAACTGATTCCTTCAAATGCAGTGAAAATTGAGTGAAAATTTGCTTCAATTATTGCTATGAAATTTAAATTTTTACAATAACAGCAATAACAAAAGCATACAAGAAGGTCCTGGAGGGAAAGCCAAATGACAGCCAATTTTTTAAAACATAGATTATTAAAGTTCTTTAATATGCATATCAACAACTGTTCTTAAAGCACTCTGCCCTTATACTGCTAATTTATGTATGATCGACAAAGCACTTGTATTTTATACATGGTAAGGATTTTTCCCCCGTAGACTTGCGATGCTCAAATCATTCATATTATAACATTTGGGTACAGCATATCAATTAACAGCGTTTGGAATTCACTCTGCTGGAAATTTCCATTTTCTCTTGATACGAAATTTATATCATCATAAGAAATCACCATTGACACGCATTCAGTTCTTATTACTAATGAAGTCGATCCTGGTGGCATAATGGTAACCATGCGTGTCTCCTAAACCCAAGATCGTGGGCTCAATCCCGGGCAGGATCGATGGACTTTTTCAGACGTAAAAATGCTATGTATGACTTCCTTCGGAAGGGAAGTAAAGCCGTGGGTCCCATGTCGTAGATTTACGGTATGTAAAAAAAACTAAAGCCTGAAAGAACACACCTATGAGCAAAATTTATCAGATGTTTTGAATGGGACGCTGATGATCTGAGATGTTAAAGAGTGTCCGTAAATAAACCAAATCAACCATTGATGATCCTAAATTTCTTTGAATGTTTGTTTTGAGGTCCTCCAATGATTGGCGTTTAGTTGGATATACTTCTTTTTAACCCTCCCCCCCAAGATTAAAATCACAAACAGCAAGTTCAGGGAACGAGGAGGGCTTTAATGAAAGTTCTTATATCATCAAGTTTTTATTCTGTGAGCATATGACGTTTTGGATTTTATTCCCGGCCAGTCACAGAGTCTGTGTCACTAAAAGTCTGATTTGGCTTATTTGTCGTATTGGAACCAGAAAACTTCTGTCTCGTTCTGCCAAACGCCTTCCTGCATCTGATATATGCCTTGTAGATGAATGTAGCACGAAAAGTGAATATCTCACCATTGTGTAATACTACTACAAAGTTTAATATAAGCTCAGTCTCGATTGCACAACACAACTGCCCGACTTTAAATTCCGTTCGTAATAACTGCAAGAGAAAATCGCCCTACGTGTGCCACCTGGGGAATCTCAGCAGTGGGAGTCGCTGGTCGGCGGATCTAAGCTGCGGAACTTTTAAACTGCTCTCTCTGTGTAACTTCCAATCGACACAATCTGATCTAAGTGAAATAATCAGGCAACATTTTCGCATATTACAAAAAAGTATTATATCATATTGCTGGAAACGTTACAGTTTTCTTAAAAATATTTTTCCAAAAAGTTTAACACCTCATTGGATAGATACTGCACGCAGAATCTTTATCTTTGTTCATCGATAGAGAGTATAATAAGATAATTGTTTTGCTGTATTTCTATTTGTGTACATTTATAAAATCGCAATGCCAACAGCTTGCAGCGCCGCAGATGCGAGGGGGGGTTAACTACTTTCATGCCCTTGTATTTCAAGAAGAACCACTCGGTTATGCGCATCCTGTCAGTTTTTGTTTTCCGTTTCTTGGTATTCATTACGACTGTGTATCACCTATCACAATGCAGGTAGGATAGGATAGAATAATAAGGGACGCAGGCTTTTGCAATCGTGGCCACGTTGAATGAGCTTTTGTACCAATGCCTTCCAAGGGGCTTTCTTAACTTTTTCTTACAGGATAAATAACAGACACCATGACGGTCTCACCACGGTATTACCCAAGGGGACCCCCAGACAGAAACACAGGCACTAGGAGAGGAATTTCCACAAAGCGGAACTCCACACATGTTGCTCCACACCGCACCAACGCGCCGCATTTGACCCTATAATCAGTATTAAGCAAACACTATGAAGATTCCAACTTATTAACCATATACGGCACTGAATCGACGCAGTAGTCAAACGAGATGGAGAAATGAAAGGCTCAGCAAATTTTCTTAGGCTACGAAGATGTAAGCTGAGAACAGGCGCGTTTCTAGAGGTTTCTATCCCGAATATGCATATGACATTGCAGATGAGATCCATAATTCATAGGGCATAAGACTGAGTTTACATTCAACTGATCTATGTGCTTGAAAATAACATTTCTCATGTCTTCCTTATGCCGTGCATCGCCCAGTCGGTCCTGGTGGTCTAGTGGTAAACATACTTGCCTCGTAGACTCAAAGCTGCGGGATCAAACTCAACCAAATGTCGATAAGTATGTTAAACTATTTACGGCACGTAAAAGAACCAAGTCTGAAAGAGGTTTCTGAAGAATATTTATCGGCAGTTTCATGTCCAGAATTGAATGGGACACTCATAACCAAAGCTGTTAGAGGGCGTCCTTAAATAAACAAAATATATACGTTTTTAGAGTGGTTTTTTTTTAATTTAAATTGGTAATGCTAAGACCATCAGTGCCCTGTTTCACGAAAATAATGATCTAGTAAAACTAGTCTCCCTTCTAATACTACTTGTTTGTTTCTAGAACTTGTGAGAGTAAATACTAGTTACTAGTATGCCAGACTGATTTTATCACCGTGCGATTTTGTTATATCAGTGTTGTGTTTCACGAAACATTTCATCTTGTAATATTGCGTATTGTTAACTAGTGGAATTCTACCCGTTGGTGAAGTAATATACTAGTATACTTATGTTAGGTTAGGTATTGATTCTATTAATTGAGCTCGACGTATTTAATTATTAAGCTTATTAATGGTTATTTATGCAACACCACCCATTCCTGTACTTTTTGAATTATCTATTTTAATCTGAAAAAATACCATAGAAGCTGAGCTACTTACATCATTATTTGTAGATAATAATATGAATGGTCAATATGCATGTAAAATAAAATCACTTACCATTGTAGCGTTCTTAATATTTGGCCAAAACGTATCCCTTATATATGCGTAATCTTTCTCCGATGTAATTAACCCTAACGCGTTCACAGTTTGTGTTTTGATTTTCTACACTTTGGCTTTGTCTTTATAATTTAGTTGGAGAATTGCCCAAGTAGTACTTATTTATGCTCATAATTAAAGAACGGCAGCACTGTTACTTTGTTTTATTAATGTGCTACATTGTGCTATTTCTTGGCTTGAGTATACGATATCGCATAAACAAAATCGCATCAACAAACAGTCCACGGAGTAATAAATATCCCCGAAACAGCCTTCTCGACGCTCGGATACAGTCGCTACACTATAACTTTGACAAGTGACTAACGACAAACTTTTACGATTCCATGATCGTGCAATGAATGTTCATGAAACAGGTTTTATTAGAACTGGTGAACGTACATCGTAGTCCTGTCGATTTTCTTCATAACCGATTACAACGTGATGTGAGTTTGTACCAGATGAAACAAATAAATTATTCTCTTGCTTATATGGGGATGACAAAGAATGAAATAAGTAAAACATAGTCTCTGTTCAGTACAATAAACTACGAGTTAATTTTATTTACAGAAAACAAACTAACACAATTAATGTCGGTTTTATTTTAATAGGTGATGAAGATAAAGAGTTTGGTGATGTTATAAGGAAGGAATTGACAATTTGACATTTATCAAGATATTATTTGAACTAATCTGTGACCAACTTCAAAGTTTCTGTGACCGAAATGCTAAATATTGAAAGTGACTCTGACAGCAAAATGGGGGGAGGGGAGTGAGGAAAGTGGACGTAAATTTTAACGAATATGAGCAATCTTCCCCTAAAAAAGGAATCAAGTTGAGGGATGATGTGGTTAATACGTTTAAGAGAATTCATAAATTCCGTAAACAACTGAAAAGAGTCACTAAACATTTCATAACATCTACAGCAAAAAAGTTCAAATGCAACATAAAGCTCTTGTTTTGAGAAACATCTGCGATCACAGTGTTTTTCTGTAATAAAGAAAGAAGTAAGTATTTGTTTCAAGAATGAATGAAACACAGTTTGATTGTTCATGACTAGAATCTAAAAAATAATTGCCCTTTTTGCTGCAAATAATTACAATTTCACCTTTGCTGCTTCAAAATCTTTGTTGCAACGTTTTTAAAAGAATACCATTAGTTCAAGAAAATGTATTTAAAAGTGAGAAGAATAAGATTATATATATATATATGTAATCCTAGTTAATTAAATAAGAACACTACGTTGTCTACAGCATGTTTAATACAGATCAGCCAAGATTCTATTACTAGTGCATAAACTTTGCCAAATATTGGCGAGAAGCATGCAGTTGCAATGACCTGCATCATAAATGCAAGCACTGTCCAGATTCACAGCTGAAAATCCTGGTATTCAAGAACAAAAAGAATAAAAGAAGAGATAGAACGAAAAACGTCATATAAAGTAGTTGGTGCTATTTTTCCCTAAAAACTGATCTGAAACCACTTTAAATACTAACTGATGAATGTTTACATTTTAGATGTAAAGGGACATACTGTATTGTTGCTTGATTCTTGGACTCGACAAACCGAAGATGGAAAGTTTGCCGATGAGAATATTGAACATTCACTGATGGCATAAAAGTTCGCTAAGAAGATATTCCTTTAAAATCTACACCCATTACATGTTCATTTTTTGAGACACTATTAAACATACAATTCGCAGACTTGAAGATTGAGTCATAAGGAAAGTTATATGACAGTACATTTATAACGAGTTATGTTCAAATCATTTTCAAAACAAGATCATATACGCCTGGAAGAAACATGGTTACATAACGGAAGAGCGAGTAACGGAATTAAGCAATATTCTAGAAACGATGTTACCAGTTAAAAACAGTGATTGGAAATTGAAGATTGTGACCAAGCTGGTGCTACAACATGTTGCTGTTATGGCTCCAAAATACATAATATTTTGTTACTATCCCTCATTACCATAGATAAAAACCTTCAAAATACAAGTGACAGAGTATCGATGTAGACTGAGCGATTCATTGCCTTGGGTAACAGTCTGCAGAACATCGTTTTATGTTTTATTAATGCTTTTATTATTGCACACAAACCCAAAAAGTAAGTACTTCGTATAGAAAGCAAACATTTGTCATCTAAACAACACCCAGGTACCGAGCAGATGCGAAAGGGTACGCGGTGACATTACCTACTTGCTTGCAAAAGTGGAACAATGTTTTATTGTAAATAATTGTCGGTCCTGGTGGTGTAGTGGTAACCATACTTGCCTTCTAGACCAAAGATCGCGGGTTCAAACCCGGCCAGGATCGAGGGCATAAAAGTCGTAAGTATGGTTTCCTTGGAAGCGAAGTAAAGCCGTTCGTCCCATGTCGTACATTTATGGCACGAAAAAGAACCTCAAGCCTGAAAAGAGAGGCCTCTGAGCAAAATTTGACGGCCGTTTCACGCCCTGAGTTGAATGGGACGCAGATGACCTGAGATGTTAAAGAGCGTCCTTAAATAAACAATAAAAAATTCTAAATAACTCAAAATAAACATTTTCCAAAATGACGACTGTTGAACTGCAATCAACAGTTCAAATGAGTTAAATGAAATTTTCATAACAATCGAGAGATCGCGATAGACAGGCAGTTCTTTATTGTAAGCTGTAACGGCTTTCTTGCCGTATGGAAATTGACCTATTCAGAATGCAGCTACAAGTTGTTTTGAATTCTTAGTAATAGCTGCTTGCTTTTGTTGTTAAAAAGCATTTCATAGGAAGGTAATGTAGCAGTTAGTTATTCTGAAACTAACGTTACACTTGGAAGTGGCGCGATCTCTGCAGAATCCATAGATTTATCTCGTCGGTGTACAACTTTTAGGTTGATGATACCTTTTATTTATTTAATAGTTCTACTTTTTCATTTGATGTGCTGCTCGTGTGCCAGATTAGATGAAACCACAAAGAGTACGACACGCCTGATTGGCTGAGATGCACGCTTTTGTTTCTTTCCAGAGCGACTGTATGTGCAAGTAATGTGGAGTAATGGAAAATTCCCTGCCAATTCTGCAACTTAACGTTTGTATTGCAACGTTAGCTTGCAGATGGTTTGGTACCACAGATTAAATAAGCTCGGCAGCAGTGTGGTATTGGTTAGTAAAAAACTGAGTCATAACCATGCAATTTGTCTACTAAATTAAGTTTCTGTATATCTGGTGGCATTCTGATTTTTACTAGATTTGGTAATCTGTTTTTCCTTAATTTTGGTTTTACTTTCTTTGGTCTATGGTTAACTATACATTGAAATCATCCGTTTATCATAATATATAAAAAGTCAACAATCTTGAATTATATAAATGATAAAGCTATACCACTAATGTTGTGTGTTCTTCATTTATCTTTGCATTTATAATATTTTAAACGTTACACTTTTTTGAGATGAAAAGAGAATTGCTTTAAACAGTAAGAAAGGCATTTCCTATAGGAAACAGAGCATTAAGTTAAGAGTACGTTTTGTGGTCCGATGCCCTACGGTGTTGACAATTAATTAAAATCCGTGTTGAAATACTGCTCGTTTGGCTACATCTAGAGATCTGAGAAGAGGAAATTTTGAAAAAGGAAATATTCGGAATTTTAAAAATGTCCCAATTTGTTTCAAAGCATCAGAAATTATTCGAAAAATAAAGTTTGTGTTTTTAGAAATATATGGAAATAACGTACATACACAAAAGTGTAGCAATTAAATGAAATAAACACATTACAACCCTTCTTTTTGTATCAATGTACACGTACAGGGAATAGATACAGAGAAGGGCTGTTTGAGTAGTTGACTCAATGCAAACAGAATTCTAACTGCAGTACAAGATCTGCTGGTGCAGCACAGAGGAATGCCATGATCCACATAATTCATATTTATATTTTTAGCATTTAGCACACAAAGAGAGTCCTTAATTTAGTCTGTCTGTGCTCTTGGAACAAATTGTCCTCCTTTGTTACTCAGGCAATTGCGGATAATATGGAAACGGGTAGCACGAAAGTGTTCAATGTCATTCGCGAGGTGCGGTTGGATCCATTTTACAAGCAACGCGTGTTTTCATGACGTGCAACCAGTCGATTATCGAGTACGAGAGCAGGCGAGGACTACGATAGCTGATAAACAAAATAAGGGAAACCACAATGTAGACTGTGCAGGCAGAGGATAGCAAAGTCTGGCAATGAGAAGAAGGCAAGCGACAGGAAGGTGCTACATAAACACTTTCTACCCCCCTTCAAGCACGTAGTGCTGATAAAAATAAACCGTGATGTCAGATACTCGCCCATGGTTAGATGTCCAGCGGGCTTGCAAGATCTGAGTCTGAGAAGTCCTCATTCATGTGTGTCACTCATATACTTGTGCCTGTGCAGATAAACAGTTCAAGTTCCCCTCGCACTTCAGCCCTCACTCGCCTTCTGTACACATTGCACGCTCTTCCTAGTTCAGTACAGCACAAGTCGTTCCGTATCTACCACGTCTCCTCACAAGGCAAAGTGGAATGTGGGAGACACATCTGCCCCCAACACAAATCGCAAGAGCCATAACTGTAAGCAGTGTGGAGGAAGATCGACACATGGAAGGCATGCTGCGAAGAGGCTACTAATTATTAAATAGAGGAATAAAAAGACAACCGTCACACAAGCTGCCGCAATTGTTCATACAGTACTGTGAGCAGCGTAACTGTAGATAGTGAAATCCCTGTCACAGACATCGACTCTAGCGCTTATCTTCACCATCGAAGACACACAAACTTCTTTCTTTCAATCGGGAACTCCGACTGACGTTTGCACTGCAGGAACTTTCTACCCGCGAGAAGTTTGGTTATGTTCTATGGCCAGGGTATCCTAATTGGCCAGATTTATGATGTAGCAGACACATCATTAGGACAAATTATCTGTGCTGTATTGGAATGATTCACTGCTTCTGAACCTGGAGAGAAACTACACCTCACATGGATACAGCCCAGAATGAAGAAATAGTAAATGATACATTTCTTCCACCATCAAAGCAATATTCCTCATACAGGAAATTCCAGCTGGTGCAAAACAGCGGCGTATTCTGATTTCGCGCAATCATTCATTCATTTTTTTTTTTTTTTGCACGATGTTCTGACATCCAAGTCCTGGGTTGGCTACCTAAACTGCCTGATTTGAATATAATAGAACATGTTTGGACTTAGGCGGTTAATATATGGGAACTGGGAACATAACCAAGATAGAAGGATATCCCTAATGTAGCACTGTAGACCAATTTGGGAAGACCTTCGAAAAGATCCAGAGTACTTGCGGGACTCAATGAAGAGTTTGAATTACATATAGGACAGAAATTGCGCCTGTATCTCCCATTGAAGATGTTGCATTGTATTATTATTATTATTATTATTATTATTATTATTATTATTATTATTTTGTAATAATTTCATTTGAAATATTTTGCAGCAATTATAAAGCTAAAAGTCAAAATTTCTTTGTGTTTATAAATACTGTTTTTATATGTTTCATTATATAGCATACTTTTAATTACCTACTTATTTAGTAATTTGAACAAATTTAGAATTTAGTTTTATGTTCTTAAAACAAATTCAAAATTTGATTCCCTTAGTTATACTTCACATCAGATTGCTTTAGCTTCAGTTTGAGATCTAGAAAACGAGGCAAAATAGGGCTCCACTGTTGCTCTGATGTTGAGAAAACATGGCGTATATAAAACACGTTTTTCAGTATCGTTTACAGCATTAGCTCATATGAGATCTTCTGTTAAATATTTTCGTACTGAAAATACTTAGGCCCTTTATGCTTTATATATGTCAGATTTTCTCATCATCAGAGCAACATTGGAACCCTATTTTGCGTAGGTTTATCTCATCTGAAAGTAAAGCAACTAAGAATGTATAGCTTGACAGAGAATCGTTGCATGTACACATTCTCGTAAAGTGCAATTATTCAGGACTCTGCATTAGTGAATATCCATAAAAGAATATGAACACCTAAAAATTATTGTTTTCGACCTTTCTTTTTTTAGTAGTAAGTGTACTTATTTCGATAATGGTTTACCAGATACTTAAATTAAATTCTTATCTAACACACGGGTCTGTCCAAACAGTTCGTGCCCCTATTTACTCATAAGAAATGTTGAAACCGAATTACATATATACAAATGCATGTACTAAATTGTTTAGGCATTAGGTAATGTAAGTTAAAGGGCATAATAGCTGCATTAACAGAAATATTTTATTTGTATACATGTATAGAAATCTGTCATCAAAATATCTTACTTGAATACAAGTAAAATGGCATAGGGTACAAGCTGTTAAAGGCAATTTCTTCTTTATGTATTTTTGCTTAATGTTTTTTCATTATAAAAGTCGATGTACTTTCTAGAGGAATAGACTGTCCTTCACTGCACCAGCATTGGACAGCTATACGCAATTGTTTCTCCCTTCTATTTCGTATATGGAAGTTCAAAGCAACCTCTACCTTATTTAATCTTCCAATTATCATTGTCCCCGCCTTTACACCTTTCGCAATGGTATCTGAAACAGTGTCAAATGTTTTTAAATTCTCTGCTCCTTTTACTGATGAAACGTGATGTAGTCATCATTCATAACTCAATTGTTAGGAGCGAGTGCAAGCTCATCAACAGAGGTTTCTATGAATTTGGGCCGTATCTCCCTTCTGTCCAGTTGAATGCTATCATCTACTACAATTTTTTTTCACGACAGTTACCTCTTAAGATATGATGCCCTCTAAAAACAATGACTTGTGCGTAAACATGGCATAAGAATCAAGCGTTTTGATCATCGGTGCTAGCTCTTAAAGCTTGTCGATTTAATTTCCCCCCCTATGATCAGCAAGAACCGGTTTAACAGTAGAATGATATGTTTTAATTGGATAAGATGTATTTAATTAAGTTAATACGTGTAAAATTAAGTTGGTATGTATATAATTAGTTACGAATTTCACTGAATTCATGTTTTTGTTACGTAAACTGTATTTAATTGCGTTAATATGTCTAAAATTAACTTAATATGTGTAAAATTAAGTTAGCATATATATAATTAGTTTGGCGTATTTAACTACGTAGTTATGTATTTAACTAGATTGACAAGTTTTTAGTTGGGTGAAATGTCTCGTTGTTGTGATTTTATCATGGTATTTACTTGAACCTTCTAGTTAAATTGTGTTCAAATTGTAAAATAAGAAACATTATGGACCTAACAAACTCATAGGTACAACAGTTCATACGGAATAGCTCACCCGCTTGTGGAGGCCCTGGTTCTGGATGGGACTAAGTGGTTCGTTCATTCACTAACGGCTAAATGAAAGTACCATTTTAAACAAAAATAGTGATCAAATATGCCTGACTAGAAATAAAGTTTAAACGTTTCAGTTCATTCTTAGAATATTCGTATTGCTTTCTACTTTAGTTTAAAGTCATTAAGCTCTCCTTTCAACGATTAATGCAAGTAGCAAGGTCTCTTTTATGCATGTGTTTATTAATTGCGTTTGGGCTTACACCCGGTGAAGAATATGAAAATAGAAGGACTGTGCAAAGCAAAATACTTAAAAAAACTTAAACCAGTTAACTTAACATGGCAACCCAGAATTTAATAAATCAATCCAATTTAAATAATATACAATTATAGTTTAACATGTTATTTAGCTAGGTGAAATGTATTTAATTAAATCAATATGTATATAATTAAATTGGCGTGCATTGAATTAGATTGAAGTATTTAACTAGGTTGTTGTATATTTACTTTACTGACATACTTTTAGTTAGATGAAATGTATTTAATTAAGATGTAAAATTAAGTTTGACATATTATCTATGTTAATGTGCGTCTAACTAGATTGATATAATTTTAGTTAGGTCAAGTGTATTTAATTAAGTTAACTAACACGCAAATATGTACACACTTAAGTCTATATGTATTTCAATTAGATTGTTGTTGATTTGGTTTATTTACGGATGCTCTTTAACATCTCAGGTCATCAGCGTCTGATTCTATGCAGGGCGTGAAACGACCGATAAATTTTGCTAAGAGGCCTCTTCTTTCAGGCTTGAGGTTCTTTTACGTGCCGTAAATCTATAACACGGGGCCTACAGCTTTACTTCCCTTCCGAAGGAAGCCATACTTAGGATTTTATACCCCCCAAAAAACCCATCGGTCCTGACCGGGACCGAACCCGCCATCTTGGGTTTAGGAGCTAAAGAATTGATAGAATGGGAGGAGCTAATAATGGATGGCAATGCGTGGCTTATAACTGCATACCAGGTTGACAACAAAGAGTGAATATTATATTAAAAATAATCTTCCAAAACCCTTAACTCTTTAGCTGAAACTAAAGATGTTCTTTATTCAGTATATATAAAAAGTTCCTCGTGAGAAAAACGTGTTTTAAAATGTTACTTGAATTCACTTGAAGCAGGATGTGAGAGAATCAAGAGTGCATAATTTAATTATGAGGTTCAGTTAATATCCACAAAGTATCTTATTGTATTAACTGTATCTAACACGAAGGTTTCTAATACACTTGCGAGTCAAGTCACTGGAACTAGCGCTCAGGAAACTTTGGACAGAAGTGGGCGCGTCAGGTTTAATGAAAATTAATGATGTAGAGCAATTGGCAGAAGGGGAAAATTCAGAGAAAGCTTGTCCAGTCACTTCGTCCGCCAAAATTTCACTCACGGATGTTGATATCAAACCTGAAACGCTTCTGTAAAAGCGAGCGGCCTAATCAATTTATGTGCACACGTATCACGTCCCCGCTGGATGTAAAACTCTTTTCTACACCAACCTGTATCATACAAACTTTGAAGTTTATAATTAAATTAGCAAATAATGAACTTTACTTAATAATTTACCAGTTTGATTGAAAATAAGAATATAAAATAATTTTAAAAAAGGAACATTAATTACTTTATAAAGCGCATCATAAAGTGAAATGTTTTAAGTCTGTTTTAATATACTGTCGACATTCTACTTTCACTACGGTCGTACCATAGCTGTCTACTTTAAGAACTGAAGAGATTCTGTAAGTCCTCTTTAATTTCAAACGTAAAACCAAATGTTATTGGTATTACATTCGGGATCGATTCATATGCATTTCATTATAAATAATTCATCTATCAAAATAGACTAGTTTTCAAGTAAATTTTTCTAAGTTAGGGAGGGACCAGCTAAACTTGTGACCATAATTGGGAAGCTTCCTGATGGAAATTGATTTATTTGTTTTATTTACGGACGCTCTTTAACATCTCAGTCATCAGCGTTCCATTCTATTCAGGGCTTGAAACGGCCGATAAATTTTGCTCAGAGGCCTCTTATTTCAGACTTGAGGTTCTTTTTCGTGCCGTAAATGTAGGACACGGGACCTACGGCTTTCCTTCCCTTTCGAAGGAAGCCATACTTAGGATTTTTAAGCCCGACGTTGATCTTTCCTGCTGCTGTAAGAATGTCGTACAAGAGGTCAGTTAGAAAACTTCATAAATAGTTCGAAATACACTAATTAAAGATTTAGATTACTCAGTTTCTGTACAATGAACTTTCATTTCACCACCATCTTCTCACTATACATACACACCATTAAAACATAAGCAAGTATATTATATTTATGTTGTAACGTGTTTTGCAGAACACATCATGTTATCTGACATCTGTAATTATCTCTGGACTTGCTCAGTCACCCTTATTACGTTGTCCAATTGCTACGCACTTGTTTGACTGCATTGCAGTTCGCGAGACAGTGACAGGGGGCGGCCGCATAGTCCACTTTCTAATCCTTCTAATCTAGCCGGTGTATGTAGAAAACGTACAAGAGATGGTTTGCATTATTGCCTAAAATGGGATATAGTGAAAATGTTAACAAAACCAAACCATGACATTTAAAAATGGCTACGTGTATGGCACAGATGGGGGAGGGAGAGGGAGAGAGAGAGAGAGAGAGAGAGAGAGAGAGAGAAAGGGTACTATAATGGACAAGAAATACAAAATGTTAAACATTTTTGTTATTTGGGGGTAAACTTTAATATGAGTGAGAAATGGAACACGCTCTTATCTATTATTAATTATAGAGCACAAGGTCAACTAAATCAGTTACTACGTGTAGCTACATAGAGAGGATGTACAATGCTGTGATTAAGCCTATTCTGCTATAAGGAAGTGAAATATGGAGATGGGGGAGAGCTAAACATGTAAATAAAATTCAAGTCTATTTTTGGAAGGGGTTCTCGGGCTCTCCAAAAGAACGTCAAACTATGGGGTCATGAGGGAGATGGGTTGCTATGAAGATACGGTTAATATTAAAACAAGAACGGTGAAATACTGGCTTAGACTAATACAGGGAGACCAGTCCACACTTCGCACTAAATGCTATAGACACCAGATACAAAATATAACACCAACGTATTGAGCTGCAGAGGTGGAAGAGGACTCCGAAGAATTGGCCGGGGTTCAATATGGCAACGAGGTGATGAAAATAATAAAAACGTATGGAAGAAGTTTAGAACAAGGCTAGAGGATATCAACAGGCAGGAAATCGATGCAGAATGTAACACGAAAGTGCTCTTGAGCCATCGAATGAATTTAAATAAATCTGGAGTAATATATATATATATATATATATATATATATATATATATATAAATTAACAGTAATTATAATATTAGCAAAGGATAAAACACCAAGAAAAAGTCACACTTTACATCTAAAGTGTGACTTTTTCTTAGTGTTTTATTCTTTGCTACTGTTAATTACTGTTAATTTGTTACATTGTTAATAGTGTTACTTTATTTTTATTTTTCTTATATAAAAATATAAGAAAATTTTCTTATATATATAATATATATATATTGGAGTGTAAGAGAATGGGTATATATTTTGGCCGAGTGTACCCATTGGAAACACCTGAGATAAACGCTGTTTCCAGAAAAATCTTTAAGGTATTAGAGGTTGATTGGCATCCGAGACCTGTTTGCGGATCACACTAATTGGTTCTATATGGACATTTTCTTAGCCAATGTGCGCGAAGGTAGAAGCAATTTAGTTTCTCGTTAGAACGCAATAACTAGTGTAATTATAAATGTGTAAGTTGTTTCCACTCATATATCTGTAAATGTCAATCTCTCTATTTTTAAAAATTGTTTGTACTGTCGATGACCCATGCATAAAACATATTTGTAATATGTATATAGAATGTTATAGCAATAAATATATACCTACTACTATATATATATAGTAAATTAAGAAATATATAAAACACATAAAGAGTAGTTATATATAAGGTTCGTCATAAAGTTGTGAAGTGCGTGCAAACAATAACAATGAAAATAGCCACACATTTCACACCATCTTTCGTATAACTAAATATTCTTCTTCACAGTATACAGATCACTTCTTGAATACCAGAAATAAAACGAACCATGTTGCATTTCGGTATTCAAGAGGTGACGTGTATACTGTGAAGAAGGATAGTTAGCTATCTGAAATATCTTGTGAATTGTGCGGCTATTTTAGTTGTTAACTGTTTTAACAAGCCTTATAAAATCTTACTCCAGCTCTTAAAAATGCACAGCAGCTGTATTTGCACGTAAACTTCCATTCTTGGGAACTTTTAACCGACAATGTAACACATAAATTACAAATGAATTATTTTCTGTTGCAGGGCTATGACTGAATCCAAAGTTGGGGTGGTACAATGGTACCGAGGAAAGACAATATTCATAACAGGAGTCTCTGGGTTCATGGGCAAAGTACTACTGGAGAAACTGCTTTACTACTGTGAAGGCATTAATCGAATCTACGTATTGATAAGGCCAAAACGCTACAAGAGCGCTGAGACAAGACTTGATGAGATCCTCAAGGTGCCGGTAAGTACGACAGGACATGAGAGAGTTGTAATATTGAGAGCTTAAATTACTTCCGGCTGGCGAACAGTCATGATCTTATTTCATTCTTCCGTCTGTATTAGAGGATATTTCTTCTTACAGGTTTGTAACTAGCTGGTAGCTTGACGATGTCACATATAGCGAAATGTTGTCTTTCGACTCTACATTCAAGTTTACTCAAAAATAAATTCTTTTGTCGCTCCTTTTTGGTTCTGCAGAAAGTCTCAACTCCCAAAACATCAGCCTTCTTGTTCATTGTACTTCTAATATATTTTGTATCTAATATTCATAAAAATAACTGTCCAGGTTCCCAATAATAGCTAACTTTGACTTTATGTATTTATGTTCCAGTAGATTTTTGGTTACATCTATTTGTTCATGTATAAAATAATTGTAACGTTATTTCATATACTTAAGAGTAGATCTCTCGGCACATGCTAATTGATTTCTGGTCACTTTTGATGTAAATCACTTTATACTAACGTCTTCTACCATGACCGACACAGGAGACCGAGTTCGTCAAAGCAGGTCTGGACCGTTCTCTCGTGACTGAGGTGTTTTTTTTTTTTTTTTCCAGGTTTTCCTCAGTTCTCATTAATAGCAAATGCTGAGAAGCTACCCTAAACTCAGGCCTGGAAAGCTTCTTTCCCAATTTATCATTTTATATCGTGTATCATCAACGTCCATCGACTCTTGATACGTCCGTACACCTCATCACTCTCTATGTGTTTAGCTCTGTTAAAAATATCATCTCAAATGGGCACCTTTTTATGGCAGTTTATTATGACTCACTTAGAGGAGGAATTCTTAGCATCAGAACCTCTTGCACCATTACATGTAGAGATATGCCCTGGATCCCTTGACCCATCTCCTTTCCATTCTAAACTCCAAATCTTCAGTTAAGTTTACTTCTTTTGTCTCTCCCACTTCTGCAATTTCCCCTGACATTACAGGATTAGTTAAAAGTCCCGCACTGTCGCAATAACTTTTGAATCACATGGTTTACTGACATGAAAATGGGTTTGTGGGGATCGCCTTATACTAGAAACCCAAAAATTATATTACCAATTTTTTTCTACCTGCGGTTAACCAAAAGTAATGTTAGGTATCAAATTTAAATGGAACACGGAATATATCTGTACATTTTTGAATAAAACTCATTAAGAGTTTTTCAACTAGGCACCTCCGTAAAAATCAGAATTACTACATAGAGAAGAGAGAGAGAAAAAAAGGTCAAAATCCATTCACATATCGCCTTTAATGATGTAAATATTTAAAAATAAATGAACGTTTGATAAATTAGATTCATTCCCATGAATTAAAGTAAAAATACAAGTTACATCGTTTATGGCAAGTATCATTTCTGGTATTTCAGCAAGGTGCAACACGTACTACACTTTGACAGCAATCTGAATTTACCATAACTACGCAGCATTACACATTTTTATTTGAAGAAATGAACGGCTCTACAGATCAACGCAGATATGGATGAACTTTATGGGAATTCCACATTAAGTTTATTTCTGTATAAACGCCTTGAAAGTGGGCATACGTGCACTGAGGATGAAGCGTGCTCTGAACACTACACCCTCAAGAAGAATTTTTTTAAATGAATCCGTGATATAATAATGAATACATGAATAATGAATAATCTTAAGTATTTAACATCATATAAGGTACACTCAAACTACTAGGAGAATATAAACAAAGCAAGAACACAAGATATCAGCCATCTCTCAGGCAATAAGTAATAATTGATGAATGTCTACAGTCTAATACTAACATAACTTCATTGCGGTTATAGTGCTTAGAAATTATAATGCCCAGTAATGGCAGACCGTCAGAGAATGCATCACAAATAAACAAGTGCACAATATTCTGCACGAAAAATTCAGCACGTATACGCGTCGAGTATCTTGATTATGAATTTTAAACCAAAAATTCACGCTAACAAAAATTTAAACGGAGTGTGTGATGGTATTTTATCGTAATCCATGGAACTTGGTGCGTGTTTCCTTGACAGTCAGAGTAGTGACTATAAATGGTGAAATTACGGCGAAGAAGGTGAAGGCCATTGTGTCAGCTGGAAAACTGAAGGATTTTTGTGCTACTTTTATAGAAGAATAATAGCGGTTGACTATTTTAAAAAGAGTAAAACAATAAAAGCAGCATTGTTAGTACAGTTAAAACATATCATTACACGAAATAATGCTCTTTCACCAGAACAATGTGCTACTTACATAAACAATATATGTATGACATTAAATTCTATATCAAGACTGTTTGCCGACGACTATTTTAATATTGGAAAATGAAAAGCAATATGTATATAAAGGAACCTTAACGAAATTTGTAAATAGGTTGCTAAACACAGGAAGTAAATAAATGGTTCCAAAATATAAAGCATTCTGTAAAACGGGAGAGAAAATGACCGTTAGTTGTTAATAGTGATAAAACATTTTCTACCATGAACGCGAAATGGCCTTAGCATAAACCATACAGTACTAGGTAACTTCAACTCATCTAGCGTTCCATGTAAACAATAACAAGTTTCTGGCATGCACCTCCAAACTCTAATCCTCTTCATTTGAAGGCACGTGCCTTAATTCACGTCAACTTAGGCTGATATTTTGTTTCCGAATTAATTCTTCCAAAAGCATTTTCTACCATAGACGGAAATTGTTCTTTACCTTGAACTCTGCCGATGTAAACACGAGCAGGTTTCTGGTATACAGCCACAAGCTTTAACCCCACTCTTTAATGTCATGGTGATATTTTGTTTCTTTGAAGAATTCTTTCAATACATTTTCTACAATGAACAGGAAGCTGCCTTAGGATTAACTTTTAATATAGCTCAATCTAAACTTGCCTGACGTTCCGATATAAACAACAGCAAGTTTCTAACCTGCATTGAAAAAACCCACCCGTCCCCTCTGACATCATGTACCCTAACTCGCGTCAGGCTTAAGCTGATATCTTGCTTCCAAAGTAATTGTTCCAAGAACAGTTTTTACCAAGGAACAGAATGTCCTTCTTGTGTCGAGAGAGGAGGTTAGAGCTTGTAGCCACTTATATTCTTATTATTAAGTAAATATATTTGAGGATAAAAGTTCCGTATAATTATATAAAGTAGTTAAAAGAAATTGGGGACGGAAGAAATATATAGATAATTGTGATCAATTCTGAAGAATAGGTTTTGCATGGATGCATAAGAATTAAGAACAAATGTCAATTGTGGGAAAGTGTATAGTTCGTTCCGTGTCTAATAGAATGTGAAGTGGTAAAAATGTGGAGGAATATTTTGGGGTGAAAAATAGGACAATCTACAACAATATGTAGTGGCAATTAAAATATTGTTAGATATAAGGGTAGAGAAAATAAACAAAAATTGGGAAATTCTTAGGAAAAGAAAGGGACAAGTACAGAAGTAAAAGGAAGGAAATTGAGGGCACTAGCAGCAGCAGTAGCAGTAGCAGTAGCAGTAGCAGTAGCAGTAGCAGCAATAGTAGCAGTAGTAGTAGTAGTAGTAGTAGCAGTAGCAGTAGCAGTAGCCGTATCAGTAGCAGTAGCAGTAGCAGTATCAGTAGCGGTAGTAGTAGCAGTAGCAGTAGCAGTATCAGTAGCAGTAGCAGTAGCAGTAGCAGTATCAGTAGCAGTAGCAGTATCAGTATCAGTAGCAGTAGCAGTAGCAGTAGCAGCAGCAGCAGCAGTGGTAGTAATAGTAGTATTTATTATTCCAGTTAAACAAGGTATTATTGCACCTCACAGTCGCTCGAGTCGCAAGACAGTTCATGCTCTAGTAAAATGTTTCATTTATGAAACTAATTCCAACAAAAGAAAACAACAATAACAAGAACGCACTTACACACGCATGAAACAGATATGCATGCAATTATTCTGATATTAATATAATGTTTTCATATCATATACGTACACAATTTTAAATGTCTTGTCCCTAAAACTAAGCATTTCATTTAAGAAAATGCCCTGATTCAGTCAGTTTTAGCTATTTACAATTAAGTCCCTACATGCCAACCTCCCCCTACTGGAAATCAAAAATGAATTGAGGAGAAATTTTATTCTTGTGTAAACTTAGCCAAAATGTGCACCCTGTCTTTTAAGAGATAAGCGTAGAAGTATAAGGAGGAAGGTTAATAGCACACACACTTGTGGCAATTATAATTTATTTTAGGGATTCTTTACCTGTTAATTAAGATATTGGGGAATCTTAGTTTTGGTATTGTTAAATTCTTAGATGTTTGTTTTTATATAAGTTTAGCTGTAAAATTCATATTTATACTTATATTTCTAAAAAGGGAATATGTCTAAACAGTCATATTGAAAATTACTGACTTGCTAAAAATCAGACTTAATAATAATAATAATAATAATAATAATAATAATAATAATAATAATAATAATAATAATAATAATAATAATAATAATAATAATAATATGACCGCTTCCACGGTATATTGGTAGTGACTACTACTCCGGAAGTCCTGGTTTCGAATCCCACTCAGGTCAAGCTGTCTGGGTAACAATTTTTTCAGAGTGGTTTCTTACTCTGAGAACGCGAATGGTAGACGGCTTTAGGACTCCGAGCTCATTTGGGTCATCATGAATTGATTTCATTTTATTCATCCCTACAGACTTACAGATTCTTTACCTAAATCTCCCCAGTTACATCTCCCCAGCGGGATTGTAGACGCTGTAGAGGATGTGGGTGGGTCGCAGGGGCGCCACTAATTAGAAGTTAATCGAATTACTATTGGTTATTGCCAACCACGACCACCTGGATGTAAATGTTTGTGTAGAGCATTGGGTGTCCCAGGAGCCCGAAGTCGCATTTTCGTGTCCTCGTGGTCACGGGAGAAGGGAGGTGAAAGAAAATGCTGCAAATTATTCGACTCTGCTTCATTTAACACCTTAAAGTGTTTATTTGAATAAGAGTTTCTGGACGCCCACCTGGTTCGTTGCCATGTACCGAAGATGCTCTGATTGGGGGACGCCAAGTGAACTAATATTACGTACGACAACCTGTAACTCATCTGACTGAACTGCGAGGAAGCATCAAAACACTACTGCGACTCTCATCAACTATATAACTGAACTGCGTCGAACACTGTGCGAACTGAAGTTCAAAAATGTGTCTACTGCCCAAAATGAAACCCAAGAATGCGCGAACTAAAGTCGAAAACTGCGTGTCCTAGTAAATATATTTCCCCCTTATATACAAACTTCAAAATATCGCCACGTGATCCTCGGAACTCATTGGGGTCCTCAAAATAGCGTCCACGGCTGCTGAGGTTTCGAAATTCTTAAATATCATTGACGAGCTCTAACTCGCCTATACGCATTCTTTTCGAAACTTTGGTCTCTGATAGATTGCTTTTTAAACATCCGATTGCATGGCGTGAGGGAGCCGCTGGCATCTCCACCGGCTGCTAAGGAATTTGTAACGATCTTGAAGTATGTGCTACAAGTTAAAATACAAAGAGTTTACTGTCTTGACTTCTACACCACAACTGTATTCACTTAGCTATTGTTGCAAACGGTAGCCTTCGCTCGGGGCTAAAAGGTAGCCTACAAAATGAACATACATTTTCCTTGTTACATGTAATTTTCCTTATTCGCTATCACAAGCTATGAAATATTAAATAATTATTATCATTTATTTAGTATATACATTTGCTTTCGGGCAGACGGGGGTGTGAAGACCTGTCACAAATGCGACGTTAAAACAACATTTTCTTGACATGTGTCAATCAAGGACTCTATAAATTTTAAAAACAATTTTAATTGATTGCTGTACTTTGATAATAATGATAATAATGTTCGAGCAATGTAAATATTAATAAATTAGTATTACATGTGACCTTACACACTATTATAATTTGACGTATTATAAATTATTAACATGTAGCAGACACTAACTTGATCATTAGGTTCTGTTTTTCACATTCTTTTAGTAACTAAATTGTTACTAAATTTAATTTTGGCGGTCTGCGCATGCGCTACCAGGGGAAGCGATAGTCTTTAACGGCTTTCTTAGAGAGTCGAGTGTGGAAGCTTGAAGAGAGCGGACGTTGCACATTCGGTCCCGAGATGGTCCGTTTGCGACACTATTGAGTTCTTAACTTTACACACGATAGTAAAGTTATGATTTAAATTAGAAAAATGTTTGTGACAGTATAGCACACCTTGGACCACTATTCTCTTATTTTTAAGATTTATTAGAGATGGGTAAGATTTTTATGGATAGTGTTGCAGACACGCTCCTTGTCCGGCGCATAGACGATGAATGATTACAGAATAATAATTATCCGATAGGTTTTACATGTTACGTCACAATAATGTTCGACTGTTTTAATTACATATATGCTCATGTTTTGTTAATTTATACATAAAATCCTAGCTTAGTAATTATTCCTTTTATGTCCTAGGTATTCAACAGACTACGAAAGGACAAACCCGAATTCCTGAAAAAGGTCTCCGCATTACAGGGAGATATTACTTTAGACAATCTAGGACTGAGTCCAGAAAATATAGCTATCATTCAAGAAGAGGTCACTGTTGTTTTTCACTGTGCAGCAACATTACGCTTGGAGGCTAAACTTAAAGATGCTATTCAAATGAACACTGCAGGTACCTGGAGAATATTACAATTGGCCAAGAGCATGAAGAATCTTATAGTAAGTATTTAATTATTAGGAGGTTTACATTGCTTTATATGATATTGTTATAGAACTAAGCTCAGTATGTTAATTAAAAGTGAAACCCGAAAACATTTTTAAATTCCATTTGGTAGGACATTGCTTAGTACAGAGTCAAAAAATTTTTTTGAAGTAGGAAGGTTCAGTTTCTATTACAAATTGCAATGGATAAAACTTAAAGTACTGACTCAGAAAACTTTAGATAGCCAAATTAAACGTTTCTTACTATTTCTTTTACAAAGAAACTTGTCTCGTTAGTAATTTTTCTGTAAAATCAAACCTGTCAAAGAGAAATGAATAACCATAGACACTCAGTTAAAACCATCTTTCCTCTGCCTATAGTCCAACATAACCCTTCACCACTCTGCTTTTGATACATGTTTTTCCATAGTCCTCATAGATGCCGTATCTCCATCTTCCCTTACTAGTACACTGAGATAGAGAGATGGCGGTTATAGTTCTACATAAGGTTTTTGATTGATTGTTGTTTAAAGGGCGCACAACAGCAAAGGTCATTAGCGCCCAAACATACTAAAAACTGCGTCAGAACTAAAGTATAAATAGTTAACACAAATCAAGTCTGAGCAGCACGTTGTGCAACAAAATAAAAGCCCTTAACAAATAACAAGTGGGTGTAATGGTCAACAAAGGACTGGTATTAAAATAGCCGCAATCGCGAAAACAACAGTCCTATAATGGTCTAAAAAGGGTCAATAAAACCCTGTAACCTCCAACACTAGAACATATAAAAACTGGTAGTAAAAAACATCAGCAAAAGCTGAAAATAAACCAGTATTGTAAAAGTCTAAACTGGTAACAATAAAACCCCAAAACAGTAACAAGGGTTATATATAACAACTCAATAAAAGACTGGTACTAAAACAATGCAACAAATGCTGAAACAACAACAGTCTTAAAAGCGTCTAAAAATGCCGTCATGGATAAAAAGAGAACACCTCACACCTTGCTCCAAAAACCACAAACACGGATAAAACGGAGCACTCGCTCAACAGCAACCACATCATCTGCAAGTAATTCCTCAATAGAGGAGGGCAAACCTAGTCTATGTCTAAAAGCTGCCAGATGATGGCATTCAATTAAAATGTGACGCACTGTAAAGGGGTGGTCACAGTGGGGGCAAGCTGGAGCGGGTTGACCATTAAAAAGGTGAGAATGACTAAAACGGCAATGCCCAATTCTAAGACGAGCTAAAATTACTTCTTCGCGACGAACACCGTGAGAAGAAGTCGACCAGTTAAAAGGGGCGCATTTACATTCACGGAGCTTATTATTTGGGAGTAATTCCCACTCCTCGCGCCAGCGCGAAAAAATGCCTCTACGTAATGAATGTATAAAATCCCCGAAATAAAAACGCTGCTCGTACTCGGCAGGGTCTAAAAGAGCGGATTTTGCTGCAACATCTGCGGCCTCATTACCTGCGACTCCGACGTGCCCAGGCACCCATAGCAGTGTTACCCTGACGCCAGCGTCGTAAAGGGTTAAAACTGCATTCTGGACCATCTGCACAAGTGGGTGGAGGTTGTACAGATTTCTAAAACTTAAAATTGCACTCAAAGAGTCGGAACATACAACACTGTTTCCTAGCCCCTGTTCAGAAATAAATAAAACCGCCCGATAGATAGCATAAAGTTCCGCCATAAAAATAGATGTTGCAACGTTAAGACCGTACGTAAAACTTGCCCCATTTAAAACAAAAGCACATCCTACACCTGTGTCACATTTAGAGCCGTCCGTATAGATAAAATTCCAGCCATTAAAAGAGGACTTGATCTCGCTAAAAGAACAACGAATAATATGTGATGCGGTTGAAGATTTCGGACAGGACGTGAGCCCGAGATGAACGGGGGCCTCTGCTAAAATCCAGGGGGGAGAAGAAGTTTCCCCAGCTAAGAAAAAAGCAGGTAACTCCATGTCCAACGTCCGTAAAATCTCCCGAAAACGAAAGCCAGCGGGCTTAGGAGTAAAAGACCGAACAGCATAAAAACGATCAAAAGACACATTAAAAAACGGCCCATTCGTGGGATGACGAGGTTGCGCAGCCAAGCGACAACCGTACGCGGCCAGCAAAACATCTCTACGATAAAACAACGGAGGTTCTCCAGACTCCGCACATAAACTCAACACAGGACTGGTGGGGAATGCCCCAATGCCAACACGGATACCCCGGTGATGAAGCGGGTTAAGGCGACGAAGCACAGAAAGTCGCGCCGAGCCATAAACCACACAGCCATAATCCAATTTGGACCGGATAAGAGAGCGATAAAAACGTAAAAGAACAGTCCGGTCAGCTCCCCAAGATGTGCCACTTAAAACACGTAAAATACAAAGAGAACGTTCACACTTGCCTCTGAGTTGCGCTATATGCGATGACCAGCATAATTTCCTATCGAACACCAAGCCAAGAAACCGAACTTCATCTGCGAAGGAGAGTGCGTCTGGGCCAAGATGGAGCGAAGGTGGAGGATACTCCTTGTGGCGCCAGAAGTTCATGCAGACGGTCTTCTCTGCGGAGAAACGGAACCCGTGAGAGACACTCCAAGCGTGAAGGCGGTCGAGACAGCATTGGAGGCGGCGTTCCAAGAGACAGGTTCTCCGAGAGGAAAGATAGATGGCAAAATCGTCCACAAATAACGACGATTGTATTCCTGGCGGTAAACACTCGGTGATAGAGTTAATCGCAATGGCAAATAGTGTGCAACTAAGTACCGAGCCCTGAGGTACGCCGTTCTCTTGAATAAAATTAGACGATAAAACTGATCCCACGCGAACATTAAAAACCCGGTCCTTCATAAATTCCTGAATAAAAACAGACATACGCCCACGTATGTTCCAATCGTGAAGCGTTCGGAGGATACCGCCTCTCCAGCAAGTATCGTACGCTTTCTCCAGGTCAAAAAATACGGCAACCGTTTGGCACTTGCGCACAAAACCGTCCATTACATGGGTAGTTAAAGACACCAGGTGGTCGATTGAGGAACGACGACGCCGGAAACCACACTGGGCGTTCGTTAATAATTGCCTCGACTCCAACCACCACATGAGCCGTCCGTTAATCATGCGTTCCAACACCTTGCAGAGGCAGCTGGTGAGGGAAATCGGACGGTAACTGGAAGGAAGATGTGGGACCTTTCCAGGCTTAGGTATGGGAATGACGGTAGCCAATCGCCAAGCGCAAGGAAATGTGCCGTTACACCAAATAAAATTAAAAGTTCGTAATAAAAATGCTTTGCCTTCTGCTGGTAAATGCTGCAACATGGCAACATGAATGTCATCAGGTCCCGGTGCGCAATGTCGAGAGGTAGAAAGGGCATGCTCCAGTTCCCTGGCGGTAAAAGGAACGTTGTAGCTCTCGTGATGGTCGGAGGCAAATGAGAAACCTTTCCTCTCAACCTGCTCCCTTAATGCGCGAAATATAGCCGGGTAATTGGCGGAACTAGAAACATCAGCGAAGGTTCGCCCTAAAACATTGGCGACGTCAATCGGAGTGGTGAGCACTCGATTTAAAATCCTAAGACTGGGTATAGGTGTAAACCTTGGTTCGCCAGCAACGCGGCGTAGCCGTTCCCAAACTACGGATGAAGGCGTTGTGCGGTTAAAAGAAGAGGTAAAAGAAATCCAAGAGGCCTTTTTGCTATCCTTAATGACTCGGCGGCATTTGGCGCGAAGTTGTTTGTAGCAGATCATATTTGCTGAAATAGGGTGGCGACGAAAAACTCGGAGAGCACCTCGGCGTGCACGCAATGCATCCCGGCATTCATCGTTCCACCAAGGAACCGGTAAGCGTCTGGGGTGACAAGACGACCGGGGAATAGCCTTATCTGCGGCTGTTATGATGACAGTACGGAAGTGCTCGATCGCGACGTCGATAGATGGAAAGTCACACCCTGAAAATTCGGCCAAAGATCGATAGAGAGTCCAATTCGCCTTATCAATGAGCCATTTTGGCGTGCGCTGTGAATGTGCGTTCGGAGAGAGTACATGGATCTGACACGGAAAGTGGTCACTGGAATATAAATCAGAGATGACGTTCCAGGTGAAATGTACAGCAAGCGAGGAAGAACACATGGATAGGTCCAAGTGTGAAAAACTGTGAGTGCTGTCAGAAAGAAAAGTAGGTTGACCAGTGTTGAGAAGTATAAGATTGTGATTCAGCAAAAAGTCAGCTAAGAGGTTACCTCTTGCACACTCCGTGGTGGAACCCCATAGGGGATGGCGTGCATTGAAATCCCCCAAAAGGAGAACAGGGGGTGGTAGCTGAGACAAAAGAACATCCAGGTCAACTGTGGTGATGGTGGCGGACGGAGGTAAATAAACAGTGCAGACAGAAAAACTAAGGCCAGAAAAGTGAACTGTAGCTGCAGCAGCTTGTAAAGGAGTCTGGAGCTGTAGTGAGGTGCTGTACACGTTATTGCGAATTAAAAGTAAAACTCCGCCGTGAGCGGGAGTGCCATCTTCGGGAGGGAGATCAAATCTCACCGAAGAGTAACCGCGGAAATTAAAAGAATCACTTGGGCGAAGCTTAGTCTCTTGGAGACACACGAGCAAAGGGTCAGTAGAACGTAAAATTAATTCGAGGTCAGGTCTTCGACTACGGAGACCACGCACATTCCACGAAAGGATAGCCATTGTTAAAATTAGATAAAAGAAGCTAAAAATTTACCACCTTACTTTTTGGACGGTGCAGGGCGAAACAAACGTCCTTTTTTCAGTCGCGTGGGACTCGGTGGTTTTGAAGGAGCAGGCACATCCTGCTCCATCACATCCTCAGAGGGAGGGCTCTCCCGCTGAGAAGCATCCACCGATTCCAACGCCTGGAATCGGTTGGATGTAGATATAGGCGGCGACGGCGACCGCCTAGCGGGTTTGCTCCCATCATGGGAGCGTGACCTCCGAGGAGGAGAAGGGCTCTTTTTCTGCTCTGCCTGAGTTGATGACTTTAAAAAATCTGTACGCGTAAAACTCGTCCTGAACTTAATTTCAGGGGCATTAAAAACAACCGCTTTGGGCTTCACGGTAGAGCGCTTCGGAGAACTAGGCGTAGGTTGGACCCGTGTAAACACAAGATCGCAGGTCTGCGTACTGCTATCGCACTTCTTGGGCGCAAAAGAAGCTGCTGCGCTGTAGGTGCCGGTCTTAGGCACGACAGGTTGGCGAGACTGGAATCGCTTCCGGGCTTCAGTAAAGGAGAGTTTCTCCTTCACCCGGATCTCCTGGATACAGCGCTCCTCTCGAAAACGAGGGCAATCGCGGGACGAGGCTGGATGTCCACCGCGGCAGTTGACGCAGACAGGAGCAGATGGGCATGCTCCCTCGTGACTTGTTTGACCGCAGGTTGCACAGATGGATACGGCAGTTTTACAGGATATGCGAGTGTGTCCAAAACGCTGACACTGAAAACATCGCAACGGGCTAGGGATATACGGGCGCACTTCTATCACCTCGTAGCCCGCCTTGATCCTCTGCGGCAAATCGACCCTGTCGAATGTGAGGAAAAGAGTCCGGGTCGGCTGTAATTCCCCCTCTTTCCTTGCCTGTACACGATATACGGAGGTGACCCCTTGGTCTTCCAGACAGCTCTGGATTTCCGGGTCCGACATTCCGTCTAGAACATTTGTGGTGACAACTCCTCGCGACGAATTCATGGTCTTATGTTTCTCGACACGGACGGGATATCCGTGGAGTAGCGTCGCCTTGAGCAACGAGTTGCTTTGAGACAGGCCTAGTGTCTCCACCAAAAGTGAACCGTTGCGTAGACGGGTACAGGACTTAACGGGTCCAGCTATGGCATCAATGCCCTTCTGAATTTTGAATGGATTTACGGTCGTAAACGATTGATTCTCTTCAGTACGACTAATGACTAAGTAACGAGGGAAAGACTTCTCGATTACTTCTTTTGCATCAACTCTTTTACGTTTAAAATGTAAAGGATTATTTTCCAGTACCATAGCGATTTATTCCTCCACCATTGCAACCGTCTCCGATGGCGGGCTGCTTCCTGGGCGCCACCCCGGCTTAGGTTACTGGCTCTGGCCTGAACAAAGTAACCTCAGGGTCACACCTTCCTGTGGGCTGACGAAGGGACCCAATCGCCTGCAGGAAGACTACAGCTCATGCAATGGCCCTTCCCCGGGCCTGGCCTTTACCAGGGGATACGCTCCCGTCCTACATGATAACCCTGTGCTGGGAGTTACGCCGTTACCCAGTCACATTTTACCGCGTCAAACACGGGGGCACCCATCAGACAAAGAACAGGGAAGTAGGACAAATAAAACAATAAAAGAGGCGAAATAAAAAGGAGTCAAACGCGCTAAGCGCGGACCTGAGGGAGCAGCTCGGGTGCCTCGGGGTCGCTACGCCCCGTACCCAATAAATTGGGCCCCTGAGGGTTTCTACATAAGGCTCGCACCCCTCCGATCCTAAATCTTTCCCTCCAATTTTTCCCTCACTGGAAATCAGTTGTTTTAGCTTCGCCTATGTTGGGTGCCCCACGAGCTCTCTGAGTAACTTTCACTAGTCGCTGAAGTTCACCGCCCGCCGTAATCTTCATAGTCTCGCGTCGCGAACAAGAGCCGGCGCAGGGCTGGAAATATCGTGTTTTTAGCAGTGTTTTAGTATTAACCGAGTCACTCTCTAGTGCATTTTAAAGAGTTAAGTCACCACAGGAGATTTTCACATTTTTTTTAAAAGTACATATATACGAGGGTAGGACCATAAGTTTACGGCCTTGCCGATAACGATTATCGCCTTCACAAAACTCTTATCTGATGTCATATCTTATCTGTTAAGTAAATAATTGCAGCTGTAATTTCCGCTTCGCCGTGTTCAGTTGTTCACATATAGTTACATAAAGAAGGCTGTGTGTGGAAGATTGTGACCTGATCAAAATGGAGGAAGTTAAGACAAGCATGTAAGTGTAGACCCGACAAGTTTTGCACGTTACTCGGTAGACATAACAAAAATAGATAAAGGAGTGATACAGTATAGAAGCATTAAAAAGGAACAATATATTCGAAGAAGTTAGAGAATATAAAAATAAATGGAGAGAGAATGTAGAAAAACGGATCGATCGACTACTAAAATTACTTTACAACTACAAACTACATGGGAGAAGAGACCAGGGTAGGCCGAGAGGGTGATGCCTTGATCATTTCTGTATTCAGAACGAGCAGATATTTTCAGGTAAAACATAAGAGGCGGAATAACACGAAATTATGCAGTACTCGCTGTTGAAATATGTATCACGACTGCGCTAGGATGGAACGGTACTCTATGCTCTAAATGGAACAAAATTTTATAAAATCAATTTGATTGAGGAGTGTTGTTTAGGAAAAAATTATAAATAAATAAAACAAATCAAATAAAAAAGAAATAAATAAAGTCTGCGTTATATTTCATGTGCTGTAATATGTTAATGCAATGGAATTCACACATTCCGATAATATTATTGGATAGACGAACAGAAATAGAACAAATAATCTTTACTGTGTTTTCATAACTCGAAGCGTTTTGACGTAAATTCACCTGAAAAGTTTTATGTGAGAAATTTGAACTGACAAAATCAGATTTAGCATCTTTCAGTTAGATATTATCTGACATTGATATTAACAAAGATTAAAAAATGTGATCAACGCTAGTAACGAACGTATTTTCACAGTTTTTTTTATCAGATTTATTTACGGATGCTCTTTAACATCTCAGGTCATCAGCGTCCCATTCAGCTCAGGGCGTGAAACGGCAGACAAATTTTGCTCAGAGGCCTCTCTTTCAGGCTTGAGGTTCTTTATCGTGCCGTAAATGTACGACACGGGACCCACGGCTTTACTTCCCTTCCGAAGGAAGCCATACTTAGGATTTTTACGCCCAAAAAAATCCACCGTTCCTGGCCGGGATCGAAACCGTGAACTTGGATTTAGAAGGCAAGTACGGTTACCACTACACCACCAGGACCGACATTTTTACAGTAAAATGATGTAAATACATACCGTGTGCGTATAATTAGTAATCCTAAATTTATGTGTAAACCATACAGAACATTAAGCACGACTGTCATATATTTCGAGATAAAATATTCCTTTATTCAAAACTCAAAAAGATAGAGATAGAAATAAAGATAATAAACTTTTTGTTTCCTTATTCCATCCGATATATTGCAAGTCTATCATTTAAAAGAAAGACTTTTTCCTTTTCATTTACTTGAGACACAGATCCTCCTTATGCAATAGTATGTGTGTTACTCTATATATAAAAACAAAACTTTTCAAATTTCCACTATCGCAATATATGAAGTTTATATCTACAGGAAGATCAATAAACTACAACTAAAACGTTGAACAGTTTTGCTGTTTACTACAGAAAAAGTGAACAATATAAATATTTAAATTACTATGTAAAATAAAAACTTATAATAGATATTATTTGATGCCCCTTACAATGCCCTTGCATTAAATGGAAATCTAATTAAGAATAAAAGTATATATATATATATATATAAATTAAGTAATAAGAAAAGCTTTTAAAAGTACAAAACACTAAGATAAAAGTGACACTTGTAATCGCTATGTTTCGAACTCGTTGAGTTCTTCTATGGCAAGAAGACAAGTGAAGGTGATGAAAGTAAATATTGAGTACCGAAGGTAACGTTATGCAGGAAAACAAATTAAACTAGAAATGAGAGTGTGGGGGAAAAAATTAATACGTAAGATTTAAACCATGTGGTATACGCCCTTTATGTAAAAATAGAGCTGCCATTTCTCTATCTCTGGGTAAACTTTCAGAGCATTGTGTAGGTAACGCATCAATAAGTGTTAGATTAAAAGCACCATCAAAATCAGATGGGGCTAAATTTTTTTGGGGTGCGGATTAATCCCGGATTTTATTTATTTTAACCTATTATTTGTCTCAGGTACCCCTCCTTTTTAATAATTTGATTTTAATGATTTTCAGAAACCGTTTTTTGTATTTGATTTAAATGCTATATGCCGAGTTTTGTTGTGAAAAAAACAACAACTTTTGGTGTAGGTAGAACGATTTTTTGATTTTTGATTTCATGTAAACCCCTTCTCCTAATGGCTCAATTACCCTTATTTTCAGAAACTATTTTTCTTATTTTATTTAAATGGTATATACGGAGGTTCGTCACGAAAAAACAAACATTAATGCCGCTGGAGCGATTTTTAAATTTTGTGGGTGCCCATGAAACGATTTTTGAAAAATGTCTTCAAATCTCCATCGATCCTACCTACTAGGAACCGAAAATGACATTCTACATTCCTTCAGAATTCGCTCAAATATATTATTTATATTTAATATTGTTGAAATTAGAAATAATTGATAGCAAATTTTACGAAGACATGTCTAACCTAAGGAAGAATTGGAAACAATGAAATACTGAAAGACAAAATTAAAAGAAAACTAATCAATTTGTCTATGAGCTATATGAAGGATGAATGAGACAGGAGGATATCTTCTGGCATGGACTAGGGGCAACTCCCCTCATTAATGTTAATATTAAATGAAGGTGACCATTATTTCTGCATTCTAGTACTCGAAGATTAAAATAATGATCACAAAAATAAGAGAGTAATAAGATTCTGGTATATAGTAATTGGAATTGTTATTAATTAAAAATTTGTATCTGTTTATAAGAAAAGTGGCCAGGGCCAGAACCTATATACCTTTATTTGATTAATTTTTGTATTTTGCTTAGTACGTAAATAAATACGTAAGTAATATTTGAAAGAAAAGCTGTGAAATTAGCAGTTTTTTTAATGCTGAATAACATCTATATTTTGGCACAATGTTTATATTTATTTTAAAATGGAATGTACAACACGTCTATCATATTGTTTCTTCTCAGGCTTTCGTGCATCTCTCCACCGCGTTCTGCCACTGTGACGTCGAGGAGCTGGACGAGATAGTGTACGATACCCCAGTGAACCCACATGATATTATTAGATGTGCACATTGGATGGATGAAGCAACCCTTGATCTTATCACTTCCAGGTATAGTTTGTCAGATCACTGTTTTGAAAGCTGCAGCTTCTCCATCACTCAAAGAATGCTTTAGGATAAATTTCAGCATTGGTGCAGAGTTAAATGCATATTGCTGCATTCATATTTTAATTGGTCTTCCTGGCTCTCTATGTCCTTTGGATTTGCAACGAAGTGGGAATCTATTTTTAATATTGGATGTAGTTGCTGAAATCAGTTATTCGATGTTAGTAGTTTTTCTATTTAATGAAACTATACTTAAGTTCTACACACATTTGAATTTGAATGTTTTTATTTATTATTTTATAGCCTGCCACTGCTCCTAAAAATCTGTCACTTATCTTTTCATTTTTTTTTTTTTTTTTTTTTTTTTTTTTTTGTAGTCATCAAACTTTCGGAACCGCAAGTCAATGTTGAGTTTGCAATCACTCTGCAGAATTTCTATGTTATTTCTTTTCTAAGTTTATTGCCCCTTTTATTGTTCCACGTGTACAGAATGATTCATTTGGGATGTCAGAAAGGTAAAATCATATCAAAAAGCTAATCACATTTATTATTGGTAATGATGTACATATTTGTAGGATAATTAGGAGTTTTTGTTTTTGTTTGTTTGTTTTTTGTTATTTTTGTGCCCAGCACATCAGCACTCAACATGACCGCTATCCTTCACAACTTATACCGCGCGAACACATTGCGTCATAGGACAAACAGCATTTCTGGAGTTATCTGTTCAAAGGCCGCTTTAATCTTCTGTCGCAGGTCGACTTTATTCTGTGATTTTTGTATGTACACTGTTGATTTGACATAACCCCCATACAAAATAAATAAATAAATAAAATAAAAAAAATCGCAGGCCATGGAATGGGTCCACCACGAGTGCACCAGTGATTGTTGAGTGTCTGGTTTAAATGCTTCTGCACTATGAGAGCCCAATGTGGCGGAGTGCCGTCCTGCTGAAAGATAATGATGTCCAGAAGTCTACTTTGTAATTGAGGCAGTGTAAACAGCTGAAGCCTATCCAGGAATTGTCAGTACAAACCAAACGGTCTACTCCTCAAAGGAGACCTTGGTTCCAAATGATGCAGTTACAAGTGTTGGCTAGGCCACTCTCATGAAATGTGACTTCATCCACAGACCCAGTGCAGTGGTTAACTGCAGAAAGGTTGAGAATAATTAAACAGTGTCATTGTTTGCTGGGTGTTGTATTGTCCTACTGAATCAAAAGTTTTACCGTAGCCCAGTAATGCGAGGTATAATTTCAGAATGAATTCTGCACCTTTTCCAGGATTTGATTTAAAGTTTGTAGGTGATCTGTAATGCTGAATACAGAACGGAGATCTGCTATATCGGCTGAGTTTTGATAGCCTCGTAGTTAGAAATTTTGTGAAGTATTTGTATATATTTTATATAAGGCTGATTAATCTGTAATTATTTAAGTCATCTTTAATTCTTTATTGTGAGGCAAAATAATTGCATTTTCTTCCCAATGCCTTGGCATTTCTTCTGATCGCATTTCTATTGGTTTTCAATTTAAACTAATTTTTATCCGCATTGGAGCCTTTCCATAAATACCTTTATCTTTCTTTTAGATATCACTAAATTATTATCAGTTGTAATTTATTACATTTAAATTTTAATTAACGAAGAGCTTTTTGTAGTATTTTCTTTTGACGCTATCGTCCGCAAACAGTATGCGCTTTAATTCCATTTTTTATGATGAAACTGGAACATTTATCATACTCGCTTTTTAACAATATCATGTATATAAATGTTGAAAGGAGCTGGCGACAAGGGACATACCTTTCACATTCCTTGATTTATTAAATTTTCTTTCTGAGATGTTCTCTCTCCGTTTCTAATAAAAGAATCATCATTCCTACTCATCCATTTTAAACGTTATTGTTTTAATTTCGGTGGAATTCACAGTCATTCCTTAATTACTGCATTAGTCCTCTAGTTTGTCCATCCTTTTCTGCAAACCATTGATAGTTGATATTACCAGGTTTTCCGCCTGTAAAATAACTGCGATCTTAATTCCGTCAATTTCAGGTGGGCTCATCTGCTCTGCAAGCAGTAGAAGTGCATTGTGGGAGAAATTACACAACAAGAGTATCGCCGATAAAATGATTCAGGCTTTAAGAGATGTGCATAAATAAATTGTAAATGCAACCCAGAAACCGTACGCAAGTCAGAGCCTAGTGAAAACATAACTGCAAGATATTGTTGTCGATGTATAAATCAATAGTTTCTGTTAATATTCTCAAGAAATGTTTGGTCTCTCGTTGTCCTCGGAAACAATGTAAAAGACACATTTACTTGGATCCCGTACTTTCTAAAATGGAAAACAAATTTAGTGTAAAAATTATTACATAGTCTATACGAACCCCGTGTTGTGGATAAGGCGATACAGTTTTTACCTTTAATTTACTATTTTTGTACGCAGGTTATTGGCCCCTCATCCCAACACATACACATACACGAAACGCCTTGCCGAACGCCTTGTCAGTGACGAGTTTCCCAAGTTACCTGTGGCTATTGCCAGGCCTTCCATAGGTAAGTTACACTTTACACTTCCCTTGTTCGTAGTTGTACTTTAGCAATGTATTAATTTCAGAAAACTACTTGATACGTTAATAATGGGTGCTGAAATAAAAAAAATATTTCAGAAACGATTATTATTTGTAAAGTTTTCTTATTATTCATAATTGTCATAATTTTAGTTTATAAAACCATATACGCTAAAGAAACATAAGTAAATGAAACGCAGTTAATTAAAAATAATAGCTTTTCAAATACATGTTCATTTTTTTCATCCCAACTATGCGAAATTATCAATAGTAGTAATAGTAGAAGAAATTTAGTATAGTAGAAATAACTGTGTCAGTAGTAATAATAGCAGAAGTAATTGTAGAAACAGTAGTAGTAGTAGTAGTAGTAGTAGTAGTAGTAGTAGTAGTAGAAGTAGTAGTAGTAGTAGTTGTAGTAGTAGTAGTAGTAGTAGTAGTAGTTGTAGTAGTAGTAGTAGTAGTAGTAGTTGTAGTAGTAGTAGTAGTAGTAGTAGTAATAATAATAGTATTAGTAATAGTAATATTAGTAATAGTAGTAGTAGTAGCAGCAGCAGTAGCAGCAGCAGTAGCAGCAGCAGTAGTAATAGTAGTATTAGTAATAGCAGTAGTAATAATAGCAGAAGTAATTGTAGAAACAGTAGTTTTGTAGTAGTAGTAGTAGTAGTAGTAGTAGTGGTAGAAGTAGTAGTAGTAGTAGTAGTAGTTGTAGTAGTAGTAGTAGTAGTAGTAGTTGTAGTAGTAGTAGTAGTAGTAGTAGTAGTAGTAGTTGTAGTAGTAGTAGTAGTAGTAGTTGTAGTAGTAGTAGTAGTAATAATAATAGTATTAGTAATAGTAATATTAGTAATAGTAGTAGTAGTAGCAGCAGCAGTAGCAGCAGTAGTAATAGTAGTATTAGTAATAGCAGTAGTAATAGTATAGTAGTAGTAATGGTAGTAATAGTAGTAGCAGTGGTACTAGTAATAGTAGTAGTAGTGGTGGTAGTGTTGTAGAGGTAGTAGTAGCGGAAACAGATGTATAGTAGCAGTAGAAGAGATGACATTCCATTTACAGTAATTGTAGTAATAAGAATATGCCCATTAATAAATTTAAAATAGCTGGATCAAAAAAAAAAAAGTTAATAATTTGCCGTTTTTATTGCATCTCTTAACAACTTGAGGTTCTTGGCGGTATAGAGGTAACCATACTTGCCTCGTAGACCCAAGATCGCGGATTCATCCCTTGTCAGGGCGATGCATTTTTTTGAGGCACAAAATTCTAAGTATGGCTTCCTTCGGAAGGGAAGTAAAGCCTTCGGTCCCCTGTCGTACATTTACGGCACGTAAAAGAACTTCAAGCCTGAAAAAAGAGGCCTCTGAGCAAAATTTATCGACTATTTCAAACTCTGAATTGAATGGGACGTTGAGGACCTGAGATCGTCCGCAAATAAACCAAATAAATGAAAAAAGTTAACGACTTAGTTGTAGACCGCTCCTTGATTTCCTGATTTCTGCCTGCAAATCCGCAGGTGTAGGTTTCGAATCCCTAGCTGCCTAGTAAGTAGTTGCCGCAGGTAAACGTTTCCCTTGCACTAAAAAGCTGAATATATGACAACTTTAAGCGTTATGGACTCCTGGTTCATTTACTCACTATTTCATCAAACATTTATTCATAGTCTTTTTAGACTATCTGTTATGGGGGACATTATAAAACGTAATCATAACACACTATCAGTGTTTAAAATGTAATAAATAGTAAAAATTATAGGTAAATGTGATTATTTCAGCAAATTCTACTTGCATTGGTTACTGTAATAGGAAGAATACATATTGAGAGGTTGAAATCATTTCAAACAGGGCCTTTTTCAAAGAATCACAGCCCAAATTTCGATTGCGGTTGTGGTTATGGAACTATATGCATTATGTTGCTATCACAAAAACTACAATTAAGTTAATTTTTATGTTAAATAATATATTTTAATGTTCCTTTATTGTAAACTCTTAAGCGTGAACGTTATACATGTGCCTACCCGCAAAAATGCAACGTAAATGCAAAATAATTCTTATAAAAAATTAGTATACTGGCATTCCATGAACTATAGGAGCCAGGCTTCATAACACGAGTCCTGTGCACGTGTTATGTTTGTTTATCAAATCCGGAGTATTTTCAAACATTGGTGATGATCTGATGAATGTGAATTGCTGAGATTAAGAAAAATTCTCGTTTTCTCGGTTGGGAAAAACCGGGTGGATATGCACAGAGAAACAGAAAGTGACAGTATGAACAGCTACGTCTTCTAACGGTTTCATTTGTTAGTACTTTATTGAGGATGCACATGAAAACGGAATTAACGTCACATCAGAAGAGTACAAGAAGCAAGTTATTGAACATTTTCAGGAGGATTATTGCTCTAACAGCCTATCATTCACAAGCAAGTGTTTCAACAAGATGGGGCGAACTCTCATACTGCTCATGTCAATGGGCGTTTCTAGACCTTTTGATTTTCCTCATCCTGTCGTTGTGTGACGATTTCTGTGGAGGATAATAAGGACAACGCTTCATACACATACCTCGTGAAAACATCGAAGCAGTTCTGTACAGTGTAACAGAAAAACAATGTGATACTATAGTCACTAGGTGAAAATGGTAAAAAACTAGTAAGTTATATGATGCAATTGTTGTATATAAGATGTTACTTATTTTTGGGGGGTTGCATACCATGCGTACATTTCGTAATTCAATAAATTTTTATTTCTTGTTGCAAATGCCTTGTGTCACGCTAAAGGCGTAAGCAAGGGGGTGTAACTTTAGGAATACTCAAAGATATAATTAGAGATGTCATTGGTATAGTTAATTCTTTTATTGTCTAATCGTGTAGGCAAAGTGTAACATGTTCACATTTGAATCTTCTCTACCTCTTAAGGTTTGAATGAGAAAGAGTTTAGTTGTATGCCAAGCCATAAAGGCTGACAGGGCCCTTACCTTTGGAGCGATGTCACTGAGCCGAGGTTGCCGAGCGACGAATGAAGAAGGCCCACAGGTAAGGGCCCCGTCAGCCTTTATGACCTGACATACAACTAAACTCTTTGTCATTCAAACCTTAAGAGATAGAGGAGATTCAAATGCGGATATGTTACAATTTGCCTAGATGATTAGACAATAAGGATTAGATATATCAATAACATATTTGGGTACTCTTAAAGCTACAACCCCCCCCCCCCAGCTCACGCCTTTAGGGTTACAAGTTGGTGGACTTGCTCAGCCCCTCCTTAATTCAAATAATTATTGTGCCCGATATTTTTTTTCTAGAAGAAATCCATTCAATTAACCGCATGCATATACATTTCAAAAACATTGTAACAACATTAATATGTTAGTTGTGTAAAGTAACAGCACAAAATGATCCATACGAAGAAAATGTGCTTTTTGATAATGAAAAATAAAATATTCTGATGACTGCAAAAGTACAATGTCACAATAACGCTAGCTTTGACAATCTAAAACACATTTCTCAATATGTTATTTACTTGTACCGCTGTTTCCTACTTGCACAGTTACCCCTGCATGGCTGGAACCTTTGCCTGGTTGGGTGGACAGTCTCAACGGACCTGTTGGACTTCTGGTGGGTGGCGGCAAGGGAGTCATCCGTTCAATGCACTGCAAGGGAGAATACCATGCAGAAGTTATACCAGTTGACCTGGCTATCAACACTCTCATCATCATTGCCTGGAAAATCGGCCAAGATAAAGAAAAGTAAGCACAGCCTACTATCATAGTTGCTGAATAGTAAAGCAGTAGATTTCTTACACAGTTCATAGTAAAAGTGCATACTTTAACACGTTGTAAGGCTTGTTGCTATAAAACACTTCTGTGTTACCAACCTTGGTTTAGTACGAATGTGATAATTTATTTATTTAATCGGCTACCATTACATATTTTTATGTTTACATTCCTCATTGCGGTTTTGACATCACGTCACAGTGCAATGATATATTACTAAATTTGTTTTTAAGGTTCGTTTACTTGCCTGTTGCAAGCCTGGAGATTTGTCGAAGTGAACGAAAAATATTATAATTTAATCCATTATTGTATGTATACTATTGGATTTTTTAGCGTGGGAAAATTACTATTTTTAAACAGTAATTTAATACGAGGGCTGATCAGCTTTGCTCGTAGGCTTTGTAATTCTTTCATATTTGCATATTTGCCGAGATATTTACAGAATCAGAGATCAAAAGTGAAATATTTTTGTAGTTTCAAATCAAGCAATAATCTCTTTACATTAAGAGAAACTCAGAAGCATCGTTTTTATTTCAGGCCTAGCAATGAGACAACCTTTACTGACGAAGGTGATGCCAACTGCAAATTACAAAACCGGTTTGCTGCAGGCAAACATACATCTGTTCACCTGTTGTCTCTAACTAAAGTGGAGCAAACACTAACTCTGTATTTCCTCAGCAGTGTATTTGTCGAAAGCGAATGATAAGGAATAGTTTGTCACGTTTTATGTGCGTCACAAGGCGCCATATACTCTCGCACCCTATAATACATTCACTGTATTTTACAGCATGGAATACTTTCCAACTGAAATCTTCCGAGAGCTTAAAGTGACATCTATTGGCTAAATTTACTTCCACACCTGTAAACTGCTCAACGTTGATTAGTCAAAGAGGAAAAGTATGAGCATTCATAGTCACATTACAACATTACAACCAAAACTTATTCTAATAATATACTACTAAAAATAATGGACAGCTTCGGAAAAAGCTTTGGTTTATTTTCTCCTTATGTGCTCCGCCACTGTTACTCATTAAGTCATCATTTATTGAGATTTTGCTTGAATGAAATCCTTTTCCGAAGTTTTCCTCAATGATTTCGGGTTTATTTGCTAAACATATTTCATTCAGCGTCTCGAAGACCTCTGGCAGCCTAATTGGGATGTTAAATGCTTACAAAACTGTAACTCTTAGAATAATTTTAGAAAGAAAACAACTCGCGTTTAAGCCCCTAGCTACACACACCTAATGTATGTTGACATATCTTTCTTTCAAAAGAAATTCCTTCCCAGTAGAAAACTGAACGAACTAGGCTGCAAGTTCCGGTGAGAAGTGAACAGAATTAGAAACTCTATAGTGGAAGATGATGATGATGTAATCTGTGTTTTATTTCAGGAACAAACTTATGGATATACAATTTATATTAAAGATTTTTAATTCATTAATGCATTTTGATTTTTTTCAACAGAAGTTAAGTGAAGATTGCAGTTCAAAGGTCATATTACATATGCTACATTAAATAAGTAAAACTCAATGAATTTCAAAATATTTACTCAAAGTCAGGTCCGAATTTATTTATGGTAATAAATATGCCAAATTTATAAGAAAATTCCATGAAACTTTCATTTCTGTATTACAAGTGGCTGGCTGGCTCAGGTGGTATAGCTAGGGACTCTTGTCGGAAGGACCAAGGTTCAAATCCTGCGACTAACCGCACTGAAATTCACCGTGGTTTATCTCAGTACATTTTTAGTACGGATAGTAACGGATTAGTATTTATTTGCTCGGGTTCTACTTTCATTTCATCATTCATCTTCTTCCATCTCTACATGCCGCGATCTTGGATTTACTTGCCTCGTAAACACAAGATCGCGGGTTCGATCCCGGCCAGAATCAATGGATTTTTCGGGGCGTAAAACCCTAAGTATGGCTTCCCTCGGAAGGGAAGTAAAGCCGTGGGTCCCGTCTCGTACATTTACGGCACGAAAAAGAACCTCAAGCCTGAAGAGGCCTCTGAGCAAAATTTATCGGCCGTTTCACGCCCTGAATTGAACGAGATATTAAAGAGCCTCCGTAAATATACCTAATCAACAACGTCTTTCTGTGTTTATTGTCTTCAAGTCGACCCTGACATTGAAAATGTAAGTTCTAAGCAATTGTTTCAACATTTTTGCAAGAAAAATTCCGAAAAATGCGCTTACCTTATCTTTTTAATAATGTTTAATCCCTGTTTTTACTACTGCGTCATTATAGGCAATGAAAACTCATGCTACATAATATGAAATGTTATGCTGGGAGATTTTTTCGGGGGTGCGGGACGGAAGCATTCCAAGTCTAAGTTTAGAGTTACTCTCAGAAGAGGACCGAACTGCAGACTTCCCGTTCAAGAGTCAATGCCTTAGCAATCTCAGCCACCTGAGTCGGTTTTATTCAAGAGCATTTTCAAGTTATCCAATATTGTAGTCTCCATTTATTGGCAGGAGCAAAGCATGATGATGATGATGCAAAGGACTTAGTAGTGGTAAATTGCAAGTTCATAAATTTAGGACTAGACATTTCTTAAATAATTCATCTTCATCTCAACTAGAGAAACATTTCAAAATTATCTTAGAAGGAAGTTCCTAATTTGCATAGGATAGGAATAGGAAAACGATCTTTATATTCAGGTGTCTAGATGAAATGTTTATTCTAAAATTTTCTAAGATCAAAAGATTAATGTCCGTAAGTGTTTGGCACTTCTGGTCACATGTGTAGTAGTAACATTTTCATAGTTGTGTTCCACTATGCATGCGAACTACTAGTAGAAATAAACCAAGATGCTTTAAAGCATGAAAAAACACTTTTTTGTTTTACCTGTTTACAAGGATAGGTTTTCAATTGTTTATTTTTCGAATTAACTAATGTAAGGTATGTACGTAAGCATAGCTTGTGTGAAAGAAGAACCGTGGTACCGTTCTTAAAGGAGAGCAATATAATACTTCAGGAAATGTGGAACAAGTTTGTGAAACGAAAACGTTGTTTTCAGCAAAGTGTGGGAAAAGAGCACAATGCTTATGGGGTTATGTCAACATCCTCCTGTGGATACTTTCTCTTTATTTCCCAGAGTTTTTCTGCCCGACTTGTGTGCCCGCTAGTTTCATGACTACGCCGTTATACTTAAACGGTCACTGAATTCTTGTTGTCATGTATGAAGACTAATGGGTTCCTATCACGTGACATACTGCTCTTTCTCTGGTGCATCTAAATTAATTCATCCTCTAGGATTAAGAATCTGTACCTAGTCACTATAGTTAAGTTATATAACGGGTGAATTCCATGGCAACGATTTTAGTAGTAAGCATTAACTGTTCGTCACGCTATCAGCCCTCAGCTTACCTGTTAGCAAACTCAAACAAGTTTTTCACAGAATTTAGATCTTTTCTAACTTTTAAAGTTTGTTTTCTAGGTTTTACAATGACGTATACTTTATGAAAGTATAATATCTAAGTAATATGTACTTATATCAAACTAACTATAATACTATCGGCGTTTATTTCACAAATTTCAGTGCTGGGTTTCCTGATCAATTATTTTATTCCCAGGGCCACGTGTTTATCAACTTTTAGATTCCTCAAGAACTTAACAATTGGTGAATTTAAATCAAATGATGAACTTATTTAAATATGTAAAAAATTAAAGAAATTTAAAAATGAACTAACTTTGACAACAAATACAGCTACTATAATAACTATTAATTCTAAAAATGCAAAATAGTTTATGCATGATATAAGCTACTAAAGCAGTGGAATTCACACAGTACTGGAAAGTACGTTACGCCTGGTTTACATAAGCAGTATAACTTATCTTACATAGTATTTACTACAGTAAAAAGCATGTACTCAAGGATGTAAAGTAAATAAAATGTAGAAATAGAAAAGAAGATAAAATGATAAGAATGCAACATCCGTGATGCGTCGTCATTGGATTTCTGTGCATTTGAACCCTTGAAAGCAGAAGACCGCAAAATGTCTCTAGAAAGCAAACCAGTAGGAGTAAAATAAAATGAGCATCACTGCACTTAGCATCTGATTGCTACATGGAAACTGTATGCAGAGCTATAGGCACAAAAAAGAACGTCGCCACATCGTTTTCATGCGTTGAAGAATTTGAAAATATCTCAACAAGTTTAAAAATAAAAATCACCAGGGCAAGATAATATAAATATAGAATGTTAATATATGCATCAAAGGAAGCAAATATAGACTTCTAAACTTGTAATATGTGTTGAAAATTACACCAGGCGGTTACAAGGCCCTGTTTCTTTCACTGCAGACAGTACTTTTAGGATGAAGAGGATTAGTTAATAGGAGTGATCTGTCCAATTTTTAAAAAAGGTAACAAAAATAATTTGAATGTTTATAAAGGCATATGCCTTCTTCAAATAGTGTATAAAATATATGCAAAAATAATCTGTAGAGGACTAAATGTTGTTAGTGAAGTACTGCTGTAGGAAGGACAATGTGGTTTAAGAAAAGGACGATCTTGTGCAAATTGTATATTTACTGTGGAACAATTAAGAGAATTAAAAGAAGGGAATTTAACTTGCCAACTTTCATGTTATTTTTAGATTATGAAAAAGCTGTTAATTGAAACAAATTATGGACAGTAATGCAAGGGAAAGGATATCCGAGTCATGTGATCAAGATAATTCAGAGTCTATGTAAAAGCACAAGAATTAAGATTAACAATGGCGTTAGAATTGGAAGCAAAACAAAAGAAATAAACCAAGGGATGCCTTTTATCTCCAACATTATTTAATATATACACGAAGCTCTTAAAGAGTGGAAAACTCTTCTACTGGGGGTATTAATAGATGTAAGTTGAAAACAATTTTATTTGCTGACGATCAGGGTATTTTTGAGGAAATGGAAGATGGTCTACAGAGAAGTGTTAATAACCTGAACTATATCATGGAGACAAATAATTCAAATATTTCAATAAGACAAAATCAATGGCTTTGAAAGTATGTAAGATAGTTATTAATGAAAAAATAATAGAACAAGTCTCTAGTTTTAGTTATCTAGGTTTTAATGCATCATACAGTAAAAATGAAGATCTGAATATAAAACTAAATAAATTCAGACAAATGAATGGAAAAATAAGGGAACATTAACGAACAAGACTCAAAAGCAACACAAATGAAATTCCACGAAGTAACTATGAATAGGACAGACAGGAAAAAATAGAAACTGCAAAGATGAGATTTTAAGAGCAGTAGCTGGAGTTACTCTTTTAGATAAACAAAGAAAAGAAGAAATCCGAAAACAGTTAAATATTTATAATTTAAATGAAAAATTAATAAAAATAATTGATATGAGCATATATAAAGAATGAATGAGGAACGGATACCAAAATTTTTACTAGATATAAACCTAGAGGATATCGCCAAGTAGGAAGATCATGAACAAGATGGAGGGATGTGTTTGGGGATGAACAAGTCGATAGGCCTATACCTTGTGGAAATAGAAGAAGAGAAAGAAGAAGAATTATTTGAACTTCTTACCATAAATAGCAAATAAACATCTATTATCCCTATAAAAATTTACAAAATTACAATTTTGTTTATAAAAATAGTCTAAAAGGTAATTTTTAAACCACTTGATTATGTTGGATATTTCCAACAAATGTAGAACTACCTTTTACAAATTTCTTTTTGCATTTCTGAGATTAATTTAATGGAGCACAAGAAAACGTAAATTCAAAGATTTTTCACAATTCATGCCGCCAGAAAGTCAGAAGCAATTTTCACATTTGTAAAACAGTGGCAGCTGCCAATATTCCCTGGAAAATAATAAAAGGTTCAACAATGAAGTCGTTTGTGTAAAAAGTATTGCAATGAGAAATTTCTGCATCCAATATAAAAAAATGTCTTGAAATATGTATGAATCCAAAATTAATTAAATGAAAATCAAAATAAGAGATAATCGATACAGATATCAACATATGAACCACTGATGTACTTGGACCGAAGTGTCATTTTCAATATTTGGAAAGATGGACGAAGATAAATTTCACAAAACTTGTTTCATATTTTCAGAGATAATGTTTAAAACACAACATGATGGGTGAGTTGCTTATTTTATAGACTGTAATACTAAATTATTTTATTTTAGTGGCGTAAAAGGTGCAATGGTTTTACTTAACACATAGCAGCCTAGTTATTTTTAATTTATCTATATTTTTTCCATAATTTAATACACAACACTTGCTTGGCACATGAACTTTTCAATGCAGCAAAATAAATCAGTGATCAGTTTCCAAGATGAATTGCTTAATCTTCACTAACAATAAATGTTTTCAAACAAAGGTGTGCAACTCTGCCTCTACAACAAGTAGCTCTTTGAACAAAGAGGAATATATGGTTAAAAGCTACTACGATGAGCGCATTAACAGTATAGAAAGGTTGTGAAAAGTAACTTCTAAGATAATCTAAAGTGTATTAAAATGATCCACATGGAACTGCTGGAGTAGACATTAAGGAAATATCTGGCGCATATCTGCGATATTGTCACATTCTTTACAAAAACTGTTAAGGAACAAAGTCCCATATCTTTATTTATAAAAGCAGGGCATTATCTGATAAAGGTAACAGGTAAATATGGAGAAATTTTTTTAGGAAAAGAGCAAAAGGCACTTGTAGAAATTCAAGGTGTGCTCTAATGAAAAATTTCAAGAGTTTTCAGTGAATGCTACACGAAGGATTTAATGCTGTTAGGGCTTCTTATTCAAACATGTTTTCTATTGCTTCAACAGAATCTGAAGGATTTCTTTCTGTATTGAAACTATTTCTGCTCAACAAATAACATGAACTGATACAATAATACCTGGAAATGCACACAATTATGGCACAGAAATGAATGATTACTTTTGAAGGTATTGTCACTTTTTAAGATGAAAGTTTGACTAGTGGTTTAGTTAGTTGTAAATTATACTTTTAGTTTTTCTCGCAATTAAGCTGATGAAAATTGTAAAAGAAAAATATTAAGCCATTCTCTTAAAAAGTGTTAGTTTTTAGTATTATAAAATGTGAAAACTTAACTATTATTACTACTACTTCGAAACCTTACGCTGTTCTTCATAAATTTAACTGTACCTATTTCAAAACATAACCTAACTTTTGCTAGGCGCTTAAATTATTTTTAGGATCAAATATCTAATAATTACATGCCCAGATCAACCTATCACTGCATGGGATTTTAGTTTTGTTTTTGCTTTCATTCTATAGACTTTATATAGAACATTTATATACACTAAAGAAGATATATCTATATACTTTCAGTTTCAAAGAAGTTCCTGTCTACAACATCACGACATCTGCAGTGAAGCGGATCACGTGGCAAGAGGTTCTTGAGAAGGGACGCAAAATGGTACACGAGAATCCTTTCGAAATGACCATCTGGTATCCTGACGGCAACATTCGCAGTAGCAAGTTCATGCATAATCTCTGTGTCATCTTCCTTCACTTTCTTCCAGCCTACATTATCGACTTTCTGCTCTTCCTGTTTAGGCAGAAAACGTTGTAAGTTAAACCGTCGTCACTTGACATAGTAAATGAAAGTTGCACTCAATAGGCCGGTGTATATAATAAAAAAGAAGACGAAATTACGCAAGTAAAGAAAATAAGTTTCTTGATGTTTTTAAAGACGATAAAATATCTTCATTTTGATTACTTATGTGTCTATTTAATTATTATTGAGGAATTCATTCACAAAAATGCAAACTTTGATTAACTAGATAGAAGAAAATCTGTAAACTTTATGATTTAATGAATTTAATGTCACTTATGTTATTTCACCTTCATATCCTAAGGTTCCATGCCTTCAAACATGTGAATGAAAGAGAATAGTTGACTACCTGTGGTATTTAACGAGATGTTTTGATGTGCATTAAATCTGTCAGTGGCTATGCCTTTTCAAACTCTCATGTTTTCTCGCCAGTTTCTGTCATCCCAATCGATGGATTGCGCGGCGCTTTCAGAAAGCTTCGCATCTACAAAAGACAATTTAAAAATTAGGAGAGGCGTTACTCTATTTACAGGGTTTATTTAAACAGCTATGTACTTGCACTACTATAGCATGCAAAAGTCTATTAATAAGCTTAAATGTTTTAAATGCAGATAGTAGCATTGAAAAAGCTAGTAAAGCGTAACATTTCAATATAATTATCAATTTATTTCGATTTAGACAATAATTTTCTCCTTATACAGGGTTACTTAAAAGTCCGCACTACCTAAATAACTTTTGAAACATGTGTTTCGGTGACATGAAACTCGGTGTGTGGGGATAGCCGTATATTGAGAACTCAAAGATAATATTACTGTTTTCTACTTTCGGCTTAAACGGCTATAATTCCAACTATTTTATTTTAAATGGAATATCCAAAATATTTTTACATTTTCGGATAATGTTCATTAAGAGCTTTTAAATATTGGACACTTCTGTACAAATTATTGTTGCAACAACAAAAAACAAAACTAGCTCAAGTCTACGTTTGTGTTCAAACTGGTAGCTCTCAGCTGTTTGACAATGTGCCAGTCAATCATAGGAACCATTTAAGGAATGATTTAACCAGGCTGTAGGAATGTCTGCACTGCTTCGATACTCCAAAACTTCTAAGTTGTTGGGTCTTTCTCAATATACTACTGATTTCATATGACTCCATGAAAAGAAGTTCAAATGCGATAAATATGGGGATCTTACTGGCTGTATGTGACCCCTCCTACAAATCTATTGTTATGGAAAAACTCTCTCTAAGTGCTGACGAGCATTCTGCGCATAGTGAGCTAGAACTCCATCTTGTTAGAAATAGATATCATCTTTGGTAGCTCATGGTTGACTGGACGTTGAAACAAATTGGCGATTGCCCATACTACGTGACTTCGAAGCAAAGTCAAATAATTATTAGCTTTTCTCTAAAAAAGAAAAAATCAATGATATGATAATCAACAATACCAGTCCATACATTAAGTTTTTGTGGATCCTGCGCGTGGTTTTCCCCCATCCATTGCAGATTTACGTCTGACCAGTATCGGCAGTTGTGTCTGTTGACAAAAGGCACAACTGCAACAAGGTGTTGCTTTTCTAACTATGAGTTGTACGGGCAACTTTGATTCGCGGCTACTCTTTGTTTCTAGCTAATATAATGGCTTATCTTTTGATATGTATTATCGGGTCTAACTTGTATACATCATAATCCTTGGGTACGATTAATTAGTATCTAGTTGTAGATACAGAGCTTTTGTACACATTTTTAAGTCGTTTGCACACGTACACATACATTTTAATATATATTTGAACAATAAATTATACTAATGATAATAGAACATATCTACAATTGTACATAACTAAAAATTCAAATTTTATATATATATATTGAGTTTTGTGGAAACGCATCTCGTTTCCTCTACCACCATTACATTTAATACGTTCTTCTACATTTAGGTTAATTTTAAAGATTATTCATATTCTTAATACACAGCCTTTTAATTACTGTAAATATTAAATTTATATTTGAAAATATAAATGGATATCAGGTATCTAATAGTACTAATGAACTTCATTGTGACAAGTTGCATGGGCCTTAAGGCCGTACATGCTAATACCGTCATTTTAACAATCAAAATATACAATAATCCCCCCCAAACGGTAACATTAATTTCTGTGATTAACTACATGTTTACATGCATACATATACAAATACGTACAGATATAAAACACGCCGATATACTTATATCATATCTTTCTATGAATAATTTTATATACATATGTGAAACATACATATAACTCTTACCCCTGAGCCCACTTCATTTTCCTCACCCCCTTGCCAATTCCCATCTCTTCTCTATAGCTATTAATCATCTTTGTCTCATCTTTATTACAAATATTCCCTATTTGTGTATCTGACAAGCACCAACACTTCCAGGAGAAGTTCAAACTTCCGTTGTAATTCGAAAATGGTGGTGGTAAATGCTCATTTCTTAAAATATCCATTTCCCTGCATTCTACCAAAATATGCCTTCGGGTATCTCTTTCTTCGCACAGTGGGCAAATTCTTTCCCCGAGAACATTAACTGTTTTGTTTTCTTTCCACGCTCCTAATCTGAAACATGCAAGACCACATTTTTCTTCTCTGCCACAGATATCTAAATATCCCCCTTCCCATCACGGATGTATTTGAGCCTGCAGGTTAAGCGATACTTTTTCTGTGCATTGAGACAAAATATTTTGTCTATCTATATCTCGCAAACGTGTTATTTTCCAGCTATTGCCCCCTTAACCAAATATGCCTAGTCCAATTTTGTATAAGGCTTTCCTTATTTTTGATGCCCACCCTTCTCTTATTTGCTCCCTCAGAGGGGCTTAATTCTCCAGTATTATCCTTAATCAGTACTTAATTGTTTTCATTTTTAAATTTACACTTTCGTTAAAGATACTAAACTCTTTAAGAACCCCACAATTTGCTGTACCCCTCCCTGTCAGGTGTTTATGAGTGTTGCTTACATTTAATTGATGTTTGTGATTCTTTATATTATTACCAAATCATTATGCCGATTCTTTAATTGATCTGATGATGTCTTGTATGTAAGTACGTTTGTATGGATGTGTTTATTCTTACCACAATTGGGCTTAAATCCAGTGGCAGAGAGATATATATTACAATATTTCATGTGCTCACAATTTTGCATGCCTAATTTTATTTTGGTTATACATATCTAAATAAAATGTATGTGAACCTTAAAATAAAAATATGTGGGGAAAATTCCTTCTAACTTGTAGAGAAGGAGAGAGTAAGCTTGATACCAACTGTGGGTTATTTATCACTAATGGTTTCTATGCTAGAGAGGTATAAGAATATTTTTGAACTTTCAAAATAAATTACTCTTGAAATGTTTCGGAATATATAACCCAAATTAATATTAAGTGAAATCTCCTGATACGCTAATTGCAGTAAATACTTCTTTGTTAAATAATATTTCATCTAAGCAGTTCATTTTTAAATTACTTTGTTTCATCTTGCAATCAATTTAAAATAGTTCACAATCCGTATTGATTCTTTACTTATATAGAATAAGATAACACTTTTCACATTACTGGTATCTTTAACAGGTAGCGAGGAAGTGCATCTGATATGAAACTGGGGTTATTTCAAGTCACTTCGGCTCGCGCGCACATACTATATGGTCATGCAGCGGGAGTGTGCCAAACAGTTAACAAAAGTGCAAATGAATGTCTCAACAAGAAAGACTGCGCATGTGTTGTATGCCAATAACCCTCCACCGCGATCTAAAATAAATTGTTACAAAATGTTTTGCTTTTTTGTAAGCTGTTTATGATACTGGGCCATATTTTTGAAAACTGATAATTGTTCCTTTTAAACAGCAGAATATTTTAACGCGTATTTCAGTATTTTAAAGTGAGTGCAGCTTTTTAAAACATCTTATAATGAAATGACAACCCTTGGTTAAATAAATAAACATTGTTTTTATATATGCATTTAATTTATGTTTCTGCAGTGCATAGGTTCAGATATATTTATTTTCAAAGAGGCAATTTTTCTTAAAATGACAATATTTAACACTGTTATAACAAAATGTGTTGGGAACAAGAGTTTCATTTTCTGCAGAAATTATCCCTTAATGATTCATATATTTAAAAAATAGTTATTTACTTTAAAAAATATGAGGTTTTGATTTGAAATGGAATGTCCTATATGGGAGCCTAAGAACATATCCTAATTGCACATGGCTTTCTCACATCTATTTAGTTGCCTTTCTAGAAATTTAAATCATGACCTCCTCATGAGGGTATGTTAATGTTACAGCATGGTGCGACTTCAGAGAAAGATTCAGGATGGCCTGGAGGTTCTGCAGTATTTTACTACTCGACAGTGGATATTCAGGAACAACAATTTCGTGAACATAAGGAACGAACTGGATTCCGAAGATCGAAAGCATTTCTTCACAGATTTGGAAGTGATCGATCCTGATGACTATCTCAAAGAAACTATCTTGGGAGCCCGACAATATTGTCTAAAGGAACCACTTTCGTCACTGCCGCGCTGCAGGAGAAACCTCAAAATGTACGTTGTTGTTATTATTATTATATTATCAGTTATTATTATTATCCTCCTTACACTTTACATATATAAAATGGAAGGGTTGCAGTATGTCTCAGATTCTCGTTCTTCCGAAAGGATTAGTACAGGAATAAGCAACTAAATTCACTAAGCACAAAATAATTTAAATCTGAAATCAGAATGCAGATAACTTTCATTATTTCCCACCGATATTTATTTACGGTGCTAAAATTAGTTATTGACCATTCCTTGGTCAAGGGGTCATCATTGTTGAAAAGTCCCGGATTCGATCCCAGTTAATTGTTAAGACCTTATTGTATAAGTTTGGGAAGCCTGAAACTAGTATTCGGACAATTGGGGAGCTACCTGATAGATAGCATTCTTTGATCTAGAGATCCGCGGAATGTGGGCGTGCTGATCACATGTTTTGTGCCCTCTGCCGACGGAGGCAGGGGACACAGCTGTCGCTGCGGGTCAAGGCCCATAAGGGCTGTAGCTCTGATAGAAGGGAACTTTCCGTTTTAGATTACATTTAAATTTTTCATATAAAGCAATTAACCTCCACAATTTTTATTGTTTGTTAAAGTCGCTCTTTTGTTGCATCGTTCCTGCTTTCCCCTGCTCTATTATTTAAATATTCTATCCTAATGATAATATCTCTGAAACTCCCAAAGTCTGCAATTTCATTTTGGTCATACTGTAAATATAATTCTTTTTATTCCTTTATCCAGTTTCTAGTCACTGCATTCATAATAAATCCATTTTCTGGTTTGCTGTACAAACCAAAGAGAAGCACTCTGTCCAAAGAACTGCAGACATGTTATATGAGTATTGCTACTCAACTCATACTGCAAGAATATATAAATGCTGCATGAGCAGTTTCAAATTCATGCATTGTTACATTACAACATAGCAGTTGTAATGATACCTCAATAGGAAAATATCATTAATTGTGATTAAATATCTCAAAATAAGGGAATGTCGTTCTCTGAAGTTCATCAAATCATTTCAGCAACTTTGGAGTTTTACAATATAGCAAAAATGTGGTTTCATGACTTAAATGTTATAGAACATCTTGTGCTAATGGGCATGGCGGTGGTCTTTGTAAACAAAATTAAATGCATGGTTTAGTGTTGCGAGATCTATGAGTGTAAAAGTTTTGCGGTAATTTAGTTCAGTTTAACAGCATGTTTCGGAATAATTATCATATAAACCTTCGTTGAACTCAATTAAATTACCTTAGGAACGCTGTGAGTTTTTATTAATCGTATTGGATAAGAGCATTCCAGAAGAACGACGTTTAGTTTTACTATAGACAATTAAACATTTCAGGTTATTATAATAGTTCGAGAGAAATAATTTAATATTTGAGGTTATAAGTTCGAAAAAAATAATGGAATCGAAGCAGAGACGATAGGAATGAAAACGACTTAAAAATTGAGGTTATAACAACAGTTTGTGAACTCGAAATAAAACAAATGAACGTAGGAGAAAAAATCTATCACTTATTTGTTTTTTAGCTCCATATTATTTACCCACTATCGGTGCAATTCGAAGCTCATGTCATTCGAGTATCATCAATGAATTGCCAATGACTAAAAGAATTCACTTAGAATTATCACAGATATTAAACTGCTTAACAATCATTTCATAGTGCGTATAATATTTTAAAGAAATGGAGATTAAAACTTTAAAATAATACCTTGAATGATGGTAACAATTCAAAAACGGATGAGAATAAACATATTTAGGCAAAATTCAAGACACTCGGGCTGGCGAATAGAAATTTCTTAACTGATTTTTGACTTGTTATGGAAACAAAACCCTGTAAGAAATCAAAGTGTGCCATTCAGTAGGCAAGATTATGTATTCTGGGGGAGAGGGTGTGAAATCTTGTCTTATAACTGGTAGATTATATGAGAAGAGAGTCACAATATCAAGTGATATTAATGCAAATTTAATTTCAAAATTACAATCAGGTACAAAGGTTTCAGAAATTTGAGGCAAATACGTAATGCTCTTTCCTCAGGTCTACTCTTCAAGCCAAGAATTTTGTGTTGCGATGGCTGCAGTTGATGAAGCAGCGTTTAAAGTGCTCAAATATTGTATTTACTCTCCTGGTATATCACCATCGACTGCAGGCTGTACCTAAAATTGAAAGAAAACCTTAGAGGGAGGAAACTTCCATTAGATTAGCAAGATATAGGAGCTAAAAGCAGAAGTTTGTAGATGTTGAACAATCCTCAGGTCACTGAGAGTGTTGCATGGTCCTCAGATAGATAGATGTTGGGAGGATATGGAGTTTGAACAACTTCCAGCACGTCAACCTATAAGGTTTGTGCTACCCATTGGGAAGGACACCATCATTGTTTCCCAAAATCTCTACCTTGTACAAGTTGCAGTATTTTGGTTCCAATGTTGGCGTCCTTTCCCGATCTTCCCTCGTTTACAAAGAACAAGTCTCTTTCTTTGCAGGATTAGACACTCAAACAGGATGAGCGGGGCAGATTACTCGTCGTCCTGTTTACACATTCTACAAGTAGATCTTTATACAGACCCATCCACTTTTCGTAGATGTTTCCTGAAGTGACCATGTTCAGTGATTAAACTGTTTACTTTCCTTGTTCTTCTTCTGTGTAGTTTGAGAAGGAATATGGAAAGAGTGTTGCTAGGATCTAGGACAAGTTTCCTAGCTTGCGTTTGTTCAGGACAGGTTTTCCCACCTTAGTTGATGTTTATTCCCTTTTAACCGTGATCTTGGCAGTATATGTACTGATTCCAACTGAGGTCTCTGGGCCAAAAAAGGTGAATAGCATTCTTTTTTGCCAACTGATCTACCTTCTCATTTCCATAAATGCCCTGATGCCCCGATACTCACCGCAGTTCAAATCTGTTGCGAGAAACCAGGGCAAATAGACATTTTGAAACTCCCATATCAGTTTAAATTTCACCCGGTCAGAGGAAAGTGCTTTTAGTGCACTTTGACTGTCTGAGAGGATAAGAATTCGCTTTTGGTGATAACGTTTCTCAAGTCCTCTATAAGCACAGTCAGGATAGCAAATACTTCTGTCTGAAAACTATGCAATATATATACCAAGGCTTGTGTTAAAATTAGTCCTTGGAGATAGGTCACATACACCTGCACCAGATTGTATTCCTTTACGAGATCCATCAGTATACCATATAAGTTGGTTACCTTCGTTAGTGTGCATGATTCCTTCCATCTAGTCTTCTCGAAATCCCTCCCTAAATGGAGGGATATTGCAGTATTGAGTATGCATCTGACCTCATCCTCAGTTTTGAAGGCAGAGTCCTCGGGAAGAATATGTTGAAAAAAAAAAGCGAAAATGACTCAAGTAGAAGTGAGTCAGTGGTGCAGTATAGGGAAGGCTCTGTACATTTTTCATAGCCGACAGTGCACCCAACTTAACCTCGTTTGTGAGGATGCATAGAGGGATCTGCAAATATGATGTCACATTTACTGAGCCATACAAGAGAAAGAAACTTTGTTAACCAATGGGGAGAGGTAATTTAGTAAGCACTACATCATATGACACTTTGGCTGCTTCAAATAAGTTATACTTCTTAGATTTACGGCACGTAAAAAAATCAAGCCTGAAAGAAGTATCTGAGCAAAATTTATAGGCTGTTTCACGCTCGAGTTCTATTAGACGCTAATGGCCAGAGGTGTTAAAGATGTCCCTACGTAATGGGGTGCTGAATCTTCCATCAATTCATTTTGTACAAAAATGGAGAAAATGTCTTTTAGCAAAACTGGTTCAACTTTAGATAAATTTGTAAACGTAATAAATTGAGCTGGGTGTGCTTAATCGAATTCTAAAGGCATAAATAGAAGTTATTCTCTTTCTTTTAAATATCTTTAACATTTCCTGAAATTAAAATGGAATCGTTACATTCACCCCTGGTGTCTGGAGATAATTTTTTTTAAGCTTTCACAGGAATGGCGACATACATGAATTCCTTACTTTCTAAAGTCATAGTGGAAATTTGTTTTTAACATTTTGAAATCATGTGCAAAGGAAAATAAGATCAAATGGCATACCTGTAACTTTAGTTTACTTATAACAGATATGGAACAGATAGAGAACAGATTTGTGTGAAAGTGAGGCTTCTTCTTACCTGTTTTTATACAAATAGATTTGGGGAAGTATTTGCTCGATAGTACACCTAGGCAAATTGATCAATGTTCTGATGAAAAGCGATACACACTCTTTTCAATAACTGAAAATAATACGTTCTAAGTAACGTTGCCAAAAGTATTCACATAATCACCACCACTTTCTCTTTTACGTTTTGCCCTTTCACCTTTTATGTCACGACGAAACCATTTACATCCGTTATTTGTAGTAAATTACTCTTAGCACCTGAAAAAGTACTAAAACCATTTTAAATTTGTAGCTAACATAACGAAAAGACAATGCAGTACATACTGTCACCTTTATACAGAAATTATATCACCCTTCCCTTTCAAAGCATTGTAATGTAACATGTGATAGCCTTACAACACGGTTTTATATCTCCTTCTTAGGCATACGTCTCCATTGCGTTTTGTTAACCAAATTTATACATGTTATAGTCATATAGAACTTCACGAAAAATATGTTCATCCATATATTAATATGGTAGCTTCATAAATATGCAATGAAAATGATCACCGATTAAATACAGTTATTACTGTGACTTCAAATGGATATAATAAAACAAATAATATTTTTTGGTACCAGATAGAGAAACTATTATAGTTTAAACAGTCTAAAAATCTGTCCAAAATTCGATGCTTCACTTCCATTTATACGAACATTTGCTTCGTCGCAGAACAACAGATGGAGTGTAAAATAATCGTTTTTCAGAGCCTCCTACATGATCTGGCAGAGGCCCAGTTAGTATATATATATATATATATATATATATATATATATATATATATATTGTTCTTTAACTTTAAAGCTTGCAACACGAAGGCTGCATAATCAAATGCAATCTGAAAACACCCCAAAAACTCGTATCAGAAAATTTCATATGTTTTATTGACTTCAGACTATGTTCTGATTTTTTGCACTTTTCCCTCTTGACATGAGCGTTTGCACAAAAATCCTGTTTCATTGAACTCGTGGATGAATTCCAAAACATCGAAGAAACACTTGCATCTTGCTTAAAAAGTTCTCTCTTTGAAAAGTGAAGCACACAAAATACGTTTTACTATTTTGTTTTCATTTTTTTAGATTAGAGATCAAGTTTGCCCAATAAAAATATTTGATAGACATCAGTAAAGAAAACTCAGTTCAAACATGGCCTACTCTATCAAAGCAGACTTTTACGTAACGGATTAACAGAAACACGTCGTGGTAACGATATAAAATTGGAGATTTATGTCATTTAATGCATGCAAAATTAATACATGTTCAAATCTAAGAACGTTCTATTTATAAATATGAGATGATTGCTTATTTTTATCGTTGTTTCTAGAAAGCAGTTAAAACATTCTTAACGCTTGTCTAATATTGTCTTTTACTCGAAATATTATGTGTTGGCATATTTGTCAATTAAAACTTATTTTAATTTTCTTGCTTTCTAAGGCTAGGCAAGTTCTTATTATTGCAACCCCGCAATAGTGTTGGCATTTATACAATTATCATGTAATATATTTTGTTTTAAATATTTAATGCTCTTATTGTATTGTTTGCACAAGATTGAAGAAAATGAATAGTAGAATATAAATACGGCAGCATATTGTAAGAAACGTAAGACTTTATTTAGGAGCACGTGGTAGAGATTTTGGATAAAAAATTTATTTTTGGTTTTATGCATAATATGTAACTATATAGTTTCCAGATTATGCACATTTTCGTGTTTTTGCGGTATTTAAATGAATTTAAATGGACATATAAATACGATGGCCTAGCTGCCACATTTCCTTTTCCACTAATTTCAGATTAATTCAGATTAATTTTTTGTTTTGTGCATAATATGAAACCACATAGTTTGCAGATTACACCCAAATGCAATTTTTGTTTGTTTGGAAAGTTTAAATTGTTTAAATGGCACTTTAAATGTGCCACCATGTAGCTACACACACACACACACACACACTTATCTTCTCTCCCTCTCTCTTTGGCATTTTCCGTAACTTTCATATTTTTAACTTTATGTGCACTTTTTTTTTAAAAAAAACTATGTAAAATAGAGCTATGAATTCTTTTGTGTATGTGAAAAATATATTGCTCTATATAGCTGGTGAAAGGCTTTCATTATGCATGTGTGAGATTTTGAAAAAGAAATATGGTTGGAATTTTGCATTAAATAATAACAATATATGCAAATATTTTCAAAAATTAAACTTTTGCTTCAAATTACATATTATTTCGCCAGAAATTTTAAGTAACATACTTTCAAACTGATTTTAAAATCTCAGAATGCTGAAAATAATACCTTATGGCACCTAAAGCAGCAAAAATGTTATAAATTAATATTTTTCTGGCTTATTTAAACAATTATAAAATAATAACAATTAAGGTTAATCAACTTATAAAATATTTTATAATTTCGAAATAATTGCTTAATAAGTGGTAACATTTTCATTTGGATAGATAGTACAGTTTTTCAGAAAAATTAGCTTTTTTTCTATTGAGTTTCAGCACGAAAATTGTCTATATATCTCTACTAAACCCCTTAAGAATACTATAAAATCATACTAAATATATCCCATTTTGTCACTAGAGATTACAATGGCTTATTTCTGAATACGGCGCCGGATATGTTAATACCATTGTGCTGAACTCATTTCTTTAAGTGCCGAGAATGCTTTACACGATTTAGAATAGGGCTAGAAACTCAGAGAAATCAGAAATATAGGATAGGCGTTCGTAAATGGGTTACAATAGTGGTTTTTGCACCTTATTTATTATGCAGCATGGTTCACTGCACTTGGGATCTCTCAATATACTCCCCACCAACGTTAATGCACTGTTAATACCTTCCTAGTAACTTCATTATTTACAAATTCAAATGATTCACATAAAATGTTTCAAATGCTTTAAGTTAAGATAACATTTCAAATTAAATTTTGTTGCATTTCTATTTATTTGTCAATTATTCTGGTCCATTAACACATATACATACATGAAAGCTTACACACATTTTTTTCGGTCAAACAACACTCCAACGGCCATATAAACGCACTTTCTAAATTGAGCGCCTCTGTCGGTTTGTTAGGTAACCAGGCATAAAATTTAATAGACTGTCATCTGTTTGAATTGAGTTTAACGATTGTCATTTGTGTTTATTGTTATCAGCTAAAATGGAGCGTTACACGAAGGATTAACGTGTCCAGATTCTAAAAGTGAATTTAAATTCTGTGAATGTTGTGCAGAGACCGTTCGAAGACTTCGTGTAATTTTCGTAGACGAAATGCGCCTAACATGTCAAGACTGGTAAGAAAATTTGAAGATACAGGATCAACAGAGAACATCAAATCACCTGGACTTTCTCGATCTCGTCGATCGTTAGAGAATGTAGCCCTCGTCAGACAGAGCGTTGCTACGAGCCTAATGAAGTCGATTCGCCGCCGTTCTCAACAATTAACCATTCCGAGAAGCAGTTTGCAGCAAATTTTAACAAAAGATCTGTCTATGCATCGTTTTAAAATCGAACTAACACAAGAACTAAAGCCGACGGGTCATTTGCAGGGTCAAACATTTACCTCTCTCGCAACGGCGATCAAAATTGATCACCGAGATCGTGTGATTTAACAATCTGCGACTATTTTTTGTAGGAGTATGTAAAATCTTGTGTTTATGTGAACAATTCACAAACTATCCCTCTACTCAATGCAGAAATTGACTTGTTAGGAGTGAAATTCATCGGAACTTTGTTCCAAAGTGTTGAACAATTTGCCAGCAGAATGAAAGTGTGACAACGAAGCCGGGCAGTACATTTGCCTGGTGTTTTTGTTTCATGTTTAATGACAGTGCTTGCTTCATATTGACTCAGTAATATTAGCACTTTGTGTTTTATTATTAAAACAAAAAACTGCATCCATTGTGGGACACTCTATATAATGGGTAATGTAAAAATGTTTGGAACCAAACTTTCAGATTTGTAATTAACAGCTGTAAACATTTTCTCATCATTAATTCTCTCTTTGCATTGGATTCATAATCTTCGAGATGAACGAAATTATCAACCATCTTACACGATGAAACTTAAAAGACAGATATATATGAGTTATTATTGAACAAGGTATACCGTAAGGGTATCTGCTTTTCAGCTAATTCATTTGCACCATCAATTGCTTCATTTTACTCTCCATTTCGAGGTCCTTTGACAGTTGTTATGGAACATTTCGTATTCGTAAGGACCAAATGTTTTGAAACTTTGCAAGAGAGTATTCAGTCAATGCACCTTTAACAGTGAGAGAAACAACACTTATCTAATCCCAAAGTGTGCTAAGAAACTAAATGGTAAATACTAGGCCTAATTATTCTATTTCAAAGCAATGTTTATGATTCGAATGCCCGTACCAAGTCCGTTCATGATGCCAGGAGAATATGAAAATAAATTAGTAGCATTTACACACTTTATATAAATTAAAAATTACTTTCATCAAGAGATACATTTAATTTCTCAAAGAGAAATGAGAGAGTAATGGACAATATCATAAGCAGATGACAGAAATGTCTTGTTTCCCTTTGTGTGTCAAACATAAAGTGCATTAGAATTTATTACTATCACTTTTGTGTATTCTACCACCGTCTCTAATGTTACCCAGCCTGCTCTAGCGTAGCCCGCAGACCGTAAGCGATGGTTCGCCGATCCAATTTGGACGAGCCGATAGTAGAACTGAAACTGCCCCAACTTTGTAAAACGTTGAGTTTATTTTGATATTCTTTTGAATTTTATAATATTTCTACTTATTTCATAATTAAAATAGTTTGACACTTGACAACCCATCGTTTGTATTCTAGGACTCGTTTAGCATAATTGAGAAATTTGCCTAGAAACGGTATAACTTTTTTTTCTGCTGAAATGATCAAGCTTGTATATTGCTATACACTTTGTTAACTGATAAATTGTTTATAGGCTATTATCTGATTCTGATAAAACAATCTAGTCATCAGCATATAAAATTGCAGTTGCTTCTTTTAAAATAAAATTAAATTGATTCTTGTAATGTCTCCTCAGTTATAGCGTGAGTATAAAAAAGTTCATAAGCTCATATTCTTAGGTTTTTATTTTCTTTTAGACCTGGTGTAGTAAAGCTTAATTATAAAAATTAAATGTAGTGTTCCAGAATATGTAATAGTCTATGTATGTTATAGCATTTTTAAGGTTTTCATTTCAAAACTCTCCGATCTAAATAACTATCCATTTAACATAATTTTAATAAAGAAACAGGCATATTTAGATATTGAAGGGGATGTTGAAAACAAATGTTGATTAAATTTTGGGTTTCAACCTTTAAAATTTAAAATGACAGCTCACTTTAACTGCTTAAATTTTATAGATAATGCAATTTTATCAACTTATCACATCTTTTGTTTATAATTATTGCCTTGATCCCTGCACTTTTTTGTTTGTATTTGGAAATAATATTAGCAAATATGTCCGTCACACAGGGGCTGTGTAAACTAAGCTAATTCTCCAGCAAGTTGAATTTGTGAAGATTATTGCAGAGTGCTAGAGCAGAGAATGTAGTAAAAAACCAAGTAACGCCAACTCATTATATACATACGTATGTAATTAATAAAAACACAACGTTCACATATTTTATTTACATGTTTTATTGTTAGCTGAACGTTTCCGTTTGTACTTAGCTGTATAACAACTAAAACGGAATGTGATTAACATTTAAGCTACATAGTTAATTTTAGGCGAAACCGTTGTGTTATCTCTGCCTGTATTTATTGTACACTTTACACTATCAAGATTGATAGAGTACATACACCATATCGCTTGAGACTTGTACATCGCTCGAGCATTCCATGGAACTCAACTTTTTCCGCTGCCGTTCGATACTGAATCCGCAGGACGCCCAATGTCTGTAAGGCTGGAACTCAACTTTTTCCGCTGCCGTTCGATACTGAATCCGCAGGACGCCCAATGTCTGTAAGGCTAAGTCCATGCGCATGCGCAGGCTATTCTCCTCAAACTCTTTCATTTGACACTAAAGAGTTTATCACTTGGCAGGAATGCCCAATTGTTAATGCAAGCGATAGCAATTCTTATGATTGCCACATCCCTTCCCCTTCCCGAAGCATCTTAATCGACGGCGATTACAAATATTCGGTTTTCAGGTATACACCTACTCATGATCCAATTTCACGAATTTTATTTAAATGGTATATACCGAATTACGTTGCGTGTGTGTGTGTGTGTGTGTGTGTGTGTGTGTGTGTGTTCGTCGTCGTTTTTGCTGCCTAGAAAGTAAGATAGATGAAGATTTGAAGATATCTTTCAAAAATCTTTTCATGGACACAAGTCTCTTCTAAGTTCTCTAAAAACTGCTGAGCATTTAATTTAATAGTTGTGTTTCGGTAATAAATCGTTTCAAAATTGTTTATGTCCTACAAGAAAGAACAGAAAGTAAGCGGATTAGCAGTAGTTCCGAAATAATACTGCATTATTGAAATATTAATAATTTGAACTTTATACTGAAACTAGTTTTCCATCCTAAAATAAACTGGGTTATTTTTTATTCTGTCCAAATTCAAGTAACAATAACCAAAGTCCCTGTTGCCAGGTAAAGAAAGAACACAAAAGATGTAATAATTAAAATATTAAAGTGCAATTTAAAGTTTCAAATTGGAGTTGACTGGAGATTAGGAGTGAAACCTAAAACTTTATTTTAAACTTCAGGTCGTTTGAATTCGGTCATAAAAAAAAACCGCCAGCTGTAAGATTAAAAAGTAATTTATTTTTAATTAATTACAATTATTAATATTACGTAATGCAGTCTATTTCGGAACTACTAACCAATGTACTTATTTTCTGTTATTTCTTATAGGGTACACCGTTTTGAAACAATTTATTACGAAACAGAACTATGACATTAAATAGTTTTATAAAAAAATTGTTGCAACAGGCCAAGTTGCCAGGAAACGTTAAAAAATCAAAGATGTGATTACAGTTGCATCCTTTTTAAACTTAAACATAAACATGTAGAAATACAGTTCGAAATTTCAAAGTGGTAACGCTGGGGTGAGGGGGTGAAACCTAAAATTTAATGGACATTGATTTTAAACTTTACTCATTAGTTTTATTTAAAGTAAGTGTATGTTGGAAAAGTAGTTACTTAGACTGTAACGTTTTGAAATACATGAACTATAAGACATAAGCAGTAATCTAACCGCAACACATTTTGCTGTTTTCAGATTATACGTGGTGGACAAACTGTGGACTGTGTTTTTCTACATGATGCTCATATGGCTGGTTGTATCAAGCTCAGATACGGCACGCTACATTTTCGATTTCACGGGAGACTACATCAAGGGTGTTCCCATAGTTGGTACCCTTGTGACAAAAAGTGATATGTGACAACAGCAAAAATGTTAAACATTGTAAATTATGGACAAGACAAGGGAATAACGCCTTTGTGGGTTCTATTTTGTTTATGTGTATATACGAGTATATATAATATGTGAGCAGATCGATAGGTGCAAACCACATGATACTGAAACCCTCAGCGCGGACTAGTGTTGCCCAGACGAGAGAAATTTCTCATTTTGTGAGAATTTTTGTTTTGGTATTTTGAAACCGAAAAATGGGAATTCAAATAAAATTTATTTTAATTTTTATAAAGAATTTTACCCCTCCCCCTTTCTTATATTTACGATGGCCATCTCTGGGCGCTAAATGTAAATAAATTAGAAACATTCATGTTGTTGTTCGTTAGGACCGGAAGAAGCCTTAGATCTAATCCTTGTAAACTGTTATTGTTGTGGTGATGTGATATTTACGATGACTGTACTCATTATATATAGCAGTAAGATTCTGCATGTTGTATTAAAATAATCTGAAAAGCTAGCAAACTGTACTGGATACATTCTTCTTTATTGCACCATTCATAGTTGGCCATCAGAAAGTCTTTGATATAAATACCTTTACGCCCCTTTATTACAATGTAGCTTAAAGCGTTTTAAAATTGTTCATTTTTGAAATTTGCATGTATATATATATATATATATATATATATATATATATATATATATATATACATTTAACCTTAATGAAATTATTTGGTAATTTAAAAATCTCCGGTAGAAAAAATGGGAATTTTTTTTAGATTTGTGGGAATTTTAATCCATATTTATTGGCAACACTGGTGTGGTTAATCACAGTACCGTGTGGTGGTAACCTATCAACTCTTCCTTACTTTCATTTCATGAAGCAGGCTTGTTTTCTAATGCTATTAAGTGAAGGTAAGAATACTTTATGGGAGTATATAAAGAAAATATACATTGTAATAATAATAATAAATAAATAAATACATTTTCTAATATAAAGTAACGTTTTACACTATCGCTCATTCATTTCAACACACCTGGTCATTTACATGAAATAGGCATTTAACTTGTTTTAAATTCGTTACTATGAAGATGATTATATTTAAGTTACTAAATAAATATCATAATATTTTAAGTTGAATTTTACACTTAGTTGTTTTTATAAAATCAATACTTTTATGTTAGAGAAACATGGAACTATATGTGACATGAGCCTATGTAACTTAGGCATCGGTGATGTTTCCCCTACCATTATCAACCACACAGTGTGCATTAAGGTCATGTTGCTAGATGAACCAGCGCATGATGTTCGATTGCTTGATTACTATGACTCTGAAGTTGGAAATATCAAATTGCTAAAGCATTAACTAGCTACCAAGCATTGTATAAATATACAAAAAGTTATTGTAAATTCATTAAAATTAATAATATAAAGAACATGTTCAATATTACTCCATAAATACGTGCAGAACTAAAATGAGGAGATGAATATGAAAACAACATCCTTTGCGACTTTCAGAAGGGGTAATTGGCAGTAAGGAAATCATTATTAAAGGAAGTATTATAGGGAGGCAAGGGTCGAAAAATCATATTTTTTGTATCATTTTAATATATTGAAATTTTATTTTAATGTAATTTTGAGTAATATTCCTTGTTATAAGTGTTTTAATAAATATTTATTATGTCATTACAGAAGTCATTTTTTTCCCAGATTTCGTGAGTACTTCTTCAGTTAAATTCTATATCTCAGGGACTATTTGCTCTAGAAGGCAGTGGTTTGTCTTGAATTATAGAAAAGTTGTGTTTCACAAATTGGCACCGTTTGTTTTTATAACATCATTTTTTTGCATTGTTGGAGAGATTTATCTGGTATTTCTGTCAAAAAGTGAAATTGTCTGTAAAAATATTTTTGGCTACAATTATTGAAAAACTATTTTTTTGCATAATTTTCCTATTTTTTAAGAATCTGTGTAAGCCATCACTGTGAAACTATTACCACTTATTCATGGTATTATTTGGTGGTGTGGACCTATCTATGGTAGAGTTGGGACAAAATATGACATAATTAAGAAATAAAATATTGGGAAAAACATAGAAAAAAGCAAACAATTCAAAATAATTTATAATTTGCTTCAGAGTCATGGTACTAGTTAAAATAGATAAAAATGTTCAATTATGTGCATCTGTATGCTGTTAACGTTTCATTTCATTAGCTTTAATAGTCCTTGAGAAAATGGGAACTGAAGCTAGTAAATTTAACATCCAAGGATAGGCCTTTAATACACCCCCTAAAGCCTACTAGCTTATAAAAGCGATTTCAGTGAACATTAAAGTGAGTGGACTCATGATGATTGGTCAAAGTACTTTTCACAGGTAAAGCATCAATGTAAAGCAGGAAAGGGTTCCCATTAGGTGTTCTGCTAACAGTTAAAATGGCGGAGAGTCTATTTTTGTTTGAAGATATTTTTCGCGGTATAAAATTGGACACACAGTGAAAGACGACTCAAAAATTATGTCATGCAATTCTTTAGTGCCATGCAATACATGCATCTGGATTGCATGTAGTAGAGAAAATATACACCTTGCAACAAGAGAATTTTAAACACCGACCTGGATATGTTGCATGTATTCTAAAGAAAAGCAGGGAATGCTTATAAATACAGTTTAAGTGTTCCAAAGTCTACAGGTATACAGTGAATGCATTCAAAAGCTTAGACTATCTCTAGAAGCAAGAAGTATGGAATGGCCTAGGATCAAAATAGTCCATAGCTCTAAACGGAATGCCTAGAGTTAGATGCAAGTTAGATACTTTAATTTTGTTCTATGTAATGAACAATTTTCCACGTCATTGTATTTTCGACCTAATAAACACATTTCTATACTAATTTGTTGATTTGTTTGCATTTCTTTTAGAAATGCCAGGAAATTAAATGCTGTATTGAAATTAATGAGTTAAAGAGTATTTTATCTTATTTTACCTTTGCACAAAATAATCGTTTACCTTGTTTTAATTGTATATAAAGGTGTTACAGCATGCAGATCTTATTACCACAAATATATAATATTTTAATTTCTCCCCGTAATACCATGTATAAGATTTATTTTAAAAGAAAATTGTACGCCAGATATTGTAAATATCGTAAACAAATGGTCTACTGCGATAAGCTGAATCTTAAATGTTCTGAAAACTGCCAATTGCTTGTGTCATAATTAAGGAGTTACATAAAAATTAAAACAACGCAATGCAATCAAACTTTAATTTGCATTTTGAATTATTGTGTAACTTGAGTGTCATATTTCTTTCGTATGGTGTTAGTCTCCCTTTGCATTTTATTCTGGAGATATTGGTGGTTTTCTTATCAGCGACTCAGTGACAACGGTAATATTAATACAGGGTGAGTTTAAATGATTGAGCAGGTTCGTTATTTTTACTGCTGCAGTTATATTATTTGACACACAACTTATAGTTTTCTTTGACATATTATAGGTGTTCGATATGTGCCTCTTTAGTGACTCTGCTCACATCTATTACATAAAGTTCGTTTCATATGCGGTGTGCCTTGTCCTTGTCAATTTGAGCAAAAGCATTGACGATGGCTGATCAGCCGACAATGGAGACTGATTCCTTCACGTTTCCCCATACAAAAATTACAAGGAATTAAGTCAGGGGAGCGTGCAGGCCATGATCATCACACCACGTAGGACCAATCCATCGGTGTTTAAGAAGCCATCCATGTACGTCGCAATGGAAATGAAGCGAGGCACCATCCTGTTGGTAGATAATGTCATACCGTTTGCCTCCAGCCGTGGCATGAGCCAAACTTCAAACATATCCGGATAGATGTGTTCCAATAATACAAGGAGCCGTAAACTTTTACATGTTGAGATCGCACAGGAAACACAAGCTTTGGAAAGTCATGGCTGTGCTGCACACTGGCAAGAGGATTTTCCGTTCCCAAATGTGCACATTGTGCCTGTTCACTTTATCATTCAGATAAAATGCCGCCTTATCACTGAAAACAAATTTATCACAGAAAGTATCCTCTTTCATAAGATGTTGAGCTCTTATACAAAACTTTCTAAATGGTCGAGTGTGGAAAGTTCAATATCTACTCCCTCTGCGAGTTGTTGACTTTTGCGGGCTGTGCATTCAATTGTTTCTCTAGCCACAGGAAAACGACCCGTTCATTTATTTTTACAGATAGATCCCGTAGCTTTAAACATTCATACCTTTTCCAAATGGAGTTGTGCTGGGTGGAACTTTATGGAACTTCGTTCTAAACTGTCGTCCATCCTACAAATGCCTGCCGGGCTATACCACAAAATGTTGAGAGATAATGGTCCTATAATACAAAATTAGTTAACCTCACCTGTAATAATACGGCCATAAAAGTAATTTGTATTAACCTATACTTATTGATTTTGTATAGACGGCTGATAATGAAAGTAACAAAGGCACATTTTCCTTTTCATTTGTAAATGCCATATGCAAAATAACTTTCGTAACAGAAAGTTTTTCCCCTTGTAAGCCAACCGATGTTGGAGAAGGCCTATCATACATTTAAAGTTCAAAAGATCCACCTATCCCTTTATCCACTTTAGTCTTATGTCTAAATAGTTAACATAGACTGCAAATTTTCTCTTGTAACAAAATAAAAATTTTATACGAAGTATATAGAAACGCCCTAGTTTTAATCAGTTTGATGCTGAAGTTACCATCTCAAATTCTGGCACAGTTATTGGTAGTGAATGCTTTTTGGAGATATCCAAAGGACTTAAGGCTGAAAGTGCAGTATTGCAGTGTTACCAATATTAACTCCAGCGCACCATGTAAAATTCCGTGCTGCGCTTCCGGAAATCAGCGTGAATATTGTTTCAGTCCGCCGTCTTCAGGAAAATGGGGCCACGGAGTGCATCATTCAAGGGTTAAAGAGCCAGATCCGGACTAAGGAAGAACATTTCATCCCCGGTCTTGCAATCATTTCCCTTGTCTTCTGTCAATGCAGGCGCTGGAGGACTGCTTTGGGAGACCCGAAAGTGTTCGTCCATTTCTGACCATACGTGTGGAGTAAACTCTGTCTTTTAAGTAATCCCATAAAAAGAAGTCCGGTGATGTCAAATCAGGGGAACTCGTGGCTACAGTTTCTTGGAGATTATCCAGTCATCGAAGAAATTTCAACTCGCACCATGGATTAGTTTGATGTATGGCATGTAGCACCATCTTGTTGAAAATATCCAATTGCTCAACAAACGCCATTAAAATCTGACGGCACTCTGCAGTGTCTGATCAAAAAAAAAAAAAAGTCTCTGTGCGGGTAATACTCTTAAATGCGACCATGCTTCGTCTGTGAGCCATGCGATGTACAGTATACTAGGATTTTGCACAATGAACGATGTGTTGAGTTATGCTTTATGCAGGAGGGAGGACATTTTCAACATTTTCTATAGAGACTAATAATCTCCCAAAACTGTACATTTGAAGTATAATAAATTGTGGCTAGCATATTCGTTTTGAAATAAATAAAGAAATGTGTTAGTTTTATATAAATCACTCTGTATATTCAGTGAATAGCATTTAGCCATTTCTATCATCAAAATTTAGAAATAGTCCAGTTGCGTTAGTTAAGCGTTTTCAGTTTCACGTGCCCCGGCACTCATCTGTAAGTTTCGCACGCGGCAACTAAGTTTATATTCAACGTAGCCAAATCTTTCATATGCAAAACACCAGAGGACGCGACAGATTTCGGACATAATAAAATATCAACATATATTATGTCGCGTTGCATTGTTATTTACACTAAAGAAACTCTCCAATCCTGTTGAATACGAGTCAAAAAAAAAAAAAAAAAACGAAAACACCCTGAGATATTGTTGTCTTTGAAGCGTGGGCAACAACACTGAAGCGATCAGTAATCAATCTAAAAACCACTTCAAAATTGACAAGAGGCTACCCTACGTCGGCAACAAATTGCTTCAAAATTGGTGCCCAACTTAAGAGCACAAAGCCAAAACCGATTAAACCGATTCAAAATTTGGGGCTCAACTTCAAGCTGCCAATTTTATATTACGGTGTAATAATTCCATAGTACATACTACATGATAATTACCATGTTTGTTTTCAATATGCTCGTTTTGGGAAATAGTTCGTTACGTTTTCGATGTGGTAAAAAATGGCTATAGACAGTGCGTACTATTTCTAGAAGCAAGTTAGAAACACTGTGTGTGTTGAATTTATTATGCATTTTATTCCCTCCGAATGCGTCTTACCTAATTCTATTCAAAATGTTGTTCCTCTTAATGTTCTCCTACAGAGTTAAAATCTGGAAAACCTTGTAAATAATTACTAAAATGTCCATGAATCTGGTTATGACTATAGTTCTCATAGAACCAAGAAGATATAATTATTTTTCTTCCTCATTGTTATGCAAGGTCACAGAGGAAGTAAACGGGTACCCACATAACAATTTGCAAATTTTTTGGGGGGGGGGAAACGCAGGGAAGTTTCTAGTTAGCTCAATGTAGTATAATATCCTTAAATTCTATAGTGAACATATTACGAAACAGAAAAGTGCGCCACTTAGAATTTGCTTTTAAACTCTCAATAAACAATTAGAATCCCGCCTAAGTATTAGTAATAAAAAATAATATAAGGGAAAAGTGAGAAAAAATTGCATCCTAATCTTATATGCAGCTGTGTTACAGGTGTATTGCATTTACATCAGTTACTTTACTGTGCTAAAATTCGAACAGAGATAATCAAACTCATTACGGTTCGTTCTTTTCTTTAGGTTCTCCACCGTAACGGGTGGCCGAGGTTGTTAGGGTGCCGACTCTCGAGCGGGAAGTCTGGGGTTCGATTCCCGCCAGTATCGTTCTTCGTGTCTGAGGTTTTTTACAGGTTTTCCTCAGTCCTCATAAATAGCAAATGCCGAGGAGGTACCCTAAACTTAGGCCTGGAACGTTTCCTTCCTTAATTTTTTTTTTTTCCAATTTATCATCTCATGTATCATCAGTGTCCACCGCCTGTGGTGCCTCAGTAGTAAAAAACGGGCGTTAAACACTATTAAAAAAGTACTTCGTGAAAAGTACTCCCCCGTACTTATGTTAAGCGTGTTATAAACACACAGAGCTGAAAGGAAGGTTCCTCGTTAAATGCTTTGTCAACAGGTATATTTTTGTATATATTGTAAGTGTTACGTGAAAATTTGGTTAATAACGAAGCTAGACAAAAGGCGTTAAACATGCAGATACACAAAACTTTAATATACTAAATGATATATTGTATGCGAAACGATATGATAAAATTGAAGAACAAAATGGCAATAAAAAGTAAAAGACGATTCTCCAGTACACGGTAAAAAACGAAATGCCTTAATATGCACCCAAAATAATCCATTTCGACGTTTTAATGTTTACTGAGAGCTAATGGACAGTTTTACAATCACAGAAATGTACGAAATGCTGGTGCAACTTGCGAACTTATTCATAAATTATAATTGGTATGTTTGGAATATATTTCCTTTACCACTAGTAAATTCAGGAATGCAGAACGATCTAAAAATACCTCGACTTAATAGCGATGGAACGAATACTTAATTTGAACATTATCTTTATTTTTCAATATAAACCCCCCTGGGTAGTTACAGGGCAGTTTAAACGTCTGTATTGCCTCAGTAGTAAAAACGGGCGTTAAACATTAATTAAAAAAAAATAGGGCAGCTTAGAGTGCTCAGAATATAGAACTTTTTAAGCCTCTGTTTTTTTTAACTATAACAGGTAATTATTTAAACGTTTGAAACTACATAAAGCTTACTAAAATCATGTTATTGCATGTAGTAAATATTTAAGATTTTTTTTTTCATTGGCTGTGCACAATTTTTTTTTTTTATTTGGCTTACACTCATTCAGGTGCACCTTTCTCTGAATTTGTTTGACCTACGACTGTCAACTTTTTATACGTTATTGTATATAATATTTTCGACTACTTCCAGCACAAATCTGATATATATATATATCAGTTAAATTTTTTTTGTAATATTGTGTTCAGAAAGTGTTCGCTCTTTGCAATAAAAATAACATTAAAATCAAAAACTATATATATATATATATATATATATATATATCAGTTAAATTTTTTTTGTAATATTGTGTTCAGAAAGTGTTCGCTCTTTGCAATAAAAATAACATTAAAATCAAAAACTAAAATATTCACAATTATTGCTGGAAATTGTAGTATTTATTATTAAGTTGTATAGTAAAACTTAAAATATCTCGAATAGTTTCTGAAAAATGCACTTGAAATATTAAAAAGCAACTTATGGGAAATTGGTGTTAAAGTTGAACTGCATAAACACAAGCGACTCACTAATTCAGAACTTTCCAGCCCCATAATCCTCTTCACTGGCCCTATCTCCCTACTTTGCTTCAGTAGTCTTCTTTCCACCCTGGCTTGGTCAGCATCTCTGCCGGTTTTTCAGCTTCCATGACATGTTATTTGTCGATTTCTTGAAGAATCGTCTCCATGTTGCCACCAAATGATTGAACACTTTAATTCTGCTGCTAGATCCATCATTAAAAGTGATCACAGCACCCAGGACACCCAATGTTAAAGTGCTAGAACACACACAAGTAGTTTTGGGGATGCCTTCCCATATTACATTATGAAAACTTTCGTTTGGATTTTGAGATCGCCCGTGCAAACACTTCTTTAAAAAGTTCCTCTTTATAGAGATCCCTAAAATTGGCTTTATTGCAAGTAGCACAGCTTCAGGGAAAGAATGTGTGTGTTTACAAGGCTTACCTCCAAGGACCACTGCAGGTCCATAGCCGCAGTATGTATCAGGACGTGCAGGACACAAGTCACTGTGGGGCAAAACCGACATATGAAAGTATACTGACCAGATAGGCTTTTCATTTCTCTGACAGCAGACTTTACAGCTCTTTTTATTGCTTGTCCATAGTAGAGCTGGAGAAGGTCAATTTCTGGATCTGTGAATCTGCTGCCTTGACCAGAAAATGGCTTTCCATCTTACAATAATTTACCTGCCAACGATTTCTGCAAGCTTCGGCATTGCACCCCATCCTTTTCTGTATATGACCTATGCATTCTAATTCATGTATCACCACATCAATGGCAAATACATATATTCTTTCAAAACACTTTAAAAGTTTACCACTCATATTCCAGAGAGAATTAACCAGAAATGTCAGTGTGGCGTGCTTGTTGTCGGCGTGGCAAGTGCATCGCCATTTTTAAATATCAAATTTGACACCGAACTGACATAATAATATATATATATTATTGAAAAGAGAAAACTTTCTATGTTTTTAAGACAAAGAACAAAAAATCAAAAGTTTCAACCCATCTAAGCACTCAGTTTCTTTAAGGTCAGTATACACTGCTCAAAATTAGAGGGACAGATGTTTAAATCAAGTTCAAATAATGATATAATTTCATTTTTGACAGCTTGTAATTATAGATTGAAGAACTGTATAAAATTGGAATATACATTTCAACAAAAGTTTATTTCAAAGAATTAGAAATACGAACAAAGTATTGATTGATAGAGAAAACAAAGTGGAAAATCAATATTACATTGTTTAGTAATCAATGTTTCCATGGTTATTTCAACACTCAGTACCTAGTGTGTTCTCCCTGAGCTGCGATGACTTCATAATATCCACGTGACATGCTTCGCACCAGCCTCCTAATAAATATTTGTGGGATTCTCTCCCATTCTTCAGTGAGTGCATTAGCGAGTTTTTCCAGATTCTGTGGCACAGCAGGACGCTCGCGAACAAGCTATTTCAGCTTATCCTGGAAATGCTTAATCTGATTGAGGTCACGACAGCATGCAGGTTGTCCAATTTGGCATTTTTGAAGGATATCTTTGGTATTCCATGCTGTATGAGATTTAGCATTATCATGCATTAGATAAAATAGGGTCCATAGCATAAGAAAAGGGTACGACATGTTGAAGGATAATGCCATTAATGTAAACCTCAGCGTTCATGCGCTGTGGGACAACAAGCTCTGTCCGAGACTCAACAGTAATGCCAGCCCAAAACATGGTGGCTGGAGCAAGCCGTTCATTAAGACGACTCCACACGTGTACGACCATCACAACCCGTCAAACGAAATCTTGACTCATCTATGAATGGAAGAGAACAGCCTTCCATTCGCGGAGCTGCCAGTTGAGAAGATTCTGAGAAAATCTCAGCCGGGCTTCATTGTACTGACGTGTCAAACGAGGGATTTAAAGAGGATTTTAGATCAACCCTGCATTTCTCTGTCGGTCTCTTATAGTCTGATCAGAAATCACCACTCCATAGTTCGTACATCATTCTGTAGATCTCTGACTGTAGATTTGCGTCTGCGCAAAGCTGATAGGATCATATATCTATCCTGTACCTCTATTGCCTTCTTCTTACGCCCTTGTCCGGGCAGAATTTACAAAATATATTAACTCCTATTATAGTGAAATACAAACCCTAAATTGTGCAATAAGTACAATGTGTTTAATTTTGCCATAATTATGGGTTTTGTTTACAACTGTGCACTGCTTAGAAACGCTGAATGATACACTTGGCAACTGAGCGGTCTAGGGTCATTCACCTTGTACTGCGTGACATCGAACCGCAGCAGTCGTAGACAACTTGTTCTGAGTGAACATGCAATGAATGGGCAATGGAACTCAAGCATTAAAAATCAGCATCAGTTTCAGAATTTAACACACCATCAGTTTTAGAGCACATGGATAATACAAAGAAGATTTAGCCTAACTAAGAAAAAGAAATTATATTTCAAAACATATTTGTATTTACTTAACATTATCGTTTAACTCTAAACATTATGCATATGTTAATAAAAGATTTCCAAGGCTCTTAAAACTTTGGTTTTTCCTGCTTTGCAAACCATTCCCCCATGTTAATTATCACTGCTTCATTCGATGAAAATGTTTCCCTTTCAAATGTCTTTTTAGCTTTGGAGATAGATAACAGTCTGAGTGAACTAAATATGGTGAATAGGGAGGATGGTGAATAAATTCGAAGCCAATTTCATTCATATTCTATATTGCAATCAGCGGATGCTTTGTCTTGCAAAAAAGCACACCTTTGGGGAAAATTCCTCACAGCGATTTTCCATTTTTTCGTCGAAACTTCACCAGTAATACAGAATATTACACAGCGTCATTGTTTTTGTTTTACTCTGTTCTAAATAATCTGTCATTGTAATTCCTTCTTGCTGCCCCTTCACCTCCCCCCAAAAGCAATGTTGCAACCTTCCCTGCCAACTTTTGGACACAGAAGTTCTTTGAGCAAGGCGAACCATCTTGTCTGCATTCTTTGGTTGTTATTTTGTTCTTGGATTATAGAAATGAATTCATGTTTCGTCCATAATTACAATAAGATCCAAAAAGTTCGAAGAATCATCTTTAAAGTGACGACAAATCGACCTGGAAATTGTGGTTTGAAGGATTTTTCATCAGCATTCAGGCATTTTGGGATCAATTAGTATGATTTTTCTATATCCTAATCAAGATGTAGGAAGTTGATAGCAGATGTTCAAAGTTTCGGCTAATTCGTCTCTCCAAAATCATATCATGCACAGCATAAATCTTTTCGAGAGTGGACACAGAAGCGTGCCTTTCAATCGTATTCCCTTTTGTCATCTGTTCTTCCTCTCTTCAAATGTTTTATGGTGCCGCATGAAGGACAACGATCCTTCCACCATATCTGCATAAATACCTTGCCGGACAAGCTTTTAAAAAATGAGTATTTTTATCACAGAACGATGCTATTTTTTTTTAAAATTGATTCTTCTCTGACATATTTACTTTAAACATTTAAAATATAAAATGAAAATATTTATAAAACAGCACACTTGTTGCCATGGTAACTGCTTCCGGTTCTGTTGATGCGAAGAGTCCAGACTTATCAATACCTCTCGTACATATTCAGGAGTTTTTAAAAATAATTTTCAACAACCAGTTCGCAAAACTTGACGAATACTATCTATCCATATATTAAAATTAATCAGCGTTTTCAAAGCGAAATAGAACTTTTAATGGGAACAATTATTAAGGGAGCGTTAGGTTTTGAAAGCTTTGGACTTTTGTATGAAAGTGATGTTCATCAAGACTGTTTCAAGATGAATGCAATAGTTTATTCTTGTAGTGCTCTCTATCATTAATGAATTAATCAGTAGAAAAAATATGTTTGTGTTTGAAAACAATACAAATTAATGTGGAATATTGTAGCCTATGGGCGGTTGATAAGAAAGGTGAGCTTGCATATTGTAGCTAACAGGCGGTTGTTGTTTTATGTGACGGTTGAAAGTTTGAAAGTGTGGAAAGATCGGCTCTGCGCATGCTCAGAATGGGAATGTGTGGTATTCCCATTGTTTCTAGGGGAGAGTTGAGCTCTTAAGGTTGCAGAGAGAGGATGCTGCACCATCTACTCCGGGGTGAGCCATCTTTACGGGAAACTCGAGTGTAGCTAATTATTACTTATGTTAATAAAATTATATATTTGAATATAGGAGTGTTTGTGTTTTCAAACATTACCTCGATCCATTATTTTCTGGTTTTCACTTCATTTAGGGTAGGGATGTCCACGATATAAATGGAATTTAAGACATGGGTCCCGCTCTTTGTTTGGTCTAATAATGATGAAATGAGCTCAGAGTAATACTTAGGCAAGTAGTTTCCAAGTAATCCGTGATAATACATTATTCTCAATAGCATTTGCTATCTTTGGCTAATTTTCTTCCTACAGCACATCTTTCCAAACTACAAGAACAACCTAATTACATAGATATCATTGGTAAGTTAGCCACTATTAAGGATGAGATAATGAACAAGAAGTTATATCGCCATTATCACCTCCTCCACCATCAAAGAATAAGTCTCCGGTACTCGTTCCGTTTCCATGAAAATTGATCTAATCAACTTGCAAACTTGACGGAGTAAGCAAACCTATCTGCAGGAACATATGGAGATCCTATACGGACATGCATTTCAGCGAAGAATATTTCAAAAAGCGGAGAGACAACCGTGTTATGATTTATTACACTACAAAAAAAATCTTTTCTTGCTTTTTAATTTTTCCACCAGGATATACGTAACATGAATGCCCTGAATTCAAATATGCTAGGTTTTTAAACAAAACCACGTCACCTATAATAATGCACATATATTTTTGATGAAGTATGAAGTTTTATGATGTATAGCTAAGTCAAATCTGTGTTTGTAGGTTTAACTTTAACTTAAATACCTTTTTTCAATGTATTCAAAAAAGAGAGCTAGGGGTTAGTATTTGATGGGTTAAAAATGGATTTCATAATTTAAAATTTAAACATTTTTCCTATTTTTCCTTTTCTTTTTCTTTATTTCTTTTTTATGTTCTGATAAATTCTTCACTGGTGTCCCTTTTCAAACACCAGCAGTAATCAGAAATCCCAGTGGCCTGGATAGTGGTTTCTATTGTTTTAATGTCTTTATGAAACCACTCACCTTGTTCTTCACTCATTGCACCAAGATTGCCAGGGAAGTAATCAATATGGCTGTTGATGAAATACACTTTTAACACTCATTCTACATCCTAGATTTCTAAAATATAACATTTCCTCCACAATTTCTTTATAGTTCTTAGATTTCTTGTTGCCAAGAACGTTTTCTGTCACTGTTTGTATGCCAAACATGCTGACTTCGGTAACTTGAACATCGATTGAGGAAAGGTCTCATCCTGCAAAAGTTCACGAATTTTGCGGGTGCATCGAAAATATCTGCTGCTTATCTTAACTTCATTTTTCTGTGGTAACTTTGTAACAAGAAAGTTGAAACAATCACTATTCTTATTCAAAGCAGTAACAAATAACTTCATCAGGCCTAATTTAATATGGAATGATGGAAGGAGGACATTAGAAGGAGAAACAAATGGGACATACTTCACATTTTTTTCTCCAGGAACTGAGTTGCTCCTTTGTGGCTCTGATTTAGCCCTAATGTTTCATTCACAAATTCACAATTCACAATTTATTATATTGTTCAAATTTCTGAGAAAATTTGTTTTATGTATCTGCTCAATGAATAAATAATGAAAACTGCTATTTTCTATGATACCGATTTCTGAAAAACTGTAGCTCAATGAGACAAAACTAGGGCTGGTTTGAGAGATTCCATGTGGTAAGGAATAAGAAAATATGAACAGTTTTCATTTAGTAAAATTTGTGTAGACCAATGTTGTGCTTCAAGCGGTAACGTGTTCAGATGGCAGTTTAATTTACTCAGTCTCTTCGAGGATTTTACTGCCCTTGCATAAACGACTTTAGCTTTTTAGCTCCATATATACCAATACGCAAAATGTGTATCTAGCCATATACGAGGTCTCTTCAAAAAGTTTCGCGAATTTCGAATTTCCGCGGGCTAGGTATATTCGATTTTCCATTGTTTTGTGGCGTTATGTTGGTTCTCATGTCCCTCATGTCCCTCACTGTTGACAAGCTCGGCCATTTTGATATTCAGTTAATTGTTGACAGCTATTTTGCTTGGACGTGTTTTGGCTCGTCTTCGATTTTTGCCTATTCCAAAAATGGAACAAAGAATCTGTATCAAATTTTGTGTGAAAACAAAACTAAGTGCGCAGATGCATTCCGAATGTTGACTGTAGCATATGGTGAAGTTACATTGGACCAAAGCAGCGTTTATTGGTGGTACAAAATGTTCTCAGAGGGTCGAGAAGATGTGAACGACGAAGAGCGTCCCGGACGCCCGAGCTCGTCAACAACAGACGAAAACATTGAAGAAGTGAAGAAAATAGTATTGGCCAGTCGTCGAATCACCGTTTGAGCAGTTGCTGAGGACCTAAACATACTGATTGGCTACCATTCGATTTTTACCAATGATTTGGGCATGAGACGGGTCGCCGCAAAACTCGTACCAAAGTTGCTCAATTTCGACCAAAAACACCATAGCATTAACGTTGCTAAGGAGCTGTTGAACTCTGTCCGCGACGACCCAAATTTGCTCCAGAGGGTCATAGCTGGTGACGAATCATGGGTTTATGGTTATGACGTGGAAACTAAAGCTCAATCATCCCAATGGATGCTGCCACACGAGCCAAGACCGAAAAAATCGAGCCAAGTTCGGTCGAATGTGAAGGTTTTGCTTACAGTTTTCTTCGATTGCAGGGGCGTGGTGCATCATGAGTTCTTGCCACAGGGTAGAACGGTCAATAAGGAATATTACCTGCAAGTAATGCGCAATTTGTGCGAAGAAATCCGCCAGAAACGCCCGGATTTGTGGAAGAACAAAAATTGACTTTTGCACCATGATAACGTCCCTGCTCACACATCGTTGCTTGTGCGCGAATTTTTGGGCAAAAACAACAGCCACCGTACTCCCCAGACCTGGCCCCCTGTGACCTTTTTTTTTTGTTCCCAAAACTGAAGAGGCCCATGAAAGGACGACGCTACGCCACGATTGAGGAGATAAAGACGGTATCGAAGGAGGAGTTGAACAAGATCACAAAAAACGATTTTTCAAAGTGCTTCGAGGATTGGAAGAAACTTTGGCACAAGTGTATAATATCTGGTGGGTATTACTTTGAAGGGGACAAAATAGATATTCACGAATAAATAAATACTTTTTGAAAAAACACAAAATTCGCGATACTTTTTGAACAGACATCGTATGTATATGTTAGAGATGGAAGAAATCATGATTTCTTTTGTTGCAGAAATTATTATGATGATGATGATGATTATTATTATTATTATTATTATTATTATTATTATTATTATCATTACAACATGTTTCGAAATTAGTCCTTTTTCAGAAAGCCCAACAAATAATGCGCGCACTTGAAGATTATAAACATCAAAGAACTTAAAACATAATCTACAGATGAAAGAATTAACTTTCAAGATTTGCATAACTATGCGGAAAGCATTGTAAACAGATACTTTACTGGTACATTTTCAATATGAAGGTAAACAGGTAATCGAGTAATGTATGGTGACCTTCTAACTGCATGATATTACTTAATGGGACGAGGCTTTAATAGTTACAACCCGTATCTTGTGAACTGATCTGTATGCAAGCAATTATTGCTTTTTCATCATCTACCTGTATTGTCAGCTTTGAGGCAGGAAGTACTGAACGAAGGTTTAATTGTTCCGACAGCTGACGTATCATTTGACATTCTCAGTTATTACTGGTCAGTACCAGTTTCCTTCCTGTAAATTTTGCAAATTTCATGATTTTATGAGTATAAATAGTTATCAAAACTGTTCTGTTATATATCATTTTTAGTAGAGGCCTCATTAACCTACCGTTGCTCGTCGAGTAAACGTGTCTGAGAGATTTGTTGCCAGCTTGATACATAAACCATTGTATCTCATTATTTCTTAAAATAATTTAATTGATTAATTAATTAAATATTAGCTTATAAATTTATAATTACTTGTCATTGATATCTTTGTTTTATTATTAAGCTCATGTATCTGAGAGCTGAGTTGCGCTCCAGTACACCAGGCCTGATTGTAAGAAATATTCTTATGTTGTTAGTGAAGTAACACAAAATTAAACGTTTATGTATTAAATCTATGATAAAACTACCGAAACAGTCCAACGGTCAACGCTGTTATCATTGTGCGATAACCTAACACAAAAATTACATACTTTATCCCTATATTTAACAGGATTAATGTTGTACTTTATACAAGTTTACTGTTTAAATCTATTTATTAACTGGTTTAAAAATAAAACAGTCTGCAAAATTGAAGTAATTAAAATTTGAATTTTATACAATTTGATATGTTGAATTGAAATATAAATACACTTTTTCTCCATAACGTAAGATTTTTTCGTGAGGTTCATTTGAAAATGTGGAAATAGAGTAGATTAATTAACATTATAATCAAAACATGTGCTTTGAATATAAAATAAAAAAACATCATATGCAACATTTTAATCAGAAAATCACTCCTAATGTTTATTTGCCTTTATAGAAACTGATAACGTCTTTTTCTTTAACTCTCGAAGCTCTGCCTACTATCTTTCCTATTGTCCAACAGTAGCCCGCAGTCATGGTAACCTTCCATCTACCCTGGTATCGTGTTCCATTTCTTTGACATCCACCTTATGGATTCTCTCGCCCTACTTTTCGCTTAAACACCAACATTTTCGGGAAAGTAACCCAAAAGGCATGTGAAAATGTACTTATTGAAGAGCCCAAATCCTTGAATTTCATTAACATGTTTTTACTATACACTTACATTTCTGGTGCTGGTAGTTTCCAAAAAAATTTTTGTGCAATTTCTTTGAACGCTCTCCAAGTTTCTTTTTGAACAGTTTTCATTTTTTATTTTGAATACTTCATCTAAAGAGATGAAATATAGGGCGCCTTGCTAACTGAATATTGGGATAAACAATTTATTTCATACCCTGCTATATTACAGGAACAGGAGTAGCAGTTAGTATTGTGGTTTGTGGGTTCCATCCATAACATTGGATCTCCAAAACGGAAAGTTTTTTCCTTATCTGCAGACCATTGTCGGAATTCTTCGATGCCAATACATTATACCTTATGTAGGGCCCATGGCTTGCCCAAATCACAATTATCCAAAAATATGTATAAAGCACTTTCTTTACAAAGGCTGTAATGTTTTATTTTTGCTGTCTCTTAATAATAAATTCTCCACAAATGTAAAAAATATATCAAGCGAATTACGAATTTTCTTAAATTCATCTTGTATTAATATACAAATGAACCCAGCACTATAGTACTGAAATAGTGATATTTGGTTGAGTTTGGAATAAACAAAACAAATAAACCAAATAAACTGGTGAAAACAACACACTACTAACATAGAAAAATTTAATTTTTTACACAATTTAGAAATATACATTGGAATAATAATCATCTCATCAGAGAACTGTTACGACTGAACTGAAAAGGAAACAACAATACATCATATACTGTCAGAATTCTCTCATTATTGTGCGAAAAGTGAAGATTAAGAGATTGAAGCGATATATCCGGTTTTGACCCTCATAGTAGTAGTAGTAGTAGTAGTAGTAGTAGTAGTAGTAGTAGTAGTAGTAGTAGTAGTAGTAGTAGTAGTAGTAGTAGTAGTAATAATAATAATAATGGTTATTATAAACATTTATTAATTGTGACAATCATATATGCTTCATTTGTATATAATAATTCGACAACTCTTGCTAGCGATGGACTAACAGATATCTATGTTTAACAGGTATACGAGGTGGTATCCACAATATTCGAGACTGGTGCTGCCATCTCGACAGTAGTTGCAGTAGAGTTTTGTACCACTAGGTGTCAACACTAGCATATCTGATGAGTGAGTGTTTAAAGTTTCATGCAGCTGGGTAGATGTGTTGAGATTTTATAGTACTTTTCACGATATCTGTGTGTAGTGTGTGGCGTTTTTACGATGGATCCAAGAGATTGTGCAACAAATTCTGTGCAAACCTCGGAAAAAATGCTACGGAAACCCTCGCAATGATTCAACAAGTATTTGGGGGACAAAGCATGAGCCGTATACGTGTGTTTGAGTGGCATGCTTGGTTCAGGGCCGGCCGTGCAGCTATTGAAGACGATGCTCACAACGGTAGGCCCATCAGCTGCACAACATTGTTGCCAAAATTCAACATCTCGCTCGTAAGGATCGACATCGAACCATTGAAAGCCTTGTTCATGAAGTGGGAATTGGTTATGGGACACGCCAACGAATTTTAACTGATGAATTGGGCATGCATCGTGTCGCCGCAAAATTTGTGCCAAGAATCCTGACTGCTGATTAGAAGGCGCAGCGTGTTGAAGTTTATACGGAGCTTCGTCAGGCCGTATCCGATGACCCAACCTTCTTGTCCAGGGTCCTCACCGGCGACGAGAGCTGGATGTACACTTATGACCCTGAGACAAAATAAAGTGGAAGAGCCCGAAATCACCAAGGGGGAAAAAAAGCGAGACAAGGGAAGAGCAAAGTCAAGAGCATGTTCCTCATTTTCTTTGATACCAAGGGGATTGTGCACAAAGAATTCGTCCCACCAAATCAAACAATGAATTTCACGTACCACTGTGACGTTTTGCGACGGCTCCGTGAAAATGTGCGGAGACAACGGCCCGAACTTTGGCGACAAGGGAACTGGCTGTTGTATCACGATAATGCTCCCTGTCACAATTCCTTGTTCACTAGGAGCTTTTTGACGAAAGACAACATGACGGTTGTCTCCCACCCACCGTACTTGCCTGATTTGGCATCCTGCGACTTCGCTCTATTCCCCAAACTGAAAATAAAGTGGAAAGGACGTCGGTTCGACACAATTGAGAGGATTCAAGAAGAAAGCTGTCTGTCTAAACATCCTCAAAGACCATGACTTCCAAGACGCACTTGGAAAATGGCAGAATCGCTGGAATCGGTGTATACGTGTGGAAGGGAACTACTTCTAGGGTGACGGCGGTCATTAGTCTCAAAGTATGTTTTTGACAAGATGGCTGCACCAATCCCGAATATTCTGGATACCACCAAGACATAACAGTGTATTTTATATGTAATGTTGAGATATGAAGAAGAATGTGTATAGCGGCCAAACATGTCAAATCCGTTATGCCTGCCAGGGAGAATAGGACCAGCCCAAGTTGTCTTGTTTAAGAAAGGGAGTCGTGCATTATTTGGTTTAAAAGAAAGCGAATTCGTTATGGTGAAATCTATTTCTTGCGGGGAATTGTAAACAGATGCGTTAAGGTTTAAATGAACGGTTTAAAGCCCAAGTATAAACACGCAGGATGTAAAGGCTGTTTTAAGACGATCAAGAGAGAAGTTAGAATAAGTTTTAGTGACATTCAGAGGCCTCGACTCATACAAATGTTCCAGAAATTTCGATCTACTAGATTTAGTAGCCAATAAGAAGGCTAAGTTAAAAGAAAGCTTCTAGAAGTTTCTTTCAGTTGAATTTAAAGTGTAACTCGGCTTCCTAACTTGGTTTTTGAAATAAGTATAAAGAGTCGATTTTTGGGGCACTTCGATACAGTTTTACAGTTGATACGTAATTTTCGACACACAGTTGAGTAGAACAGTTTTAAAGAATCATTGCACAGTTTTACCTAGTATCGTCGAGACGTGAAGGCCGCGAAGGTTCTACAGTTTAGGTTACCCAGTTTATATACTGTTATTGTTATGTTCTAATCAATATAACCAAAACGTGAGGCTGTAAGAAAAGCCCAAATTTCAGTTTATGTAAATTGATATTCCATCATGAACCGCGGCATCAAAAATGTAATTGTTTATGAGTGAACCGTAGATTTGGAACTTATATATTCATCTGCAAAATTCAAGTTATTGTGTTTAGTATCGAAACAGAGAGAGAGAGAGAGAGAGGGAGAGAGAGAGAGCCCGTAACACAAAACTTTACTAGACCTGATATAAATAAGTGTGAGATTTGAACAAGTTTAACGTCAGAAAAAGATCACTTCGTTAGCTAAAATAAAAGTATATAAACTTCAAGGCAATCCTTATCACCGAGGCTGATGGCGGGCATTCATTAGCACAGAATGGAACAATAAACCAACTGTGTTTTAATCGAAGTGTTCTCAGTTATCCCAATCAGCCGATCCTTCCTCCACTCCTTGATCTAGGATGGAGAAAAACTTTAAATTAACTTGAGATAATTACCAAGTCTGCTTAGAACCGGGGATGGTAATTTTCAGATCGCAACAGCCAAGGCAATTATCGATGGACCGAGTCTACAAGTGGAGCAACAGCAGGAGGAAACTTCAAGACGGCCGGCTCAACTATCAGCGGCCAACAAAGTAATCCTTCCAAACAAATCCATCCTAATCCAAACCTACGGTCAAAATCGTCATATTTAATTAAATCAAACACCCCGCTCCGGCCATATCCGTTGCCATTCCAAAATATCAGTAAAGTTTACTTATTATGTAGACATAAAAATTAAAGTGTTAATTTTGGGGAAAATAGTGAGTGATGGAAAGTTTGAGTATATTTTTGAAATCAGCACAAATAAATCTGTAAAAACCAACTATTACTCTCCAAACAAATTCTCCCTGTGAAATCTACAGTTCAACATCGTTGGATATGCACTGCAATTTCTCCCAAAGATAAAAGAAATGCGGTGCGTGGTAATGTGGATGTGAAAGTAGTCAATTAATGTACACGATAACAGCAGAAGTGCGAGGTAATCAGGGATTGGTTAGAACATCTTTCGTTATCCGCTAAATCAGAACCGGACTGAGAACGTTAAGGCTAATTAATGGAGTTGCATATCGGAAAGAACATCTGAAATTTGGAAGGAACACGCTCAAGAAGTGTGGGAAATCTTGCTGAGATGATCTCATTTATGTCAATCTGTTGTCCCATCCATGCCAAGATGTCATGATACTATGCTCGATGTACACAGTTGGGAGACGACGAATTAAAACGAGTATACAAAAGTTTAAATTTATTTAAAATAAATGTTTTATTTTAGCTTAAAGTGCTTCACTAATGAATTTTTTCGTTCTTTTGTAAACATAATGCTTGTTATCGAATAAAATTTGCATATATAGTTTTTCTCAATTTTTCTTCATTTTTAATTTTAATTTTATGATTATTAATACCTTATTTAAGAGGTACATTTGTTTTTAATTTGAAGAACAGAAACAAAATTTCTAGGAGTATTAAAATTTATCATTACCAGGCTTTTTCCTCTGGTAATAAAAATGCAAACCCAAAGCTTTTGGTCCTGAGTGTATTATATAGATAATAAAATAATACGAAACAAATCTAAATTAACAAAATTAAAATACGCCAGGTAAATATACTTAATAAAACGATAGTCTCTAATTAAAGCATCTTCAATGCAGCCTTTCAATACGCGGGACTTTTTATTTTAATACCAGAAAATAGTAAATTTGCTTTCAAGTGTAAATATATCACTTACTTAAAGCTACGGCGTTACATTGAGGAAAAAAGAGTTGGGCATTAGTAAGTGGTTCCGAATATGCACAAAATTCTTGCAATAAGTTTCTGGAATATGAGAAGTGATTATGTAAATGATTTATATTTTTTCCGTTTTTGATATTTGTCCTTTAACTCAATATCGTTTTGTGAGTAATTGTACTTCAACCAAGGTATCACAAATATGTAGATGTGGAGAATATCTTCAATTGATATTCAAGTTTTATAACCTTCGTAATTCTTGTATACTTTTCCATTCTTAAGGCTTCCACATATTGTACTGCCGAGGTTATTTAGAAAATATGCTCTCGCCTTATTAGAAAATCTTTCAAAAAAGTAGCTTCTGTTAAATATCTGAGTACAGCTCAGTAATAATGCGCCTTCTGCCCTGAACTTTGGTATGAAGTCCTTTAAGATAGCCAGTTATGTTTGTGAGAACAACCTAATTATTTCTGCAACAGGTTTTATTGTACCTCTATAAAGAAGGCAATTTCATTTCTAAACACAAAAAAGTGATGGTATTTTTTCTTCTTGACTTAATTTTATCTCTGTGTGGTACAGTTAATCTTCATATTCAGTGAACATCAAAGCAGTGTTCGAAACTCTCTCTGATTAAGTCCCTTAGATCCAAGGAAAATAATATTCATACCATAACCCCCATCTTATTACGAGATATTTTAGCAGATACATTTTTCTAATTCACCAGTAAAAATTCTATTTGAATATTCAATACTTCCCTTCTATAATGCTCTAACGTTACAACACTTTTTTATTTTCATACATACAGCAATGGAAATATTTATTGCATCACACACAAAATATTTATGTTTTTCCCTTTACACTCATCTAGAAATGTCAGTACTTTAAAATGTTACTACAATTGTGTATAAACAGTCTAAACATATGAAGTTTTGATGCAAATCATTTTAATATCCTATAGAAGTGCATGTAAATAGTAAAACTGAACAAAAAATGATGTAACTAAATAGTCATAATATTGTAATTAAAATTGCATATATTTGATGAGTAATTGTTTAATAATTATAATAAGAACCCGTTTTACACACATAAAGTTAGTCCTCTCATCTTAAAAATACTGAATCAATACCTTTTTTGCCTCCTTGGATTTTATTACGGCACCACATCGTCTGGGCATTGAATGAATTACATTTTTGATTTGGTCAGGCGAAATCTCACTGAACCACGCACTATGGATGCTTTTTTACTTCTTGTTTTTTTTTTTTTTTTTTTTTTTTTTTTTCGTTGCTCTAGTATTGCCAATCATTTCCAACGGTCCTCAATGGAGTTGAGCTCTGGGCTGTTCCCTGGCCATGTAAGGGTGGAAATCTCTTTGAAAACTTCTAACCTACAGTATAAAATTGAACAGTTTTTTATTTAAATACGTGGATGTAGCATGCAGCTGATAAAATCACAGTTTCATTTGGTAAAAGTAATAGTGTTTAAGCAAGGTATTCTCTTTTCTTGCCGAATGACATGGCGCGGAGTCATCGTGGAAAGTGAAATTTCTGGTTATACAAATTACTCCACAATTGTTGGTATTAAACTTTCTGTTAATTATGTACATCTGCATTTACTGTTTCCTCAACAAAATATAACGCATCCACTCCTTTGCTGGAAATACAACCCCAGACAGTCACTACGACGGCGGATAAATATTTCTTCATCGTTTCCTCTGACTTTAAATTTTGATTCACCAGAGAAGATGGCTTTACTCCGCATCTCTGCAGTCCAATGGAAATGTACCTTGGCTCATTCTAGTCAAACTTTCTTCATTTTAACTGTCAAAAGGGGCCGCCTAGCAGACAGACTCATTTCTGGAAGTCTGTGTCTTAGGTTTTGCAGCAAACCACAACACTGGAAGCTTCTTTCTGCTCTTTTTTCAACTCTACTTAACTTATGCGCTGATTTTTCAGAAATATCCGCTTCAAAACGTAACCATTATCAGCAATAGAAGACTCTTTTCTGCCTATTCCTTTAATTCTTTGCAAATTCTCAGTTTTCTTGTATTTAGCTTATAAACTTGACACAATGAACTGGTTAAATCCTATCTATGGTGCAATATGTCGAAGGCCCTTAAAAGCTAATAAGACAAATGCACTCTTTTTGCGAGGAGTTAATTAAATTCCTTTGCCCATTTTGTGCAGCTGTTATCAAACACACATCACTGATACTACATTAAAATCAACAATAGAGGCAGTTAATATCACAGTAATGGAAAACGCTTAGAAGTTATGTTGCATACACATAGCATTCACTTATAGATAGAATAAAATTGAAATAGTGACCCCTTTTTGACATTAAGGCAAATGTAAAAATACACAAAATCTGTAGGTGAGGCAATACATTTTTCCAGTGGTGTAGCTGGTGCTCCGTCGGTGAGAAACCGGAAGTTCAAGCTGTTCCATTGTCTCCTCTATAAACATAAGATGTCATCACTGTAGTGGAAAGCACCGCCACGTGTGGCCGAGGTCGTTAAGGCGCGGACTTGTGAGCGGGAGGTCTGGGATTCGAATCCCGCCAGGACCGTCCTCCCTGACAGTTTTTTTTCCAGGTTTTCCCTCAGTCCTCATAACTGGCAAATACCAGGGAGGTATCCTAAAATTAGGCCTGGAACGTTTCCTTCCTTTAAAAGAAAATCCTTGCCCAACATATTTCATCTCATGTATCATCGGTGTCCACCGCCTGTGGTGCCTCAGTAGTAAAAACTGTAGTGGATGTTTCATGGACACATTTTTTGACAGTTCCTTGCTTATTTCAACATCTTTATTAACTTATGACGAGAATGGCAATTTATGCATTTTCGGTTATATCATAAAAAAGAATGATTGTTTTAGCTAGTAATTTTAAAAATCCTTAATTAATGTTAAATAAATTGCTAATTTATTTAATACAAAACAAATTATAAATTTAATTAAATTAATTAGTTTTACATGGATTTAAAAGTTTCATTTATAATGTATTATTTTTAACATATGGCGTATTGGGATTAAAAACTCAAACAGTGAAATCAAAAAATTTAAAAGTAGCATAATGGTGAGTTTAACGTTCTATAAAATTTCATACCATGTAAGTACTAATGAGGGAAGAAGAACATAGGCTCGTTCTTTTGCTATATTCTTCCTTCTTCTGTTTTATTACTTTAATTTGTAAGAGATGAAAGGTTAGTTATTATATAAGTTCAATGATACCTCTAACTGCATAATCATATGCTAGGCATCAATGTTAAACCATTCTTATGGTCTATCCTCTAACAGCAGTAACTAACTTCCGATTCCCAGTATACAGTTCTAAACGAAATAAATGTTCTTAAAAATACAACAATATAATAATATAGGGTGTATTCCTCGAATGGACTAATTTCAAATTACTGTAAAACGTTAACAGTTAAAGATATAATGAAACAGAAGGTGCCATCTGAAAGACAAACTCATCAAGTTTTGTAATGTTTTCAATTAGCAACAAAATATTGGACAGATTTTGGATCACAAATGAAGTACTTGGGCCTTTCTTCTTCATGGAAAAATCAATCACTGGTATGATGTACTTAAATACATTGGAACAACTCCTATCTCAAATCCAACACTTACGGCCCGATTTCCTGTTTTAGCAAGATATCACCCCGTCCCATTGGGACAGAAATGTTCACAGTGCCCTGGATGAGATTTTTTCCGATCGTTGGAAAATATGTTAAAACGTTTATGGCCGGAAATTACCTACCTTGATGCCTTCACTATAACTGCTGGGGCACACATGGAGATCTAGTGATTTGTTTCAACAAAATGTTAAATTATTCCTGTGATAAAAACATGGTGAGTTTTTCTTTCAGATGTCACTTTGTGTTTCATTACATCTTTAACCGTTAACGTTTTACACTAATTTGAAATTAAGTTCATTCAAGGGGAACAGTCCGTATATGGGTAATTGAACAAATTTGCAAATAAATAGTTGTGTTAGTGCTGCCAACTATATTTTCATAACCACAGTAACTTTTCTTTTGAATTCTATTACCCAAATGTGCTTCAATATACCCCCCCGCCCGGTTTTAAGCAACTAGAACCGCCACTAGCTATTTCAGTCAGCTGAAAACGAAAGTCGGCAAGATCTTGTACGTCACGAGCTACTGGAAATGAATATAAACTGATTGACTGATAATCAAGTAAATGCTCTGGGCTTAATGCTCCAAAAGCGTTAATTAAAAATTGTTTAGCCAAACACACCTCAGCTGAAAAGTCTCACATTCCTGCCAATGCATAACGTTAACAACGCTATCGCGAATATTTTCATCTTCATTCTCCAATATTCTCAATAATTGAAGTGCGTTAATTGTCTTCGTATTTATCTCCTTGCAATGTCATTAAATATTATATTTTGATACTTTGTGACACACTAACCGCGCGGTCTTCCTTCATGTTGTCGGTTTATCGTTTAAGAATATTGTAGAACAAATATTTTTATTGCTTATATTTTAACTGAAGTTTGGCTTTAGTTTCCTTCTCTCTTAGTAAATAAGCACATTGTATATCATTAATTATTTTAAGTACCTAAATACGATATCCTAATTTCAAAATATAGCGGCATCCATCTATGTAATGACCGATACAGTGCTAGGGACTGCATTGGCCGATAAGCCGTTATACAAGTTACCCATGTTGAAGAGAGCGGGCGGGATTTTGCCGAACTGCTACGTTGGCCTTGAGTCTCTAGCACTCGTTTGAACAGTGAAAGAAACAGTAAGTGGAGTAAAATCTTCTAAGATTACTAAATAACAAATACTGTAACTAATTATCCTATTCCATAACGAGTGTTTATTTATGATTCGTATGTCATACCAAGTGCACTGGTGTTGCCAGGAGAGTATTCGAAGATAAGTTAACAGTAGCCACATACTTTAGACGTACTAAAGAATAACATCCGTCAAGAAATCAATGTAATTTCTAAAGGAGACTTAAGAAGGACGGTTGAGTAATTTCATAAACACATTTTCCGGCGTGGAAAATGTAGGCAGACCGTCTTGTAGGACATGGCTAAGTACATAACTTTTAACTGCATTAGAATTCATTACATTTTCACCTTAGTACTATCAAGTCCGAACGCTTTGATTCTAGTGCGGCCGGGCTGGCCATGAGCGTCGAAACGTCGCGCAGTTACTAAAACTTTTATGAACCGATATTTCACAACTGTGTGCAGGTTGACTCATGGCCCTTAGCTTGGATACTACAGGTAGTTATTTAATTTCAGATAAAAGGTAAATTAAACATTACTGATGTAGTACTTATAATGGAATATATCAAGTCTGATTAATGATGTTCAGCTGTGTTTAACTAATTTTAATGTAACTTCTCATTCTACCCATTATATAGCCAGCAGAGCGCAGCTGCACACTGGGAGAAGCCAGTCGTCAAGGCCGTATACTGCATGTGCAAGTAGTAGCTTGTAATAAATTTGAGGGAGGCTTTGTAGGCCAGTGGTTGTGCTTTCATTTGCTACTCGGTGCTTTCATTGCGTGCAAAGTATGACTTATACTATTACATTAAAAGTCTTGAAGAACGGGTTTTACTTACGATAAATGTAAAAACGAATTGTTGCAGAGAAGTTTAAGGCGACTTGCTAGAAAATATCCTGACAATCATGTTCCAGATACAGAGACTGTTCACCAACTTGTTAAAACATTACGAGAGACGGGATCTCTCAAAGACAAGTATAGTTAAATCAAATACAGGAATTTGCTACGCAGATGCCGGTAATGTACAACCGCGAGGGATATCATTTTCAGTATCTCATATAACAGGTTAAATGCTTTTTTACAAGCCCCTTCAAAAACAGATTTATTTCTTAATGCAGTAAGTATATGTCAAATGAATATGGCTTGCACTTTATTTGTGATATCAGTTCTTAATACCACAAAGTTCTTAACGGGAGTATGAAAGACCTATCCTAGTAATGTTAAATTTACCAACTTCAGTTCCTATTTTCTCAAGAACTATTAAAGCTAATGAAATGAAACTTTTACAGCATACAGATGCACTCTGAAGCAAATTATAAATTATTTTCATTTGTTCGCTTTATTATATTTTTCCAAACATTTTATTTGTTTTAATATTACCACATTTTGTCCCAACTCTATCATAATAGATCTACATCATTACAATAACATCATAATAAGTGGCGAAAGTTTCAAAGTGATTGTTTATGCAGACCCTAAAATATTTGGAAACTAACTTTTTGAAGGAAATAGAGCTAAAACTCTCTAACACTATACAACAGCAAAGGATAATGTCATGGAAACAAACGCTCCAGTTTATGAATATAACTTTTTCTATCATTCAAGAAAAACCACAGCCTTCTAGAGCAAATAGTTCCTGAGATATAGAATTTTAACTGAACAAGTACTTCCGAAATAAAAATATAATAAAAAAAGCTTCTACATTGACATAATTAATAATATATTAAAATACTTATTACCAATAACATTAATGAAAACCATATAAAAATAAACAGAAAATTCCAAATATTAAAATGGTACAAAAAACAAAAACATGATTTAATCCCTCTTTTCCTTTAATACTTCCATTAACATTTACCAAATGGCTAAGAGACAGCTGGAAACACTGATATAACTAGTCATCCTTATTATACCACTTAATCTTAAAGAGTGACTGGCAACTTCATTTGTTTCCTAAGACAAGCATATCTATGTAAAGAATTCTGCTGATGTTCGTGTTATTTGATTCCGCCAAAGCACGGCGCTTCTTTGGTAGGTATGCGTGCAAATTGTTCCAATAGCGAAGAAAAAGAGGAGAAACAGGTTTCTTTGGGCACTGAAACTTCTGAGGAGCACTGAGCAATGGGAAGGGCGCAGCAATGCTGCGATGTAAAACATTTTTGGCATGTTAAATAAAAGTTGAAGCAGTGATAGCAGAATACAGTGGCACGTGACCTCGCTACAGAGTTATACCCAAGTTCTCGTGTAACCCCAAGGTCGCACTAGCTGCTGGAATACCTCGTAAGGCTCAGTCATCTGCTGGCCGCCACTGATACTTGGAGCAAACACCTCATAGTAAAAACAAGGACTTATATGGACTTTTAGGTAAGTACTGAAACACTGTCTAACAGCTTAAATCTTCCAGCACTGACTCTTATTTCTAAACTTAACTACACTTGGAAACAAGTTAGGTGCATCTATCCTTATGCTATACTTTCTTATTTAATATTAGTAAAAACTGTTTCTCTCTGAGAACATTGCTTACAGAGTATGTCAGAATTAAAGTTCGAGCAACACGAAAAAATTTAGCTAAAATTATAATTAAATGCCGCTAAGGAAAAATGTGATGCCTCATTTTTATCATGTCATGTTATTTATGACATCTTAAATAGGGCAATTTAATTTTAAAAAATTATAGCATTTAAAAAACGATATTTCAAAATTTGAATTCATACAAACTGGTAATCAAATTACTTTCCCTTATTAAATTAGCTTAAACAGCAAGAGATTTCCGCAAAACTAAACGTACAAAATATGGATTTAAACACTTAGTCGTAGGAACAGTGTGGAAATATGTAAAGTTACATTTATAATCCCAAATGATAAATTTAGAAATTACTGACAGTGATTAAATAACGGTTATCTTTTTTCTATATACAATTTCGATGCAAATATTCCCATAGAGAAGATCGATATTCTGCATTCTTTGAAAGTAGAACAACAATTTAATTATAATATCAGTAATTAATAAATATTTACCAATTTAAGTGGAGAATAAGTTAAAAATAAACCTAAAATTAACTCACATTACAATTGAATTAGAGTGTAAAAGCAATGGTCGTTTAAAAAGTATTAAATAATATGCATTTTTACATAAATATTTTCTAAAAATGTAGCTATGTAACAAAATATATTTTTTTAAAAAATATGTTTATTTATTGTCGCTTTGACTGCATTTGACATATGGCAACATCTGTAAAATGTGAACCGGAATACTGTTTTTTTAAATGATGTTTAACACCGTTTTTACTACTGAGACACCACAGGCGGTGGACAGTGATGATACTTGAAATGAAATGATATATTGGGAAAGGATTTATTTTTAAGGAAGGAAACGTTCCAGGCCAAGTTAAAGGTACCTCCCGGCATTTGCCATTCATGAGGACTGATGAAAACCTGGAAAAATCCTGTCAGGGAGGTCGGTTCTGGCGGAAATCGAACCCAAGACCTTCCACTCGCTAGTACGCGCCTTAATGACTTCAGCCACCCGTGGCGATGGGAATACTGTAGTTGTAGGTCTGTAGTGATGATGAAATAAATTCATGATGGTGTTAATGAGCTAGGAGTCGTTAGCGCCTTGAATCTATCTGGCATTCATCTCTTCATAGTAATGAAAAACTTTGAAGATACTTTGATTTATTGATTTATTTATGGACACTCTTTAACATCTGAGGTCATCAGCGTCCCATTCAACTCAGGGCGTGAAACGGCCGACAAATTTTGCTCAGAGGCCTCTCTTTCAGGCTTGAGGTTCTTTTTCGTGCCGTAAATGTACGACACGGGACCACGGCTTTACTTCCCTTCCGAAGGAAGCCATACTTAGGATTTTTATTCCCCAAAAAAATCAATCGGTCGAACCCGCGATCTTGGGTTTAGTAGGCCAGTATGGTAACCACTACACCACCAGGACCGACAAAGATACTTCGACAAAACAGCTTGACCTTCTCGGAAATAAGGACTTCACAAACACCGCCAGTATAAAATATAATTATCAACGATCTAAAATTATAACGAACTTTTTTGTGGTAGCATTGCATATGGAGATTTCGTATTGGTTCCTAGACAAGTGATACATTTATAGATTTTATATACATCTGTCACTAATGCTTTGATGAAAATATACACCCTTTGGTGCAGATCTGAATCAGGTTTTTTCTTGGGCTTCTATAATGAAAGCCTTGACTTTTTTTTTTTACCCCTTCTTATATTTTCAACACAGCATTTTCGCTAAAATAACATCTTATGTCATGACAGAGCAAAATTCGCAGTTTCTATAGTTTAACTGAAGTAAATATTTATTATTGATGAAATAGCTGGCACATAGAACTAAGTTTGGATAATATTTTTATATTTAAGCAATTATCAATGTGCATACTACGAAATTCGGTTTTTACTATAAAACTCATATTTTACAATCATTACCTTTAAAGTTTCAAGGAAAAGTGTGCTATAAGTGAAGAGTAGGGCTGGTATTCTGCATATGTTTACCTAATCGATGAAAGTCATTCAAAAATGTTGTATACATAATTTGAACTTGAGTAATTATGAACATGAAGAGTTTATTTCGCTTATTTTTGCATTTTTTCCATTTTTACACATAAAAAGACACATTTAAAATTACGTTGCAAAATCGTAAATTTCTATTTCTTCTAGTTTTTCTAAAAAATGCAACACACAATAATTCATAAACATTTTCCGTAATAACAGTATGTTCGGCTCAAGTACCACAACCCTTACAATCATTTTTCATTAAACAAATGTTCCACTCTCTTTGCAACCTACAGCACAAAACGTGCATCAGTTACTGCCATTTTCTACCGCATGTTAAATAAGAAGTCTCATATTCCTGAACCAAGTGTGAGTTCAATTGAATTCAGATTCGGATATTTTGAAATATATTTTCCTGTAGTTAAATTTTCACTTTTTCATGTCGTGGGAAAAAATTCTGTTATACGAGTATGTTAAAATTACGAGGGGCGTTCAGAAAGATTTACAGTAACACTCTATCTCCCGGCACATCCATTCGTGGAAGATAGGTTATTACTAGTACACCTGCAGGCGATAAATGGCGGTTGTTAACAAAGTGTGTAGGGAAAAGACAGTGTTCGTTTGTTGTCAAGTAGAGAAGGACGTAGACAAGATGGAAGGTGACTACTATGAACAAAGATGGATTGCATGGTATTTGTGTAAGGAAAATGACAAAACTATAAAAAATAAACAGTAAACTGGTCAAGAAATCCCTGTATAGAAGAATGTGAGTGCTGGTTGTCCGTCCATATAGCAGTTTCCCAGGAATATTGAGGTTGTGTCTGAAATGTATTATAGCTGACAAGCGTATAACTTTTGATGAACTGGAATATCAGGCAGGATTCGTCTCGCAATCCTGCACAGCATTACTCAGGAGGAATTGGTTACGAAAAGGTGTGCACACATTGGGTTTCGTGGGACTTGACACAAGCACAGATGGACAAAAAGGTTAAGGTCTGTCGTCGGCTACTGGAAATCCATAATGAAGATGCGGATTTTTTGGATAAGTTGCTGACAAGTGATGGTGTAATAACTAAACACCAGAAAAAATTCCAATCCATGGAACGAAATATCCACAGAGTTCCCAGTCCAAGAATTTTTGTGCTGCGATAAGCAGATGATCATCGTCTTTTGGGACACTTCACGCGTACTGCTAATGACTGACTTTCTCAAGGAACGACTGTCAACAGCGAGGTGTACTTCAATACCCTTACAGGACTTAGACGTATTCAGCAACAGTGAAAATGGAAGTGGTCTGCAGTAGTGTTCCTGCAACGGTCCCATGTGATACCACGATCGCAATGTTGGAATCGCTGGGATTCATTGATGCGCCGCACCCACCATATTCACCGGATCTAGTTCCGTCTGAATATGCGTTATTCGACAACATGAAAAACTAGTTGCAGGTTAAAAAAATGCCAATAATTTAGCTAGCTGTCCATTAGTGTTTTTAGTATAATTTAACGACCATTTTTAATGCTGAGGCACCACAGGCTATGGACACTGATGATACATGAAATAAAATGATAACTTGGGAAAGGAGTATTTTTTATTAAGGAAGGAAAGTTCCAGGCCTAAGTTTAGGGTAACTCCCCGGCCTTTTCCATTTATGAGGACTGAGGAAAATCTGAAAAAAAACACCTAAGACGTTCCTGGTGGCATTCGAACCGCGCATATCCCGCTGACCAGACCGCGCCTTAACGACCTCGGTCACCCGTGGCAGTCCCATGAATATGACTCCCAATTCATGACTTTGATGGCACGGTTTATTGATTTCGGTGTGAAGTGTATGGGGAGATCCCATGTTCCATAATAAAGAAGGTGCAAAACTACTATTTAGTAATTTCCGAACTTTTGGGAAACCTGGGTTAATGAAGAACCTAGAATCTATATAAATGTCATAGTGTGAATAAATAAATTTGTAGAATCTGTAAGAGCGTATATACATTCACAAAGCACAAGAACCCACTGCATCATAGAATTATTTAAAAAAAATTGTTTTAGTACCGTGCTTAAAGTGACAAGAATCACCCACGCTTAAACCTAACAAACTCACATATTTATGTCAGCATTTCCCTATAACATCGTGTGGCGTAGAACGACTATTTTCAGCTTTGAAAATTATTCTTACAAATAATAAAGTACGACTATTGAAAATCTAAGAAATTAGTCTTATTTTGTAAACAGAAAAATGCTAACATATGTTTCTTGTTTTTGTACAAAAAATTAAAAAATATAAAATAAATAAAGAATTCGTTATTTATTACGTATCTGATAAATGATTTGATATCTAATTAATAATAACATTTTCATGTAAATTCTGCCTCTAGTGATGAGCTGAAAATAAATATTGATATTTAAATTAAAAATATTTTGTTTTGAGTCAGTTTGGTATGTTTAGTATCATGTTATATCGTTTTGCACCTTAATTTATATTTTGTACTTTTTTTTCTCATAAACTGTATAATATCTTCAAATGTTGCAGATATTCGTGATAAAGTATTTATTAACATCAATTAACACTGAAAAATGAATTCTGATGATCTATATGATTCCATACAATCCGCCCCCTTTCTGAAGTATTTTAAATGTTCCCTTAATTGTTTACTTAAATCATTTGTTTTCTTTACCTTAATGTGAATGAATGATTTCAAATAAGTGTTTTGTATTTCATATAGAAATATTTAGATTAAAAAAAGTACGTCACGCAAGAGCTGAGCAAACTAAGCGAATTCCTCACCTAGTAAAAATACTTTAAAAACGAATATAAAAGTTGTATTAATTAATGAATTAAAATTAGTTATGGCATTATTGTGTTGTATTAGGGAAACAAAATTAGAATTCTTGCAATATATAAATATCAAAATTTGGAATTATTATTATTATTATTATTATTATTATTATTATTATTATTGTTATTGAGCTTAAATCATAAAAATTAATGGTATACTATTAATTAAATGAAATATATGATCACTGATAGACAACTTGTAGTGTGTTAAACTTTTTAAATGTAGCCATTTTATAAACTTACCCACTGATATCTTCACATTCACTAAAATACAGAGAAATAACAGAAAATTTCGAGTTACATTGTGCGTTTAAGAAAATGTTCATATGTTTCAATAAAATAAAAACATGTTTCTATTTAAAAACAATTGCTATGTACTAAGTAAATACACACAGTCAACAAAAACAATGGAAAGCTTAATCAATTTAATTGGCTTTGAAATTTAATTTATTTCCTGAAAACATGTAACGCAAACGTTTTCTAAAGGTTATTGTAGAGCGTTCTTATATACAAATATAATTTTCAAACACATATTAGATAATATTTCGCATTTGTTATCTTAACGATACTTGTGTTAAATATAAAGCACATGCATCGTTATAAATACAATTCATATGCTGAATTCATTTGTTCGTTTATTTTAAAACAACACAGAGAATATTTAACGCAAGAGCACTTTATACATTTCGGTATACCCCCTACTCCTAATGATGCAATTTCCCTAAGTTTCAGAAACTATTTTTCTTATTTGATTTAAATGGTATGTGGGGAGTTTTGTTGTAAAGAAGCAAACATTGGTGCAGTTGGAGCGAATTTTAAAATTTGGGTTTCTGGTAAACTCTCATTTCTAATATTCCGATTTCATTGATTTTTCGAAACTATTTTCCTTTTCTTTTATTTTACGTAGATGAAAAGAGTATGTATGCAAAGCGTAAAATTTCAGCGATTTGCCACAATCTTGACAAAATATCTGTCAGGGGCGGATATTTCGGCACTTCAAGAGCTTTGTTCCTACCCCTTTAAAGAGGCCACCTCCAGGAGTAAAGAATGAGACGAGGGTGACATTGGACAGCCACAGGATCCACACGGAAGGTGGGACACAGAGTTAGGTGGGTTCTCTAACATAGCTTCCAGATAGAACACGCCGTAAGCATTTCGAGCCCCTTAGAAGGGCTGCTTCCACTCCATACACTGGAGCAGCATTGCAAAGTGCAAGGCACCTGTCCATCTCATCGAGACACTTTGCACCCATCGGAATGAAGTATTAGGAGAGGAAAAAATTAGTGATATAGGGAAACCACCATAACAATTCAAGGTTAGAAAAGCCGGCACACAAGGATTTGAATCCGGAACATGCTTGGTATAGCTTACTTTCATCAGATAGAAAAATTTATTTTAAGAAATAAACGCTGTAAAGAAATTGGCAGGATATATTGTTAATGTGGAAATAAATACTTGTTTTTAGCACAAAATTGTATTCAAACTATTTTATGTATTAGACTAAATACATGTTTTTACCTTTATCCTCTATGGACTCAAGATATAGGTAATTGTTGATTTTAATATAATTGTATTATTTTTAATTTCGTTTTTCCCAATATCCTTTTTCATTGGATTGCGATAGAGAAGTTCTTTAACAGTATTTATGACCTCCTTAAAAAAATGGCACACCCTTTAAAATCTCTCTTGATATTCAAGCTAATATGGAATCAAATCTGGAGGGTAGGGCAGATGTTCCATTAATTGATACATCAAATTTTTCAATTTCGCAAACCTTCTGATTTATAAAAAATTTCCAAACATGGCCTTTCTCATTTAGTTAAAGATTGTAAAAGTAATCTCTATTTATATTTTTATCCTTCGGAAGATAGTAAATCAGTAAAATTCTTTTAGCGCCCCAAAAGACGATGCCATTACCTTCTCTGTTTATGGAACTGACTTTGTCTTCTTTAGCACTGAGCAAGCGCTTCTGTCCAATGTTTTGACTGCTGTTCGACCCTTAGGACGGAGGACCCAAGTCTCTTCTATAATTTATAAGTTGAGCCACAAAATCTCTTGACTGCTGTCAAAACTTTATATTTTTTTAAGAATGTTTTTAACATATTGTTAGCAAGTGTGACACCCATCTTGCGCAAAGATTTTAATAAACATTCTTCATATAAAATGTAGACCACACGTTCCTTTTAAATGTTCACAGTCTCAGCGCTTCGATGTATTTTAACATGCTGGACATCTAATAATATATCATCCAATTGTTTAATGAAATCTACTGTTATACCTTTTGGAGTCATTCGTGTGGCTCATCTTCAGGCTGTTTAAATGCAGTAACTTAATCTTTAGTCCTTGGAATTGAAGGAAGGGAATTCACACAAACTTTATAAATTTGATATGAAATTATTTTGACAAACTACGAGGGTGGATCATATTAACTTACAATATTTTTTAAAAAAATAGTTTAACAGGTAAGTGAAAGCAATTCAAATACAATGAAGTCCTGTCTCTTAGCATATTTTCAACACAGGAGCCAAGTCTCGCAACACATTTCTCCCATCATTGCACTAGTTTCAATATACCTGTCATAGAACTCCATCTTTCGGAAGTATAAGCATCTGCACACAGTCGATCGTTCTTCAGCAGAATTGAAGCGTTGGCCTCCTAGAAATTTCTTCATTGGGCCAAACAGATTAAAGTCCGAGGGTGCAATGTTCGTACTGTATGGTGAATGCCGGAACACCTCCCAACAAATTTCACGATGATAGTACGGACAGAAGCCGCAACATGCAAACGAACTTTGTCATGGAGCAGTTTGACATTTGCAACTTTACGTTTGTCACGAATGACACGGCACAACTTCACCAATACTCTTTCATGCGATGCACACACAGTGATCCCTTGTATATGAGTAAGAAATTCCACCTACAGAACACCGTCATATCCCAAAACCCTGGCACTAGAACTTTTTTCGCAGATTGCGTCACCTTGAGTTTCTTCTTTGCTGGGGATGTTTCCACTCCTTTGAGGCCTGTAGTACACAATACATCCAAGACTCATCAACAAAAGGGATGCACTTCTGCAGCATAACGCCTAGGACATCATCATTCGCTCGCTTTTCTGGCCCATCAGTCAGGTTGTTCGGTATGAATGGGCACACTACGAAAATTCAGTACTTCATGCCTGATATCACACACGGTACATGTTGAACAACTCTTGACAGGGCTCGCGGGTAGATACGCCGGTTGTTCGAGTTGCATTCTCAATGGCTGTGATATTCCGTTCGTTGAGTTGCAGCTGTTCCTGTCGTCCTGGACGAGACAAGTCGACAAGGTGCACAAGAGGTTCACCTCTTTGTTCTTCACAAGTTGACGACAATAACATGCGCACTATCTTTGTAACGCAATTCTCACCTCTGTCGCAAGAGCTATACTTGATCGAACATATGGCATCTCTAGCGCGAACTTCAAACATACATACATTTGCAAAATCTCACCGTCCCAGCTACAATAACAACGCCGGAAAAATTATTGTGAGTTACTTAATGATTCACTCTCGTTTATTTTATAAAGAACTTTATCACCACACGATACTAAATTGGAACCATTTTATGGAATACCCGTAACATGACTGCTTTAGAAAGCTGTATTAAATAAACTGTTTGGAACAATAAACATGTCAAATGAATGCTTAAGACAGATGTACCAACAGTAAAAATCTGTGTTTTGCTCATCACCTATGGTTGAGGTCCTCAAAAATTTCAGGCCACCTCTTATATTAAGTTGATCATAGTTATGACTTATATTTATATTTATATTCATATTCATATTCATATAAGGGAGCTCTAAGCCAAATTTAAGGATCTAAACCTTAAAACGGGTTACAATGGGTAACTTAGGCATTTTAGGTTTTTAAAAATGTCTGGTAAACATTTACATTTTATATAAAAGGTGAAGACATTTAACTACTATCAGTTTCCTCTCTGTTATCGCTTGTATAATTTTTCAGCTTTCCAAATTTAGGTGTTTACAAAATTAGTCATATTTCTCTTTCCTCTAATTGTATACCTCTATGTGTCTACAACACTCTCTACATACTTCCTTCCTCTCTCCATAACTTCCCCCATTTTTAAACTCAGTGGGAAATGACAGCTCGTTTGTACCATATTCATAATTTCAAAATCTGTAATCCAATTATCAACAATATGTGAGCACAACATACAATCTACCACCTTGTCCATTTTTGTATTCAAATGAAAAATCCCCATGTAAATCAAAAGCTCTTATTCCATTACATAGAACAAGATTATTTTCTTTACAGAAATCTAAGAGTTTTCCCCTTCTTTATTGGAGAATTTGTCCTTGATATGTCTTTTCTCTAACTCAAAATCCATCTCATACTGGGACCCATTTGGGCAAAGTAAGAGAGAAATAATTAAGAGGAAGATAGAGGGAAACTAACCTTTGAAGTACAACAGATCAGACCAGTATAAACAAAGACTGGACAGTACAGCAATAAATATGATGATCACTAATGTACTAATGCTCTGTAGTTGTCTGTGAGCTGGCTGTAGGAGAGGTGGCGATCTTCAATTACGAAAGCCGCATGATAAGGAGACCTGTGGGGTGCAGGCATGCTGATCACGTGCCCCCTTGCAATACTGCCCTCTAGCAATGAAGTCGTAAGACGAAGGTAGAGGAAGCAGAGGTCGCTGCGGCAGGCCAAGGCTCACCCCAGGCTGTAGTGCCAAATGAGAAGAAGTATTATATAGTCTGTTGGGCCATATTTTCAATAAATTTCTTTTAGTTTATTCTTATTCATTTAATTTCAAATTTGAATTTTATGAATATATATTTATGAAAAATATAGGAAAAAGAAACTAAAAAAATTAAAACATTTTATATCATCACTTGAAAATAAGTGTATCAACAATGATTTACTACAGTACTATTTTTCTTATGAAAGAGCTGTGCAATAAATGTAAATGTTTTAGTTTGAACATAAATGGCAACAATGGATGTGGTGGGTTATGGAATTTTGTTATATTATGTTGGTTTCATGCAGTGGCGCACGTTACTTTGGCAGCATTTGGCGAGACCGCATGGATTTTATAGTGTTAAATGTGTATAATTTGAATTACGTACAATAATTCGTTTTTCACAGAATAAAACGTAATAATTTTCTACCTCCATCTGTCTGTCTCTGCATTAGCAAAACCTGTGTGAATAACAAAACCGTTCAAGGTTGGCGTTAATGATTCATGAAAAACCGTAAAAACTTGTGTGATGAAACAGCAGAAAGCAGGTCGATTTGCAACAATATCGTTCTTTTTTCATTATGTTTTACGGAGGTTGTAGTTCGGCAGTTATAAAAGACTTCTGCATTTTTCTCCTGGCGCTGAAACTCATCGGGTGCTCATCCAATGAAAAATTCTATTAGACCACCTCCAAATAGCAAAGTCTGAACGAGAAGTATGCGACGCTTTTCATTGGTAATAACAGGTGAATTCGGCTCGCTTTTCTGAATGAAAGTTAATCTACTCGCTAAATGCACTGTTATTTGTACTTAAAGCTGGGTTCCTAGACAAAGGGACAGTGTTTGGAATACGTTTAGTGAAAGCGCCAAAATCCTTGCATTATGAAGGTAGCGTTCTGGGGGATTGCCTGGGAGTTTTACTTACACTACAAGCTCATATCCTTTACAGAACGATATGTGAGGTCATAAGTAGGACCAAGATTTTTGTGACCTAAATAGGCAGAGAAGGTGCTTAAAATAATGTATTATGATCTAATATAGTCTAACATACCTAAAACCTATGAAAATGCACTAGATTTAATTTTTAATAATAAGATATAATTTATAGAAACAAACTCAGAGTACAATAAATAGTTGGTTGGGTTGATACATCTACCAGAATTTCACCCATTTTCTTACACCTACTGATGTTTTTCAATACTTTATATAACAAACAAAGCTTTAAAAACTATTAAAATGAATTGTATTTAGCATAAATATAGAGTATGTAGCACAGTTTATAAGAACAGATTTCTAATACCATAGTTAAGTTTAACTACAGTTAGAACGTTCTGTTTTTACCGCTTACCGATTTTTGTTCAATATTGAGTTATAGTATATAATAATATGATAAATTATAAAAAGTAAATGATTGACAAATATCTGGCTTCTCTCTGCTTCTTCAGAAGAAATTATTTCTATATCTACAGTTTTTCTAGTATCTGTCTCATTTTTGTTTTATTGCATCTTCAGTTTTTATTGGAAACTCTATTTAAACTAAGTATTTTTTTTTCGTCGATTAAAATATTATCAGCTTATCGAACCTGAGATTGATCAAACGGGCTGATCAAAACCAAAATCGCACTTAGATGCTGCTTTATTACATCAGCATTGTCAATAACACATTTTATTATTTTGAAACATTCACCTTTGTACCTTCGGGCCTTAATCTACCCAAGTTCGCGGGTTTAATCCCTGCTGGGGTCGATGATTTTTTCGAGCGTAAAAATCCTAAGTAGACATAATAAATAATCGAATGACTTATTCAACTGCTATGAGTTTGAAAACTTGAACAAAGGTCAATGGCAGTAGCCATGTGTGCTGTGGGATAGAAGACCTTGATTTTCACTTTGTTTAGCCTCAGAACAGGTAGAACAAGTTAGGTAATACTAAATCCATTTCTGCTGCTTCCCAATGAACAAAAAACGACCTTGAGATCATTCTGATAAAGCTACAGAAGCGAACCGCTAATCTGTTTCGACCAGTTCGTGTATTTGTCTGATTCATGCCAAGTCTTCCGCGTGGGCAAGGTCAGTTTTATTTTAATGTATTTATAGTTACAAGTTTTACTTGTTAGACGTTTGGTTGTAATTAAAAATGATAAAACGTATTAATCAATCACAAATTTTACTTTTGCACAGTGAATTTTTACTCTCTCCTCATTTCTTCCATTTTGTATGAGTGTCTCTGAATATCAGATCATTGTAATGATTCCCCTATAACACACAAACAGAAAATGAACTCGACCAAAAACCACTGCGAATCTTTTGTTTATTCGCCAGGACTATTCAAAACACTTAACTTGGTCAAAGTAAAGTAGTTTTTCCATGATGTCCTGAAAGATGAATGTTCTGTTGTAACTCTTCCGAAATAACTTGTTTTAAATATGTTCCAATCACTTCAGCGGAAGTGGAACGCATTTTTTTTCCATGATGACAAACGTTTTCTCTGACAAGTGGCTGACTATGACAATTGATACCTTGAAAAACATCTTGTTGTTGCTTGTAATAAAGAAAAGTAGCTGAAGTACTTTAATGGTGTAGTAAAGAATTTATTAAGTCTCTTAAATTCTATTTTCATTAATAATAAGTGATATCTTTCCATTTTTGCTTTAAAAATGCCTGTTTTAATTTTGTTATTGTTTATTTCCAGTATTTTAAATGTGTTTTGCCTGCCTATTTTAACGAAAATAAATACCTGAACGACCTCTCTACTTATGAGTTTCAAATAACACGGGCATCCCAACAATCAACTACGGTTTTCTGTGTCAGGCCAGAAACTTAAGAACACTATCTAAAGTTTCTTGTCATGTGTTTAGGGTACCAGTAGATAAGTGTTTCTAAGAGATGTCATTGAAGATTTTTAGTTCCTATGTAAGAACGACTCCTCTAATTACCTTATTAAGCACGGTAGTTATGGAATTTTTGTGAGATTCAAATTTTTCTTTCATAATTATTCCTCTCATCATTGATAATAGAATCTTTGATGTGGCTTTTACTTCTGCTACTGAATAACTCGTAATCTGCTTCAATTATTAATGAATACTGCTGTTTATGAAATCTAGGGATGTAGTTCTTGAAAGGCTTATGTTATGAAACATTTTATTAAAGTATAACCTTTCATTATACGATATGCCATACAATCACTGTAAATTGTTTTCTTATTGTACTGTTTCTTTCATGGTTCTAGTTTAACACACAGAGATATATGTCATCAAGTAGACGAGTAATTGTAACTTGCCTGCATACAGCTGAAGAAAACAGTAATTATCGTTACATTCTAGTAGTGAAGGTCAAATGCAGCGGACAATGCTTTGTTTCCAAGATTCAAATGACTGTATGTTATTAACTTTTACACCAGAATCATATAAAACCCCACCCTTATACTGATCTTATTTAAATTAATGTTCTTAATATCTATACACGCTGTTTTATTTAAGAACAAACTTAATGCTAGAAAAACGTTTTATAATCATTATTGGTGCCTCTGTATAGGCTTAACTGTGAAAAGAGCGCATCAATTGCAAATTTGATTTCGGAAATATTCGCGGTGATGATTCATTCCGCATACGCGACGCGCTATCAAAATGTTCTAGAATTGGTTCTGTTGCAAAGAAAACACTTCATATACCTAATTTTGAAAACCATTTCTTTTGAAATGGTATCCTAGTATCCTAGAATAGCAATACACCAGTCCCAGCATTTCTGCCACTTTTGGAATATCGCCCTCAAAGTCATTGTTGTAAGTAAGTCTTCAATTCACACTGTATCTTGTTAAAAGTGGTTATTTAATTGTGTGTAATCCCGTTTTAACTTCTGAGGCGGTGGACACTGATGATACAAGAGCTGAAATGATAAACTGGGGAAAAAAGTTTTTTTTAAAGGAAGGAAGCGTTTCAGGCCTAAGTTTAGGGTATCTCTCCGGCATTTGCCCTTAATGAGGACTGAGGAAAACCTGGAAAAAAACCTCAGTCAGGGAGAACGGTCTTGGTGGGAATCAAACCCCATATTGACGCTCACGAGTCCGCGCCTTGACGACCTCGGCCAGATGTGGTGGTTTAACGGTCTTTGCCTGCACATATTCAAACAACACGCCAACGATGGCAGCCAGCGATGTCGTTGGTTGTTCTACGATGTTCTTGCACAAGTTCCCGGACTTATTAAATTAATATTTTCACGGATGATGCTCGTCATCTTTTTGAAGCCCCCGTATCACTCGTCGAAACAGTTTACTGTTTCTCTGTGCCGATTCCCCAAGTTTAACGCACAATTTCATGTTAGTATTGCTGCTCCATCATTTGTTTTTTATTTCATTCCTTCCTATTGCATATTTTATCCCTTATAACTATTGGTAAAGTAATAATTATTGTAGCTTCTATAAAATAGGCTTAGCTACTCACATTCACATTTTCTGAATCATACTGTAAACACTTCTTTCGTTTAATTTCTTCCATAACTCATCTTCTTTCGTTCTGTTTTGTGTAAGTATTCACGACTTTGTCAATAACAAGTCAGGATAGATTGCAAATAAACCGCAATCTAGACTAGAGCAGAGTGTGCCATGCTTAGAGAAGTACCCACCGGTATCAACTGCACGAAAGCGGGATATGTAAGATCGAATGTTTCGAAGGATTTTAACACAGAAAACACGGTCGTATCATATTCAGCCACTTCATAAATTAGACAATGAAGACTATGTATAACGAGTGCATCAGCATATTTGTATCGATAATATCATTCGATTGCGTAACAAAATTCTTTTGTTTTGTTTTGTTTTGTTTTGACTGGATTGTACATTGAAACGCGTTGAAGCAAACTTTCATTATACCCCAAAAACTAAAGATTTCCGGACATATATTTATATGAACTATTTTCTTGTTTTGGTGTGAGGAACCCGCCACCAAAGTTTGTAAAAGTATTTCTGAAACATCTCATATATATTAATAGGTAATGTTTAAATCTAATAGTATATGCGCTTTGTGCTAAATTATGACTGCTATTTCTCCATCTCTGAGTTAACTTGCGGAGCCAGTGATAGTTTATGCGTATGTATCACAAATTTTATCAGCGATACTTCTATCTCTCTCAATCAAAATATCCTGTAGTCAAATACAGAATGAGAAAGGAATACCAAAAGTATCTCAATCTAATAAGTATCTAATATCCCAGCTTTTATAATGTTACGTTAAATGAATTTAATGCTATAATAGGTGAACACACATAAATTAGATAATTATATTTAATTATGGAATCAGTGCGCACATTACTATCATCTGTTCTATAGTTAGCTGAGATTGACAGTTTGATCATTTAATTCGACAAGCATGCAGATTATTTAAATAGTTTTGACTACAGCCCGCAAGGGTAATTTTAATAAAATATAATAAAAACAAAACCACACGTCTCGTTTTCACATTTATAATGAATACCTACGATTTCTTGCTGCCCTTCACTTCCAAGGTTAAGGTACAAAATTGCACAGCATACACTGACATGGGCTGCTTTATCATGTATCGTGATGTCACGAGCACATATGTGCATGTACGGAATCTCAATTGTATCTTGCATAAGGAGCTTCCTCGAGCTTAGAGCCACGAGTCCTTGATCAGAAAAGGGGTATCGGAATAAACATTTCTAATATTACTACAAGTGGAATTTTCACCATACTTCCATTATAAAAGAATTTTTTATCTTCATCGAGACATAACCGTGAGGAACATTCACATGGTTCATTTTTGATTTACCGCTATACTTTCAGCTATTTCTTATTCTATTTCTTCACTTGTTTCTTTGGAAAAATTCAGTACCATTACATTTTTATAACAGTCTAGTATTACTAACTTTTGAATTAGTAACTATTATTAATCTAATTAAGCGTATATTTTAAAATTATTAAATGCATATTTATGTTTACATTCCTCATAATGGTTTCGAAATTATATCCAAATATATAAAAACTATTAAACTGAGTTCTAAGATTTATTTGCAAAAGTAATAATGTTAGCAAACCTCGAACCATGCAAGGCATCTAATAACACTATTGCACATGACCAAGTGCATACTATAACTTCTTTAAGCGCGAGAAAAATACATTTTAAACAGAAATTTAATACCAAATATAGAGAAAATAAATAGCAACAATAAACAATTAATTTTGTAATTTTACCTCCCAACAATTAATTTTGTAATTTTACCCATTAAATACTAACACTGCAATATTGATAACATATGCAGATATTTAGATAATGTTCCTTCCATTTAACTTGTAGTGAAAAACACGCGAAGCATTTCTTTGAAATACGGATCGTCTCGTAATGACCGGAACAATTTAAATGTATAATCATTCTCTGTTTATAAATATTAGGGGCTGTCTAAAATAGTGTATGATTCACGTGTTAAAAAGTGATTTTACTTTGTGAGTAGGGTGTTTGCGAAGGAGGCATGTGTCATAAAAAGATATTTTTCTCTATGTTTCTCAATTCAGATTAAATGAATCGTATTTTATCACTTAGCTTTATGAAAACCACGTGTTTATTTCGTGATATTGATCATTCCTCATATTGTTCCATTCTTATGTTCTTATATTTTTTTTTATCTTGTGACTAATTTCAAATTGGATTTTAAAAGTAAAATTATTGTTACATAAACATTACCCCTTTCGTCTTTCGGATTTAATCTATTTATTTTACTGTCATAAAGTTGGAACAGAAATAAATAAAAAAGTAGCATTTCAAACCTTTATATAAGCTATTTTTTCAAAACTTATAAATGCTTAAAAATATATACAACGACAGAGTTATTAATGCATTTTCTATCCTTTGTTTCCTTACAACTTGAAGTGGAAATTAGTAACAGAAACCACATAATTATAAGGTGATAGTATAGCAATTTAATGAACCTTGCTAGAAAACCCAGAAAAGTTTCTATAAAAGAAAAACATACATTTAAATTGCAGCACAAGGTTGATTTCGAAGTTCAGGAAAATGAGTTGGTGACCCATCATAGTTAAAACAGTCCAAATTGACAGGCAATGAAAAGATACCAAAAATGTGGTGCTAATAATGACATCATTTTTAAAATAAACATCAAAATGTACTGGTTCTATTTATTACAAAGTGAGGATGGCGGGGGAAGAGAGTATGAAACTTATATTTAGATGATTTTGAACCTTCCCCTTAATATCTATATTGGCATGTTTTTTGTTTAAATTTAATTTATGTTACATGGGTCTTTATTCAGACTGTGAAGTTTTTAAATGAAAGCACAGTATATTATATGACACTACATATAAAGCGAAACTGTGATTTCAAAACATAGCTTTCTGTAGACAAGAATTTCTCCTGCAGATTCCAGACTGTTAGAGCAGTAATCAATAAATTGCTGTCATGGAAACCAGAAGAATGACTTTCTTAAAATCAACGTGCAAGTAAAATACACTACTCATCCGAGCAACTAAGGGTTTTTACAGGCATGAATCAAATGTTTTTATTCGTTTAATATTTTTGTGTTTTAATTATGTATTTAATTATAAATTATATTGTTGTTTTCTTTTGCGGAAGGTATAGTAACGGTAATATCTTCAGAAAATAATTAACAGAGAATAACTTTGAAGCTCTACATCAAATTAAAAATTATAACCTCAGTAAATAGTTAACGATTATGATATATATGTATTGTATTGTAGAGTAGAGACATTTTGATAGTTAAATAAAGTATGCATGTAAAACTGAGAAGTATCCAAAATGAAATGCTTTCGTAATGCAAAGGGATGCACACTATTGTATCATATAAGAACTGACGCCATTAGACAAGAATTAGATGTAAGAATATTAACACATATTGCTAAATACAAACATGTCTTTGAAACCTACGAGATTATGTACATTTAGAACTGATAATGGAAGATTACCTAAACAAGCTTACTCTTACAATCCAGGGAGAAGATGAAAATGGCTCAAGAAAAGACAGGCTCCTCTTTGCTGCCTTTGCAAATTATTCTCCATTTCATTTCGTTCAATTTTTCTATTACTTAATTTTTTTTTTTTTTAAGAATCACAATGGCATACGGGACCTTGATAACTGGAGTAAGGGTTCAGTAAATAAATTATACCTAGGCACTCTGAGATAAAATCACATTTGCAAATTTATTAAGCAATAATGTCAATTTTTATTCCAGAGTTAAACGGATTTTAGGTTATGTAAGCTAATCTTCCTGTAACATAGGGGCTAGGAAGAAGTAGTAGCAACACTGTTACCATGTTGATAATAAACATGTGAAGGCGTTGTTGTTTTCAGCACGTCTAAAAGAAGAGCAAAGCTCTTCAACACTTTCAGAATCACTACTGCGCTGCATATAGGGGAGGTTATCAAGTAGAAGTGGAAACTTATATCGCCATAAGGCGATGCTTTATAAAATTGAGCAGAGTGCATGGATTAAAATTAAAATGTCACTCAAAGGGAACGCGAGGGAATGTCATGCCGGTCTACGAGTAGTCTGTGATAATGAAATCTTGCCATTTCAAACGGTGGCTAGTTGGGTGTCAAACTTTCAACAAGTACATCATAGTGTGGACGTTTCACCACGTGTGGGTCATCTTGGTTTCGAACTACATTACATTTATTTGATTAAACCATTACTAGAGTTGGATCGGCGAAGCAGAACAGCGAGGGAGGTAGCCGCAGAAGCCGAAACAAGTCAAACAGCAGTGTTGTTGTACAAAGCCCCTTCTAAAACATAAAAAATGGCTACTAATACCAATTTCAACGGAATTTCAATTCCACCCTTCTCTCTCTCTCCTTCCATCCCCCCTCTCTCTCTCTAGAAAAGGATATTTGGGCACCAAATCCTCAAAAAACTGTTCCACTATCAGAATTATTAAACACTTTGCCATGTATTCGAGTTGTGGCATACACCATACGCCACTGCTTCATCCAAGCATTTCCCCAATTATTTGAAGGAAGTAGAAGAAACATCTTTGACCTCTCCGTACTTTGTAATGTTTCCTGTCCAATTTCTCTCCAATTCCCAGAGTATGTTGAATACCTAGCCTTTTGATTTCCCCATATTGGTGCATGTCCGTTCTATTCAATATTCTCAGTGTACACTTTTACCGCTCCGTAAGATATGTTTAATATCTGAAGTGTTTTAGAAGGAAACAAAGGCGATCTCTGACCTCGACACCCTCTAGTAATTCGCAAAAGCGGAAGAAGTGAAGGTTGTTGGCATATTTATTCTGCAGGGATAATTGGGTCGCTTTCATACAGCCACACATTAATGTCCAGACCCAACAACTACCTTCTAATTTATGAGCGTCTGGCAAATATAGCCAGACACTCTTTAATTATTAATACATCTGCTTCGAGTCATCGTAGTTGCACGGGGACTATGTAAGACCTCAGAAATAATCTCTCGGGGGCACAACACAGTACGAAAGATTGTACGTGTAGCTCCCTTATCTTGACATTTCTTTGTCGTTCTAACACTTAGAACATCAATCCTGAATCCTTTCCTTGGGACTTAAAAGGCTCTCATTTGCCTTACCATTCGTTTTGTAATCTCTACCACAATTTTTCTGTAAATAAACTCTTATTAGAAAGTAGTCGACATTGCGTTTCAACACTTAAATGACCAACCTATCCACGCATCCTTTGGCTTATCGTTAGGGCATTAACGTCTTTGGCTCCCGCCGGCGAAGCGTCTAGCAGAGGACACCGCCGGCACCGGGACACGGTAGTTCGGGACACTATATTATGATAAAAATCCAAACGTTGACATCTACATGTGTTTGCAAGTTTCTTAGATAAACCAATTGTAATAAGAATTCGCACACAACAAAATATCATAAATGAAAATCCTATATTTGGGTCACTAGGTCAATGAATGCGAGTAGACCTTTGTCTCAGAAATTTAGTATGTAGCATCGGTGGTCAGACTGAGCTGGGAAGATTTCCAGAATATGCACCAATTAATGATGGCAGCCCTTCTAAAGAAGCCAGAATTACAAGACTGTTATCCGTCCGGTATATGGGAGCAAACTCAACATTTCATTGATAGGATGATGTTACTCCCCGCCACGTTCAATAAACGCAGGCATGAGTATTGACCAATGAAAAGAAAGCAAAACATGTTGGGTGTGAGCGTATTAGACACAGGTAGAGGAATGCGAAAGGAAAAGGAAATTGAAAGCTGTCGATGCTTAACTTGTAACAGCACAAGTACAAAAAACAAGAATAGCATAAATGGAATAAGTCGATGCATGCTAGCAGTAATCGTCACCCGTACCTACCCCCATTATCCGATGTTCTTCTTGAATGCCCCGTTAAGGCAAGTGATTTCCTTTAGAAAATTATAGAACTAAAATAATATACAAATTGAGAATTATGCAGAACTGCAGTGTTTGCAGCTGGGTCTTTTGTATTAAACGTTTCAAACAGATTTATTCATTTCATGCTGGGTTTGAAATATATTATATTCAATTACTTTGTTACACGATAGAAAAATCTATACCTGCTTATGAGACTATTTTTGATAAATGAAACATTTGTGTCAACAGAGAGTAAACAGCAACTTGGAGGCAACAGTGTTGTCAATTGATTTTGAGAAAGCTGTTTATGTTGCGATGAAGGAAATGTGAGCTAATCTGCATATCAAAGAATGTCTTTTCTGTCTCACCCAAATCAAGCATTTGTTTTACCATCAGAGTATAACAATACGGCCCCAAAAATTGAGAAATAATTAAGATACACTTTTGGAATGCCATATTGGGACTCTAGTGAAATTATTGATTGCTATTCTTTCGGTTTAATGTCAGATGAATCCAATGATGAAATATATGCAGCTACTTGTGAAAATGACACATCGATAAAGATTTACTACTCCCCTCCATCATCAAGCGTAGTGCTTCATTACAGAGGACTCAAACAATCTTTTCACTCGCATTAAAATAGTTAATTTTATTTCTGCCATCCAGATATTTATATAACTTTTCTATTATAATAACTAAAAATTGCAAATTGACAAGTGCTGCAAAACCAAGGTAGGTCAACAAGGAATATGGTCATTTTGAAATAGAAGAAGAAATGTGAGCAATATATTGCTGAATGTAGACGATGAATAAAGTTGCAATATGAATTCACAATGCCATGAAGGAATTATTATAAAAATAATAAGTGTTCTCATGCCTAAAAAGGATATATAATAACATAAAATATCATATATAACTGACAATTCTATCCCAATAACAATTTTTAAAACAGCTGTGCATGAGATTGCTAATGTAATTTAATACACTTTCCTTTGTTATTTGCACGTTTGCATTCTCTATTACACTGTCCATCTTAAGTCGGTAAAAACGCTTGAAAAGAACAACCTGCTGGTTATTATACAACCTGAACTAAGAAATCCAACCGTGTAACGAAAGTATCATGGTGAAAATGGAGAAAAGCCCTGTTGACGTTTACAACTACGGTAAAAAAACGTCTACGCCTATGGGAACTTTGATAAAGTTGTGTTAACGCCCCCAAGGATGCACGACGGACCGCATTATAGCATGTAATGAACTATAAACTTCAAAAGAGGAACTATAACCAAGAGAATAACAACGTACACAAAACCATAATTCAGTGTTTAAGGCTAAAATGTTTAAAGTGATTCTTAATGTCTAATTAAAAAGAAATAAAATTTATTTACTTGCCTGTCGAGATATTATTATGGATGATTTCTACGAACAGAGGCACCAACATGATAACAAAACATGGAACATATATAAATAACCATCTAGAAATGAATATCTTCTCCTTCATTACTTTGTTAGCAAACAACTCAAATATAATTTCAACAGAATCATCCCTTAAATATTTCTTAATCCGTCATTAGTAGTTAACAAAGATATATTATTCCACACACATGCACTCATTTTAGCCTAAGTTGGAAAAGGAGATTTTAATTCCCCTGGTATACAGTAAAATTTTTCTGGCGAAATGAACTCCGATCAATTAACTTATTGGCAATAAGGTCAATGAAACTGGTTATCCCATAGTGAATATGCAGTAGAGTTAGACTGCTTAGACGACCGGTCGTAAAAAGAAAAAAGTGTTTTTGTTTTTTAATATTGTTTAAAGTTCGTTTTTACTACTGAGGCACCACAGAAGATGCACAGAATGAGAAGGAACAGTTGAGCATAGAAACTATAAGTATGAATTATACTAATCTTTTAAATTCACACTAAATTTTCACGATAAATGTTTTTTTTTTTAATTTTCAGATAATTACATCATTAAAACTATACACTTGAGTATGGTAAGATCCAAAAACATATCCCTGTGAAAAGTTAGGCGTTGTGTATAAACGGTTTACTGGTAGAAATGTTCAACATGCTTTACATACTTGCAATAGCAAAATTTCCCAAGTTCGTTATAAGTTTAAGAGTATTAGTATTGAATTCATTGCATGCCTATTATTTCTTTGGACAACTCGTAAAAGTATGCAGTAGAAAGAATAGAATCTATTCTGCCCGGAATTTTCCTACTATGCACCAAAGCAAATGCGCCAATGTCTAAAACAGAGAATTTCTCATAACTAAAAACCATAAATGTTCAAAGCTTGTTTTATATAGTTCTTGTAACACATTTTGAAATTACACGATGAACGTCTTGAAAATGACGAGTGGTTATTTGGAAATGCAGTTTGCACCTACAAGGCTGCTGAATTGATTTATGATCATATAAATAAGGAACAAAGTCTCAAATTTCATTATACTTTTGAAGAATCCACTAGCATTAGCATCAGTTATATGATGCTTAGCATATTATAAAGAAAGTGTAGTAAAGGTTAGGAATTACACTCTCAGATACCAGAATTGTAGCTTGTATTGCTTAAATGTTCGCCTCCACTATCATTTTGTAAGTCATTAAAGCGATAAAATCTTTTGGGGGAAATAACGTATCAAATTTATAAAATATATGCATACTACTATAAAAGTTCCTTATGGCTGGATTTTTTTTTTTTTTTTTTTTAATAATCCTGAATAGCTACAAAGTCCTCGTTTGGACGCTTGGCCAGCTTAATGAGGGTTTGCTTGGCACGGGAAGCACGCTATTTGCCGGTAGAGTCGGATATTCATAGTCCCTTAAATTCAAGTGCATAGACTTGTACAGCACACCCAACACCAATGGCATTTGTACAAGATCGAGTTTTTCTGTATGCCAGTGTCTATTGCTTTGTGTCGCTAGATGGCCATGTAAATAAAACCATGCTTCGTCCGTAAAAAAGGGGGGAAAAAAATGAAACACTGTTCAATAGAGGGAAGAATGACATTGTCCAACCCTGATTTGTAGAAATTAAATTTACTTCCATTATCGCTTTGTTGCATTCCTTAAACTATTTATCTTATGGGGTTTTAATTTGATCAGTTTAGTGACATTCCAGGCCAAGGTTTGCGAAATTCCTGAAAAATATGCAAGCTTTCTTAGTGATTTCTATGGACATGGTGCTAACTTTTCTCCGATGTCATCTGTCAGAACACGGCGTTTTACTTTTGGTTTCTTATCAAGAACAGATCCCGTTTCCCTATATCTATTCATAGCATTACGAACCGTTTCTCATACACATATTAAAGTAGCATCCACTTTGCTCATGCACAGAGACACCGGACGTTTTTCAGTCCTAATGGGTAAAAAAGAAAAAATCACGTGCTAGCTCTCAAAAATCTCTCTTTGAAATAATTTTATCAACTTAGAGGTTTTCATTCAAAATAGTATAATAGTTTACTTTATATTTAGACTGACAAAGCCATAATTTTAAGTAGTAGTAGCAGCAGCAGCAGCAGCAGCAGTAGTAGTAGTAGTAGTAGTAGTAATAGTAGTAGTAGTAGTAGTAGTAGTAGTAGTAGCAGCAGCAGCAGCAGCAGCAGCAGCAGTAGTAGTAGTAGTAGTAGTAGCAGCAGTAGCAGCAGCAGTAGTAGTAGTAGCAGCAGCAGCAGCAGTAGTAGTAGTAGTAGTAGTAGTAGTAGTAGTAGTAGTAGTAGTAATATCAACAGTAGTAGTATCAATAGTAGTAGTATTAATAGTAGTAGTAATAATAGTAGTGGTGGTAGTAGTAGAAGTAGTATCAATAGTAGTAGTAGTAAGAGTAGTAGTATCAATAGTAGTAGTAGTATCAATAGTAGTAGTAGTAGTAGTAGTAGTAATAGTAGTATCAATAGTAGTAGTAGTAGTATCAATAGTAGTAGTAGTATCAATAGTAGTAGTAGTATCAATAGTAGTAGTAGTAGTAGTAGTAGTAGTAATAGTAGTAGTAGTAGTAGAAGTAGTAGTAATAGTAGTATCAATAGTAGTAGTATCAATAGTAGTACTAGTATCAATAGTAGTAGTATCAATAGTAGTAGTAGTAGTAGTAATAGTAGTAGTAGTAGTAGAAGTAGTATCAATAATAGTAGTAGTATCAATAGTAGTAGTAGTAGTAGTAGTAGTAGTATCAATAGTAGTAGTAGTAGTAATAGTAGTAGTAGTAGTAGTAGAAGTAGTATCAATAATAGTAGTAGTATCAATAGTAGTAGTAGTAGTAGTAATAGTAGTAGTAGTAGTAGTAGCAGTAGTAATAGTAGTAGTAATAGTAGTAGTAGTAGTAGTAGCGTAGTAGTAGTAATAGTAGTAGTAGTAATAGTAGTAGTAGTAATAGTAGTAGTAGTAGTAGTAATAGTAGTAATAGTAGTAATAGTAGTTGTAGTAGTAATAGTAGTAGTAGTAGTAATAGTAATAGTAGTAATAGTAGTAGTAGTAATAGTAATAGTAGTAATAGTAGTAGTAGTAGCATAGTAGTAGTAGTAGCAGCATAGTAGGGGTAGTAGTAGTGATAGCAGCAGTATTAGGTAGTACTTTCGTGAATAGTCAAACATTGTTGAGCTAAGTATGAGACAGGAGTGACGATACACATTAATGCATTGTCCGCTTCTTTCATTTTGGCGTGTTTAGATTAAATGAGTGATTCTGCCTAATACAGACAGGGCTTGTCCACTTGCAAGACAACGCACAACACTGATGTACAGTACTATAGGGGTACCAGATACACGGAAATATGCTACTGTGCAACATATCTGGCACTTAGACCAGCCCTATGATGTCATCGTTTTTTAAGATTCGCTGACGCTCAAAGGTTAGAGGATCTACGCTCTCAGAGACGAAGTGTATATTATTATTATTATTATTATTATTATTATTATTATTATTATTATTATTATCATCATCATTATTATTAATGCTCTCTTTTTATCGTTTTTGAATGATTTATTTTAATAATTTCGAAACTTCTGGTTCATAATGAAAAGAATTCAACTTCGTTTAATGTGAAGATTCTGAGAGTGCTCTCCGGCAGGTGTGATCATTTGTTTTCTTGGACTGCTTATGCTGGCCTCAACTCTTGCAAGGGGACCTGCCGTCTTGCGTTCTGAGAGTGCAGTCTTCAAAGAAGAACGAAATGGTTACTCTTCACATTATAAGATGCAGTTTCTAAGGAAACAAAACCCCTAAGTTTGCGCACTACAATCTGCGAGGTACTAGCGTAGTAAGAACTATTCATTACAAGAGTCTTGTACAAGTTTCGGGTACAGTGATGCGTACAGTATAAGGGTAGGAAATGTAATTAATTGTTTATCTTACCATTATGCGCAGGGTTTTAATATAAGAAAGTGAAAAGTTAGAAATAAGTTATTCATAAAAGAAAAATTAGATATTTATGTACCGAAATATTCTAAAATTGAAACAGCAAATGTTCAATGAATCATGTTGATGTATTTCATAATATTTTAAATAGATATAAAATGATATTACTTCAATTATTAATAAAACAAAAACGTAAATAAAATTTTTAAATTGTCCTCTCCAAAAAGTATATTTTAAAGAGAAAAAAATGTAAAGTTAGCGAAGGCTTACGAAATTAAAATAACAATTGATCATATCTAAGTTATCTTAAACTAGTAATATTCTGCTAAAACCGCATGGGCTCTGATGAATAATAAAATAAAAAATAATCTCAAAGCTTAAAAATATTAACTAACTACTAGGTAACAAATCTGAATTAAAGTCAAAAACTATTAGTAATTGTTAATGCTATATACGAGGCGTGTTTTTAAAGTAAGTACCGATAGTTTTTTTTAATAAAACATTACTTTCCAAATATTTTATTTTCATTCATTTCCTTACATCTTTCACTACTCCTCCACAGAGCCTCAGCTGTTACTGAGGTACTTGTCATAACAGGAAACCAGTTTTTTATGCCTTCGTCAAAGAATGATGCTGTATGCAATGAAAGCCAAGTGCATATTTCCACGACTGTCATTAAGCAGACGAAGTTGCATCCTCACTATTCCATTACACATTAATTGTTTCCATAAACTTTACAATGTGACTTAGACACCTTAATGACGGTCGTAAAAATGTGCACTTGGCTTTCATCGCAAGTGACATTCTTTGATGAAGGTATAAAAAAAACTGGTTTAAGTGCCTCAGTTATGGCGGAAACTCTGTGGAGAATGAAAGGGGCAAGAGAGGAAAAAAAATAACATATTTGGATTGGAAAATAATGTTCTGTTTGGTTAAAAACATTATCGGTACTTACTTTAAAAACACACCTCGTACTAGCCAAACTTATCGGAATATCTCAACACATATTGCTAATGACTTCATTGCTGATTTAATTTGTTTGAATGATATTACAATAAAAAGAGGTATTGCATATAATAAATTGTTTAGAAATCAGAACTCTAAATCGGGAAGTGACATAGCAACTAAATTATTAAATAATGTAAGAATAATCTGATTAAATCTTTCGTATATATCATAAAGTAATCTGTGATAAAAGATACATTAACAGTTGTTTTAAGATAATTGTTATTGTTTTATTTTTAAAAAGGGAAAGAAAATCCTTGTTAGAAATTTAAGACCAGTTATGCTTTCTCAGTATTAGCTAAACTTCACGAAAAATGCTAATAAATGGAATAACAAACTTTTTAATGATATTCAATATGACATTAGAGCAAAAAATCTAGTAAAATGATTGCACTAATATTTCACTCAAAATAGATCACTGAAGCAAGGTCATCGAATCTTTCTTCTCATGCAGTCTTTCACTTCTGCCAGCACTGACCATGTGAGGTGCCACCCTCCCCCAAACTACTGACTAATAGGAAACAGTAACGGGATGAGCTAACTACATGATAAACAAAGAGCGGCAAATGGCTTTGGCCTCAAATATTGAGTGAAAATATAGCGGATTTTGTACAGAATATCCTTACAAAACTTTATAGACAGTATATTTTGATACTTATCTAAAATATATTACTGTGTTAATAACAGTGTTTTGTTACTGATTCTTGAGAAATGTCATAGGAGTTGCAACTATCTTTCATCACATCTATAGCGAACAAAGAGGTACACCGAGATTGAGTATAAAGTTGTAACTGTTATGATTAAAATTAAATATGACTGATCTTGTAAAGTTGCACAGGATCAGCTCTTGAACTGCTGTAGTTTATATGATAATCTACAAAAAAATGTGAGTTAGGCAGAAGGCAATACTCTTGGACTTTCTTATAAAGATTGTAATATACACAAGCCTATGGGTATTAATATTGAAAAAATCCTTTCATACAAAAATATATAGACAATGTTTGTATCAATATATCTATTTGTTAATTTTTTTACAGAACTCTCTGGTGTAACAGTAAAAATAATTTATTGTGGTTGGATTCACTCACACGTTCAACATTGAGATAAAATGTAGGAAGATCGTTTAAATACCTTACTGAATATATAAGGCCTCAGAAGAAAGATACTATAAGAATACACCAAATGAAAAGAATGGGACCAGGTACAGAGGGGAGGGAATTGTCACTGCAATATAATTATATATTATTGAATAATTCTTCTCTTAAATTCTAGAAATTTTAGGACCAATAGTGAAGTGCAGTCATAAAATAAACGATATATTTTTTATTTGTTTATATAAGGAAGAACTTTTAACATCTCAGGTCATCAGCGTCCCATTCAATTCAGGGCGTGAAACAGCCGATAAATTTTGCTCAGAGGCCTCTTCTTTCAGGCTTGAGGTTCTTTATCGTGCCATAAATGTACGACACGAGACCCACGGCTTTACTTCCCTTCCGAAGGAAGCCATTCTTAGGATTGGCCCGAAAAAAGCCATCGATCCTGGCCGGGTTTGAACCCGCGGCCTTGGGTTTATAAGGCAAATATGGTTACCACTACACCATCAGGACCGACACGATATATTATGGTTTACACATTTCAATACATGTATTAAGTAGTTTACACGCAAAGATCCATGTGGATCTTGGTGTTATAGTGGTAGCCATACTTGCCTCCAAAATCCAAGAGCGATGATTCAATCCCTGCCAGGATCGATGGATTTTCAGGGCGTAAAAATCCTAGTATGGCTTCCTTTGGAAAGGAAGTAAAGCCGTGGGTCCCATTTAGTAGATTTACGGCATGTAAAAGAACCTCAATCCTGAAAGAAGAGGCCTCTGAGCAAAATTATCGAGCGTTTCACTCCCGGAAATGAATGGGACGCCGATGACCCGAGATATTAAAGAGTGTCCGTAAATAAACCAAATCAACAACAAAGATTTACATAAAATTTATATAAATTTCTTTGACAAATTATCTAGATATTTGAAGTCACTCAAAATTGGATGACGCTATACATATTGAATTCTAATGTTAAGTATATGCCTTATAAAATTTTGTAACTATGTCAGATATCTGTTGGCAATAAAATGTTTTGAATTTGAATCCTTGTATACAGGTCACAGAGACTTTGAAACTAACCAGAGCGAGAGCTATACAAAGGATGGCGCCATATTTGTAATTAAGTAGCTAATAGTGCTATTTTAAATGATTTTCACTGATACTTCAGTGTACAATACAAAAACACACGAATACTGTTTCTCTCATTTGAGATACAGGAAGAAGACATTACAACAGTAGGAACAGCTTAACGATAACAGCGTTTAGTGATACCATGTTAAACTATTTGGTCTGCTAGTGCCATGACATTGAAATTCTTAGAGCTCAAGAACTTCCTTAAAAGTAGGTGCAGAACTTTCTTTATTTGCCGAATGGTAACATTTCAGTTGGTCCTGATGGTGTAGTGATAACCATATTTACCTCGTAGACCCAAAATCGCGGGTTCAATCCCGGCTAGAGTCGATGGATTTTTTCGGGCGTAAAAATTCTAAGTGTGGCTTCCTTCGGAAGGGAAGTAAAGCCGAGGGTTCTATGTCGGACATTTACGGCACGATAAAGAACCTCAAGCCTGAAAGAGAGGCCTCTGAGCAAAATTTATCGGTCGTTTCACGCCCTGGATTGAATGGGACGCTGATGACCTGAAATGTTACAAAGAGCATCCGTAAATGCAACAAATAAAAATAAAATTAACATTTCAAGTATCGTGTCGTTGATATATATTTCTTAATATCGTAATTAGGGACTGATAACTGTCTTCAAAAGAGTTCTTTTTTTTTTCTTCTTCTTGTTCTCTCTTTCTCTCTAGGCTATCATATTATAAATACCGAAGATAAAACACCCTTTTTGCTTTCAAAGTGTCTGTAACTTTGTACTCTGCAGATCCCTCAATATTATTGTACCTAGTTGTTTCGACATTTGACAAGGAGAAAAACAGTTGCATTAATGCACGTCACGTCTACAAGGATAATGTTGATGCTTCCTGTTGTAAGACAGACCTCCATGAAACACAGTTTCCTTATTGCTAATTCGTAACACCATGTTGTTCCTACGCAGAAAGATCATAAAATACCCTTGTTAGTATTACGACCGAAGTTTTATATTTAGAACGGTAAGGTATATTAGACGCAATATGCAATTTATACACAAGAAAGTGATGGGGAAATTCTGTGAAAATAGGAATAAAGCATAAATAGCAAAGAAAGCTTAAAGAAACTGAAAAATAGTGAAAAAAATGTATATTACATATGGAAAGAATAACAAAATTGTTAGAATGTGTGAAGCATTTCAAAAACAAGACAAATATTACTAATTGTTTTCTTTATTATTATTATTATTATTATTATTATTATTATTATTAATGGAACTATTTATTATGGAGAATAGAAATTTTGTTTCGTTTTTATAAATTATACTTGTTGACATTTTACTACAAAATCTTGTGATACCTGGATTTACTTTTAATTATTTTTCTGATGAAGAGAATTCATTTCTCCTTGCTATTTTAGTGATTAACGTTTGGAGGTTGAAGAGAATTATTTATTTATTTCCTTGTTTATTTTTCGCTCTCTTTTTATCGTTGGTGTTGAAACTTAAACTCCTTGTATAGCAGTAACAAACAAATTGTGATACTTCATATAAATATTTTCCTACAAATCAAAAATAATTTAAATAATTTAATATTTCACTCGGAGAGAGTGCATTGGGGAAGAGAGGCTTGCAGGCTGAAGTAGATTGCAGTGACTCGCTTCATTCCAATGCATACAATGGAAAGACTAAAAGTAAAAAGTAGACCTTACATGAATTAAATTATTTTAGAAGAATTGTAAAGGTTATGGAAAACGATGGAGTTGTGTTGTGTTTGGTATATTAAAATAAGCAACAGGTGTTTAAAGAAATGTAAGTTTGGACCACACTATACAGATTATGAAATGAATACTTTAATGAATAAAATATTACACTCCCAAAACAAAAATACCCATATGGGGTCATTAGAAGCTCAGAAGCTTACAAAAAAATTCAGGTTACTGAAATTATGAACCGTAGTAGCGATTCTATGATCAAGTTGCACCGAGTTCCAGGGAAGATTTCAGGGTGTGACACAAATAAAGACAGAATGTGTGATATTTTGACGATACTCCCAGTGAAATTTAGATTGAGTTAATTGATTTGCAATTTAGTAGTGAACTTTGAGATGATTCAGAATTGGATGGAATTCTATAGCACATTTCCCAAATCACCATTTTCTCGCTTGTATAAGCATAACGCAAAATTGATTTCATGTTTTGATTTACTTATGCTTATGAATATTCTTCGAATTCACAGTATATGTAGCCCCTACAAGATTATGACAAAGAGGAAAAGAAGTAGAAAAACACAAGATTGTAATGTGTAAATGTCGTATTTGTACATAGTTATTTAAAATGTACGCTTCGTTTTTTTATTTTCGTTAAGAAGATGGGTATATCTTTAGCTAGTAAACTTTGAAAAGCATTAAACATTTTGTATACAGAGCTGCTGATATGAACTTTATAAACTATTTTTAAATTCTTGAGAATACTATCCTTATTTTATGCTACTAAACATTTACCTTTTCTGATAATATTTTATAAATAACAATTTTACTGTCGAATGATGTTTTCCTGATAAATTGGGTAACTTTTTGAATTGTATAGAATTTATTATTATATTAATTATATGACAAATATTCTTAAAGTTTTTTTTCTAATTTTCATTTTGTAAAGGATAAAAATAAATTTAATGTTCATAGAGCATATTTTTTAAATGCGAGGGCTGTAAACAAAATATTATATTTTTACTCATCCTTATACTGTTATGAGATTTTATTAAAATACTCCTGTTGGATGCAATGCATCCCTTCCAGCGTTTATGCCAATCTTCATAGACATGCCGGAAACCCCTTTTTGACAGTTTCTTCAGAATTGCCTCTGTAGCCTTCACGCTCTTCAGCATGAGACTTTACAGAGTTTTCAGGACATATCTGTAGTATTGCCCAGTACAGGTACAGGTACAGGTACAGGTACGATATGCTAGTGAGCTTTCCCTGAATTTCTATAAATGAGATGACCATAACTGAACATGGGATTTCTACACGAAACTTTGCTGTTTGGTTTCAGGATCGAAATGATGTAGCCAAGTTTCATAAAGAAACTCCTCATCTCCCTGTAACACCATCTTCAACTGCTCGCTTTGTTCGGGAATCAACAGTCTTGCAATCCATTGTGCACAAATATGTCTTTAGTAACTTTTCAGTTACCAACGACTAGGTGGCACCCTGACATTTTCAGAATCTCTAAAAGCGTTCTTAAGTGTTCTTCTCTTACAATGACAGCACCGGTGTTAATGTTTTCTTCGATTAATGCCAGTTCATATTTTAGCCTTCGAACTACATTGGAAGAAAAATCCCCAAGATATGGCCATAGAAACGTAACTTTAAATTTTGGAGAGGAGTTGTTCACAATTTTAACATGATTTATTAAACAATAATAATTGTAAAAATAATACACGTCGAATAAAATTGATATTGAAAATGAAAAAGTTAAACATCGTGTAAATTAGTAATATCTCTTGCCATAAGGCATAAGCTTTGTATTTCCTAATTAAAATAAAATTAAATTAAATTAAGTTAAATATTTGACATAACAAAGTATGGACACAAGTATTTAATAAAATCTCCCTAATTTTACATACTGTATAAATAACAAGTAAATGATATTCTTTGGTTTGCAAATCCAAGTAGTTCCCTACACGTTATGAACATTACAAAAGGCAACACGCCAATATCTGTCACAGGGTTTACCCTACGGAGATGCCTCCGAGCCTAACAATTTTGAAAAGAAGTATAACCCTCTCTGTGCCGGATTCGACTCTGCATGTGTAAGGAAGGCAAGAGCCTACTTGCCTGTGAGAATGGTTATTCCATTGCGTGGTAGATAGGTGAGGAACAAACCATTCTGAAGGTGAACAGAATAAAGGAAGGGAAAAATATGAGATCAAGAAGGAAATTCGTGTAAAAAGGGCACAATATATAAGCCGTAGAAGTTTAAATTCCTATAAGTTGCTAATATAGTTAATCCATCTTTATATGTAAATTTTCTTATTTTAAGTATTTACCGATCGGAGTGATCTAAGGCATTAACACTTGGGTCCTGCATTTAGGAGGTGTCGGGTTCAAATTCTTGTAATCATCCATCCCGATCTTAGTTTTTTTCATTATTCCCTCTGGTCACTTAGGATGGATATTTCCTTTCCACGAAATTTCCGTTCTCCAATTTCATATCAGTTCATTCTATAGTTCCCACCTACATTATAGGAAGAAAGCGTTAGGCGAGGAGGTCCGGTGTTATGCGGCGTTACGGTGAATTTACTCTTGGTGAAACTCCTTTCCTGGCGTCTGGTAGCTTCTGCTTGGGGAAGTCACTGCCATAGCTCCCACAGGCATGCCAACTTCTGGAGTTTACTATCTAGGTAAACGTTAGGGAACTCCGTCCTGGTCCATGTATCACTGTTCCCGAACCTGGCCGCCCGATGTAACTCTTCTATTATTTCATCCCTTTCTCCCTTAGGGGACACAAGTATTAAAGACGCAGTCATACAGGTTGAGCTATCAAATTAGCCTCTTCCGAGCAAACAATGCTTATCCCTATATTATTAACTTATTTTTACATAACCTTCCATGCTTGCTAACATACTCTTTAACATTATACACAATGCCATAAAATTCGAAATTGTTCATTAGTTATGTTAGACTATCCTTTTTCGTTTTAGTGTTTCCATCTATACTTATTTTATTTACTTTGTTCTTTCCAAGTAATTACGCGTCACACATAAAACATTTACTTTTATAATGTGTTGTTTGTTCTACCTACTTGTAACATTAACTCTTTTGTATATGTCAACAGATAGCAGCATGTTGTTAGACATTGGCAGCCTTGTGTTATTTATCATCATAGCCTTCCTCTTCTACTGCTTCTCCAGCTGGATACGTATAGTATTCATGGTAATGCGTCTACCACCTGGACCACCTTCAAAGCCCATCGTCGGCCACGCTTTTCTGATTTCGAATAATCGCAGTAAGTACCACCTTGACTAACTGAAATGTACAGTTTTCATGTCCTGTGTATGTTATGTGAGTCAATAGATTATTTTTTTAAATTAGTCGAGGGAGTAAAAACCAGGGTCTTAACATTATGTAAAACATAAATGCTAATATGGAGTGAATCTGTGATCAAAATGTGAACTACTAAGTGCGATTCGTGATTCTGGGCTAGAGAAATCCTTTTAAAATTGCTCTGGCCAGAAGGTGGCTAAGACATCGTTAAAGGTACCAGCAAAACAATAATTCCCTCTTATATTTGAGTGTAGATACATTTCGATGTTGGTATGATTTTACTTCAGGAAACATTTACGGAAATCGCTCCAATTAAAGAGAACTTTAATTTTTTTTACATTTAATTTTACATTGTACACGCGTAAACGTTGAACTTAAAACACTTACAAAAGTTACATAACCTCAAAGTTTTCCAAAATAAAATGTCGGTCCTGATGGTGTAGTGGTAACCATACTTGCCTTCTAAACCAAAGATAGTTGGTTCAAACCCGACCAGGATCGATGGATTTTTTCGGGCGTAAAAATCCTAAGCATGGCTTCCTTCGGAAGGGAAATAAAGCCGTGGGTCCCTGTCGTACATTTACGGCACGAAAAAGAACCTCAAGCCTGAAAGAAGAGGCCTCTGAGCAAAATTTGTCGACCGTTTCACGCCCTGAATTCAATGGGACGCTGATGACCTGAGATGTGAAAGAGCGTCAGTAAATAAATCAAATACACAACAACTAAAACAAAACTACAATATATAAGTATACGGGCATATCTTCCGTACAAGAAACAATAAGAAGGGAAGCCGGGCGAGCAAAGAGGTGACAGGATAAGCAGTCAAACGAGAGAAGGAGGGGGAAGTGAATGAATGAGTGCAATTATTGAAATTAACATTCATGATATTAACTTATTCACTTTCACAAGGGTCCACCTGATCGTTTAAAACACAAAAGAGTAAATTTATGAAATAAATTAGTAAATAAGTTATACCTCATTCTTAATGTAGTTAAAATAATATTAACACAAAAATAATGATCTCAAATTAGCTTAAAGTAAACATCCAGAACATAGAACCCCTTCCTCCTTGTCAGTAGAATAAATGAATACAGTATCATCGATACCTAGTCTAGCCATAAGTTATGTTAAAACGTTTTTTAATATAATAGCAACAATGCACTTTGCTGTTTTTTTAAATTTTGTATAACAAATACTATTCACGTGAATTCTGTATTAAACACCACCACTACTACTACCACCAACACCACTATTATTACTACTACTACCACCACTACTACTACTACTACTACTACTCTACTACTACTACCACCACCACCACAATTACTACTACTACTATCACCACTACTACTATTACTACTACTACCACTATTACTACTACTACCACCACTACTGTTACTACTACTACTACTACTACTACTACTACTACTACTACTACTACCACCACTATTACTACTACTACCACCACTATTACTACTACCACCACCACCGCTATTACTACTACTACTACTACCTCCACCACCACCACTACTACTACTACTACTACTACTACTACTACTACTACTACTCTACTACTACTACTACTACTACTACTATTACTACTACTACCACCACCACTATTACTACTACTACCACCACTACTACTATTACTACTACTACTACTACTCAACTACTACTACCACCACTATTACTACTACCACCACTACTATTACTACTACTACTATTACTACTACTACCACCACTACTATTACTAGTACTACTACTACTACTACTACTACTACTACTACTACTACTACTACTACTCTACTACTACCACCACTATTACTACTACTACCACCACCACTATTATTACTAATACTATTACTACTACTACTACTACTACTACTACTACTACTACTACTACTACTACCACCACCACTATTACTACTACTACCACCACCACTACTACTATTACTACTACTACTACTCAACTACTACTACCACCACTATTACTACTACCACTACCACTAATACTACTACTACTACTACTACTACTACTCTACTACTACTACTACTCTACTACTACTACTACTACTACTATTACTACTACTACTACTATTACTATTACTACTACTACTCTACTACTACTACTACTACTACTACTACTATTACTACTACTCTTTTAACTCAATGTTACATGTGCTTGGCACTTCTTAATGCCAGCTTTTACAACTTTGAACTAGCTCCAATAAAAATATTCAAATATCCCGCTATTGAGGTAATAGTAATCTTCACTAGGGAAAGTTGGGCACTGGCCAGCCTGTTAAAAGGGTTAGTTGAGTGATTTTTATCGAGATGGCACCAAACTGTTGCTTTCTAATGTGATTGTTGTTTACGTGTGTATATAGTGAATTTAGGGGCTTAGTTAATCTGTGAACATTATTCTTGTATTTGTATTTCATAAACAGAACAAGTAATTAAAAGTGTTTAAAAAGGAAGAATGCCGACAACCCTAAAATAGCTGCTAAAATACATGGAGATTCTAACCTTCCATGTACACTTAAAGAAACTGATGAACAATATATTTATTTGTTGAAAGAACTAAATGAAAGTGATTAAATAAGTAGCTGATAGGGAATTTTTATACAAAACATTTTAAAATAATTTATTATGTAAAAGCTGTGCGAAGATTGGCTTGGAAATTTTGACAACGCACTATCATGGAATTGCAGCAAAAATTTTATTAAAGTGTACATCATGCCCTTATGCAGAAGCATTTTATAGTTCAAGTGCTTCAATATACAGATGAAAATAGCAAAAATATTGAGCTTGTCTCAAAAAATATGAAATTAGTATATTATTTGTTAGTCATTGATTAGAGTGTTTCTGGTGGAAATTTTCTTCGTGGACTTATTAATCTACTCCCACCTGCTACTAAACTTAGTACTTATAACCAACAAGTAGGACTCTACTGCTACTGCTACTGCTGCTGCTACTGCTGCTACTTCTACTGCTGCTTCTACTGCTGCCACCGCCACCGCCACCGCTGCCCCCGCCGCCGCCGCCACCATCACTACTACTACTACTGCTGCTATCTACTACTACTACTACTACTACTACTACTACTACTACTACTACTACTACTACTGCTGCTGCTACCTACTACTACTACTGCTGCTACCTACTACTACTACTACTGCTGCTACCTACTACTACTACTACTACTACTACTACTACTGCTACTGCTGCTACTACTACTACTCTACTACTACTACCACTATTACTACTACTACCACTACTACACTACTACTGCTACTACTACTACTACTACTATTACTACTACTACTACTCTACTACTACTACTACCACTATTACTACTACTACTACTGCTGCTACCTACTACTACTACTACTACCACTATTACTACTACTACTACTACTGCTGCTACCTACTACTACTACTACTACTACTACTACTACTACTACTACTACTACTACTATTACTACTACTACTACTACTACCACTATTACTACTACTACTACTACTACTACTGCTACTCTACTACTACTACTACTACTGCTACTCTACTACTACTACTACTACTACTACTACTACCACTATTACTACTACTACTACTACTACTACTACTACTCTACTACTACTACTCTACTACTACTACTACTACTCTACTACTACTACTACCACTATTACTACTACTATTACTACTACTACTATTACTACTACTATTACTACTACTACTACTACACTACTAGTACTACACTACTACTAACTACTACTATTTCTACTACTACTATTTTACTACTTCTAAGTCTCTCAAAGTAGAGAAACCTTTAGGGAGTACTGTGGAATTACATAATCGGACGAGTTTTGTGGTTCCTGGTGTGAGGGGGAAGCTGTAGCTCAGTAGGTTAGATCGTCAGCACAGACGGCCACTAACCGAAGATTTCAATTTTGATCCTTCTATTCCAACTAATTATCTATACATGGCCAGTGTGAAAGAATGGTTTCTATACATAAATGGCGACAACATTATTAAGTTGTGTTTTATGTGTTAATTGACATCGGTTAGAATATGGATGTTCAAAACTTCGTTTTCACATTGTCCAGTGCTTAACACAATGTCAGATTCTCTTTTTGGCGTGCAAAGAGGGTTGTGTCAATCTCCTGGTGGCTTAGCGCATTTTACACTACACATTCTAATACAAAACATGCAGTTATAATGTATTTGACTAGGGTTCAAGATTTTAATTGTTTATATGTCTACTTAAATAGGATACATTGTAAGTTGTCAGTACTAAAAGACCTCACAAACATTACTACAGCGCTCGCTAAATAAATTGCTGAGGAAATACATTCCATTTCAATACTAGTAATAGGTGTGTCTCTCTCGGCCGTTGGACGGCCGAAGTCCAGCTTGGCTCTATCATTGGGTACTTCACATAACCTGAAGTTATCAATGATATCAATGAGCTTACAATTAAGGATAACACCATCCAAACCTATGATGAAGATAGAGATAAACGTTGAAAAACAGAAGAAGAAAGAAAAAGAGAATAGAAGGAAACTGCACTGTCAACACACCATGGCCCAGCATAGCTGCTGCTTGAGACCGGCAGCAGCCCGGATACCGAGTGCCAGCGGAAATGAAGATTTTAGATAGTAAATTGAATAAAAATTAAAACTAATTAATTGTAAATGAAATAAATTGCAAAAAATAAGACATTTAAAAAGTACATTGTTTGAAATATAAATAAGTGTAAACATTTATTGCTCCTGGATGCCAGTAGCAATTTTAAGTTTAATTATAAGTTATAGTTAAAATAGCCGCAGAGCTTGTTTACCATACCGGTTTAGGTTTTAGTTCTGTTTAATTATAGTATTAGTACTGTAGATGTCAACATCTGTAGAATTTATATTGTAATTTGAATTATATTGATAAATGTAAAAATTCCCTGAAATAGAATCAAGTTATCAGAATATAAGCATTGAGGAATAAAATTAAAATATCAATAACACCGTTCAGTTTAATCACCCACGACCATTTGGTGCCAAGGAGAAATTTGTCCACACAGAGCCTGAGAAAGTATTATTTATTATTGTTTTATTTACTACTCAGAATATAATCATTAATTAATTTACTACTTTAAACTAACATAAGCAGTCACAATTATTACTTACGCATTTAATATAACAATAATTATACTGTATTGCTACATAAAGCATTATTACCACCTTTGCGGTTTGTTGGGTTCAAAACGCCATTTGTACTTGTATTTTCGCTGCTGGTGTTTACTGCTTTCAGTTTGTAGTTTCAGTTATCGGAGATGCAGATCTTGATTTCCAACACAAGCAAGCGCAAATAATTATCTAATTTGCGAGTTCTGCACCTGTAAACCGGAGAAGTAAGGAATGTCGGGCCCCTCAGGTGCGTGCAAGACACGTCGTTAGCACACTGTGAGGTTTTAAGTTAATGAATGACGCACTGGTCGAGAGTCGGCCTGCAAAGGAACCTCATTCTGCTGCTGTACTGGTATCGCGCTTCTCTAGACACTTAAAACAAATGCTTTCCAAGCGGTGCTGTTGTCACTTGTTACATATTGACTTTTTATTTGGATCCGCAAAGAGCAATTTCCTTAGAGATTATTTTGAATGTATTCCGGTTCAATGAACACTATTCTGGGCCAAACGTTGTTTCCTATGTTGATTGGGGATGTGATCATCTCTTATTGGTTGTCGTGTGCAGAATAACTGGTTCTCCTTTTCATTAGCGATCGAAGATGTAGACGTTTCTGGCTATTTAGATACTCCATTTCTATATAAGTGCATTGGGCGTTTCCACGATATCAAAGTCACTGGGGACATAGGAGGGGTGCACTAAAGGTTCTCGGCCTGACTCAAAGATGTCGTGAAAATGGCACGCTGTAGCGTTTATTCGCCGAAGTACAGTAACTTGTTTGTAACGATCTTGTAAACAAATAGTGTTGACATTTTCTACAAAATGGATAAAAACCGAAATACGAAGGATGATAAAGAACTTCGCCTTGAAGGGTTTAACCCCAACAGAAATACAAAAGGAGTTAGATTCCACATTAAAGGATTCTTTCCCTTCCTTTTCCATCGTTAAAAAGTGGACTACTAATTTTAATTTGGTCGCATATCCATTCAAGATGATGAACATTCAGGACGTCCCAAAACTATTACGACCAGCAAGATAGTACAAAAAAAATCACCGCCGTACTGAATGATCGCCGATTGAAGGTAAGCGAATTGGCTAACATTGGAAAGACCTCGATAGGGGCAACAGATGAAAGTGCATTAAAGAGAGCAAAAAAGGTTCCATTTGCAGGAAAAGTCTTGACTAGGATTTCCTAGAATTCTCGTGGTGTGGTGCTTGTAGACTACCTCCAGACCCATCACCGGAGAGTATTTTGGCTTCACTACTGGACCAACTGAAGGATGCTATTCGAGTTAAAAGGCCACACCTTGCGTAAAAGAAAGTTATCTCTCGTCATGATTATACCCCTTAACGCACGTCTGGGATTGTTGCTGCAAAATTGCATGACCTTCGTTTCCAAGTGCCCCCACAATTCTATTCGCCGGATTTGACTTCCAGGCGATTACTTATTGTTCCCAAACCTGAAGAAATAGCTGTTATCACATCAAATGATAAGGCTAAAGCTAAGACAAATGCTTATTTTTCACAGTTGGGTAAACCTTATCTTAATAATGTATTAAAAAGTTGGAATTAAATGTAATGATTTATAAGGTGGCTATTTTGAAAATTTAAAAAAGTATAGGTGTATATATCTTAAATCTTGTGTTTTATTGGTTAGGCGGAGAACTTTTAACACGCCCCAAGTGTAGATCCATGCCTCAGATGAGATTAAAATATTTTGACAGACGATCAGCAAAAACAGTTTTTTTCATAGCATTTTGACGACGACGATGATGATTATTATTATGATGATCAGTACTCTGTAACTGTTTGGCAGAGGTCCCTCAGTATTAATAACAGCTGAGGATGCTGTGCATAACACATTAATAACATTTTATTTGCGTTAAAAATGTTCACAACGTTTGGGGACATGTCATCGAACCTTATGGGCAGAAACAAATTGCTTCCGTCGATTTTTACAACAGTTCTTTCGACTTACATACTTTTTACAGATCTGATTTAGTGGACGGAATATCTGCCTTTTAGCAGATCGCTCACGTTTAACGCTGTAGTGAAGGCATAACTCCGAGACTGTTTTAAGTTTTGTTGAACCATATCAATGCTGCCACTGCAGGGTCGTTCATAAAATATTGGCACGCTCATTGCAAATTGTTGGGTAATATCTTTGTCCTATGTTATCAAACCCGCGAAACGGATGTTCAAACAAAAGACAATTTCGCAATATGCTTATGTTATTACGTAAGTGATGCATCAGATGTATGTGGTATAATTCGTTCCTTCGTGGTCCTGCATTGCATTCTTTAACAACTGATGTAACTATCAGGATCCTAATGTCCGCAATTTACATACTTCGACGTCATAATCAGTGCGAGAGAGCGTGACTAAAAATGTTCACTTACTAACAATACGCCTGTCTTTGGATTCCTAATACCGCTATATGATAATGGAAGTGGCGAAAACCTATTTGTCATCGGCTTTGGTTGATCCTTCATTTTACGTTCATTTAACGTTTTCTGTTTTCGAAAAATTTTCATCTTTACCGATGCACTTTATTACATTCTTCCGACTGGATAGACCTTTTTTATTTTTATTTCACAGCACGCTCCAGTACATTAAATACTACTTTACATCACAAAGTCATTATTTGATATTTATATAAAATATCATACTTGATTTAGATTTAGGTCATTAAGCTCTAAGTTCACATATTTTGCGAATTGCTTTAGGAATTATGTTAATGAATAGGAATTCATATTTTTTATTCTTATTTCTTCTTTATCTAACACTTCAGCATATTCTATGCACTCGTCCGCTAGTGCTAAAGTAAGATATTTTAATTTAAATCGTATTTTGCAACAATCATATATTTTGATTTTGCATAAGCATATATGTAAAGTTACAGATATTTGCAGAAGCAGACATTGTTGTAGACTGTTTTATGGTTTTTTCCACAGAAATGGAAGAATTGGGTTGCCAAGCATATGAGAAGTACGGTTCAATTTTTCGGATATGGATTACTGTACTACCAACTGTTGTGCTTCTGGAACCGGAGCAATTACAGGTAATTTTTATTTTTTTATAAATATATGTACGTTTTGCTTGTAGTACCACCTTTGTTCTTAAGATTGCAAAAAAAGTCTAATATCTTTAATATTTAATATTAATTTTTTATTTTAATTTTAAGGATAGCCATCTTTTCTTGATTAAGTGTTTTATTAAACTTTATATATAAAGTAACTTCTCTAGGTCATACCAGATGTAAACCTCTTAACGCGGGAGAGAAAGACCTGAACCAATAATCATTCCCTAAAATTGGATATAAAGTAATAGCCAATAGAAAGTTAGAGTTAAGTCGGGAGCGGAGCGAATTGACATAATAGATTTAATGTCAAATATAAAAAGTAAGTTTGAGAAGGAATATTGAAAGAAAGGGTAACGGGACAATACGGGGATCACGACACAGAGTAGATGACTGGGCAATATAGTACAGTGCTATCAATAGTTGAAAGATATCACATTACAGTTCAGTGAAAGAAACACGTCATTATTGAGATAATATACGAGTCTAGTTTACTCAATGTTAAAGCTACGACAGTCAGATTTTTCTTATAGTAAATCCCTTACATCGAAGTGATTAGTGTTATAAGAAAGTGTTACAGCACAATTATAGGCGACAGCCACGTGAATTTGTTACGGAGGAGTGCAGTTAAGTTAACATTACGTGAAAAGTATATTTACATCTTCGAGTGATTAACTTCAGCCTAAGGGCAACTGTACAGTAAATTTATAAAACCAGACTTATAATCACACGACTGACGCTCAGCATGTTCTTAAAATTAAAACTTCAATTTGAGCCCAGAAGTGCATTATTCCAGTGAGAATTCCTAATGACTCCAAGCCATTAAAAACAGTTCATATTCCCCTGAGATCATCTGCTTTGGAACCAGAGAAATAGGAAACATCGAACTTAGATATCATCCATTCAACTAATTAATTATTCAGTATATGTAACAACAGTCCATAAATCCAATCCCCATAAATATTAAAACCCCACCATTAAATCCTCGTTTCAAATAGCACCACAGTCCAGGTGTTCGCTTAGGGTTAGTTCATGGAAATGTGAAAATAACAACGACGAAAAGCACATAATAAAGTGAAAAAGTTAAGTCCTAATGACATGTCAGTAATATCAAAAACTGGACAAAACGCAACAAGGAACAAGAATGGAAGAGTATTTAATATTCGAACCAGTAACAAAGAAAATATAAAATACAAATAATAATTTACAGCCATTTTAGAAATATTGCTGTGTTTACAGTTGCTTCATGACATAAATTTTATAACGATACTATTTTCAAAGTGTGAGGCAATTTATATGCACCCAGTTGATGAGTTTCGTTTTCAGACACTTAAATATACACATAATTTAACCTCTTTTATCTTGACCAAAGCACGGCGTATAACTAATGCATATTGTTTATTTTCAGATTGTCTTGAGCAGCAGCAAACATACGGAGAAAATGTATTTTTACAAATTACTACATAATTTTATTGGAAAGGGTCTAATCACATCAAACGGTAAGTACCAACTCCTAATATTTGTGTTTGCAGGTTGTGTTATAATAGTTCCACCAACAATAAGGAGCAGAGTGGTAATAAAAGTCAAGAAGCAAACGTGAATGTGACTCAAAGTCAAGGGTTCCATGTCGTAGATTTACGACACGTTAAAGAACTCCATTTCTGAAAAAAAACGATCCTTGGACAAAATTACCGGCCATTTCACGCCGTCCAATGGCGTTAGAGGCTACTCCTAAGTCCCCTGTAGGAAAATACTCGTTAACTAATTCTCCTCGGTTAATGAAACTTCTGTAATGGGAGACGCTATGTTCTAAATAGAACGAGGGATATTAGAAGAGACAGACAGAGATAAGCGACGAAATAAGAACAAAATTTCAAAGTATTTTTAAATTGTTAGGTTTACCAAAAATTATAAAATAGATTTATACTGTGCACTAGTGTGTGTGTGTGTGTGTACGCTCGCGCACGCTCACGATGATAAAAGACAAACCATCCCACTTCTTTTTTATATCCATTTAAAGAATTGGATACAGTGTATAATGTTTTCAGCGCTGTAGAAAGCCTCAAGAACAACATTCGTTGGTTATGTATACTGTGTTGTGATAAATTTGTACTAAAATGCATGACTTAACACTGTTATGAAGAAACTATACAGGGAGGACCATTTTAAGCTTACAATAGGTTGGTAAATATGAGGCATAGGAGAGTACGTGTATGTATAAATGTTTGCCATTGATAAAAAGAACGATATGGAATGCTGAACATCGTGGTTTTGCGAAGGAAACTTTTTTAAATGGAGACCGTTGATATTTCACAATGATTGTTTCGCCGACATTTTAATGTTCCGTGTCATGGTGCCGTTCCTAGGTGGAACACTACGAAGTTATGGACACAGAACTTCCGAGCAACTGCTTCTGCAATGAGGAAGAAATCACAAGGTCCTGTACACTGTGAGAACACCACAAAACATCGAAAGCGTCAGACAGACAATGATAAGGAGTCCTAGTCACTCAACCAGAAAACACACTGCTGCCTTACGTTTATCACGTACCAGTTTGAGAAGAATTCTGCATAAAGATCTACATTTTCACCTCTACAGGATGATTGTGGTTCAAGAGTTAAATATCATGATAAAGCAAATCGTATGACATTCTGTGAAAGCTTTCTCAACGTTTTTACTGATGACACGGTCCTATCAATGAGTGATGAAGCACAATTTTATTTGAATGGCACAGGGAACAAACAAAATGTTAGATATTGGTAAGGTATATGCAAGAGAGTGTAAAAATTAAAGACTGCACTAACAACCTTTATCACCATAGGCATCTGACATCGTAATAGTTTCATTTGCTTTAATGTGTAATTGCATATAGTTTAATTCTTTCTAAATACTATCGCAGACTAGTTAATTTAATAGCTTCTACATTGCTATTAAACGCATTTAATTGTAGTTTAAGTTAAATGCAGGAAAGTTCACATTATTTGCTATAATTATTTTGGATATCCAACACTTCTGTGATGTTGCAAATAAAACTTGCATGTATGAGATTGAAATCCTTTGATTAAATGTGAGAAACTTACTGCACTTTAACGCAAAATATTCAGCATTTTCTAGTCAACTGTCTTTCTTTTATAGGAAAAAAATGGAAACTTCATCGACGTCTGCTACAGCCCATATTCCATATCAGTGTGCTGGAAACGTTCATCGAGACATTTCAAAACAGTGCCAGTCTTCTTGTTCAGAGGATTCAAAATAGAGCGGACAGGCATTTACTAAACATCACTTCCTTGGTGAACGAGAGTATCCTCAAAGGATTGCACGGTTAGTTCATACATTGTTACTGTTCTGCATATGTGTACTTGGCTTAAGCTGTTATTAATTAAAAATCGCAATCGCGACCGCAATTTAAAGAAAACTCATTATATATCATTGAAATAAAGTAAGAAAAATATTTCTTGAAAACCTATGAAATCGGACTATTACAAAAGGGGGTTACTTGAAACCAAAAATTTAAAAATCGTTCTAGTAGCATTAATATTTGTTTTATGCGCAGCAATTTTCGGCTAGAAGCATTTAATCAAATTTTAAACATAGATTCTGAAAAACATTAAAATCAGATTATTAGTAGGGGAGGTTTACCTGAAACCCAAAATTTAAAAATTACTCTAGCGGCATCAATATTTACTTTTTCGCGATGAATCTCCGTATATACCATTTAAATAAAATAAATAAAAATAGTTCCTGAAAATCAGAGAAATCGGGTCATTAGAAGGGGGGGGGTTATCACAAACCCAAATTTTAAAAATCACTCTAGTGGCACCAATATTCGTTTCTTCATAACAAAATTTGGTATATACCATTTAAATAAAATTAGAAAAATTAGTTTCTGAAAAAATTAGGAAAATTGGATCATTCGGTAGGAGTGTGCTTGAAAACTGAAATTTAAAAAGTGGCGGCTTTGCGTTTAATTTTCTATATATTGCTTTAAAATTATAGGACAAATTCATTCAGCATATAAACTGTATTTATAATGATGCATATATTTTGTATTGAACAAACATATAGTGGCGAAGATATCAAATGTGAAATATTAATCTTATATGTGTTTGAGAATTATATTTTATGTAAGCGCGCTCTGCAATTACCTGTAATTTTCTGTAATTCAGAAAACTTTTGTGTTACATGTTTTTACATTTAAATTAAATTTCAATGCAAATGAAAATCGATGAAACTTTCGATTGTGTATTGTTGATTGGATAAATTTGCTTAATACATTGTATTTGATTTTAAATAGTAACATGTTTTAGTAGTATTTAAACAAATGAAGATCTTCTTAAATACACAATGTAACTCAAAACTTGTTATTTTTCCTTATTTTAGTGAATGTAAAGATGATATTAATGACTCACCTCATAAAATGGTTACATTTAAAAATGTTTAAGAACACGCACACAATATAGCTTTGTCTGTCAATGTTCATCATTTGATTAATAGTATACCGCTATTTTTGTGATTTAATAATAATAACATTAATAATAATAATAATAATAATAATAATAATAATAATAATAATAATAATAATAATAATAATAATAATAATAAATCTTTTGTGATATATATTGCAAGAATTTTAATTTTGTTCCCTTAATACCGCACAGTAATGCCATAACTTATTTCATTGCATTAATTGTCGGTCCTGGTGATGTAGTGGCAACTGTACTTGCCTTCTAAACCCAAGATCGCGGGTTCGAACCCGGCCAGGATAGATGATTTTTTCATCCATCTAATAAAATAAAATAAAAATCGAGAATAAAAATCCTAAGTATGGCTTCCTTCGGAAGGGAAGTAAAGCGTGGATCTCATGTACATTTACAGCACGTAAAAGAACCTCAGGCCTGAGAGAAAAGGCCTCTGAGCAAAATTTGTCGGCCGTTTCACGCCCTGAATAGAATGGGGACGCTGATGACCTGAAATGTTGAAGATCGCCCGTAAATAAAGCAATTCAACAATTAATTAATAAGTTCATAATTTGGACATTATATTATTTTTTAAAGTTACTCTACTAGGCGGGGAATTCGCTTAGTTTACGCAGCTCCTGCATGAAGGACTTTGCAAACATTATTTCTTGTTCATACAATATGAACTAAAAGTATTGATGCATTTGAACTACCTGGAATGAAAATAGCTTTAAATTGCACTTATGTTTTCAATGTATTTTTATCTTTGTATCATGACTAATAAAACATTTTTTGAGTTAATGTAAGTGTAAACACTTCTCACTCAGATGCTCTTGAAATAGCAGGACGAACACTCAGCTTAATGTCAACCTTTTGAAGCCTCATGCTGTCAATATTAAAAGGATATTCAGAAGTAAACAGATAGGAAAACTTTAACTATGGCAGTGATTCGGGTTTTGGAAATTCAACCTACAGAACTCAGCTCGAGGATGGCTTTGTTGCGTTTTTCCATTGCACTATATCGTAGTATATTTTGTATAGTAAATATAATTTTGATAAAATAAATAACATATCGAAAATTTATCTGTTATTTTACGAATTTAATAGTCTACTAATTTATTCATAATTTTTTAAACTTTATCTAAAAAGTACATCTCTCAATTTAATTATTATACGCAACTCTTTCAGAGGCTGTGCTTGGAATGCCCATGAACGAGAAAGAAACTTCAGAACTTAAATCTCCTTTTAGAGAGTAAGTACACTTTAAGGTAGCTTTCTGCTCGACCTATATATCTCTCTCTTTAGCCAGGGCATGCGAATTATTATGCACCACCAATACAAGGTAAAAGGGAACTCATTGGCATAAATAAAGCTGGTAATAAAAAAACAAAAACGCTGCTTGTGATCTGCACGGTCAACTTATAAGTTTAGAATAGCAGATACTCGGTATATATTTATTTGCATAACTAATATAAGTTCATTATACACAGTAGGGACATCTTGCGTCGCCACCTGTAATGTTGTTACCTCCGGCTCCGAGTTGGATGTACTCGTATTCGTACTTCGTAATACGTCCATCTGATGTCGCGGCTATCGCTGTAACTAGCATAGGCGCTTAATAAACAGCTGTTAAAAATAGAAGTTACAGGTTAATGAAATGAATTTTTCTTTTCTTTTCTTTTGAGGATAGATATTAAATTCCAGTATTTGTGAAATAAAAAGTTATTATGTAGAACATGACAATAATTAAGCTGGATAAATCGTATTTCTTTCTTATTCCGATTTTCCATTTGGTTTCTTTACTGATGGTTCCTAAATGATAATAAAGCATTAATTCTATTAATTTATATTTAATCCCATATCCCTACTTTTGTTTAGCTGAGGAAATATGTTTCTGATATATAAAATAGTTAGTTTAAGGAGTTGGCTTGCATGGTTTAATTTTGTTTTACCGTTAATAAACGATCTATGAAAACCATATATTGTGTTTGCCATGCTTTACAGCATTTTTACTTATGATCTCATTACTCGATAATGAAGTGGGGAAGGAGAGAAGAATATCGTAATGAAATCCGAAAACGCATTCTGCAAAGTTACTGTGTAAAAGAATCCATTATTCGAGAGCAAATTTCACTACAACAATAGCCCTGTATTTGTTAACATTTCTATGTCGATTTTCTTGACAGTATTTTTCTACATAAAACAGGGTAACATACACTAAAATATAACAATAACAACGAAGAAAGAATCACCGATTTGCATGTATCAGTTATTATTATTATTATTATTATTATTATTATTATTATTATTATTATTATTATTATTCAGTGGAACACTTTTCAGTGTTTTTAATATTTTCCAGTGGTGAAAAAATTTGAACCTGAAACTTTTGGATAATTTGTTTCGAATTATTTATATGAATGGACTCAGCATCACACATGAAAAGGATGGAGAGGGATATACTTAGCATTTACATATACCCTTATGTGTTTTGGCTTAGGGAATATTGAATTTATAACAATGGCATGGTAGAATTTCATCTTTTTGTTACTCACACCTTTCGGCATATTATTGACGAAAATAATCCGACAACACTTAAAATAAATACAAGTATATGAATAATATTATTGATGCGTCATAGTACATTCTCTCTAAATATTTATTTATTCTGTAAAGAAGGAATTAACGTCCAAATCTAGCAACCAGCCCTTTTCGAAAATGTTTCAATGATATTACATCAAAGTTTAATGCTGATTTCAACTAAAATCCTATATCTTTAAATAGTTTCACTTTAAAAGTCAGGTTACTATTTAGGTATTCTGTATATATAGTACCCGTTAGCACAATTCTTGCTAGATCTAAGGGACACAACTTTGATTTCGAGATTTATGACAATTTTCAAATTGAACATTCTAAATCCTTTCCAACTTTCAAAGTTAAGTGAATATGTTCATTCCTTATTAGATGACATCATGTAGAAAATAAAGTACCTAGATTAATAAAGAATATTTTGTACCTATTTTTCCCCCTGTTTTGCTACTCTTATGCTGGTGCATTCTTCCGGTCTATCTTTCACCTAACAACTCCCCTTCCATTTCCTCTCCTTTTCCTCTTGTCCAAGCTGTTAACTGTAGCTTTTTCTATTGGTTAGGACAGGTTCCGAATTTATGTGACGTAATCGTTCCTAGCTGTTCTTTATCAGAAAGGGGTCCGGATTCATTGGGGTAACATGTTTTGAACTTTTATCCCATATTTGTAGGACCGCAGTTCTCTGTGATAGTGAGATCCAATGGCTGGTTGTGTAGAAATTTGTAAGCTTGCGACGTAAGGGTTTAATCACATTATAAGTTACTGCTTGTTTTATGATATAGGAACTTGAGTGTATAGCAGGCTGAAACTAATGTTCTTTAAAGAATTTGTAAAGTGTTTGGCCAGATAATCTAATGCTCTTTTAAAATTTGCAATATGGAGAAGTGAGTTCAATTTTTATAATTGTGAGTGATCTGAATTGGACTAATTTATATTTTAATTAAATTTTGTTAATTGTGAAAGAAATCAGAGTAATTGGTGATTATCTTCTCAAATAATTCAAAGTTATCTTTCCCTGCAATATCCTGATGGCTCTCTCTAGCCTACTTCCTATTTTAATACTTGTCCAGGTGTTAGCGGAAGATTTATAAAGATTTATAAAGAATTGTAAAAGAAGAAGAAAGAAAAGAAAAAAAAAACGAAGGACAGCAAGCGCCACGGCTGTAATTACCGAAGAGAAATGAAATGTTAGAGGAAGTAAACAAACGCCCCAACAGTATAAGAGAACATAAGGTTACTGACATAGTAAGGTTACATCATCCGTTTGAGTGAAATACATTTGACATTAACACTGTTAATAGTTCGGATAAAACAAAACTTGTGTGTACTATGTTAGCATCTTTCAATAATGTAAAAGACAAAAATTATAAAAATAAATACTTTTTTCTCTATTTGTTACATAACAAATACACAGTTTGGCGTTTTGTATTTTAACCATTTTATGAGTTAATTTTTTGGAACTGATTCCTGCTTTCAGGTTCACCTCCTTTTTATAGCCAACGTAGTAGATCAAAGTATGCTTAATCAATTTCTGGCGCCCCTTCATTCATGTTTACCATTACGCACCAACTACATGCATTTTGAACCGGGTTTTGGTGGATAAATGAAATACATGAAGAAATAACATTTAAAAAGTAAGAAAGATATGATCTTCCACGAAAGTAAACAGCAGAGCCCGGAAGTTAAATAAAATGCCTTAAGAAATTCAATATATCGAAGTGAAAATAGTTATAAAAATGAAATGGCATGTTCACCAAATAAAATTATACATTGAGAATCTTGTTATATATTTATTTCTTTTCAAACAGTCAAAATTCTCTTCTACTTGTTCACTTAAGCTTTAAATAGCAGAACCTTCAATAGTGAAAGGAACGCATGGTTAATTCGGGAAATAGAGAGAATGCGGGAAGTACCGTAGTTTAGAATAGTCCTTTTTCCTCTTCAAGGCAATCACATGTAATGTCCTCATCAACAATATGATCATTATCTTGCACCGCCTAGTCAACGACACCAAGATAAAAATTCAGACAGTCAGGTTTGTCCAGTTGTCACCAAATCTCTGCTTCAGTAACTTGTCTACGTCATTTCTTTTGGCAGGGTTCATCTTCTGCATCAATGTCACAGTATCTGAATCACAAACATTTTGCTCTGAATGTCCCCTTTTCAAAACTGATTGGTATTTGTAGAAAGATTATCTAATCTATAAGTAGGCGCTATTTTAACAACAACATTAATCTTTCCTATCTTTTCTGAAGTTTTAACATCTTCTTCATATCTCTAATTTCCTCTAAACTTTTTAGCACATTGGATAAAATTACTTAAAATCCCGAATAGTCCAATCTTTACCAACTAAATGGTTAGTACCTGCTTTTCCACAATTTTTCTGGTTCTTTTCTGGTGTTTTTATTTCAGACATCTTTCTTAACTCTGAACATTCCATCTGGTGGCTTTTTGTTTATTTGTTTTGCTTACGGACGCTCTTTAACATCTCTGGTCATCAGCGTCCCATTCAATTCAAGGTGTGAAATGGCCGATATATATTTTTTTCTTTTTTCAGGCTTGAGGTTCTTTTACATGCCGTAAATCTACGACATGAGACCCATGGCTTTACTTCCCTTCCGAAGGAAGCCATACTTAGGATTTTTACACCCGAAAAAATCCATAGACCCTAGCCGGGATTGAATCCGCGATCTTCGGTTTAGGAGGCAAATATGATTACCACTATACCACCAGGACCGACCCACCTGGTGGCAAAAATGAATGCCCCCTAATTAGAAAAGTTATTGAAATGTTCTTTATTTGTGAAGAAAACGTTTCAAAAGTCACCGTAACAGCGCATGGACAACGTGGCTGTTCCGGTTTTCTCCACCACGCCCATCACAGAAAAGTCTTACAAACTGCAGATTTTTTCATTTGTTTTATTTATGGACACTAACATGTCAGATCATCAGCGTCCCATTCTATTCAGGGCATGAAACGGCGACAAATTTTGCTCAGAGGCCTCTTTTTTTCAGGCTTGAGGTTCTTTTACATGCCGTAAATCTACCACATGAAACCCACGGTTTTACTTCCCTTCCGAAGGAAGCCATACTTAGGATTTTTACACCCCAAAAAATCCATCTATCCTGACTGGGATTGAACCCGCCATCTTGGGCTTAGTAGGCAAATATGGTTAGCACTACACCATCAGGACCGACAAATTGTTGGAAAAAAATATTCTGCAAGAACCACTTTTTTACTTTGAGGTGATTTGGAACTCTGGCATTATACATTTTGAATAACTTATTAATATGGAGTTCTGAGGGTAGATATATCCTCTTACATTTTTGGCGCGAGTAATGGCTTCTTTGTGCTTCCAAATTTGATAGAAACCTAACTACAGAATTGTTCTTTTCGTCAAAAAACTTGCTCTAGCGATCACCTCTTTGCTCAGCAGTGGGAGTCCCTGCTTTTACAGTGGCCACTATAGTAATGAGTCGACCCTGCATGACACCGTAGATAATACGGAACAACTTTGCACATATTGGGACTTCTTTACCACGAGCTCTTATCTCACATTGAAAGGTCAAAAAAAAAAAAATAATAATAATTTTAAAAAGCGAAACATTTAAAACATACTAGCTGCAGTATCTTTTTAACATTGTACATTAATAATGACAATATTTACATGGCACGTTATTTTAAATAAATAATAAATTAAGTAAAATAAAATTACCTGGCCTCACAATCTTCCTTACGTTTATTTAAAGGATTCCTGTTCCTCTCCCTGGATCCTTTAGTTTTCTCTCCAATAAGACAGACAGCCACTTTCCATCTACTTAAGCACCCGTAAGTTTTAACTTTTTGAATAAGCGACAATGCATTTTCTCTTGTTCAATTCTCTAACTCTTGTACACACTATGCTTAAAGAGCGCGGGAAACATCAAAAAGAGTATGGAAAACGTCTTTTCTTGTAGACTGCATTTTGTTTCGCGACATTGAATAAACTAGATGCGGAAATTAAGTCTATATTTTACATAGGAAGGCAAGGTTTTGAAGAGAAAAGACATTGCAGTACTATGCAAGGCATACTGGGAGTAAGAAAGCGTATCATACACAATTTTGCCCACGGATGGACAAACTGCTTTTTGAAACGGTGTTCCTCAATTACCCTCTTACAACGCATAAAGGGAGGGGGTCGAAAGTAAATATTGTATCTTTTTTTTTCCTCCCCCTCCGCCTGCTCCCAGATGTGAGTAATCATCTACTTACAAAGAAAGTGCAAGGGATATCGGAGAACGAAATCGAACAAACCTGGCTGGCATGCATAAAGACCATTATCGGCTAGGCATGCAGGCACCGGAGTGCAAAGTGGTCTACCGATCAAATATGCATACGTAGCTCAACTTTTATGCATTGGTTTGAGAATATTAAGTGAATATCATGATATAATGTGATGTGTCTATACACCTGTAAAGTAATAAAGGTCAAAACAGAACTTCATATATGCTGCGATCGATACATCCAGCTTAATAAAGTGTATACAAAATTAGAGGTTCGAATCTGGATGTCGAAATTGGAACAGAGTCAGCTCTTGAAGTTTCGAACCTTTTTCTGTTTCCATATCTCTATGTGCAAAAATGCTACAAAGTCTGTGATGTATTTTATGAATTTATTGTAAGAACGGGAAGAAATAACCATCCAATGGTTGAATTGAGGCCGGTGCACGTTCCACTGATATGTTCCATTTACAAACGATTATCGGCGTGATAAAAGGAGATTGATTAAGTATATCCAGATTGAGAATCAACGTCAAAATTCATTCTTACACACAGTCTTACAAAATCTGATTGTGGAAAAGCCCCTTAGTTCCCAAAATGTACATTGTGTGGTGAAAAATAAGACAAGTGCATCGTGCTTAAACATTTAACCTTTGAGAGATCATTTTAAAAATATGGCGCCTCTAATTTAAAACTACCGACAGAATTCAGTCGCATTCTACCTGCAAACAACTTTTCTGTTGTAACCTGCGGGTTATTTACTTCACTGTTGCTGTGGTGGTTGTTTAAGTTTATGTTTACAATGTTACAGAGGTAAAGTGATGGCCCCATACCGCGTCCTTCATCCCTGGATGCTGCTCAACTGCGTGTATCGTCTGACAGAGTTCGCCAAGGGTGAGATGCAGCAGCAACAACGTCTTGTGCAGTTCGCAACTGAGGTAGGCAATTGGAATTTAAAAAGTGATGTTTGAATATTAGTGGAGAAAGATGAACGTATCTCCAGACAATGACATTTAAAACAACTAAACCACTAATCACTTCAAAGGAGTTTTTACCTTCAGTCATGCTATTTTTGCATTGGTGTTCCTTGACTGTTTAGCTTCGTTATTGTTGACAGTGGCGGCGGGTGGGAGAAATTATAATAGACAGTAATGATTGGGAAAATAACTCTTGCCCAATGAAATATCTAATCAACGAGGTATTCCAGCTTACTGTAGAAGTTATTGTTGAACCACCCTGTCTGTGAAATCATGCCCTTGAACTTTATGAGAAACCAAACATTTTTAGGATGAAATTAATTTATTATGCTTAAATATAATATATAATTAGAAAGCTGAACAAATAATAACAACAACAACAACAACAATAATAATAATAATAATAATAATAATAATAATAATAATAATAATAATGGGAAGAACGATATTTACGGATATATGAATGAAAACATCTTACATATTATTTATAATTACACTAGTTATTGCTTTCTAACCAGAAAATAAATTGCTTCTGACATCGCGCACTTTGGCTAGGAAAATGTCCATACTCAATTAGTGTGGTTCGCAAACAGATCCCAGAATGCCAATCATGCTTTAATTGCCTTACCTTTTTTTTTTTTTCCTGGAAACAGCATTTTTCTCAGGTGTTCCCAGTGGCTACATTGGGCCGGATTATGTACCCATTCCTCACCCCCTCTACAAAATGGGCACATTCTCCTACCAGAAAATTTTTAATTTTAATTTCACTTTTACTTTTTGAGTCTGCGACCTATGCATAAAATATATTTGTAATGTGTATAAAGAATTTTACAACAATAAAGATACACCTACTAGTTCCTTACTATTAATCTCACTCGAATGGACACGGACACGACCCAGCTTTTGTCGATGCAATATGTTTATAATTACCGCAGACTTAAATATCCTCAATATTATACTATAATTCATTTTCTATACAAGATTTCTTCCATTTTCTTAGGTTTCTAATGCGTTTTTGTCTCAGTTTATTTTGTTTATTTAAGGACGCTCTTTAACCTCTTGGGTCATTAGCTTTCCACTCAATTCAGGGCATGAAACTGCCGATTTTGCTCAAAAGCCTGTTCTTTCAGGTTTGAGGTTCTGTAAATATAAAACACGGAACCAACGGCTTTAGATCCTTACCGAAGGAAGTCATACTTGTTATTTTTACGGCCTAAAAATCCAACGACCCCTAGCCTGGTCTGAGGCCGCGGCCTTGCGTGTACGGTGCAAGTGTGGTTACTAATGGCCTACCTTTATTAATATTGTTATTTTTATTATACAGGATGTAACAAAAATACTAGAACAAACTTCGGAGATAGTTCCTCGCACTGAAACAAGTGAAAAGAGTAAGTTAAACATACGCACATCCGGAAATGCTTGGTTTGTGAGTATGTGGTCCCTTACACCCTGAAGTGAACGGTGTCTCCCTTCCAATTGGAGTACCTCAGAGGGCCGGACGTCGAGTTATGGAGAAATACTGCAGTAGCTTTCCATTGTTTTTCACAGTGATGTCGGTATGAATGGCAGGCTGCGCCGCTTAATCTACCAGAAATCCGTTACAGCCGCTGTGATCCAATCCGGGAGGTGTGCAGTCTTAACACTCGACCACGGCGGCGCAGCATTTAAACAAACGCGCCTCTTTTTAATAAAAGTAATGTGTGCCACAGATTTAAAATCAGACAACAGAGTGCTAATAAAAGTCAAGATTAATTTAAATAAATATGGAGGTCACACTGAAAGTTTTAGGAATGTAATCATGTACATTTAAAAATAGACTTTGTATACTCCATGCAAGGTTTTATTTGCTCAGACCAGGAATTTCTTTAATAATGTTATAAGCAATTTCTTCATGGCGTTCATTGCATTTCAACTCCTGGAAATTTAAAATGATCATAACTTTCTCTGTTGCTGTAGGGAATAAAGAAAGATAAATGGATCCAAGTGTCAACTGTAGAATGATAGAACAAACGATTGACTCCTGACTTCTACAGTTATTGTTGTTGTACATCAAAACTCTTCACATACTTATATTTGCGAAAACCCGTGTAAAATTAACAGAGAGGTCTGAAAAAGGCACTAGATCTTTATCACTCGACAAAATATCATCTTTGTTAGAGAAATAATGTCCTTGTTTTAACATTTCTGTTTCAGATGGTTCGGGAAAAAAAGAAATCCAGACTGACGGGTGAGTACACCAGTTATATGTAAATATACAGGTAAAATTGGATACAACGCACTTCAACAAATACTGCAATGTTGCACAATAATTGTCGGGGGAAGGGATGTCAGCCAATGAACCCAAAGAATATTTTTCACAATATCTGGTTTATTACTGGGAATTTTGTTTTGTGCTTTTATGACTTTTTTTTTTTGTTTTTTTATGTTATATACATTGTCACAAGAAATCATTGCCTACAGATGAGTGGAACGTCTACATAATGACCTCGTGATACAGCCTTTACTCTATCTTACCGCAACAGGCCTATATCCTGCCCCGCGGGACAGCACACTCTTATATTTCTTGCTATGGAGACACCTAAAAGCACAGACTAATTGCAACAGGCCAAAAAGCTTTGCGGTCCCCTGTAGACAAATCATGTTTGCTTGCCGTAATGTGACATCACAGATTCTACCATTGTGCATTGTCTTCACCATTGCATACGCTCCGAGGGAAGCCATTGTCGATTTGTTAATGACAAATAAATGCTGCCATACCAAACCAGAACAAAGAGCACGTAACACCACCAAGTTAAAAAGTATGGATTGTTACACTCTTGGTGAGCTTTCTTCCGTTTGTTTGCCTCTTTTGACTATGGACGTTTGCAGTCTGTCGTTCACCTACAGGTACAATAGACATCCCATTCGTCATTAGCGCTTACGGGAAATGTTCAACTGCGAAATGCTGCGGTCCCTGACTACTGGTTAGGTAGAACTGAAAGAACAAACCTGTTTTAAGAGCTCTGACTGGTGTTACTAACAATCAAGATATTAAATAGCCCCCTACCTGAATCTTTCCTTTAGTAATAACAATTTTACACTGGAACGGAACAGTTTGACTGTGGGATTGCATTATTTTTAATACCATATGCTCTCCTAAATTTTTAGAATAATTTTATTCTTTATTTCAATGACTTATTACAGAAAAGAAAAAAGTTTTAAGTTTGCAACAATTTAAGGAACTAATTATAAGTGAAAACATATATAACACTTATAATGGCTACAAATTTTTCATTCAAGTCTTAGAAAGACATAGTATGGCAGTATTAAAAAATATACAGATAAAAAGAACTCCATTAAGCAATCAGCAAATTTCAGAAATTTCAGAGTTCAGCAACTGTCTATGGATTCACAAGAATTTTCATGCAGCTGGTTACAGAACAGCAATTCAAGAAGATATTTTTGGATGAGCTTGTTTACCTATAAGAAGAAAGGTTTGCTGGACAGCCTACAGATCATTAATTACACTGCCAGAGGATGATATAGATCATAGATAAACTCTAAATGCAAACTTATGTGCAGATTCAAACTTAGTAGCCAGTGTTCTTCAATTTATATCAAAATTTGCAATTACAATGAAGCCTAATAAATAAAATTCATCCGAGTTATTTTAGGACGCAAGTTTGTCTCATATTTTTCTTAATAATCTAGTTGGGGCAGGTCTTATGAATCATTTTTAAAAAATTGTCAAAAGATATAATTTTAAATAGTTCTACGATAATAATTGTTATGGACGACCACAGTATATAATTGGGAAGTATACCGAGAACTAGCAAGGAAATTAGAAGAGCGATTGTCATCTGTTATTTTATATTTATTTCCACAGTGGTTTAGATAAATACATCTTGTGGCAAAAGCAGAACTTGTACATGCCAATAAAATGTCGGTTAAAATATTGAGTTTTCAGAAAAGGTTGTGTTTTGTATATGTTTATAATTGTTGAAATATTTTATAAATTATAGTTTTCAAAACATTCCAGTAAAAGATGGCGGAAAAGATGTTATGCATATTGTTTTATTCAATGATTCTTTTTCTTTCCCCTAACAATAATGCTACAGAACATTATTTTAACCAAAAATATGCAGCAGAATCTTTCACACAATAACTGCACTTTTGAAAATTTAAGCTTTACTCTGGAAACTTCATTTGTATTTCATTATTTCCTTAAAACTGCCCTTTTTAAGATGAGAAACTTGTAAATATTAAAAATGTAATATAAATGAGGATTTAATTATTTAAGTTGTCAATCTGAATAAGGAAAATGCTTGAAATCTTTATTTTAAGAGTACACTTTGGAATTGTTATAAGCTACAACAATGCATAAACATTAATGTCTTATAATAGATGTTTGAAATTAGGTACTTTGATGCTAATTTTTTTTTTTGTTAAGGTAGCAAATAATTTTTCCTCAAAATATTCCATTTCAATCAATCTGTCCTGTGCTACAATTTTAATAAACCTATATTGATGTTAAGAACTTTTGTTCAATTTAATGAGCTGGACACGACATGCAATTAAATGTGAACTATCACAAGTATGAAAATAAAATATTAATACAAATTTCAGGATCTCAACATAGAAACAGCATTTTGGACATGATATTGGAAATTGCAGAGGCAAATCCCTCTTTCACAGAGGAAGACGTGATACAAGAACTTTGCACATTTATGCTAGCGGTAAGTTTATTTTAGTGTTTTTCATAAATAATATGACAAGGTTTTAAGTGTAAAAGAAAGAGAACCACAAAAAAATCCAGATTAATACATATGTGCCAATTAAACGAGATATTTATGTTTTTATCTACTTGCACTAGGCAAACACATATTCAGAATATAGGCATTCAGTCCAGGCTCTTAGCTAAATTAGCAAATTATTAAAATTCAAATTAGCATACAATTATGTTTACGCTGCCTCAATTTTTTTTACCGACCAATTATACTTTTAAAATTTTACTCAAAAATGTCCTATGTTTCTATTATCCTTTCTGAAAATTTTCAATTAAATTCATTTTCCTGTATAATTAAAGCAATGTCTGCTTTGTAACTCCTTCCTCCGTCCCTTAGCACTCATATACTGTGTGTTCAATATCTTCTTTCCTCCACAAATGGGCACTGATTCACCCTTTCTCAGCCCTTTTAATCTCCCAAACCGAACCATACGATTCCTTCCTTAGTTCATTGTTTACTCTATCAATACATATTTCCTTTTCCCAATTTTTCTAACTATGAACCTTTTTCCAGTTATCTCTCTAAAATAATTTTGAATTCTTACATCCTCATTTCTTTTCCTTGCTACCTTCCAAAAGCCCTTATTGTTTTCTCTTCTACTCCAAATTTCTCCTAACCCATTCCTCTCCGAATCATTCCGGAAACCCATCCAGAATTACTAAGACACCTCTCTTGGTATTCAAACATTGTCTTATTAAGTTACTTTCTTCTAGATTCAAGATTATAATATTGAGTCTATTTCAATATTTTAAAGCCAAGTCCATAATTATACCCTTCCTTGACACGCTTCCCAGTTCAATTTGCTGTTGCACTTTAGGTCTACAAATTCCCTATAAGACATCCTGTGTACAATATCTATGATTTCTTCTCCTCCATTCGTTGCCCACACCTCAATTCCATATAGAATTTTGGGTCCAACCACCACATTATAAATTATTTCTAACCATTTGACATCAATCTATATTTACAACTTCTAATAATTAACATTGCTGCTTTCCCTTTAGTCAATGCTAATGTTTTTTTGCTTCTCCCATCCCTTTTAATTCCCAAATAAATATAATGGAACTACCTTGTAGTCGCAAACAATATAGTTTTGTCCATAGCTAACATCTTGTTTGTTTTCCCCCTTTATATCATGATCGTAGGCTGAAAACGTTGCTATACAGGGTGTTAATGAACTACAATGCAATATTTCAGAAATTGTAGAGAGTCATAGACAAGAAATTTGATAGGGATCTATAGTTTGTCTGTTAACATTTCAAAATTATGACATTAAATTTCTAAAATGCTGAAGCTTCTATTCCAAATTAAACCAAATAATGAGACGGAAGTTGTGGAGCGTATATCTCTGGTGCAGACGGTACAATGCTGACATAACGGTTAATTGTTATGAGGTTCTAGTTTATTGTTGAACTTTTACATCTTATCTGTGAACATAGTCATAAAATAAAAAGTAAACTTCTCCACAGGATCCTAACTCTCTCAGTAAATTTTTATCATATGTCAAAATTCACAGTTTCTTAGTACAGACTTAATGAGAGTTGCGATAGTAAAATAAAATGTGTATTTGTGATTAAACATAACGAAATTCTCACACGGAATTGCACTACATAACAATTAAAGAAAGTTTGATAAATTAATATACTGACTTACGACTGTATTGTACAGTAATTTACACAAACTTCATAGAAACCTAATTTAAATCTCACGCATTTACAGAGTGAGGAAAAATATGTACATTTTACGAAAGGGAGCTTGTACATTTACTATTAAGAGAGTGGGAACTTTAACATAAAGCTACAGGTATTAATATAAATCAACGTCATAGCTACGTGGCGATGTGGCGTGTGTTCATAACCAATCAAATGTAAATGAATATCATTGACGGAGGTGCAGTCAACACAGACTGCACTTCAATCTAACCACAAGTCATTCGGTGTACAGGTTTTCGTGAAAGTGGTAAGGCATTTTGTGATCAGTAGATACAATTATAAATGATTACTGTACTTGATTTTCAATTAATTTATATTATGGAATTGATTTTACAAATAATATAAATTGTTTCAAGATAAGCTATTGTGTTTTCAGTCTTTTGACTGTTTCTTTGTTTTTGGAAAAATTCACCCTCGTTGTGATATTTAACTCCAGTGCTGTTGTTGAATCATTTGTGATATAAGCAAATGATATAGCTTCCTATGACTAAAGATGCATATCACGAAATATTTGGTTACATATTATTGTCTTAAAGCGTGAGAATCGTTATTTAATTGAATTGTTTAGATCATTTTTGTACAATTGTGTTTTTTTTCTATTTATTAAACAAATTAACGAACCTTTCACACAGGGACAGGACACTGTTGCAGCAACTCTGGTCTTCTGCCTCTTTGAACTAGCACAGCGCCCTGAAATTCAACAGCAAGCTGTTCAAGAAGTGGAGGATATCCTGGGAACAGAGAACAAAACACCAAGTCTCAATGATCTGCATCAAATGAAATTTCTGGAACAAGTCATTAAGGAAACTATGAGATTGTATCCAAGTGTGCCTTTTATATTCAGGAAATTAGATCACGACATAAACATAGGTAAGTTTTATGTATTATCTTAACAACTATGTGCATGTATTTGCACCTTGATAGTATACCTTTAAAGAAGTAAACATTGTCATCAATTCCGGTACCGCATAAACTACTGATAAACTATTTCTAGCACGATTTAATTTGCAAAATATTTCTGAAAAAAAAAGTATAGAAAAAAGAGGTAATGTTGCTCATCCAGGACTTCTAATATCTAGTAAACTGATATAGAAAAATATCTGGAAGTAAACAACATTTCTGTTTTCAGCAGAGCAATTGACCTCATTTCATCAACGGATAGATTAATAGTTTTCTGAGCATTAATGCCTCTCCATAAAGTTTCACTGAACAAATACCCTAGTAATACATAAGTAAACAAAATGTTTGGCAACCATTTTGTTACAAGAAAGCTAACAAGCGACAATGTTTTTGTGCTGAATTAAAATATTCGAGGGTTGAACTGTTATTAGTGGCTCTTGCTGTCCTTTAATGCAGTTAGCAAATTAATTTTCTAAAGATATGGAGACGAGGGATGCGAATGATAGCGCATGATGTTGATAGCTCGAATAGAGTGGTATACTGCCTGAAGAATTTCCGTAGAAGTTCTGAAGCGAGTGCCACGAAAAATTTCCTTTCTCTAGTTCAGGTTACAGGAGCTTGGCCTTAGTAAGAGGAACATGAGCACTTCTCAGCTCCAATCATTGAACAAAGTAGCACATTGTACTGCTTGCGTTCGAACATTATCTTGCAAAAAGATGGATTGGTTCTACAAAATATATCATTGCAATTTTCTCAAAGTGAACAGCAATACTGCCTGCATCATCTTCACATAACTTTTCATTTTCATCATTACCCACTCGTTTATTTTACGCTCCTATAATCTGGTTCTGTCACGTTAGCTTTGTGATGGGGCATAAGTGGATACGAGGAGCGTCGTATCGTCGTCGTTTTTTTTCTGTATTTCCATCAATGATGCAATTATCATGGTTTCTTACCAATGTGAAGCAGTATGCGATAATCGTGTCTCTAAGGTCATGTGCCTCATCCTCGATCAATGCTTGAAGTCTTGCAGAACACGAGCACGAATTCTCTCTACACCTTCGGCTAACCCTTAGATCAAACGAACCTGCATTTGAATAATTCATTGTAGTGTGTCTGGAACGAGATCTGTAAACACACAGAACTGACACTACGTGCTTGGTGCTACGTGATGCAATGACGTACATAACAAACAAACTGCATGGTACGGACAACTACAAAAACGGTGAACCTAGGAACTAATATATTATTATTGTATATATTAAGCAACTGTTCTGTTTTGGGGTTATTACCACAATACATCTATGCTAGCATTTCAGCTTGCGCAGTTGTAGACAAAGGGCTCTAAAAAGTAAATAAAAGAATTTCCAGATCCATGTTTATATAACACATTTGCACCCTCAATAGGCAAGGACTATTTCCCCAAGTTTTTTTTCACATATTCTTATTTTATTACACCTGTATGTATGTGTGCGTGTCGTTAAAATGTTTGAAGTGCATGTAAAAGCAGTAAGCAGTAAGAACCAAAATGGGCACACAATTCACATGATATTTCGCATAGCTAAATGTCCTTCTTCACAGTGTACCGATCACCCCTTGAACACTACACAGAAAGTCAATATCAGCATTCCTGTTTTACGTGTAATTCAAAACTTTTTAACAAACCTTATATAAACTACCCTTATGAGCGTTTTTATATTTTCTTGTGTATGTTCCGTTTAATGTCCCTCATAACAACGAAGGTCTAATTGCAACTAAACAGAGCGGAGCGCACCGCTATATATCAGATGCAATTTAACGTCTCCTTAAGATTAGGCAAAACAACGCACTAACAAAGTTCGCTCACTAAGGAAACTTCCTTACCTAGGCAATTTAACTTTCAGGATTCGAAGCAGGTACCTTCCGATTTGCTTGCAGACACCCTGACACATTAAGGTGAACAAGTAATGAGTATGTAGATATGACTTTAACTTATGGAGAATGTAGAAAAAACTCACAAATAGCTCCAGATTTATCGCAAAGTTACCCAGAATGGGGGGGGGACCTAAAAGCCCGTTAGTCTTAAAGAACAGATGTCGTATTAAGCAGTTACCAAATAATAAACAACCATGACACATATTTATGCATGGTGACTATTTCATTTATATGACGTCATCTTAAAATCGACCAATGAAATGAAACAACATTTTGAATTTTCACCAATGACAGCCAGATATCGCAGTGAAATTATCGAAAAAAATTATCAAATCTGTTTTATCACGCGACGTGCATTTGTCTTCTGACCAATATAGCCACTTCTATACCTCCCGAGCAGGCATCACTGACTTCTTTTTTGTGTTTTCAGTAATTGTAAATTTAACTAACTTAATTTGTATACACTCAAGCAATTGCTTTAGCATTTTCATTCAAACAGCCTGAAATCATTTTATAAATTATGTAACAATATCTGCCAATGTAACCATAAATCTTGATAAACAAGTTGTTCAGAATGGTAAAATGTTTTTTCGGTTTTGTTTTTCTCAGTGGATATTAGTAAATGGAAAGGCAGCGACTGTAATAGTCGACTTTCCTCTATTTCATTCCCACGGTTTCTGAACAGGTAGGTATTCATAAGTATAATATTTTATACAATTGTTAATAATTCGTGCGCAAATTTCAAATATATAATACTTTTATTCTTATTCTATTCATGAAACAGTTCCAAGCCCGCATTTGGCTCATCTCTATTGCAATTACTGACAATCGACATTCGTCTGTTGCTAGATGGTTTGTAAAAGTTAAGTAAAATACAAATACAAATGTACACAATTATTACAATGTTGTAAGCCAAGTTTATGGGAATTATATTTAAATTATTATTTATTTGTGAAACAGTTCCAATAAATATAACTCCAGTCTGAACTTTCCAGATAAATTCATTCATTACATTAGTGAATTTATTGGCAATCTCAGACCCTCTTGTAATATTACTTGTGATAATATGGCAATAATATTGGAATATATTGATCAAAATCCATAAGTGTCAGCAAAGTTTAATTTTACAACAGAAATTATTCTAATGTGCAATATATTTTTGTGTTACAGGGAAACATATAATACCAGGAGGAACAGGTGTAATGTTGTGTCCATTTGCAACACATCGCCTCTCTTATATTTATCCTCAGCCTGAGAAGTTTGATCCGAACAGATTTCTACCAGAATGCATTGAAAAACGCCACCCATATGCCTTCATCCCATTTAGTGCAGGACCTAGGAATTGTATTGGTAAGATTGCCTTGATATTTTTGTGTATACATGTTTATGTGTCAGATATGCACACACTTTTCTTATGTTATTAAGTTGAAAGCATATATTACTAAGCAGAAAGTATATTAACCCAATTTCGAAACAAAGCACTCGTATTTAAAAAAAAAAATGGGGGGCATGCAGGCATAAACTGAATAGGGGTAACAATAGAGCTATTGAATAGTGCTCCACAAATTATCATAAACCTCTGTCATCATGTCTGCCCTGCCTACAAAATACTAGACTATTAATTGTATTTAAGAGAATGGAACAATAGTGCATGTTTCATACTTTTACTATATGGGTAAATATATTTTTCATAGGTTGTGGAAAACATAAATATTGTATGATTTTGTTGCTTACTTATTACAGCCCTAATATATTTTTATTTTTATGGAAAAAGTTTGGAAGTAAATAGTATTGGCTATATATTACATAATTTTTGAATTACTTAAATATTAACTCACGAATTAAAACAAATTGAGCCATATAATGTAACTTTTTACCAGTTTGCATTCTGCTATCAGAGGACCTATAGCAAATGAAAGTTATAACCATTAAAAGATATGAGATATATAAACATTTAAATTACATACCTTCATATCAACAATCAGCAGATTAAGATAAAGAAAGTAGTTTAATAATTATGGCTTCTAAGAGCACAGATGGTTTCATGTGTGCAAAATATGGAAAAACTCTTTTCATTAAACAGCATTATCACTAATACAAGACTAATAGATTTAATATCATTCAATTTAAATTGCAGTAATGGTTTGTAACTTTACAATAATCACTATAAGGCATTAAAAATTTCCCTGAATAATATTTATTTAAAACTCCAGTGCAATAAAAATATTCAAATAAGAAACTCCAAGAATATATTCATCAACATAAAGAAATTTAAACTTTGTCTGAAATGTTCAGAGATTCTCAAAAAAGTGCATTATTGTTGAAAATTATTTCTCAAACTTAAACCTTGATGTTTATGCTTGATTGAGCACTGGTTTGAGCTGCATAAAATTAATTTAATCGTCAAAATGGTTATATTGGTCTATACAATTTCTGCTGAAGAGAACTGTTCATATTTTCTGATTTCTTACCCCATGGAATCTCTCAAAAAAGCCTTAGTTATGTTTCATCAGGCTACAATTTTTCAGAAATCAGTATTATGGAAAATTAATATTTTTATTATTTGTTCATTGAGAAGATACATAAAATAAATATTCTAAGAGATTTAAACAAGAAAACAAAATTTTCACTTTGTGAATGAAACAGTAGAGCTAAATCAGAGCATTGGACCATAGCAAATTAGTTCCTGGAGAAAAAAAAATGAAATATGAATCATTGGATTCTCCTTCTAATGCCCTTCTTCCACCACTCCATGTTAAGCTAGGCCTGATGAAGCATTTTGTACTGCTCTGAATAAGGATAGTGAATGTTTCAACTTTCTTGTTACAAAGTTCCCACAGAAAACTGCAGCTAAGATAGCAGCAGATGTTTCCGATGACCTCAGATTCGTGAGCTTATGCAGGATGAGACCTTTCCTAAGTCTATGTTCAAGTTGGAGAAGTCAGCATGGTTGGCATACAAAAAAGTGGCAGAAATCTTTCTTGGCATCAAGAAATCTGAGAACTATAAAGAAATCGTGGAGAAAATATTATAACATTTTGGAAGTCTAGGGTGTAGAAAGAGTGTTAAAGTGAATTTTCTTTACAGTCATATTGATTACCTGCCTTAAAATCTTAGTGCAATGAGGTGAGCGGTTTCATAAAGACATTAAAACAATGGAAACTATTAACAAGGCCATTAGGGAATGCAAATGATGGCTGGTTACTGTCGGTGTTTGAAAAAGTACATGAAGAGTATATGAGAACCTAAAACAACAACAACAACAACAACAATAATAATAATAATAATAATAATAAATTCACAAATATATATGTACATTATTACATTTGATTAGATTCTGTTCAAAAACATAGCCTGATGGAGTAAAACTGAAACATATTTCAATTCAGGGCATTCATATTACATATAAGGATTTTTTTTTATTTTTATTTATTTATTTTGTAAATCACAGTTATATTCAGCACATTTGGAGTCCAGAGAGTCAAATATAATAATAATAATAATAATAATAATAATAATAATAATAATAATAATAATAATAATAATAATAATAATAATAATAATAATAATAATAATAATAATAATAATAATACAACACCTTAAAATTATTTTAAGGGTAAAATAATATATATATCTGTGTGTGTATTAACGTTTCTCTCCAATTATTATATGATGATCTTTTGAATATTTTCCTCCTTAATATACTTTCTTTTACTTCCCTTGTAATTCTTTATACAATTTAACCGTAGTATTTCAGGATGCTTTTCCTAGCTTCTTATATATGTTTGTATATTTGTGTGTACATATGTTCAGATTGCTCTGAGCTTGGCAACAGTAGAGTAACAGTATCCTTAGATTATATATTAGCATGTTCCTCACAGAAGTATTTTGTATTTATTTGAATATTATTCTTATGCATTTCTCTATAGGATCAATAACATATAAGTGTATGGGCTGCTGAACTCATATTCAGATGTAAATAAATACTACCTCAATGGATTAAAGTCATATGTATTAGTATGTTTGGCAAAGTATCTCAGCAAATATTTGCTCTAAGAATAAGCTGTGATCACTTTTTTTTTTTCTCTTGTCTATTTGTGTGGTTAGTTAAATGGAAGTACTTTTGATTTGCCAATATTACAGGAGAAATTATTGATTGTAATGTAACGTGATTTTTTTGATTTGATTTATTTATGGACGCTCTTTAACAGCTCAGGACATTAGCGTTCCATTCAATTCAGGGCGTGAAACAGCTGACAAATTTTGCTCAGGGGCTTCTTCTTTCAGGCTTGAGGTTCTTTTTCGTGCCGTAAATCTACGACACGGGACCCACGGCTTTACTTCCCTTCCGAAGGAAGCCATACTTAGGATTCTTCGAAAAAATCCATCGATCCTGGCCGGGTTTGAACCCGCGATCTTGGGTTTAGGAGACCGACATTGTAATGTAACCAAGTAATATATTAATACTACTGGATGACAAACACTACCCTTATCATGGCGAGCCAGCATCAAGGGTGCTCACAGCCATGGCCACAGGAGGCCGGTTTTTTGTAGGCCACCCAGTAATTTTGATATTATGTAAGTGCAGCATGCAATGGATGTATCATCTGCATAGACAGAGATTCCATTCCTGAAGCACCTGGCATACAATTTATATAAATGTTATAAAAATAGTTTTCTCGCACAGGAGGCATATACAAGGTATTTGAGCCTTACTTAACATGAGTGCTAAGGATGAATTGTTATGGATATTTAATGCGACCACCTCCATTTTGACTATTAATCCAGATGTCCTAGGTTCGATTCCTGGTTAGAACTTCGAGGTTATTTGCGCCATTATAATTCATTAGGTTTATCCATTGGTTTAAGGCCCCTCCCTGGTGCATCACAATCATCTCAACTGGCGGCGCTCTATAACTCTCCGGCCTCGGAAGTTCGTTACAATATTACCATGCCAAGTGAAAATGCTTATGAGTTTATGAGACAAGGCTTGGCGTTGGAAAAAAAATATTGGTGCAAAAAGAAATCCTCTTGCATAATATTAAACAAGGACAATAAAATGCAGAAAGTTATCATTTTAACTGTTATCTACACATTCAATGTGTTTAATTACTCCTGTAAGTCATCCCATCAATAGGGCATTCTGTATTTTATCTCATAGTTATGAAGCTAAAATTAAATTATGAGGATACCCAATGAAGTATTAACGATCTCTCAGTCAGTGACTTATTAACAACAATAACTATGTTTATAAGACAGATACTTAACACTTTGGTATTCCCTCTCCTACTGACCCACAACACGATGCAAGGTCATAATAAACCAGCTGTATACACACATAGCAACAGCAGTTTGCATGGTTTTGTACTGTATTACAGCTGATATTCCTATTTTATTTAGTACTTGTTAAATTATATGCAATATCTTTTTTCCAAACTACGAATATATTTTAAATATAACCATAATTGTCCTTCTATTTGTTCTTACAGGTTACAAGTATTCTATACTGCAAATGAAGACCGTATTAGCAACAATACTAAGGAAATTCTGGGTAACTCCTGTGCCTGGTAGGAAAGTGGTGCTTGGTTATCGCATCACTCTGAGAGCAAGTGGTGGTGTATGGCTTAACTTTGTACCCAGAGACAGCAAAATGACACCTAACCTCAGTTCGTAATCCAGTGAAAGAAGTGCTCGGTAACTACTGGTCTCTAGGATCACCATCTATTGATTTACAGCTATCTAAAACTGAAAAACTGAAGCTGTAAACGCGTCAACAATTTCACAGGATTTGTTTCTGAATGGTGAAGCATATTGATGACTGAGTAAAAAAATGTAGTACCATAGATCAATTTCGAAAATATGTTATGCCTTTTGTAAACAGAGATGTGTTTATTTACTGTGTAAATTTATATTTTAATAAAGTATATGTGTTTAAGATGTTTTCTGAATTATGAACTACCTTACATATCATCTGTTAGATTTTTGGCAAAGCCTAAGTGTAACTGAAAAAAAAACACCTTTTTTACCAGATGAATACTTCATTATACTCAGACAAAATCTGCATATACGTTAACTATCAATATAAAACAATAAATGCATTTTGGGAAAACTAGACCGATTAATACAACCGTTTTACATCGAGACTATTTTAATATACTACTATTTTGAAGTGTTACCCGATGGTAAAATGAACCATTTTTCTTAAGGGTGTGGATGACACATACAGCTAACTGAATACGTGTATAGCATAAGTTGACATATCGGTCACTAAAGTCGCGTGATAGGCGACACGCTAATGACATGTTCTCTATCAATGAAGTCTTAAGAGGAAGGTAGAGGAAGCAGAGTTTGCTCCGGCAGGCCAAGGTTCACCCCGGGCTCTAGTGTTAAATGATACGAAGATGAAGATATGTTGACATATTTACATAGGTCACAACCTCGTCTTCAAGAAGATTACGCCAACCACAGTCTTTGGAGATAAATGAGAAAATTCTAATTAGACCAAGACCTTACAACCCGAAAGACTCAGTGTGCATTTTTATGAATATTTATTTATTTATTTTGAGGAAGTTCTTGAAAGCTTTATACTGCTGCCATTTAGTATTTATAAATTCATTCTCTTATTGGTTTAGCAATTTTTTTTCTAATCTTACATCTCATTTTTATACTCATAAATTGACATTTTTAGTGCAGATCTGAACTGGGAAAGATGAGGATGGTGATAGTAAAAACTAATATTGAAAAGCTTCACGGGAATTTGCCGTTTAACACATTCGTAGAAGGGAAAGCACTGTGTTCGTCGTTGTAATAACCCACTAAATAATCACAGAATTCAGAAATTTTGCAAGATTTGGTTTAAGGCTGCACAAAACAGGGGCTCTATTTTTTTTTTTTTTTCTTTAATTGTGTTTAATGCCCATTTTAACTGCCAAGTCATCCTAGACGATGGACACTGATAATACATAAAATGTAATAATAAACTGGGAAATTATTTTTTTTTAAAGTAAGCGGGTGTTCCAGGCCTAAGTTTAGAGTACCTCTCCGGCATTTGGCACTTATGAGGACTAAGGAAAACCTGGAAAGAAACTCAATCAGGGAGGAGGTCCTGGTGGATATGAACTCCAGATCTCCCGCGTCTTAACGATCTCGGCCACCCTGATTTCAAATCCCGGTCAGATCAAGGTGTCTGAGTAAGATTTTTCGGAGTTTTTGCTTACCCTGAGAAAATGAATACCACATAGCTTTAAGGCGTCAAGAACTCCGAGCTCATTTGTACCATCATTATTTCTTTTCATTTCATGACTACAGACCTATTCCAATAATATTCAATCCAACCAACAGACATAGTGACAAGACCAATACAGGCAAAGCGGGAGGAGATAAAAAAAAAATAAAAAGATCCATAGTCATAGTTGTTGAACTCTTGTTTTCCATTATTCCTAAATTTGAATCTGTCAGAACCAACCAAGCACCTTCACACCGAAAAATACAGTAGCTAAGACTTTATGAACATGAACCTCAAAATCTAATATCATCTCTCTTTGTTTCGTTTCCACTATACGTAATGTTGTGAACAAATTAAAATATGTTTTATCTGGTAACAAATAGTACAGTAATAGAGCATAACTGTTATTTTTCAGTCTTGAATAGTAAATAATTGTTGGAAATGTTTAGTACCGTCCATAAGTATGGTATAGTTTGTCAAAGCTAGCCCATTTCACTTATTTTTGTAATTTTGAAAATATTCACCCATACTATTGTTTAAAGTTATGGAATTCAGTCGTTCATTCACTTAATCTCTAGATTTAGTAAAGTAGGATTTCAGTTTAAATTATAAACATTTCTCCTGATTAGTGTCATATCTGTCAAATTCAATCCACCTTAAGTATCAAAATGACATGTACACGCGTTACTAATTTTCTTAAGATGTAGAAATACGTTAACGTTTTGTTTATGAGCAAGGCAGTTCTTCGTATTGATTAATTCTGCAGTCTGACCTTTAGTGTGTTTCCGATTACAGTTATTTACCGTACACCTCAACTATACATTATCTTTCAAAATATATTTATTCCTATAAGTATACGTGTAGTTCTAATAGAAGTTTACCTCTTCTCGCTGGTTATGAATTATGTTGGCTTCAAATACACTTTAATTAATAGCTCACTTTGTCAGATGGCATGCAGTGCGTCCTACATGCAAGAAAAGCAGGAATGGTGAGCAAAGAGTAATCAACACACACTCTAATTTACGAATCCATTTAGCTCAAGATCAAGACGCAGGTGGACTCTGCTCGCTAACACGCGCAGGGCGGACTGAAGTACAAATAGTTTACGTTATGCCCACCATCGCTGCAAGGACTTTAAATATCACTGGTAGGGGGACTAGTGAAACATACAGACTTTACCTTGCTCAACACGACATGGCAGTCAAATTGCTTTAGCTATACAACTATGTTTGTTTGTTTTATTTACGAACATTCTTTAATATCTCAGGTCATCAGCGTCCCTTTCAATTCAGGGCGTAAAACGACCGACAAATTTTTTGTTCAGAGGCCTCTCTTTCAGGCTTGAGTTTCTTTCACATGCCGTAAATGTACGACACGGCACCCACGGCTTTACTTCCTTCCGAAGGAAGCCATACTTAGGATTTTATACGAAGTTTAAGGGAGACATATTAATTCGTAGTAATTAGTGTTGTTTTTCGTAAATTAATGATATATCACTTAACACATATATTTTAAATGTATTTCTATTGATTTTAGCAAATTCCGAAGGAATGCAGTTATTGCGATATATGCGTGCGGCTCGACACATTCGCCACCAATACACACAACGTTTCAAATTTTGGCGCCCGAGCGTGGGGCCACTTCAAGAGCCTCAGATAAAAAAAAAACGCTTCAGCCCCGCCTCTTTTATGTGCTATTCGAGGAATTCTTTTAATGTATCATTTTTCTATGTAATGCTACAGAACGCTTCTGTGGTCTAATGGTAGCATTTGCGACAACTAGTCCGGAGGCCCTGGGTTCGAATCCTGGTTAAGTCAAACTGTCTGGGAAGGAACTGCGAGCTCATTCGCGTCGTCTCATCGCTATAGAAGTACTCCTATAACATTCAATCATATATATATATATATATATATATATATTGTATGTGTGTATACATTTACATATGTAAATATACACGAAATTCGGCATATGACCATCAATTAACGAACGATTCGTCGAGTTTATTAGCCAGCAAAACTAAACCATTGGAGGTGGGACTTAAACCTAAAACGATTTTTTTTAAAACAGATGAAAGCGGCGGCAATTTTTTTATTTTTCTCAACAAAACTCGGTATATTTCTTTAAAATAAATTGGTAAAAGAAATGAACGAAAATCAGGGCAATCGGTCGATTAAAAGTGGGTGTATACCTGAAAAACAAATGGAGGTTAAAAGCGAAATTTGAAAATCGTTCAGCGAATTTTTATTTTTGATATGAAACTTGGTATATGGCATCTAAATAAAATAAAAAAATAATTTCTGAAATCGGATATTAGGAGGGGGTTTACCTGAAACCCGAAATTTAAAAATTGCTCTAATGGCGTTAATGTTTGTTTTAACCCAACTAAATCTCCTATATACCATTTAAATTAATTAAAAATAGTTTCTGAAAATCAGCGATATCGGACCATTAAGAGCGAGGGTTTATCTGAAACCCAAAATTTAAATAAACACTCTAGCAGCACCAATGTTTGCTTTTTCACAACAAAACTTGGCATATACCATTTAAATCAAATAAGAAAAATAGCTTCTGAAAATTAGAGAAATTGGATCAGAAAACGTTTGAGTTACATGTTTTTACTATAATAACTTTTAAATTAAATTTAAAAACCAACGAAAATCGATTTAACTTCCGATTGTTTATTTTTGATTATGTATATTTGCTTAGAACACTGAAATTCTTTTTAAATAGAAACATATTTTTGATTTATTGAAACATATTTCAATAAACTTCTTAAATACTCAATGTTGCTCGAAACTTTCTGTTATTTCTCTCTATTTTAGTGAAAATTTTAGTAATATCAAAGGCTCAGTTCATAAATATGGTTACTTTTAAAAATATTTAAAAATGCACACAAACTGTATAGCTTTGTCTATCACTGGTCATATATTTCATTTAATTAATAATATACCATTAAGTTTTGTGGTTTAATCTCAACAACAAAAACAACAACAATAATAATAATAATAATAATAATAATAATAATAATAATAATAATAATAATTCTATAAAGGTGGTTTCTCTTCTATGATACTTATAGATTGCAAGAATTCTAATTTTTTTCACTAATACCCCGCAGTAATGTCATAACTTATTTCATTATTTAATAGGAACATAATTTGTACTTTATATTCTTTTTAAGTTACTTTACTAGGTGAAGAATTCGCTTAGTTTACGCAGCTCCTGCCGAGGAACTTTTTTTATTTTCAGGTTTTATATATGTATATATGAATTATATAGTTCTCTTGTTCAGCACCTTGTAATGACATTTAACCTATTAATAAATTTGTGTGTTTCCATCTTCCAAAATTGTGGAAATACCCTCGTGAGAGAAATTTTTCATCGTCAGAAGCAGTGATAAAGACTACGGAGACAAGAAACTGTCAAAAAGCGGAAGTCTGAACACTTACCAGGGGCTACTTTGAAAAATATCATCTAAATTATGAATATGAGTAAAGCTATATTGTCAAGAAAATATTTTATTTAACAACTCTCGCATTTAAATTTTTCTGTTTGAACATTAAATTTATTTTATTCCTTACAAAACGAAAATTTAAAAAGAAATGCGTAGAAATGTTTCTTAATATAATTGATATAAATATAAAAATAATAAATCCTCGTACAATTTAGCAATTCAACCAATTTATTAGGAAAACAGCATTCAACTATAAAATTAGCAATTTTGTTTAATTTTTCTCAAAGTTTACTAGCTAAATTTCCCCTTAACGAAAACTAGGGAAAACAAAACATACCGAAGCTTACATTTTAAATACTCCCAATTATGACCTTGACACATTACAATCTTGGGCTTTTCTACTTCTTTCATTTTACTCATCATCTTGTAGACGCTAAATGTACCGTGGTATATTCATAAGCATAAGTGAAACAAAACATTGTAATCAGTTTTGCAGCACGCCTATATAAGCCAGGAAATGGTGATTTAGGAAATGTGCTATAGAATTCCACCCATTTCTGAATCATCTCAAAGTTCACTACTAAATTGCAAATCAATTAACTCAATCTAAATTTCACTGGGAGTATCGTCAAAAATCACACATTCTGTCTTTATTTGTGTCACACCCTGAAATCTTCCCTGGAACTCGGTGCAACTTGATCATAGAATCGCTACTACGTTTCATAATTTCAAGAACCTGAATCTTTTTGTAAGTTTCTGAGCTTCTAATGACCCCATACGAGTATTTTTGTCTTGGGAGTGTAACATATAATTCATTAAAGTATTCATTTCATAATCTGTATAGTGTGGTCCAAACTTAAATTTCTATAACACCTGTAGCTTATTTTAATATACCAAACACAACACAACTGCATCGTTTTCCATAAACCTTTATAATTCTTCTAAAATAATTTAATTCATGTAAGGTCTACTTTTTACTTTTAGTCTTTCCATTGTATGCATTGGAGTGACGCGAGGCACTGCAATCTACTTCAGCCTGCAAGCCTCTCTTCCCCAATGCACTCTCTCCGAGTGAAATATTAAATTATTTAAATTATTTTTTGATTTGTAGGAAAATACCCAAAAACTATTTATATGAAGTATCACAACTTGTTTGTTACTGCTATACAAGGAGTTTTAAGTTTCAAACACCGACGATAAAAAAGAGAGCGAAAAATAAATAAATAAAGAGAGAGACAGAAGGAAGGAAGGAAGGAAGGAAGGAAGGAAGGAAGGAAGGAAGGAAGGAAGGAAGGAAGGAAGGAAGGAAGGAAGGAAGGAATTCTGTTCAACCTCCAAATGTCAATCACTAAAACAACAAGGAGACATGAATTCTCTTCATTAGAAAAATAATGAAAAGTAAATCCAGGTAACACAAGATTCTGCAGTAAAATATCAACAAGTATAATATATAAAAATGAAACAAAATCTCTATTCTCCATAATAAATAGTTCCAGTAAAATAATAATAATAATAATAATAATAATAATAATAATAATAATAATAATAGAGAAAACGATTGGTAATATTTGTCTTCTTTTTGAAATGCTTCAAACATTCTAACAATTTTCTTATTCTTTCCATATGTAATAAACCTTTTTTTTCCAGTATTTTTCAGTTTCTTTAACCTTTCTTTGCTATTTATCTTTTACTCCCATTTTCACAGAACTCCCCCATCACTTTCTCGTGTATAAATTGCATATTGCGTCTAATATACCTTACCGTTCTAAATATAAAACTTCGGTCGTAATACTAACAAGGGTTATTTTATGATCTTTCTGCGTAGGAACAACAGGTGTTACGAATTAGAAATAAGGAAACTGTGTTTCATGGAGGTGTGCCTTACAACAGGAAGCATCAACATTATCCTTGTAGACGTGACGTGCATTAATGCAACTGTTTTCTCCTTGTCAAATGTCGAAACAACTAGGTACATAATATTGAGGGTTTTGCAGAGTACAAAGCTACAGACACTTTGAAAGCAAAACGGGCGTTTTATCTCGGTATTTGTAATATCATAGCCTAGAGAGAAAGAGAGAACAAGAAGAAGGAAAAAAAAAAAAAACTTTTTTGAAGACAGACCTCATTCCGTAATATATATATCAGCGACACAATACTTGAAATGTTAATTTTATTTTTATTTGTTTTATTTACGGATGCTCTTTTTAACATCTCAGGTCATCAGCGTCCCATTTAGTTAGGGCGTGAAAAGACCGATAAATTTTGTTCAGAGACCTTTTCTTTCAGGCTTGAGGTTCTTTTACACGCCGTAAATCTACGACACGGACCCACTGCTTTAGTTACCTCACCCCGTTACCGCTTCCGTTTCCTATGAACAGCACAAATCAGACGACAACGTGGATTCGTCAGTGATTCTTTTTTTTTGGGGGGGGGGGGTTTACGCTTATATGGTCAGTACTGGCAGAATTGAAAGGAGGAAGATTCCGTGACCTTGATTTAGTGGCCTTTTTGAGTGCAATATTAGTGCATAATTTTACTCCATTCCTTTACCCTAATGTCATTTTGAATATCGTTATAGAGGTTATTATTCTGTTTATTAAATTTTTTCGTAAAATTACTGAGTAAGTGTAATGATCTTGAATTACTAACAAGGATTCCTCCTCCGTTTTAAAAATAAAACAACAATTCTCACCTTAAGACATTTAGAAATTTACATTTCACCTCAGATTAATTTATGACACACACGAAAGATTAACCACATTATTCTTACACTATTTAATAATTTAGTTGCTATGCCCCTCCATAAGTTAAGTTCTGGTTTCTAAACCAATTTATTATTTTCAATTCATCTTTTTACTATAATATCATTCAAATAAATTAAATCAGCAATGAAGTCATTAGGCTTATATTTGCAGATATCCTGGCAGTTTGATTAGTATATAGCATTAAAAATAATTAACAGTTTTATGCTTTTGTGCAAGTTTGTCACTAATATTTATCAGGTTTGAATTTAGTTTTCTTCTGTTATTCAACAAAATCCATGTGGTTTTATCAGAATATTACAAGTTTGAGATATCTTAGGTAGATTAACTCTGATTTTATTTGATGTTTCAGTTTCATAAGCGTTCCCTAATTTGTACATATAGCTCATTTTTTTCTATAAAATACACTTTTTGAAGTGCAAATTTTACATTTTATATTTATATATTTGTTTCATTAGTAATTGGACTAATAATATTCACATATGTATAATTAAAATACTGTGAAATACATTCTTATTTTGTTAACATAGTTTATTACAAATACTGTTTCAGTTTTACTAAATTTTTTGCATATAAGTATGTAATAATTATGTTTTCAATGAATTTAGAGGTAACATTACACTTTCTTATATGAAAATGCTACGCATAACGATAAGATAAATAGTTAATCATATTTCTGCTCTTATATCGAGCGGAGGGAGGTGGGTTGGTATGAAGATACGGTTAATAGAAAACAAGGACGGTGAAATACTGGCTTAGAATAATGCTATAGGCACCAGGTGCAAAATAATATCGAACTGAAAAAACACCTAAACTGAAAGAAGAGAAGTTGTTGGACATTTCTGACTTTATGCATCGGAGCCCATCAAAATCATTCGCAAGTTGGCACAAGAAAAAGATATCGGGCTGATAACCCCGCATAAAGCGGTTAGGAAAACATTGAAATTGTTTCCGTATAAAGTGCAAGAATTGAAAGATGTGGATCATGAAAAGTGAATCCGTTATTGCGGAATGGTTTACATCTTTTATTGTAAGGAATCCTATTGATATTCTTGGTGTCACCTGCTATAGAGACGAGGCCTGGTTCTACTTCTCTGGTTATGTTAACACGTGCGTTAAGTGTTTTCCAATTAAATTAGGAGGGTTCAGGCTTGTATATCCGCCGTGGACGATTTCCAACATATGTTTTAACTGCATAGTGACTTTCCGAACACTCTGTATTTATTTACTGTTTAATGCGATAAATGTCAATATTCTATTTGTATTAATTTTTTGTTTGTAATGATAGTTCCTGCACATAAACAATATTAGGAGTCACTGATTAATCATACTGAATGTTGCGTGATTCTTATTTTCATTTTTATTCATTTATGCGCCGCCGTACTTAAGTGTTGCATTAATTGACACATTTTAAAAACTTCCCCCTTTGAAAAAAGTATATCAATTTGGGGATAATAAAATGCATATTACGTATATATTACATTTTTAATTTAATAAATGGAACTGCAAGCATAAACAATGCATTATTTCGGCAATTCTGAACGCTTGCGCACAATATACTGCAAGTTAAAGATATGCGAATTAATTTGAATCAGAATTGCACATTAAAATTGATATGTCTTACCGCAAGTTTTGTACAATATTACCTTTCAGTCCATGGAAAAAGCACCCTGTCCATTTATAAACTTAAATATCTTGCAGTTTATACAGAATTTCAGTAAAAATGTGCAAAAATTAAGCAATAAAAAGGGGACTTTCTACTGAACATTCTGAGATAGGGGGCTTGTAATCTGCGAAGCTAGCTCAAGAAAATGTGGGTAAAACATGTGGGAGAGAACTTGAAAGCTAGGCAATCCATGATGCATTGTTTTGTTTACCTATCATCTGGTTCTATATATTCGTGTTTACATTGTCACGCGATAGAGCTGTTATGAATCAACGCCAGGCCAGAAACGAACAGTATGATAGTATAGACCGTGTAAATGGAAGATGGCAATGCAATCGCTGCTGAAAGTCGGTACAGGGAACCTTTGCCTAACAGGCCTTTACCCTAATGTCATATTGAATATCGTTATAGAGGTTATTATTCTGTTCATTAAATTTTTTCGTAAAGTTACTGAGTAAGCGTAATAATCTTGAATTACTAACAAGGATTCCTCCTTTTATCCTAGTGACTTGTTCCGGCCGTTTCCATGCCTTACATCACCTTCCTCCGTTTTAAAAATAAAACAACAATTCTCACCTTATGACATGGGCATTATGATATAAATAATAATGTTGCAAATCAAAATAGATAAGCAATTTATATAATCTTATTTTTCACAATTACATTCATGGGTACAATGCATCCTCTAAATGACACTTTTTTTAAATACTGATTTTTTATTTTTACAATAGTTCATGTACTATTAAATAAACACACAGAATATAGCTTTGCTTCATAAATAATGTTTAGACTTGAAAGTAAATAATTATGCTCATAATATTAAGACTATAAATGAAATATAACCATTCAAATGTTGAATACATTTTTGTGCTACAGGGAAACATAAAATAGCAGCTGGTACAGGAGTGATAATTGCTCCATTTGCAACACATCGCCTTCCGCATATTTATCCTGAACCTGAGAAGTTTGATCCCAAAAGATTTTTACCAGAAAACATTGAAAAACTGCACCCATATGCTTACATCCCATTTAGTGCAGGACCTAGGAATTGTATTGGTAAGATATTCTTATTGTCTAGTTTTGGTGTGTGTATGCACACATGTGAGTGTAAGTGTCAGAGAGAGAGAGAGAGAGAGAGAGAGAGAGAGAGAGAGAGTGAGTGTCTCTATATATATTATTATCCTCCCTAAATTTGAAGGCTTGCAGAGAGCATTCGCCTAGTTTCAAAACAAACAAGGAAAAGGGCATGCAACTATGCTGGCTATAGACGTTCAATTTGAACAGTTTACTTTTTATATGGTGCATCTGAATGTCTGACTGAATGCAGAATAACTCGATTTAACAAATTACAATTTCCCCATCTCAAATATCTGTCTATATTTTTATATACAAGTTATTCAGTTATTTTTACTATTCCATTTGATGAATATTATATCATTATTAATATTATTCTCCTTTATAATACATATGCAATAAAATAAATGAACTTAAGCACATGAACTTTCTTGATCAGTAATTAGGTTTTGCTTAACAAATTTTACATATCACTTGAAAGAGAAAACTTTCCCATTGTAGAGGTGCAGAGTTTTTGTTGATGATTTTACCAAACTTAAAAAAAAAACTACTCTTCCTTACACTTTATTTTTTGCTGGAAACACTGCGATATTATCAACACTGAATCTTATGAATTAATCTCTACACAGAAATTAAGGAAATTGTTATGAAAATGTTAGTCAGAACTTCTTGTTACTTCTGGCCAGAACGAATAATAATCCAATGAAAGCCAGCATTGAAACACAAGCAGCACAATTATACATAAAATTAAAAACAAACCCAAGTAAACATCAATGGTTTCATCAACTACCCAAAGAACACAAACTAAAAACCAGATCACAAACAAAGTTTACTTAGAGAAGAATTACAATTATTTAAACCTGGCAGAGAAGAACATCCCATATCCCTCAAGAACTAATCCAATGGATTATATTAAGATAGTAACAGATAAAAAACTGACAGAACAATTAAATAAACAAGAAGACTCAACAGAGGTATGCAGAACTATAGCACTTGAACATCTACACAACCAATTTCCAGAAACAGAGTGGCTTAGAATTTACACAGATGGATCTGCAGTCAAACAGAGAAAAAATGTTGGAGGTGGTATATATTATAAATATTTCTCCAATTATTTCACACTGCCTAGACAATCCACAAGCTATTAGGGTGAAATGGTGGCAATATGAGTGTTGGAACAGATATACCATAGGACTGATATAAAAGAAAATAAAGTAGTGATTCTTACAGATTCAGCTTCAGCTATACAAGCTATAGAATGATATGATAGTTCGTATGAATCTTACAATGTAAGGGACATGAGATCTTATTATAGATTACTCCAAACAAAACTTCAACAAATAATATTACTGTGGATACCAGCACATGTGGAGTGATAGGTAACAAGATTGCAGACTCTCTGGCCAAAAAGGGAGCAGTGCTATATTCAAAACCAATAAAGCCCTGTGGATTAAATGTAAAATTAAAAAATTATCAAAACGACCATAGAACAAAAATATCACATAATATTCAAGTGGAAATGTCTAATAAAAAGTATTCTAATATAAAAGAAACAGTACATAAAATAAAAAACCTATCAAGGAAGGAAGCAGTTGCTCATTTTAGACTGGCCACTGGACATGATTGTCTGGCAGAACATCTACACAGATTTGGTTTTATGAATGATAACACATGTAAGATCTACAATACTGACAAGATTCTAAATGGAGAAAATCTATTGGAATGCACAGAACTGAGGAAAGCTGCACCTGACGGTAAAATACACAAATTATATTGGCAGGCCAGGGAAAAATTGATGGATCAAAATCCTGCACATTACATCAACAACTACAACATGTTAATCAAAAATCCTGTCTGTTCTGTTCTAAAACCAGTGCTCAAGATTGATCTGTTGTGAGCACAGTATTAGTGCAGGGTGTTGAAATTTTCTCATTGCATAATTTATGTATACATAATGAAAATTTTAATTTTAGGAAATTTGAAAGATGCCTAAATAAAAAAAAAATGAGTGGTTAGAAGAATTGCAATCTTTGAAGAAAAGTGTTATGAAACTATGACACTGGAAATGCGATATTCGTTGTTCTAATAATGGAAAGTGTAATGATGTTAATCATCACTTAAATACAGTACAACACTGTGCCAATCCAGTATGTGCTTCAAAATAAGTTTTTGAAACCTCCCAAAGATAGGTACAAAATTATTGCTGTCAAACTAATATTGACATACAACACAATTAAACATAAGCATTCATTCAAATATTTTGAATGCACTGCTAAATTAAATAGCAAAATTTTTTATGATCCTAAAATAGCTAATGAAAAAAGGCAGCTGATCAATGCTCAAATATCTACCTCCTACTTATGTAGATTATTTGACATATGAAATTAAAATGGAGGGATATTACTTTTCATCTCAGTTGTAGCTAGTATCAAAGAAGCAATAAAATATTTTCTAATATTAACCACATATAAATTAACAGAAAAAAAAGAATAAAAATTGCCTTCTAGACTTCTATGATGAATGATGAATCCTCAGAGGCAAATTTTGAGGGTAGTAAACAAAAAATATCTTGGCCTGAATAAAATATCTATGTACGTCAACAATGCATCTGTGAATTTTGATGAACTTCAATTTTTATCCATTTAATACTATGTGTCTGATTTATAAGGCTGTATCATATTTGAAACAATAACTTGATATTTCAAATGAATGAACTTTTCAGACAAATGTATTCTAAATGTGGCCTAATATGTCTGTTATTTGATAGGTTACAAGTTTGCTATGCTGGAAATGAAGACAATATTAGCAACAGTGCTGAAGAAATACTGGATCACTCCTGTGCCTTAGAAGGATAAGCTTGTGCTCTGTTATGTCATCCTTCTAAAGGCCAGTGGCAGTATATGGCTTAATTTTGTACCCAGAGAATTCAAGATGTCATCTTACGATATATCATAATCTAGTGAAAGAGCTGCTGTGTAACACTTTTGAAAATATTTCACACCTCCAGGATCACCATATACAAACCTTTTAGATTTATGATTATAGAAAAATTGCCCTTCTAATATTGGAAAATTGAAAGTAATAATAAGTCAAGTCATTTCACAATATTTACTTCCGATTGCCGTAAGAGTATTAATGATGATTAAAAATATAGGATCATAGATACATTTTTAAAAAGTTTTATGTCTAAATTAACTTATCCTTTTGTAAATAGAAATGTGTTAATGTACTGAGTAAACTTAATTTTAACAAAATTATAGCTTATGTAGATTTTTTCCCTCAATTTCAAATAATCATATATATGAACTATTAGATTTGTAGCTTTTTATATCAGGATTTTCACAGTAAAATATAATATAATATGACAAATTATTATTATGAAATCACTCAAATTTCACTAATTTTGTTTCACTTATTTGGACATGTTTCAAAGGCATTTGCCTCCATCTTCAGTCTGGTCCCATTGGCCACTTTCCAGTGTGAAGCAGCTAGTAGGACCAGGCTGAAGATGGAGACAAATACCTTTGAAACATGTCCAAATAAGTGGAACAAAATTAGTGAAATTTGAGTGATTTCATAATAATAATAATTTGTCATATTAGGTTTGTGTTATGGCAACTGCAAGACCTGAGTAGAATTGCAAGAAAACAAAATTTGGGTCAAATTAATGCTGGATTGTACAAAGGTACAATTCTGTATTAACCAATATTAATAAACTACAGAAATGAGTAATTGGAAGCTTTCACGGCCGGAGTCAGAATTACAACTAGAAGTTTCTTCTAGGCTTAGGAGCCATGGCTTAGCTCCAAGAGACCATGGCTCCTAAGCCCGGAAGAAACTTCTAATTAAAACTACAGAAATTTTTATAACATTATATAGTGAAACTATTACATGTTATGCTACTAGCACTAGGGCTATTCGATCATTATTGAACATTAATAATAATAATAATAATAATAATAATAATAATAATAATAATAGTTTATTTGCCATTTGGTAATTACGATAATTACAATAGACCTTGTCAAAAGAAAAAAAGAGAAAGAGGCTTAAAGTCTATGGATGATGAGTAACAGCTTATTTACATTATAACTTTTTTTTTATTTCATATTATTCTTATTTTTTTTACTTGATATTCTTGTATGCTGTAGAAAGGATGTTTAATTAACCATTTATATACTCTTGTCTTTGAATAGCAGAATATTTACAGCACTTATTTCTAAAGGAAGTGAATTGAAAAGTTTTATTCCTGTTATTTTGTAATATCCAGGGGTCTTCTGCAACCTGTGATATGGCATATCTACTCTGCTCCTGTTACATGTGTTATATGTGTGTATTTCACCCTTACATTATAAACCGCCACGGGTGGCCGAGGTCGTTAAGGCACGGACTCGTGAGCGGGAGGTCTGCGGTTCGAATCCCGCCAGGACCGTCCTCCCTGACTGGGGTTTTTTCCAGGTTTTCCTCAGTCTTCATAACTGGCAAATGCCGGGGAGGTACCTAAAACTTAGGCCTGGAACGCTTCCTTCCTTAAAAAAAAAAAAAAAATATCCTTTCCCAATTTATCATTTCATCTCATGTATCATCAGTGTCCACCGCCTGTGGTGCCTCAGTAGTAAAAACGGGCGTTAAACACTACCAAAAAAAAAAAATAAAAAAACTTACATTATAAATTTGCAAATTCTCTTTAATTTGTACCAAAACATCATAAATTAAGACTGTAAGAATTTCTAGATCTACAAATAGGGACTTACAATGTTCAGTTTTCTAGAGTTTGTTAATATTCTAATAACTTTTTTTTGAAATTTTAGCACTTCTGCTATCCTTGGATTACTACCTCATAACACTAAGCCATACCTAAAAATGATTTGAAATAATGAAAAGTAAACCATACAAACAAAATCTCTAGGGACAGCCTTTTTTAGGTTTGATAGTAGGAATACAGTGCATGATAACTTACTACATATAAAATCTATATGAGAATTCCAGGATAGACGCTTATCTATTATCATGCCAAGAAGTTTCACATTGCCACATTTTTTAGGCTGAAAATTATATTTGTGATTTTTTTTGTATTCACAAAAAACCATTGCTTCTAAATCAAAACTGGGCTTTTTGCATGATTTCATTTACAGATTGTGACAATAATTTGAAGTCTTTATTTACATTAAGGAAATATGCCATCTGCATAAACAACTGTATGGCAGGAATAGCATAATAACTTGTTCCAAACATTGTTCTTCAGTTCCTCTCTTATTATCTTCTCTGCTGTTATTCATTTAGGAAACTGTTGCTATATGAGTAATGACAGAATCTTGTTGGAAGATTCAGTTAAAGAGCTTAAAAAAATGCATTGAAACTTTACTGCCCATATTTTTGAGAATAAATAGTTTCATTACAGAATATATGCGTTATTCTTAAAGTAACATATGGCAATTTATATGCAGTAAAGGAATTCAATGTGACACTTTGTAAATTATTATGCAGTGGCATGCATTCCTCCCAATGAAATAATCCTTTATTAGAAAACCAGTAAAAGTGGTACTAATATGTTAAATGAAGAATTCAATTATAAAGTTGCACTGAGCTGTCATAATCATGTGGCGTAAAACTCAGCATTAGGGCCACCTTTTAGTTACATTTCTTGTCAAGAATTTTGAGATTCCTGTCTCTGGGCCAAGACACAGATCAGTAAACATTCTCCTGAATATCACCAAAATCCCCTTAGGAGAAATACAACATGTATAACATTGTATGTGCATTTTTATAAACATTTTTAATGTGCATATGAAGGACATACCTGCTTGGCATTGACTAAATTGATCTTACTCTCCTTGCTAACTCTAATTTACATTTACAGTTTTTAATACATCCAGCAATCACACGCATAGAAATGAGCTAAAATCTCTTCTAGTTAAAATATTTAAAATATCTAAAACTTTTTATGGCTTTATTTCCATTTCACTGAGTGTGAAGCCATAAAGAGTTTTTAGATATTTTAAATATTTTAACTAGAAGAGATTCTAATTTACATGCCTATTGCACATAATGCCTACTCATTTCTCAAGCATGATGTTAGACTTTACTATTATGTAAATTAATACTTGAAATATTTTTGACACACAGAATATAATTATTTCATATTGGTCATCCAATGTACAGTATAAAATCAAGATATATGCAGAAACTCAAATTAATTTATGAAATCATGACTAAACCTTTAATGCATATTGTTAGGCATAGTTAAGCAAAGTTTTTAGAAGTATAGCTTGTTTTGCACAGGACTTGCTAATAACATAACATCTTGTAAATACCTTTTGTGTTGACATATCACCAAATTAGCATTCTATTTTAGTTATGTACATCCACATATTTACCGATTTATTTTATAGAAGTTATAACCTAATATTCATAAGAAAATAATAGAACACTTAACAGCACTAGCCTATGTGATCCCCTCTAAACCATTCAGTAATTTAATAAATATTGAAACTTATTATAATAATACCATACCAAGCATAAATCAAAACTATCTCCAGCTATAAGCTCTCTAAGTCTTGATTAATAAAGAAATTCAGATTACATAAACTTCAGTTTGCCTCTCAAGGATTACTATAAACTGAAACTAACTGATATTCCTTTTTCCTCTAATAATATAATACCTTATATATAGAAATAGTTCCTTCACACTTGCCATAAGTATGACATTCATTGGAGAGGAAGAATCAGACTTGAAAAATTTGGGTTATGCCCAGGATTCAAACCATGAATCTTCAGCCTTTCATGGGTATGTTCTAACCAATTGAGCTATCGTGTTCTGCTCCATGCACGGGACCATGAAACTCTCTCATCCAATTCCATTTAATCCAAAGAATTACCTATGGATTTCTCTACACTAAGAGATTTATTCCTTAAGAGGCAAGTATTTTTAACCCAGACTTCAGGTTTAGCCACCAGTTATATAGATGTTATAAGGGAGAAATAAATAATTATAGATCAGTTAATCCGACTTCTGTTGCGTAAGATAATGGAACATCAGTTGTAGAGTATGTTTGAAAGGAATTAGGGAAAAGAGATTGACTCAATAAAAAATTAATATGACTTCAAAAGTGGGTACTTGTGCGAGAGCCATTGTTTCATTGTTACAGGAAGTGGCCGAAGAAGTAAACATTGGAAGCAGGATAGATACAGTAGTCATAGATTTTTTCAAAAGCTTTTCATGAACCCCATGATCAATTCGGCAGTGGTTTTAGAAAGACAGATGTTCATTGGATTCATAATTTCATGGGAAGGAGAATACGGAAGGTCAGAATCAGAAATGAAATGACCGCAGTGGAATATGTGACTTTAAGGATGCCTCAAGATTCTATTCTTAGCTCACTACTTTTTCTTATCTTTCATTAATGATATGCCATTTATCATTAAGTATAAATTAAGGTTCTTTGCAACGATTGCATTTTTTATGCAAAATACTTTGGATGTGTTGGCATTACAAAATTACCTAAATGTTCAAATTTGGGTCACCAAAAATAAGCTGAAAATAAATGGGAAGGACAGTAAATTTATTGTGTTCTGTAGATGAAGGACAGAAATTATACTAAAGCAGTTGGAACATAATAAATGCTTAGGTATGTTTTAATAATAATGCAATTAGGAATCGAACACAGTGAAACACCCATTAATAATCTCCTCTGAGTTGGATGTTTAAAACACTCTTTATGGTTTCACTTTAAATGAGGTTTACTCGAGACATGTTTTGTAGAATTATTGTCCACATCATCAGCTGTTAAACATCTGACTCAAAAGAGTTTAGGTGTATATTTGCTCTTGAGCGAGACGAACACTAATGCATGTGCCAGAAAGACCTGGAGAGCTTTCCGCTTTGTTATGAGAGTACTAAAAAAAGAAAGCACAGAATCTAAGGAAACAGCTTTTGTGTCATTTGTGCAAATATTAAGGATATGAAGTGAAATGCAATGATCATTACATGTAGATGCTATGGAGAAAGTTCAGAGAAAACTGGCGAAGTTCATTAAATGTGATACATAGTTCAGTTCTGAAAAGGTTAAAGAATTAGGCTGAGAACTACTCACAATCTAACGGAGAAAAAAGCAACTGTGCTCGTGTTTATTGTCCAAGCATTATATAAAATAACATGCAGAGTTCTTTGTGTATAGGTTCAGTGTTCTTTCTGATAGACTGAAAAAGTGTAACAACTAACAATAGATAAAAATATTAAGATATTATTATCCAGTAATATACAGCCTGTTCATTTGTATAAGAATATAACATACTGTTAATTTTTCATTTATCCTAAAGTTGGAAAATGATATTACCTACCACAGCAGTTTTAACGTTACAGAAATTGAGGAGTAATACCAATAGTGTTATAAGTATGAGATAAATTATATATTATTATTCCTCTTACAATGGTAAGTATCCAGAGAGAAACAGAATATTACAACTCCATATATCATTAAGCTTCCAACTTTTATTTCTAAAACATAGATTTCAATATTTATTTTAAAGATTTAACATATCAACATCTCAAAACATGCAGTCACCAATACCAACATTACTTAAGAAAGCAAAGCTGAATCCTTGTAGACAGTGCATGGGGACGAGTGCACGCACACACACACACACACACACACACACACACATACATGTATAGATTATTTCCTGTACCCTTAATGGCAAAAATGCAACTTTCACTGAGTAAATTCTCATAAGTAATACCACAAATGAATTTCATCTTGTGAAATTTCAGGAGTATGGATCTCTTTCTGTATGAAATCACAAGTGAAATTCATTAGGATTATATACCAAATAAAATATTTAATAAAAAGTATTAATAAATTAAAATATATACTGCAGTATTATTTAGTTTACTTGCATGTCAACATCATACTGTTCAACAGCCATTTTTATTCTTTAAGGAACCAGGAGCAACTGTAAATTATATGTATCCAATTGGAAATCAGGTTGATAATTCCATTTCAATAATATTGCAAAGACCGTAAACAATAATTGGTTGAAATTGAGTGGGTTTGTCAGTATTCAATATCTAGCCAATGGGATAAATAGTATCATTAATATTATTCTTAGAAATATGTAACCTACAAGCATTACCTTTAAGATACGTTGGCATTTGCCTTTATCCCATAATCAGTAATAGCTGTTCTACTCACTCTTATAAAAAAATTGCAGACAAAATGTGAAAGCAGAGAGATCATTTATCTCATAAGTTGTCAAATCACAGTCTATATTATGTACCAAATATATAGGATTTCTATGTTGCATTCTTTGACGTTTAAAAATGTGTATTTGGTTTTAATATAAAATATAAATTAAGAAAGAGAACATTACATTTTAACAAATGAAGAGTAATGTCACTGAAGAATATTCTGTAAAAACTTCCTCAGTCTGCTGATAAAACCATTTTCCAGTCCTGTCATGGAGGGCACTCCATCAGTTGTAATATTTACTAGTTTATTCCATGGTGGATCCGGTTTGTTTGCAACATTATGAACAGCTTCAAAAATTTATTTTCCAGAGGTTTTAGTTTTAAGAGAAGCTGTATCTAGAAGTTCTTTAATAAAATTTCATTGTCAATTCCCCTCAGAAATATAACCAAATGAACCTAATTTGTTCTTTCTGATGTTTCATCCAAGGCAAGAGAAAAGCTAGTTCAGTTCTTTTATTCTTTCCTTCAATTGTTCTTCCAGATCACATCCTAGGTCTTTGATGCACATCATTACAATATTATAAAAAAGACTTACAGGTTTAAACTTATCTACAAAATTGGAGAGTATTTACTTAGCAGCTATTATGAAGCATTCTCTGATACATTTGTCTTCCCTAAATGAATTCATATAATAGGAGCATGAGAAGTTAGCACTTTCAACTCTTTAAGTTTATGTGATCTGCTTTCTTCTGAAAAATAAATTCCTATTAATAATAAGATTTTAAAGATTAAATTAATATAGTTAAATGCACACACTAGCAACAACTAACATTCCTGATGGAATATGTATGGTGGTATCTATTAAAATAGGAGACATGATAGGGGAGGGACAGTATGTATAAAGGAACAGTGATAATGAAAACCATATTTTAAAAAGCAGTAAATTTTCACCTTCTCTGTTGGTTTGCCCAACCTGCAGGAAGTGTTAATTTCATATGTTCTTTAAAAAGAGGGGAAGTGTTTGTGTAAGCTAAATTTTTATCAGTCCCTATCAAACAAAGTTTGTAATATTATTTTACCATGCTTTTATATATAATAACAATGAAAAATAAGTAACTCTTTGAACAATGTTAACTAACTAAAAAGAACTAGAGAAGCAGAAATAGATAAAGCACTTAAGTAGTCGCACAATCTTCACTATATTTTGAACAGCTTGTGTTCTTCTTCAAAAGACATCTTAATCTAAATAAAACTGGAACAGCAAATATTAACGATCCACTACTTAAATTCATAATAGCTTAAAGCCATAAACACACATGAAAAGCTAGCAGCATAGGGTGATGTACCAAAGGAATATTGAGGGACATCCCTTTGTAGACTTCATTTTTCTTTAAATTTCTTGCACAATTAATTAAATTTTTTTTCCTATGTTCCTTCCCTTTTTGTTGTAGTTATTCTAAAAATGCATAAAACTAGTTTTATTCAAATATCTCAAAAATGCATCAAGATATAACCACACAAATATGCATAAAATTTTAAATTCAGTTGCTGGAAACAGAAAATATTATAAATTAATTTCAATCTAGACTCAAGACATTGCTGCATGAACAAGCAAAAGCAGACATTAGAGAGTACTGATTAGATACAACAGATGCTGTTCCAGAAATAGCCAAATATAATTGGTACACAAATTTGAAGGAAAAAACACAGACTAAAAACCTGGGCAGAGGAATTAACAAATGCAATTTAAGATAAAATGAATTGGCACCAGAGATACCTAGTCAGTCATTTAAAGCTGGTACAGTGGTGAATTGGAATCAGAAAGTTTGCAGCTATGATTGTCCAGTAAGTTACTGGATTCAATTTGTAGTTGATTTGTTTTATTTATGGATGCCCTTTAACATATCTGGTCATCAGCACCCCATGTAATTCAGGGCATGAAAAGGCCAATAAATTTTGCTCAGAGGCCTCTTCTTTCATGCTTGAGGTTCTTTTACATGCCATAAATCTACAACATGGGAAACCAAGGCTTTACTTACCTTCTGCAGGAAACCATTTTTAGGATTTTTACATCTGAAAAAAATCAATCAATCCTGGTTGGGATTGAACCTGCAACCTTGGGTCTATGAGAAAAGTATGTGGTTGAGTCAAAGACAATGTATGCAGTAGATATTTGGGGAGTGTCAAAGGGGTAAACAAAGGTTGACGTGGTACATAGAATGTTTTGTAGATAAGTTCTGGGGTTACTGAAAAGTTTGCTGAGGAGGGTAAGTTTGGCAGAACTAGGAAGAGTAGAAAGGAAAGGTATAATAGAGAAGAGAATCTTGAAATGTTGGTACAGATATATAAAATTGGATAATAACAATATGTTAAAAGAATGTCTTATGTACCTAAGAGAGGTACTTGGAAGTAAGAGTTAGTTTGGGAAGGTGGGGAAACTATAATAAGTTAGAAAGGGGGATGTGTGGCACTGAGTGAAAGTAACATCAGTGGATTTAGGAAAGAATTGAAAAAGAGGATACAAGATATAAACAAGCAAGAGATTTGGGTTAGCCTAGAGGATAAAGTTCTTTAGATTTATATAGAATAGATAAAGAAATTGGGAACGGGAGAAATATATTGATATATTATGATCAATTCAGAAGAATGGGGTCTTGCATGAATGCATACAGAGGTATTATTTCTAAAAGGAAATAAAAGTTTTCAAGAAGGATGTATTGGTGCAGGAAAGTGGAAAATCTGCTCCATTGTCTAATAGAATGTGAAATAGTAAAAAGATGGAGAGATTAGTATCTGGGATGAAAAATGGGATAAACTACAACATGATATAGAAGCAATTAAAATGTTATGAGATATGAGGATAGATAAAATAAACAAGATTGGGGAATTCTTAAGAAAAGAAAGAGATATGTGGAGAAGAAGTTTATAGTAGGAATTTGTGGGCACACACAGTGTGAAAATAATGATTTATTGTAGGGGTTTATTTACCATACATATAACCAGGTGTTAAGGTATGGAAAAGAACCTTAGTTTCAGTATTGTAAATTTTTAGATATTTTGTTTATGTAAATTGAATTACTAAAAAATAGTAAATAACAATGGTTTGTTTTCTTTGTGTTGTATATATTTATAAATATTGTATGTATCCGTGCCTGAGTCTTTAGGAAATTCCAGTTAATAATCACTGATGAGCCCAAAACCAAGGTAGTGAATTGAAATTATTATCTGTTTATGTAGAGATATTTTGGTAAATAAATAAATTCAAATTCAAATAACTCCAAAATCACAAAATAAGCAGTAATGCTTATGTGTTATTAATTTATCTACGGTAGAACATAATAATCATTATTTTTTTTTGTTTACTCTCTTTTGTTAATAGCCTGGTGTGTTTTTCTCTCTAAATGAACCTTATTGTAAATGTGAAGTATGTAAATTATGCATACAATAATGTGAACATTTGCTCTAATTTGTGGCATGGATTATTGGATTATAATCACTACTTTCACAGAGGTCACATGTGATCATTCGGCCTATCTATAGCCACCACAAACCAGAGGAGGATTAAGGATGCTAAATATCATTACACACTTAATTCTCATTTTTAGAGATTAAAAAGATCTGGTAATAGCAGCATAAAGCTGGAGTGCACAACTTCACTACTGTCGGATGTTGACTGCAAGCTTCAAGAATCTGAATTACTAAAATTAACACTCATACAAAGAGCATTTAATAAAAATATCATTGTAACACACTTATATAAAAAGAGCATTCTATTCTATTGGTTTTCATTGCAGCAAACTTTTCGATGATCCTTTGATTAAAGTCTGGAATCCGCAGGATAAAGTCTGTCTCTAAAGAAAGAATCATTTTCTATTTTTGAAATCACAGTTTTACTCAAATTAATAATAGGAATTGATCAACACAGCTCTTTTAATTTCAATTTTATTTTCCAATATGAGTTTAATATTGTGTACATTTTCTTTATATTAAATTAATGGAAAATAAAGCAACAATCTCACAAATTCACATGAAACTTCACTAGCCTGTCATTCAGCGATGGCTTACTACTAACAAAAAGTTTGATTTCATTACACTTGATTTTGCAGTAATATATAAAATAGGTATTGTAATGAAAACTGATACCCTGAGTCCAAAAGTGTCAATTTCTTCATTTCATGTCTGGTTGTGGCACAATTCTGTTGTTTTTTATTTTTTCTTTCTTTTTTTTTCCTTTCTTTTTCTTCTCTCTTTTTTTTTTATTTATTTATTTATTTCCAGCCATGAGGCATAATGCTGAGATATATCCTCAAACATCTCTCTTTATAATGTACCATCATGAGTGGCCGAGGTCATTAAGGCACAGACTCGTGAGCAGGAGGTCTGTGGTTCGATTCCTACCAGGGTTGTCCTCCCTGACAGGTTTTTTTTTTCCAGGCTTTCCTCAGTCCTGATAAATGGCAATGCCTGGGAAGTACCTAAAACATGGACTTGGAATGCTTTCTTCCTTTATATACATAAAAACTCATTTCCTGATTTATCGTTTCATCTCATGTAATGTGTCCACCCCCTGTGATGCCTCAATAGTTAAAATGGGCATTAAACACTATTCTATTATTTATAATACAACTATACAACCTAAGTTGTGATTGTGTGCATTTAATTTTTTTAAGATATAACTGTTATACTGTACTTCAGTTTTGCCACAAGTTTACTCAATCTGAATTGATTGACTTGATAGGTGATTATTTAATTATTTTATGCATTTAATTGTATATTGAGAAGCAGAGGCATTTATTGGATGCCAGTGTCTCTAAAGCAGGTATAGAATCTGAGAGGATTACTGCCTTGTTAAATGTTTGTGATCTATAAAGCAATTTTAATTGTGTAGTGGACTTTGATCTAATCCATCAAAAGATTCTCTTTTTTTCACTGATTGTGACAAAATAGTGCCGAAAATACTCCGATGCCTGCTCTTCCATTAGACATCAGTATGCAATTTGTGTAGGTTTTCAGTCATTTGTCTGCTGGATATCTTTCTGCTAATGATTCAGTATTTATTATATTTCGTATTTACTAAACTATCAAAAAGTTTGTGTAATGATAAAATAACATTTTGCATGACAAAAAAATAGCAAACAAAACGAAATTTTGAATTCAGCACAACAAAATTAATAAAACCATCCCGTTTTGGTTTTTACCAAAGAAAAAAAAGTTTTTAGCAACCTACTGTTATTGCTGTAAAGGTGCTCTGGAGAGTGTTTGCATTAGAGTATTGTTACAACAAATGTAATATTGTTTGATGTTGAAATAACTGCAAGTTTTCCCATATTTAATATATACAGGGTGTCTATAAAGTCACTATTTTTGGATAGAGACAGAAAATGAAATAAAATACTATCTTACCCACTTAAAGATATATTTTATAGTAAAACTAAAGCAACTACCACTCCTCGTGGCCATAAACAGTACCCAATCTTAATTAATGAGTTTCCACATGAGCACCGTCTGTGTCTCTGCAAAACTCAAATCTCACAGCTGTTAAGGAATACAGTTAATATTTGATTCCATTCAAAAGGTATTGACATATAAACTATTCTTACTCAAGTAGAATACTTACGCAGAAAACATTTTCCAACATCCTTGCAGTAATTTGTACAACTACTTGCTGAATGCAATCTTTCAACACTACCAAATCATTGATTTTGTTTCGGTAGCTTTGGATTTTATCACAAGGCAAATGATTTAAGTTAAATCTGGAGCATAGGGTCTGTTACCACCCCACCCAATCCAGCAATTTGGAAATCAATCATTGAAGTATATAGTCCTAATGATGTTTGCATAGCGACACAGTGCTCCATCCTGCTCGAACAAATCATGAATGATACCATCTAAATCAGCTGTGGCTCTACAAATTGTTCCAGCTTATAAAGGTATACAGCCCCTGTTATTGTGTTTTCTCTGAGGAAAAAGTACCATACACTTGTGACTTTGTTTTACAAATCACACACTAACCTTTGATCTATCTCCCATGTCACCAATTCCTGTGCTTTTTTCTTGGTGGCCCAGATGTGACAGTTGTGTTGGTTGACCTTTCCATAAGTGTGGAAGGTAGCTTCATCAGTAAAGAGAAACATGCTCCATCAATGTTCGTCTTCAGTCAGGTAAACTAATTGTGCACACGTAACTGCTCATGTTGGGTCTTCTTCATGAAGGTCAAGTAGAATCTGAAAGTGGTAGACTTTCTTCCCTGTCTTGTCTGCAAAGTCTTAGGAATAGTTGCTCTGGAAATCCAGAGCCTCTCGGATGCTATGCGAAATGGAATGCTTGGTTTCTCTTCAAAAAGTTCATAAGTAAATTCAATACTTTGGTCTGATGTGTTGGAATGCCCAATTCTTTTTGCATCAAGAACACATCCCACTGGTAAAATTTATGGAACAACTCATGTATTGCTTTATCAGTATGTCCTGGTTTTGGAAATGTAACTGAAATCTCTCTTGGATAATGTTACACTTGTATCTTTGAATACAAAACTTCTTTATTCATTGTTGATCATAATCTGCAATATAAACCACATTGAAAAATTATTAAAAATATATCCAACAGAATATATAATATACTATACTCAAAAATACACACTTTATCAATTCATTGCAAAATAAAATCTAAAAATAAAATACTAATCTCACTTATCTCCTCTAGGTATTTTCTTTCTAGAGTTGCTTGCTTACATTCTGATCCCAATACACAACTCCAGGTTATTAGTGTATTGATGACCATCATATTTACTGCTGTATTTTACTGTCCTTGTTTATATTTATCAGACCTATAGTACTTCTAAGGTTATGTTTACCTCTATCTTCCTCTTAACCATTCTTGTCCACTTCTCTCTTTGCCGAAATAGTTTCCTGTTATTTTTATATTCTTCTTTACTTTTATATTTAAAACCTTTCTAATTAATTTTTCCCCATCTAGCCATAATGAGTATAATAGTAATTCTGCTTGTGATTGGAGGTGTGGAAAGAAACCCTGGCCCTTTGGAAATTCAAGAAACACTGGGAAATATTAACCAGAAAATGGATAAAATGGAGGGAATGGAAAACTATGTGATAAAATAAAAATGATGGTTTTAGAGATGAGATGAGAGAAGAGAAGAAGTGAAAGTAAAATGGGAAGTGGAAATAATTGAGGAAAAAATAGAAAAAATTGGAGTACAGGAGGGGAAGACAATCTAACAATTATAGAAATAAAGAAGAAAAGAGGAGTATTGGCCTACAGAGGAAGTAGTACAAAATAAACAAAAAGCTAGAAATGGCAATGCAGAGATAGGAAATTGTTGAGGCTACTTGGGCAGAGAGACAAGCATGGGAAAAGGGTAATTATTGTGAAGCCAGCAACAGTACAGATGGTACATGAAGTACTAAGCAGAATAATGAGATTAGAAGGAACAGACATTTTTATTTATTAATAAAGATTTACCACCAAACAACAGAATGCAATTAAGAATTTTAATATGTAGATTGAAAGAAGCAAGAATAAAAGGGAGGAATGCATATATAAGGAATTTCCAGTTATGGATTGATGGAGAAAGAGCTCTTGAAATGGACAAGAATGAGGCAAAGGAAAATAGACAAGAAATGACAGAAAATATGCAGCAGAAGTAGTGAAGACTGCAAGAAAGGAGACAGGAGTAAATAAGCTTAGGAATAAATCAGATGAGGAGTACCTGAAGGCAGCAGCAAGAAATGGAGGGAAGAGAAGTCATAAATCATGCAACCAACTGGGATGAATATAGTTAATAATATTTGATTATTAGAACAACATTTAAGAAAATTGTGTCAACAGTAAGTGGGGAGGCACAAGAAATACAGGTCTTGGTAGTGTGGAGGAATAGGGCATGGGAGAAGAATAGAGAAGGGACAAGAGAGGAAGGAGGAAAATATAGTATGGTGTAAAGAATACCTACAAATGAAGACGAGGCCTCGTCATCAATGGATAGTTTGATTGATTTGAGTTATTTAACATCTCAGGTCATCAGTGTCCCACTCTATTCCGGAAATGAAACTGCCGACAAATTTTGATCAGAGGGCTGTTCTTTCAGGCACGAGGTTCTTTTTCGTGCCATAAATGTACAACATGGGACCCACGGCTTTACTTCCCTTCAGAAGGAAGCCATACTTAGGATTTTTACACCCATCAATGGAGAGGGGAGTATACAATAATATCAGTGGCTCTGAGCTAAAGGTGGTGTCAACCCCAGAAGGTAGTATTATGGAGACTGCTGAAAATGAGCACAGGGCTGCCGGGGAAAGGAGAATGAGATATAGAGCAAAGCTGGAGAAATTTAGAGGTTCTTTTATGTGCCATAAATGTACGTCATGGGACCCACGGTTTTACTTCCCTACAGAAGGAAGCCATACTTAGGATTTTTACACCCATCAATGGAGAGGGGAGTATACAATAATAACAATGGCTCTGAGCTAAATGTAGTGTCAACCCCAGAAGGTATATTATGGAGACTGCTGAAAATGAGCACAGAGCTGCAGGGGAAAGGAGAATGAGATATAGAGCAAAGCTGGAGAAATTTAGAGGAGGAAGGAACGACGCAAGATAGCAATTAGACTGGAGGGTGGAGTTATGAAATGTGGAGGGATTATGGTCAAAAATGAAAAATGCTGAAGTGTTTCAGGTGCTACAGAAAGGACACATGATTCCAATGGTACAGACTTATTTGGACAAGAATGAAAATATTGTGATAGACAGAATTATACCTACACATGCTATAAGGAGTAATAGAGGGAGGATTTCAGGGCATTTGTAAATTAAGACAGTGGAGTTAATGTAAATGAAGTATTATCTATAGAATAAGCGAAAATAATGTGGTTAAAGGGTGAAGGGAGTTAAGTAATGTATAGGTTTAGGCATAGTGTATAACCCACTCACACAATATATTGGAATTTTATAATGAAAACTTGTATTTAAAATTAAGTGAAAACATTGAGGAACTAAGTGGGGAGTATCCCATTATGGAGTTCATAATAGCTGGTGACTTCAATGCAAGATTTGGTGAATGTGATATAAGATTTAGGGTTTAGAAAATGAAAGTATATGGATGCGAAGTGAACAGAGGATAAGGAAGAGCAGAGACCAAGTGTTTGACAAAGAGGGTTAGTAAATTGATGGAGTTCTGTGAAATGAATAATTTAATTATGTATAATGGTGAAAGAGGGGAAGATTAAGAGGGGGAATTTACATTTACAAATGTGAATGGGCAGAGTGTGATTGACCGTATATTATGTAGTGAAGGATTGGATCTGGTGAAGAGTGGCAGAGGAAAATGAGTGAGAAAATTAAGGAAGCTGCGTCAGGCGAAGATGGTAAATATATATGTCAGTTGTGAAGGAGATTTTGAGAAAGACAAGGGAAGGAAATAAAATAATGTCAAGAGTATGGGCAAACTATTTTAGGAATTTGATAGGAGGTGGGAAAGTATAGTTATGAATTAGAATTGAACAGTAGTGCAAATAGAATAGAAGAGAATGTTTGGACAAATATTTTACTATGGTTGGACACCAGGTTAAAGCATTGAAAAGTAAAAAGGCCCCAGGAGTAGATAGAATCCCAGGGAGTTTTGGAAAGTATTTGCAGAAATGGGAGCAGGCATTAGGTTGCTAACAGAGCTATTAAATAAAATTAAAGAGAGGAAGAACTATCAGAATTTCAGAAAAAAGTTTTAGAAAAGGAAGAAGAACATTAGACAATATAATGATAATCCACACTATAGTGGATAAACACTCAAGGAATAAAAAGGGCAGGGTATATATTTTGCGGATTATGGGAAAGCATTTGATATGGTAAATAGGGATGCTTTGGTATATAAATTAATGTGTAAAGGAGTGAATAATGAGTTTGTTTTAGGACTTTACAAATTATATGAAGGATGTACATTTTATGTTGGATGTGATGGTAATAGAATTACAGATTATATGACTCAAATCGTAGGGTTGAGACATGGGTGTAAATTGAGCCCCATACTATTAAATTTATTCATTGATGATATTCTTGAAAGGATTATGGAAAAGAATAGACATTGCTCACTAATTGATAAGAAGGAAATACCAGGATTACTTTTTGTTAATGATCTTATAACAGGAGCAATAATGGTAATAGGATTGCAACATGCCATTGATGAGATTAGCAGATATGGGGCACAGTGGGATTTAAGGATAAATCAAAGATAAAATATTTAAAAAAGGAATAAAGCTAAGTAAAATTGAGAGATGGTTTATACAGGTAAATTAATAGAAGTACTGAAGGAATTCTATTACTTTGGGGAGATTTGGAAGTAATGGAAGATGGGAGATACGGTATAAATGTGTGCAAGCTAAAGGTAAATTAGCAATGAAAGCTGTTAAAATAATCTTGTTTAAGGACCCAGCACTATCCATGAAATGGCTGGAGAAATTATATGAGGTGTGGTCAAATCCAAGATGATGTATGCAGTAGAAATTTAGGGAGTGTCAAAGAGATGGATGAAGGTTGATGTGATACATAGGATGTTTTGCAGAGAAGTGTTGGGATTACCAAAAAGTTCTCTGAGGGAGGGTAAGTATGGTTGAATTAGGAAAGGTAGGAGGGAAAGGTATAATTGTGGAGAGAATTTTGAAGTACAGGTATGGTGGTCTCAAATTAGACAGTAATAATGGATTAAAGGAATGCCTCGTATATCAAAGAGAGGTTTTGGGAAGGGGGAGTGTAGGGATGTGGGGAAGAAGTTAGGAGAAATAGGAATGAGGGATATATGGAGACTGGGTGAAAGTAATGTTAGTGGATTCGGAAGGTAATGAGACAGAGGGTAGAGGATTTGAGAAGTAAGAGATCTGGGCTAGCTTAGAAGATAAAAGTTCCTCGGTTTTAAATAAAGTAGTTAAAAAGAATTGGGGAGAGAGAAATACATTGAAATTTATGATTAATTTGAAAGAATAGGTCAGGCATGGATGCATACAGGAGTAATATTTTTGAAAGAATTAAGGATAAATAATAAGGAAGGATGCATATGTGTAGAAAAATAGATCGTGTTTTTCATTATCTATTGTGAAAAAGTTAAATGGTAGCTAGATAGTAGCTGGGACGATAAATGGGATAATTTACAAATAGATATGGTAGTAATAAAAATGCTATCAAATAAGAGATGGAAAATATGGGGGAGTTTCTTGGAAAAGCAAGGTAGAAGTGGGGGAAAAGTATAAAGAAAAAAAGAGGATAAATATAACAGATAAAAATGATTTTCTTAGGTTAGACATTTCTTATCATACATACAGCTGGGTGGTTAAGGTATGGAAGAAACCAGTTTTTGTAACTTGGTGCTGTTAGAATCCATAGAATAGATGATAGTGTAAAGTGATGTATATTCAATTGTAATGTTTTGTTAATAAATTAATTCATTCATTTCCGCATTTATATTCTTCCATTTTGGTTGCCATTTCTGTTCTCTCCATAACTTTGCTTGCAGTATAATAAATAATTAAAATCTGTATTGATTTCTCACATATTGGACATTTTTCTACATCTTTATCATATCTTAACCCTTTTAAATTCATAACTCCAGTTCTAGCCCATGCAAACCCTTCCGGACCAGCTTTATCACATTGTTCTATACATTTTTCCCTAGTCCATACTATTTTTATTTCCCTATAAATCTCAATGATTTTTTTTTCTCATACTACCAAATATTTCTTCTTTCAATATCTTCCAATCTTAGGTTTATTTCCTCCCAAAATCCTCTGTTTTGATATTCCCTATTTATCCATATTAAACTACATGATCATGAAATGCCAAAAATAGTGACTTTATAGATACCCTGTTCATATAATTGTGTTGTCATTAATACACTGTTTTACTATAATTATGTACATCTTTTAAATTTTTTTTTTTTTTTTTTCAACTTTGTAATGCAACAATGATCATTCTACATAAAACTCAAAGCAAACTTCCCTGTTATTTTAGAAAGGCATGATCTAGAAATATACATTAAGATACTTTAGACATATGCTTTGACCCATCTTCTGTAATAGCTGTTCTATTCACTTCTCTGAAAAAACTGCAGGCAAATGTGATAGGTAAGAGATAATTTATTTTAAAAGATGTCAAATGGCTATCTATATTGTATAAGGTAGTACAAAATTGCTCAATTGCATTTATTCTTTAATTTTTAAAAATTTTTATTTGGCTTTAATCAAAATATCAATCCTAAAAAAGAAATTAAGAAACACAGTTATTACAGGTTTATAAATCTAGGAGTAATTTCATTGAAAGGTGTGCTTAAAGAAGTCAATCAATAGATGAATTTGTTTCAAAATCTTTAATTATGCACTCTTTCATTCCATTTTCACAACTTAATGAATTTACAGTCTTCAATTTAATTCACTAAATCAATTAGCATGGCATACATCAGTAACTGTCATACACTTTCCAAAGATTGCTGAGATAAAATGTCTGCATATTTTAATGTGATGCTGTGCTTCCCTGATATAAATTCTAATATTAAGAACTAGATAAGAGGTTTCCTTTCAGGTCATTAAGAAATGTACAAAATACAAAGGAGTATACAATAGGGAAGAAAAATTATAAAAGATAAAAGAGAGAGCAGGAATTTTATCAAGATACTAAAATTAACAAGGAAAACAAATACATAAGTCACCAATATAGTTACAGTTATGCAACTGCTTATAGTTTAGGAGAATGGAAATTATACCCAAAATTGCTTGAATTTAGAACAATTTCATATTCATAGTTTCATAAATATTATAGAATAAATGTAAATAATTAAATACTAAAATATTAAATTTATTATGCAGTATTAAACTTGAATGTAAATTATGTTTTCTCCCCATTTTTTACAACTGCATTTTATTATTCTACACTCATAATTGTATGATAATATGCAGCATTTATTTTATATTAGATTTAAGTTTTCTAAATATAGTACTGTAAAATGTTTATTCAGGAACTTTACTGTTTTATTACATAGTAACATGAAGTGTAGAGTAAAGAAATCAACCCCAATTTTTAATCTGTAAACAGATTAAGTTCTTATAACAGTACTAGTATGTAAGTGTACATTCAGTTCATGTGTAAAATAAATACGTTTCTATTCTTTATAAATACAGCACTGTCATTTTGTAACTTAGGACAATACCAGGTGTAACACTACTCCTCTAATATTTGCCATAAAAGTTTTTTTGTCACTGAAATAGTAACACGTAATCTACTAATTTTAAGTTTAACAAACCAAACTTTATCGATGAAAGCCCAGAAAATCTATCAGTCTGTCATTCCAGTCATAAAGCCAATGAAAACCAGGAAGAGGCTTTGATGTAGAAGTACAAGGAGCAGTAGGCATATATTCCTCTCCTCGTATGCAGAAATAGCTTCTTATGGGACTGCGACACATTGGACATCTATCAAGCTTACCAAAGCAGCTTGCACAAATGCAGGTATGTCGGCAAGGAAGTAGAGCTCGTGAAAGAGGGAAATATTGGCACACAACACATAGCTGTTCTCCTGTGGTGTTCCATACAGAACCACTGTCCTCATCTGTTGCAGTAGTGCAAAGAAGTGTTGCAGTGCCACCTGCTGAATTCCCAGATTTTCCATCTTCTTGTACTCCCATACTAACCGTTGGCTCATCATCATAATTCATGGGATTCCCAGTAGCCAGGTACAGTTGCTGCAGGGGTGAAATAAATGTACTTTATAAACACAATTTCTTATACAGATAACAAAATCAATGAACATCTTTTTCTCAAGTACATATTTTCAACTATTCTGCAACTGCAATACTAAAAATAATAGCAACTTTAGCCCCATTTCTGATTTGCCTTTAGCACATAAAATATTTTATCTCTACTTCTTTTAAGGGGAATTTGATTTTTGACATTTTTCAAACAATGAATTATAATAAATTTCCAAATGTTCTGAAGTATTATATAATTTTTATTGTGATATGTAACATATACTTTGTTAATATTTAAAAATTAATCTGCATAGATTAAAAAACTCTTGATTTTGACACCATCCATTTCAAAAGTATATTCTTTTGAATCAATTGAGCTATAAGATTCCGGTTTTCGCCGCTCGCTAGAGGAAATTTTTCTTATGCTATTCTGTGGAAAACAGTCTGAAAAGATCCTCATTGTGGCACAGTCAAACTTTAGGTTCCAGGTTAGAGGTATGAATGAGTTTTTAACCATTTTTTCTTCAATGACAATTTCATGAAAACTATATTTACCTATATGCATGTACTGCTAGAAAAAATACTGCTACATAATTGCCTTGAAATTTTCAGGGGTTTCTAGGTATAACAATGAAGCTACTGAAGTAGAATTATTAAGATAACATTTCATAAACTAGGATTTATGACGGTTTTCATAAAACATTTGACAAAAAATAGGCTTCCAATAAAAAGATTTATAGTTCCTATTTCAGTGCTTAAATTTAATTAATTTTGCTTCAGTACACAGATAAAATGTGTGAAAATAATCTATCCAAATTTAAATGTTGTAGTTCTAATGGTTCTGTCATAGTAGGAACATAAACTTAGCTAATTTAACATTGGTAAGATAAGGCCTTCAGGCTCTTCTTAACCCTCTGTCAGGTGCAATAGTTATTGTTATATGGTCAAACACAATATATCTGAGAGATACTGTCTATATTTATGTTCTGTACTAACTGAAAATTCTTCTACACATGATATTATTTTTATTATCATTTTCATGTTTTATTTATTTTTAGTATTCCTTATTTTATTTCTAACAAACAATATACATACCACAGTATGCGAATGAATGAAATGTATTAACCTGCTAAGAACAAACACAAACTACCAGGGGGTCTCCACCTATCTATCCCACGCCATTTTAGGTATGCCCCCTCACAATTACAAAAAATATAAATACAATAATTGGTTTTATACTGTTACCTTTATTCAAGTTCTTATATAATCAAACAAATACAATATTTCAACCCGGATTGCATCAGTCCCCAGTCCCAGATTCATCAGCAGCAGCCTGCTGGAATTCCAGGGGACCAGGCTCTGACCAATCCAAGGTCCTAAATAAAATTTTTCCATTATTCTACCAATACCATTATTTTGTTAGCTTGCTAGGAGTCTCTACAAATTGCTTATGCCTTTACTTCTCAAATGCATACTGAATGCTACATTTCAAATTTAATAAAAATTTAATCCACTCCCAATCATAATCACCTTCATATACATCCTAATACAATTAAACAAATGCAACCTTTTAAATATTTTATTTATTTTCCTTCTTAGTACCCAATTCCTTTTATTTTTGACTTTACTCAGGAACCCCTCTATATTCCTGCTGTCTTTACTGAAGATTTTCATTAAGGCTATTATTCTAATTTAAACCATTTCTTATTTATAAACTATTTCCTCCAGAGTCCCGTCCCTTTGCACTCAAACACTATATTGCATATCTTTTTTTCCCCCACATATCGGACATTGTTTCTGCGCAAACCCTTTCCTTAATCCTTTTAATCTCCATATGCCTGCTCCTAACCATGCAATGCACTATCTTTCTTCTTTATTTGATTTATCAATATACTTCCCTCTTTCCCATTATTTTTTATTGGTATATAAAATAATAAAAATCTTTTACCTGCTATCTCGCTAAACGGTTTTTATATCTCTATATCTTTCTTGCAACTTTCCAAAAACCCTTTACATGTTCTGCCTCCTCCTCCAAATGTCCCCCATTCCATTGTTCTCCAGAATTATCCATCCATTGCTTCTTAGACTCTTTTCTTGAAATTCTAAGCATTACCTTAACAAATTTCTTTCCCCTAAGTTTAGGATTATAAACCAGTATTTTAGAGCTCTTTCCATAATTACATCTTTCCTTGTCACTCTTCCCATTTCACTTTGTACAACATCCTTTACTGTTGTACTTGTTACACCTATCAAAACATCCTTTGTTCAACATCCACAATTTCCCATCCTTCCAATCCCCATATTTCAATACCAAACAACATTTTTGCCTCAACCACCTTACTACGTGTTTTTTCTAGTCACTTAACATTTATATTTGATATTTTATATTTACAACTTCTAACTGCTGTCATTGCTCCTTTCCCTTTTACCAAAGCTAATTTTTTTGCTTTTCCCACTTGCCATACCCATCTTCCTAGATAAATGCAATCCCCAACTACCTTACATTCTTTATTTCCTTTCCTCCATTTCTCATATTTACTCAATTTTGCTCCTTTCTTGAATACTACTATTTGAGCCTCCTTCTGATTTACTTTCAAGCTCCAATCATTACAATATATGTATATTTGCTGCAAGGATTGCTTTAAGCCAATTGTTGAAATGGATCCAACAACTAAGTCATTTGCAAATAATAATCCCAGGATTGTGACATTATTAATAATTGGCAATGAAATGTTACTATCTCTGTCAAAATGTCATCAATGAACAAATTAAATAGCATGGGCTATACTTACACCCCTGCCTTAACCCCTTCTCTTGTTACCATTCCTTCCCCAGCTTTCACATGGAAGGTATTTTTCTTGTAAAGAATATTCTTCATATGAAAACTTACTCTCTTACTCAGTAATTTATTCCATAACAATATTAACTCTATGCAATCATACCCTTTCTCTAAACCAACAAATGCCATGCATAATTTTCCTCTCTTATCTTTTAAATATTTGTCCACTAATATTTTTATAATGAATATATTATCCATCATGCATCTCCCCCTACAAAATCCCATTTGGAATTCCGAAATAATTTTATATTCCTCAACCAAATTTTGTAGCCAATTTGTGAAAATGCCTGTAAAAACTTTTCCAGCATTTGATAATAATGTAATTTTTTGGCATATCTACACTTGTCTTTGTACACTGGGTAAATGATTTTCTTTCCTCCAACTTTCTGGTACACCTTCCTTTGCCATAATTAAGTCCTGTGAGTAACTTAACTCTCTTTACATCAAAACAGCATTCTTTTATACATTCTGGTGGGATACCATCTATTCCTGTTGCTTTATTCTTTTTCATTTTAATTTCACTTGTTTAACTATACCTTTCTCCCTCACCTCACTATCCAACATTTCTATACAGCCCATTCCTACTTAAACCTTAGTGTTGCTTTTAAGTCACTATGCTCACCAAAAAGAGTTCTAAAATAGCCTATCCACTCTACTGGATTTATGCTGGATTTAGTTACAAAATTGTTACAAGTTACTTTTAATATTTTCCATATCCTACTAATATTTCCTTCACTTAATATATTGATTAATCTCTTCATTTTTCCTTTTCCACTCATATTTCTTGCCCTTTATCAACAATTTATAAAATATTTTCCCCTCTAAATATTCTTTCTTTGACTCCTCATCTCCTGCATGTCTCCATTTTATCAGCATTTGTTTCAATATGTTTTACATTCATCATCATACCACCCTTTGCCCCTTTCCCCAACTCCCAACCCCTTTTTCATCCCATCTCCAGTCTTTGCATTAATGTACTTATGCTATTGGTTGCCTTCTCTGCTTCATTATGTTTTAATATGTAACTTATTCCATATTGTACTTATGAAGCTGTTGACAATGGAGTGGTAATGTATCCTAAACTTAGGTATTTATTTTTTTACACTAAACTCCACTTACTTACATAAAAATAAGTGGAGTTTAGTGTAAAAAAATGAATACCTAAGTTTAGGAACTTATTCCATGTTGGTATATTTGACCCTACTTTGATTCCCGAGTGTGTTTAAATTTATTTCTCTGATCCCCCTTCCATTTAAATGTACTATATTGACTTGTACCATTCTTTCCCTCCCCTGAATCATCCACTACATTGATTGAATTTTTATATCCACTACCAGCAGAAAATGACCACTATTCAATTTAAAATTAAGTATCTTAAAATTACTCACAATATACCCCATGTTGACTAGCCATAATATACAGTCATTAACACTCTGGCCATTATTATTAACAAAAGTAAATTTCCCCAATACATCCATTATATTTACCATTCAGATTATCTAGTGCATTAACTTCACTAAATTCAATAAATTTTTCACTATCTCATCACGGTACTTTGCTATGCCTTACTGTATCGTTTTTAATCATTATTTCATTTTGTCCCATACCATTACAGTTCCAAATTCCATGCCTCCCTCACCTACTCTGATGTTGAAATCCTCCATTATTGTAATCTCTGTATTCATATACTTCTCTCTTAAATTTTCTATATCACTTTCCAGTTGCTTAAACAGATCAGGGTTATGGTATTGCAAGGATTCTGGCAGATTATACACTACTCCTCGGCATATAACATTTTCATCTATCAATTTATCATCCATTACAACCCACAAAGCATTTTTGGACCTTGCCCATGTTTCTCTTATTACTACAGTACATACAATGAAGTGATAAGTGCGCATAACATGCATTCAATTTACAACTGGGCCATAGATAGCATATATGTGTAGTTCTCATGTACTGCAATGACCTCAGTATTATTCCAGTAAGAGCACTTGTGATGAATGACCCACTCAAGGCTACATTAATCAGCGTGTTATATTGTATCAGTTGCTGCCTTCTGTTCAAGCTGTAAAGACTAGAGTTTGTTCATTGTGCGTTTCAAAAGTGAAAGTTTAACCAAGACATCTGTGTTGTGTGTGAACTACATTAGATTATTCTTATTAGTCCACTGAAATGCATACCGAAAATTTCACGTTTTACATACATATGTAAAAACTGAATTTCAGAAGAAATTTCCTAGTATTCCAGTTACAGGTACAGAAATTGTTAGATGTTTATTTCATTACAGACTGAAATTTACAGCTAATTATAATAACATTATTCCCAGGGTTTTCTGTAAGCCATTGAGTCATTTAGATTGAATACTTTTCATTTCTGTAAATGTGGCTGGTAACAACAAAGGATATAAAAATAATTAGGTACAGGAATGGGTGAAATGCATTTCACTGATACTTTTGCTTGATAATGAAATAAAAATAATAGACAGTTCAATAATGAGCAAGGAAATATTACATTTTCTTATAAGAAACTACTATACATTGAATCATTTTGCATTATATTGCATCAGTACAGTTAAAAAAAAGTAGGAAAATATCCGTCAGATACACTGCACCCAACAGTGCATCAGAACTACATAATCTGTTGATAGCAGTGAAAATAAATTTAATTTTTATTTAAGATAACATCTTTGTTATTCAACATTAATATTCTTGATGTTAGTGTTATACAGAAGGAATATTATGTGCAAACTCTATTTAATTCTTATATTCACTTATTAAACTTCTTAAAAATACCATTTAAGATTTTTGTATATTACCTTAACTATTATTTTTATTATTGACAATGATTCTTAGTTAAATCTTATCAAATTGAGGTTCCTTCTTTTGAGGAACCCATGCTCTCTCTGGCTACAATTGTGAATCTTTCCGTCAGAGACTATATGCCTTGGAGATCTCAAAAACTATCTTGTTACAGAGAGTTTATTCCTAAGAAGCAACACCAAGCTTTTAAGTACTTATTGCCAGGGCTTTAAATCTAACAATAACATTTAATATATATATATAAATTAATTCTAATAGTGTTGTTAACTATAAAGCCAGACCAAAAAGTACTTAAAAAATATATGAAAAATGTATTGCATTTAAATTAATCATTTTTTATGTTGAACTTGTATATTGTATACCATTACTTTAATGAAGAAAACATTCCCCGGTGCTGCTGATTTGTCATATTAGATCATGAATTTTCTATTTCAGTAGTCATATTTTTAATCTGGTTATTTTATACATTGATAAAATTGATAAAATTCAGGGATGGTTATTGAGAATATAATTTAGAATTCCATTTTTATATTTTTGTTTGTCATTACCTTTAAATTTTGATTAGATAAGTATTTAAAATGGCCCTATATATAGGATATTAATGAACTACACCAAAAAAATTTCAGAGAGCATGAAAGTGCCTTAGACAAGTAACTTGAGATAGAAAATGTATGGCCTGTCTGTTCAAATTTCAAAGCTATGATTATAAGTTTCTAAAGCACCAATACACCACTGGCTAATGAAGATGCCCCTCGAAAGCATAACGCATGATAACGAAGGGAGGTTTCATAATGTATCACAATAGTTACGACATAGCTTTCGAGTAAAAGGTGGTAATTTTTTTGCCAGTTTCAATCTTGTTCATCCCTTTTTATTTTTTCTCTCTGACTAGGGCCTAATAATACAGCTTTTAGCCTATGTTTAAAGTTCATGATTCTACTTAAATTTAACATATCAATCCATATAATTACCACCCTTGTAATCGTGTCCTGAGTATGTGTTAGGTAAATTAAGTTTTATGCATCATGTTAGCAATAAGCTTACTAGCCATTGTACATTGGTTATACATTCATTGTTGAGAAAGAGAATAAAATTTAAAAGCATCAAGTGAATTTCATCCATAATTCCTTAGTAAGATTACTGTATCATTTCATATTAAACAAAAAAATTGTTAACGGCATGACAAGAATTGAACACCTGTGGCCTGCAAAACATTGCATTATGCATTACGGCACACAAATAGTTAAAGAGCTTCCTCTCTAGAGTATGCTACATCACGACAGACTACATGTAAATATAAATGTAGTCGGTCTTGGGTACATAATACAAGAAGGCAGCTAATGAATGTCCAGTATCACACTCTCAAATGATTATTTTGAGATTTGAAGGATTTTTATAGCACTAAATCTTGAAAAAGGTGATAACGAGCTGCAGAAAATTTATATTTCTATGCTCACAAGACAGTTTTAAAGACCTTCTAAACTAATTTTTCACCCGGTTAGGCTTTAACACCAAATTACAGCATCTGATGCCAAAATGTTTACAGTAAAATTTCAAGTAATAAACATTTAACCTGCCATTTGCGGAATTCTAAAGACTCATACTTAGTGTTTTGGCCATAGAAAATTAACAGAATGAAAATTCATATTTTCATGGCTCCTGAAATGATAGAAAAATTAATATATATTGCTTATGACAACAACTATATGTATATTTTATATCTTCATAGAAGCAAAATTGAAGGAATAAAGACCATCTCAAAAGAAGAGTAAAATCAACAACTTTAAATAAAAGTGCTAGGCGCTAGAAGTTTTCACTCCATCTAAATCTCCATGGTCAAGAAATAAAGCCTTTATTAAGAGGTTTCTGCTGCAAAGACAATTGATAACATATTGCCATTTTCATTTCATCGCTTCATACCATTAGTTTTAACCTACAGTGAGATTGGCTATTATGCATTATTAATTAGGATTGTTACATGAAAGCGTGTGAATTGCAATGAGTTGTCTCTTTCACTAAAAGTATGTGAAAACATAGAAATTATCAACCAAAGTTTAATAGTATTCAAGTTAAGTCCACTGTAAGAGTACAGGGATCCTTTTATGTCAAAGTTTGATAGTTACATCTATGAGAAATTTTTGTGTCTATTTGGACATGAAGAGAAAAATGCTCACTTCTGCTTTGTGTTTTTGTTAATAGTAGTGATGACGCATGGAAATTTTTCTAGTTCAAATAAAAAGTAGGTGCATGCTTTTTAAGCCAGAATAATAGGCTACCCTTTAATTAAATTTTGCTCTTTATGTTTTTCTTTTGCAGATGCACAACCCCAAGTTCAAACTTCACCAGCTGCCACTGCTGTTATCAAAAATTACTATGCTTTAGAAGATTCCTTCTATGCAATAATGGTGTAGTCCTTATTAGCTGATAGTACCTCTTCCATTTTACCATTCTTGTACTTGGAAAAAAATATTGGTAATGTAGGAACAGATCTCTGAGTAGAGCAAGTATGCTATAGAAAAATACTTAAAAAATGATTTAATAACACATATATGAGTAAAACTAAAATAAAAGTACAATTTTACATTCCCATATGATAAACCAAAATTTTAAAAACTGTTGACACCCTAATCTAAATTCTGCTCAAAATGTATAATTCTGCTCAAGGGATGGTTATTTTCTTTGAATACAATGGAATATGAATAACCACCTTTATGGAGATAAATTTAAAACTGTCACAGCTGTTTTTCGGAAACTATATGAAACATCTATTATAACCAACATATTGAAAATTTTGCAAATGACAGAAATTAAGCTCTATTTGCATTTACATGGATCCTTATATCAAGTGAGCAGAGTGGAGAGCTTTTCACGTTACTTTTGTTAATGACAATTTTCCCTTCCTCATTTTGAAAATATCAGAATCAACTGCTTTAGTACTAAAGGAGCCATAGAAGTACTTCATAATTCTCAATTAATTAATTAGTCCACCATTTATATTTGTATAATAAGTGTGTATTAGTCAAAATAAACATAATGAACAAATTAAACATTCAAAGATTCCTTTCATTATCATCCTAAAGAACCATATATATCAAATTTTGCATATGAGACAGAAAAGAAGCAGCAATAAAACTGTTCTCTATTCTAATATTTATCTATCTGTTTTTTCCATTACCTTCAGACAAGATAACTGTCCATTAGCTTGCTTCAAGTACTGTGCAAGAATGCTTGTAGGAAGTGTACAAACAGAGTCCTTGATGTGCACAACATTCACCAAGGCCACCTGGAACAAAATCAGCACTATTACCTTCATATAAAAATAAAAACTCATTATTTGAAACTCCTGGGTTTGGTTTCACAAAATATCTTTGGCAAATGCTAAGGGATCCCTTTCATTTCAGATCTATATCAGAGCCCATTTTCAACATACAAATTCTTAATAATTCATCGAAAACTGTTAAATATATCTAGATTTTGGAAAAGACCTGTTGTACCTGCAGAAACAATGACCCTTGTATAGCTAATAATTTTCTCAAACCATTAAAACAAAACGAATTTCAACTACAACTAAAAAAATAGCCCTACTTCTCATAAATCTAAATACTTGGGCCTTTTTGTAAACTATTTGCTCTTGGATGTGTAATATTTTTCATTCAAGTCCTGTTGAGCACCTTTCCTATTTATTAATTTTTTATGTCAGTGTCAATTTGTACGTTGCTTAAGCAGCTCAACAGCAAGTTGAAATCAATAATTTTAGAAAGGAGTTTATTTAAAAATAAAACAGTTACCACAGAAAAATCAAAGGGAATTGCAATTACAAGTAGTAGTGAGCTTTCAGATGTAATAAAAAGGAGAAGAAGGAAACAATGAATATAAATGTAATATGTAATATTATCAAATTAGTACATTAGTACATAATTTTTCAGGAAAAGCTGAAGGCACCCAGAAACCTGTCAGCCATGCAGATAAATATTAAAAACTCAACTATTTTTACTGCGAGAAAATGCAAATTTATCTATCTATAAGAAGACACTAAATTATATTCATTCCTTTTTTTAGGTACCATAAAACAAAGCTTTTACAGATTTTAGAGGGGAAACAAATTATTGTGTTCACAAAGTTTCAGAATGCCAAAAATGAACAAGATATATTTTTAACAAGCCTTATTGAATTTAAGTCTTTAGCTAAATGACATATCAGCAGGAATAAAGATCACAGTATGTTAGTTACAAGTTTTAATTGAGGGACCGAGGGAGCTATATGTTGTTAAGTGACGATTCTATTGTCAAATATTTCATGAATTGCATGCAAGGAGACAATGGGCTGTATGTGCCATTATGAAGTTCTATTGGAAAGTCAAGAACCTACCTAAGTCACAGAAAAAGAGAAAGGTTTGCATATTTATCACTATTAATTGTTTCCTAAAAAATAAGTAAAAATGGCCTATTATTCTCTCTCAGCTAACCTCACGTTCATATCTTTTGATCATGCAGGAGTTCCTAATGAAGCAGGTTAGGTTTTTCTGAACTCCAGTAACGGTTTTTTTTTGTAAATTAACATACCCACTTAGGTGGAAACAAGATTCACCCATAAAGAAAATTGGAGGGTCAATTTCTGCGTCAGACACACTATTCAAAATCCATGAACAAAATGTACTCCTGGATGCAGAGTTCTTGACTACAATAATTTTATAGTATTTTAACTTCAGAAGCTTTGCACCCATTTGAACAGAGGAATAGGTAATTCCCATTTGCTTAGAAGACGTCGAAGTGATTTATTTAGCGGAGCTTTCCAGAGCATGTCCAATGCTATCTAACATTTATTCTGTGAGTACTCTATGTGGCTATGTATGCTTTATATCAAGAATAATTCCCGTTTCACTAAATTTTTTACCAAACTATGAATCAAAGTTTGATTTGGAAAGTGAACATCACAGAACCTCTCTTGTAACAATCTCCATAGATCATGAGCTGATTCTGGATGCACATACAAATCGTAAATAAATACTCTTTGGGAAATAGAGTGCCTGAATATTAATGCATTTAATACACTGTATTATGCTGCCTAATGAATACTTAATACCCTGTCACATTTTGTTCACATGTTGAAAAATGACATATCATCGTATCTGTAATTTACTTTTTGAATTACCTTCATAAATTGACATTTCACCATACCAAAGCACCTTTACCCAAACCAGAAACAATGAAATTATAACTAAGTATTAAGAAGGACAACTCATTCAATTAGTTCTACCAACATTTATCAAATTGTCTTGATAAATGTGCACACTTGCCTGTAAATGTGACAATTTATTTCAAAAATAGGGAAATGTACAATAATTTCTTTTTGTTGCCTACATTTATCAAGTAACAAGGCAAATGTTTGGAATAACCAATAAATGTGGACATTTACTGCATTTTCCAGTGTGACCATACATATGCAAGGTTCAATGATATTTTGCATTTTTGTAGTAAAATGACTGATTCAAGTGCTTATTATTACCACACAGCCCCTGTAAATCCAATAAGTATCCCTCCTTACAACAGGATTAGGGAAATGCAAAAAGTGTGAAATGAAGCACAGCAGGAACTTAAGTTACTTGCTAAACACTAGGATGACTATAAGAGCTATTAAAGTGTAGTATAAGTCTTGATTCAGAGGGGGAAGAGCAACTGTGTAATATTAGAACCCCAACCAATGAAAATATGTACTACTCATATATCATATAAGGATTCATGAACAATTATAATATAGCAGGAGTTGCCAGAATGAGTCAAATCCCAAGTTATATTATGTCTGCAAAGCACATAAAGGTCACAGTATGTGGTGCTACATATGATGACTCTGGAACCCCCCCCTTTTTTTTTTTTTTTTTTATTGGGGACGCTCTTTAACATCTCAGGTCATCAGCGTCCCATTCAACTCAGGGCGTGAAACGGCCGACAAATTTTGCTCAGAGGCCTCTCTTTCAGGCTTGAGGTTCTTTTTCGTGCCGTAAATGTATGACACGGGACCCACAGCTTTACTTCCCTTCTGAAGGAAGCCATACTTAGGAATTTTACGCCCAAAAAAAAATCCATTGCTCCTGGCCGGTTTGAACCCGTGATCTTGGGTTTAGAAGGCTCTGGAACCCTGTCACACTTAGAAATTAAGTGACGTAGGTTGCAAACCTCTACTTTGACTTAACATTGACAACCCTTGTAACATAGTTTGGAGTGTAAATCAATTATGCTTGTTTGGTTAGTGGTGGTGGTGGTTCTAGGACTAACAACACAACATTTTTCATGGTTCAACTAATGCTATCAGACTGAAGCTCAAAATATTTGGACAGCATCATGTTATCATAGACAATGGGAAGATTACTCACAAACTGTTGCATTATGAATTTGCTAAGTAATGGTATGTTACATCAAGACCTCCAAGAACTCAAGCAGAGAAGATTTGTTTGCATTTTTAACAATAGAAAGAAAAACAATTACTCACCGTTTCATCTGGATGGAGGGTGCGCTGCTCATTTCTGATTAGGAATATAACAAGTGGATAACACAATCTTGGAGGAGTGCCCAACTCCAAAGATGGCTGTGGTAACATCAGTTTGAAAACCTCTTCTGCATGTGCATTTTTACTAAGTTTTAACTTAAGGATAATTTTCTTTAACTTTTGATACAATTGTTATAAATGATTAAAAGTACATTTATTAACATCAGCATTAATAGTTTATTGCACTTAAATGATTTAATATTTGGGCTTATAATAAACATTAGGTTTAATAATAGTGCAGCAGGAAAATTTAGGTAATCAATTTTTGACATTCTTTATATAATCAGTTTTAACATTTTAATATAGATGTAAGTGGGCAAGTTAAAATCTATAGTAGGTAATATATAACATGTCACACATTCACTAAGTTACTTAAGTACTACTGCAAGAAAGATAATCATTTATAGGGTATATAATGAGTAATGGTAGAGAGGAAGTAAGCCTTTTTAAGGAATAACCTGTTATTTTCTATTATTTGTAAAGCTCTTGGAAGTTTTTGAATAATTTGGTGGGTTTGTACTGTATGCTAATCTTTTATTTTAGTATTACTATATTTAACATGTTCTCTCTTTGATGTATACTTCAGCATTTAATTTTAATCTCTTACAGTTTATTACTATTTTAAATATATACAAATATGGTAATGGAAGTATTAAGTACCCTCTGAAATAGCTCTTTAACCATGTGTCTATGTTTCTCTTTATTTCTCCAATACTATATTGGAGAAACATAGGCACACAGTTTAAGGAACATAAAATGCAAATGAATACAATCAGCAGTAGCACCTCCTTTCTGGACTGAAAACCACAACATATTGAAAAAAGCAAAATTATTAAAATCAATATAGGACCTACATAGTTAGCAACATGGGAGAAAATCTAGATTTATAAATACAGAGACAGATTAATGAACTTTGACACTTCTGGGGATGAAAACATAAACTTTAAGCTCATCACATCTCCACCAGAACAGAATATACATACCCAAAGCATAAAAATTATCCAGCAGTTGATGGTTAGCTGTTTATGCAGACAACTGTCTGCAAAACATATGCTAAAATTAAACACATAAGTGGAATCAATAAGAGTGTGTAGTTCAACTCAATCATACAATGATCTTAATTATATGATTAACTTTATTGTACAAGTTTCAATTAGCATTTAGTTATTTATTTAGTCTTATTTTTTAAAAAGTATATCTTTCAAGTAGATCGCTCTCTGCACCTTTAGTGCCATAATTGCTGAAGTTCCTGTTCATGATTTGGTATATTAACTCTGGAGCAAATGTCTTAATAGCATTTTATATTCTGAAGCATTCATTTCCGATTATATTATTTTGCACATTTAAAAATTAGGGTGCAGAGTAATCCCGTCTCCTTGTGGTGCACTGGGTAATGCTAAGCAGATTACAGCTTTGGCAAGCTTTCCAAGATGTAAGAGCTCTAATACACAACAGTGCGTTTCAATGCTACTCTGCAATGCAGGTGGCTTATCACACAGTAAAAAGACACAAACTGCAATATTATAACAAACATAGTGTAGATATCTTTGTAATTTTTTAAGCTAATATTGATATTGATAATGAAAAATTTTATAATTTTAAAAATTATAACATATATTATCCTCATAAACATCAACAAGTGGCAAGTGTTCTTGGTTTCTAAATTTCTTTTTGATTTTCCAATATATACCTGATCATGTCTTTGCAATTGATTTAATAGATACCCAAATTCTTGTCAGAAGGTATAGGATCTTCACAGGAAAATCGTAAAATTTTTGTAGACATTTTCGGGAACCATATTTCCTGTTTTCTAAAATTTATTGAAATGCTAGATGTGGTATGTACATTTTTTAAATTGCATATTTTCTTTTATTTGTAATAACAAACTTGTGTCTTTGATATCTTTTTTAATTTATACTTTTTAATAACTTTTATCTATTTAATTTTTAATGGAATCCATTATGTCATGCTATGTGCATGATGTACTGGTATTTTTCTTTGTATTTTTTTTTACATTTCATTAGAATATTCACTAATCTGTATGCAAATGTATTTAAGATGGCTAGTGGTATTTTTTTAATTATAGTTTTTAATGTAATTGTCACTATGGGTAAATTTCTTACATATTCCAAAGGCCAAACTATTGTCTTTTATAATCTTCAAATCTAAAAAGGGGAATCCAACCAGTATTGATCTTTCTTGTAAATTTAATAATTTTAAGGCATCATTAAGCAGATGTTATGTTTGCGCGCGCGCACGCACGCACACATACACACACAATAATATAATATATCATCCACGTATCTGTGCCAAGTCATAGAAATGAATGAAGTATCAATTAGGCAAATTTATAAATCATTCATAAACAAATATGCCAAGAAAAATGAAAGAGGATTACACTCATAACTAATTTAGAATTTTGTTGGCAAAATTTGCCATTACAACTAAAATAATGCTGGTTGATGCATGGTTACGTCAAACTGATAAAATCATCTATTGCTTCAACAGGTGTATGTATGGCTATAAACCAGTTTTTTTTAACAATTTAGATATTCTTGCTGTAGGAATGCTGGGGAATAACGCACACATATTAAAAGATACAAGTAGGGCTTCAGGAGAAATATGTACATTCTTAGCTTTTTCAATAAAATTAAACGAGTTTTTTTATTCCTGAACTTCTAAATTTTGTTAATGAACAGAATTTCTGGGAAAGCCATTTTGCTAACTTGTAGGTTGATGAGCCAATATTGTTTATAATTGTTCTCATAACATTATCTTTTTTATGAATTTTTGATAGGCCATACACCCTTGGGATTCTCGGATTGTTAGGCTTCATTTCTTTGAACTTCTTTATTTGCTAATGATTTTAATGTAACATTGATTTCCATGCAAAAAATTGACTCAAGTTCAATCTATTTACATATGAATAAAACAATGAGAAGTCAACCAGATAAATTTAGCATATACATTAGTAAAACAATAACCTAACAATAATATAAAATAAATGGTATAAGGTTAATGCTAATGATCTGTTAGAGGAAACTAATAGATAATTGACTGGTGTTAATAGATTCATTAGAACAAATCTATCAGCATTTAAGCAAGAATTCTTCTATGGAATAATAACATTTTCAATGGGAAATTATTTTAATTTTTTATTAAAAGCAGTTTTTCATTTTATTTATTTTATGCAATTGGGCAATTACTGAAGGGATCTTGTCTTGCAACCGTTGGCTTACCCTTGCATAATTGTAAACTGCATTGATATGGAAATATGCTTTAGTTTTAGGTTATGAGCAGAGCCTGGAAGTTTAGCTATTTATTTTGGTTAAAGTAGGCAGGCAAAAAGGCACTTAAAATACTGAAAATAGGCAGTAATATCATTAAAACAGGCATTTATTAAAAGTGAAAACAGAGAGTAATAATATCACTTATTATTTATGAAAATAGTCACTTAAGATCATTAATAATTTCTTTATCATGTAATAAGTACTTAAGCTTACTTTTCTTGGTTATAAGCAATAAGAAGTAGTTTTTTCAGGCTATCAAAGATGTGCAGTTGTTTTGAGTTTATTTTCTGTTTATGCATTTATATGGGAATCGGGTTAGTATCTACCACTTTCACATAGAACATATTGTAGGGACAGTTTGTTGTACAGCTTACTGCTTGCATCTTTCCTGCTTGCAATTGTTTGTTACATTTATGCAACTGAAAAGTTACCCCCACCACAAATTTCTTAGAATGGTCTTCCACAGATCGATATAAGATCACTTGCCAGGACTATTCAAAACTAGAGTATTTCCCTCATCCTCTCTATTTCCTGGTATTTGTGTGCCTGAGGTAACTGCATTCCTTTCACTAATAAAGGTTCTGCTATTTAAAGAGCTTAAGTGGAATGGTTTAAGGAGAAAGTTTTTGATTGCTTGAAAATAAATAAATTTATAATCAATGGATATTTTTGTGAGGAGAACATGCCATTTAATTTTGATAACTCTTTTCATTTAAATATAGTGAAATTCTTTATGTGCTTTTTAAAATGCATAAATAATAGCAGAAAAAATCCATAATGATCTGAAACAGGCATTAAAAAAAAACTGGTCCTACAAATGTATCGAAACATGTTCATTTGTATCTTGACTCTTAAATACATCCACCTAAATAGAAAGGCTTTTTCCCTAACTTTCCAGCTCTGGTTATAAGTATGTCATTATTTAACAAACATTTTTGTTCTCTATTTTTTAAACATATGATAGATTCAAATATATGCAAATAATATGTTGTTAAAATGTTTTATATTCCATAAACTTCTCTGAGAATCAATTTGTTTCAGTTTAATAACATATCTAACTGCTCTCTTTTGCAGCATGATTATTTTCTTTTGTTGACTCTTACACATTGCTAGATAACAACACTTATTTTTAAGAAAATTTTACATCAATGGGGATGGCATTTCTATAAATCTGTAAATAATAAAATTAGCAACATAATCATTGTTTAAGAAGACAATTCATCTTGCTATATTCCCCATCTGAAAAAACAGTTGAACATACTGTTTCACTATTTGCATTACTAACAAAAATACAGAAATTAATTACCCATACAATGCCATTTATCACAAAATTAGCAAATACTCTTAATATTATCTGTTATTCCAATCTTATTAATTAATAAATGTTTATTTTTCTGTTCCAGCAAAATCATAATTACAAAAGAGTCAAAGAGGTGCTTTTAAAGAAATTTTACAATGAGACAGAATAGCAATTCTTCTCTATGAATAGATTTTTTATGTGCTTAATTGAGTAAAATATAAAATAAAAAAGAAGAAGAATATTATGGATGCATTAATTTACAAGAATCAATAAAGTTGACAGCAGAGAAAGAAATGCCTTTTGATCTTAAAGATCATCAGGAACAAACACAAGTTAGAATTTAGCATTTTCAGAAAATCCTCATATACTGACAACTTCATTTAAGTCAATTATTTCAATCCTAGATCTCACCAACATGCAATTATTAACAGCTTAACATACAGACTAATATATATACCCTCTTAAATAAAATAGAATGCCATAAAGAATTAACACATACATATAATGCAAATTTCAGAATACTATACTTCAGTAAAAAGAAGGTAGATAAAAAATGTACAGAGATTCAAAAAGAAAGAAGAAAAAAGGAAATTACATTGTCTTTATAGAAAGAGAAATTGAAGTTCAAAAATGTATGTGTACATACCACCCTTACACTCTTAAACATGTCAAAGAATTTTTCAAAGAATTTAACATCACCACAACAACTACAGTATAAAAAATATTACATTGAATTATACGGACAAAATTATCCCAGAAAAGAAACTGGACCTGGGCATCCGCCAGATAAACTGTTCAAATTGCAATAATATATATAATGGGAAAATAAAAACAAATAAAAACATTACACTTAAAAGAGCACTCAAAATTATTAAAATCAGTAGAATTGAATTTATGGTAAAAAATCTACATAAAGAAAAATGAAGATAGATCAGTGATTTTTGAAATTCCAACAGAATATAGCTTAATTTCAAAAATTTGTAACCACCCAAAAGAAGCCAGCTGTAAGCATCCAGGATGCATTTTAGATCACTTATTAATTGACTAGCAATCTAGGATTTGAACAAGGGTCCACAAAACATGTTCTGCTAATAAATATTGGTAGTTGGAGGAAAAAAAACAGTCTATAATCCACTCACCAGCAAAAAAATTTAATTTTTAACCAGAATTATACTTAATTAAACATATTCTTACATATTGAACACTTCACTGAATTTAGATGCTAATTCATCAATATGCTTATTTTAATTCAAAAGAAAATCTTGTATATATTACAAACCTGTTCATACCATTTTTGGTTAATTGAATATTATGATTAAATCAATAAATATCTTTATGTTTTTGGAATTACTGAATATAAAATTACCCTTCAATTAATTGGTTAGGCTTTGTTTTTTAAGATAAGATTACACTCACAGTTATATGTATCATGAATGAAACATTAGTTGGCCTATATATGGTATTCTATTTCAACAGTATCTCTTTTCATCATCCAGCAAAAGTTGCTTAAAGATTCCTTTTCTATACTGAATATTCTGATGGAAACATTCATATGCTTGTTGCTCATATCATCACAATTTACAGGAAAGAAATCCGGGCGCAAAAGAAAGAAAATGCATTTTCATTGACATGCTGCACTCCAGCTGTTTAAATTAATATTGCACAAGCTGTCTGAATATTTCAGCAATTTATCTGACTTGGAAAACAGTTCCAGCTATAGCAAACAGAAATTAACTCTGTAGCTTTTGATCTCTCTACCATACATCTGACACGTCTAAGCAAAATTATTTTCAATTCACAATTAGTTTATATTTTTTAAATTTCGGTTTACACCATTCCTTTAATCATTATGATATCCAATTTCCAAATAATCCAGTTCATTTCAACTTCCAAAAGCAACATGACTCAATTTATGCAAATATCGACGAATAGGTGATGCAATAAGATAGGAAGGACATATGACAAGCGTTTGGAAATGATTTTAGCCTGGGATTTTTTTTATTTTATTTCATTATTTCCAAAAGGGTTTTACTCCCTTGCTGCCTTTAATCCTCCTTTCCTTCCATCCCAAGTCTGTTTCAAAGATACTTACAGAATTCACTATGAATGTGTGGTACAGCTATAATTAAATATGCCTAAATTTTGGAAACAATGTTAAGTTTATGCTACAATGTCCTTCACTGGCTCACATAATAGCCCGTTCTTTGCAGAAGTTTTTATAAAATATTCTAGCCATACTGTCAAGGAGTTCCATTCTTGACTGTAACCACCGTTCATATTCAGTCATCTATCATAGAAAGTTACAGTTCTTTTAGCCACAGTAGAATTCAATGGCAAAAATATAAGCAAAACTGCTGAAAATAATTATTTATGAAAATCCCTTCTTTACCAGAAAGGTTTTACTTGTTTATACCAAATCAATAAATCTAATAAGAAGAAAAAATATGTAATTTACTGCAATAGGTTATTTACAGAAGAGATCTAAAAGTTCTATGAAATCTTAAAGTAGGCAACTTGATCCTGAAATATTCTGAATCAGTTAAATATCTAGACCTTATATTGGATAAGAACCTGACATGAAACGATCATATTGTAATATTCTCCATGGAGCCAAGTAGTCTTTCAACCATCAAACATAGGAACAACCTGGAGCTTAAAGCTACACATTAGCCATTGGCTATATATTGCACTGGTTAGGTGCAATGTTAGCGGAATATGTTACAAATTACTATATCAGATAAGTTTTCCAAGCTGCAGAGATTAGTACATTTAAGTGTTATTTATTTATTCTGGCAGAGCTAAGACCATTAGACCTTCTCTTCTGCTCTATCAATCTAATAAATACATAAAGTTATAGCAACAATATTATAATCACAACATTGATAGTAAAGTTGACAATGCTCGTATGCATATTAACTAATATAATAATAAATGTATTTATTATGTAATAATAAATAATAAATAAATAGTAATACATAAATTTGGACAGTGAAAAATGTTAACATAAGAAGAAGAAAAAAAATAACAATAATATACAGCAAGCACCAGCAATGACTATTTATACATATATCAAACTATGAAAATCCTGAAAGTGGAAATAAAGATATAAGCAAAAAGTAAATTTAAACACACTAACAATACTATGAAGAAGATAGGAACATTTATGATAGTAACAAAAATAATATAATGAATAATTCTACAGCAGGTAAAACAAATACATGCATTGTAAGAAAAGGAATCTGAATCTAGGGAAATCAATTATTTCTAATAATATTAAACAATTTCTTATGAAATACTCCTAAAGTTTAGCTGTCTCCGACATCCCGTGGCAATGCATTCCATGGTAGTGGTTACGGTGAATGAGTAAAGTGATGCTCGGTGCAATAAAAGTTGGGATTCAAAGCATGTTTTAAGATGAAAGAATGACAGAAGATAGATAAGATGGAGAAGATGTATGGATAATTTTGAAAAGTAGTGTGAGACAATGAATGTTTCTTCACTCCATCAAGCGGAACCAAGACAACACATCATGAGAAGATGTTATTGTGATGGAACAAACACACATTGCAGATGAACATATTATGAACATGCTGTAGTTTTTGCGTTAGGTTACAGTTTAAGTCTGTTGGCAGTAAACCGGAGTAATCGAAATGAGGCATCACCGGCGATTGCACCAAGATCCTTTTCAAGGTTCTGGGTAGGGACAAGTTTAATCTTTTAAAAGTGTTACAAGGGGCCTTGAGAACTACTCCAATCATTGCGCTAGAGACTCTACTGGGTCTCCCTCCAACATACATCTATTTACAAGTGGAGGCTAGGCTTAGTGCAGTCAGGGAATTGGGAGCGAATTCGAGAACTGGAGGTCTGGGGTTCGATTACCGCCAGTACCGTTCTCCCTGACTGAGGTTTTCTCCAGTCCTCATAAATGGCAAATGCCGGAGAGGTACCATAAAATTAGGCCTGGGGTGTTTACTTGTTTTTAAAAAGGAACCCATTCCCAATTTGTCATTTCATGTATCATTAGTGTCCACCATCTGTGGTGCCTCAGAGTAAAAATGGGCATTAAAAACTATTAAAAAAAAAAGTCAGGGAATTGGAGAAGTAATTGTGCAACAAGTGAACACACCTCCACTTTAAATTCCCTGGGTATTTCAGTATTGGGTATGAGGTCAGACCTGATGAACATTCAATGTTGTTCTTTCCTTCCATTTAAGGAAACTCTCGGATCTGGAGAAGATTAGATGGAAGGAAGTACGTACGAGAAAGAACGTGACCAACTGGCGTGGTTTACCGACTCATCCCATATAGGCATACATGAGCATATATGACCTTTTTCAAGGACAAATAGCAGAATATGCCTTGGGACACACTGCACAGTCTTTCCGGCAGAAGTATTTGCTATCTTGAACTGTGCTTTTGAAGGACTTGAAAAAGATTACCGTTGTAAACAAATTCTCATTCTCACAGATAGCCAAAGTGCTTTAAAAACACCCTCCCCCGACCAAGTAGAGTCTAAACTGGGAATGCCCTTGTATCTCGCAACAGGCTTGAACTGCGGTGGGTACTCGGGCATCGGGGCGTTTATGGAAATGAAAAAGAAGATCAGCTGGCAAAAAAGGACACTGAAACATCCCATGTAGGTTAGTGGTTGTAATCACACATGTACTATTAAAACGGTTGTCAAAACGGATTGGGGAAAAACGAGGCAAGTTAGGAAACTGGTCTTAGGTACAAGCGACACTCTTTCCTTATTTCTTCTAAAAGTGGACAGAAGAGGAATAAGGAAAGGAGTTGCATTAATTATGAACACAAGTCGCTTCAGAAAACATGTAAGTGAAGCGGGACCCTACAAAGAGGAACTCATTTGTAGAATATGTAAACAGGATGATGAGACCGCGTCGCATATCCCATTCCTGGTAACAACGATATTTTATATAACCAGGGAAGACCTAGGAACGGATGCCGACATTGAAACCAAGATACTGAAACTTGATCAGGGAACAGATTTTGAGAAACAGTGAACGCTTCTCTTCCAATGGGATTGCACAGTAATACACCTTTTAGGGTGACATGCAGGAGGTAGATAAAACTACGGTAAGTCCCATCCGTCCATCTGCTGCATCTGAGAAAAGGATACTTCAGAATCATTCCCTGACATTGGTAATGCCCCTGAAGAATAGTTCCTTGTAGCATCTGAGTTTGAAGAACACTCCAAGGTCTCCACAAGAAGAGATGAAGTTCTCTGATTGACACTCCCCAGTATGCTTCAAATTTGTATGAAACTTGACTTGACACCATACACTGCACATCTGCAACGAGAAACCAAAAAAATATTCTGTAAGAAACACAAAATAAAGAGGAAAAAAGCAATCATACCTAAGAATGTCCAGGGTCAAATAGGTGTAGGTTTCCTTGTATATTCATAGCATTTAAATAAATAAATAAATAAAATAAGTTATATTAAGTTTTAAAATATTGATGCGGTTGAGCGCCGCGAGTTGAAAATACCTGTGGCAACGAGGAATCTAACAGCCGACTCTCTGAACCATGTATTGGGTCTTTTAAACTACTCTCACTGTAGTTACGTACAGTGTTTTGTTTTATGTTCTGTCGAATTGCTTTATTTTATTAAATATTGTAATGCTGAAAATGTTATGTAGGCATTATGCTCGTTCAACAAACCTTTGAGACAGCCAACAACATAACAGTTGTAAGGAAATTATTTTATCCAAATGTATTTCACGTTAGTAAAAGTTAATTATAATTATTACAATGCAAAATTCCATTTCCCGTACTGTTTTCAAGGATAGAAAGAAGTGAAATTCGACATTGTGCGAAACAAAATACTTCTGATATGCTCGAGGAATAACTAGAACAGTTCAATCAGATTAATTATTTAAAAAAAAAAAAAAAAAAAAAAAAAACTTTGACAGTATTAATGCATATCTTTTCACTTAAAAAGTTTACCCAGCAAACATCGATTCATTTCCTACTCTAACCTTTGACTTTCATCCTCAATATGGCAGAGTTATTTAAATAATAAGGCAGATTTTTGAAATGCAACATAGCAAAGTGGTGTATTAACTATAGAAGGATTACAAGAAAATTACAATTATTTTCATATTGCGGAGAAAAAGACAATTGTGGGATAACAAGTACTGGAAATCTGACCTAAATTTACTAATATATGTGCCATATATTTAATGTGCATGTACAACTTGTAATTTCAAAGAGGCACTCTATAGAGGACACTCTTTTTACTGTTTTTGTTCCATCTTGCAGCCAACTACAACAAAAATAACAACACGCTTGCTAATTGCCAATGTAGAGATACAGATCTTATTCCGAAACATTATAATAAAAAAAAAGAAGAAAACTCATCCAGATATGTGCCGTAGGTGTAGCAATTTAATTGTAGCTAATATCCTTAAAAAGTAAAGGTCAAAATATGGTTGTGCACAGCTATCTTCAGAGGAATACATTTTTCCTTGATTAGTAACAATGTGAACCCAAATCCATTGCAGAGCAAGCAATTTTACTCAAATTGTAAGATATGAATTGGAAATGGGAAAAGTATAAAAATATCAGCAAAGTATATAGGTATACTAGGGGGAAGGTTCTAAAAGTTCTCTGTATGACTTTGAGATGTCGTGAAGATGGCCAAATTACTATGATTATTGTTAAGTATCATCCTTTGGATGGCGCGCTGTAAAGTTTTAAACGCGTAAGTGTAGTCAGTCATTTGTTTGTGACGACCGTGTAAACAATTTCTACAAAATGGATCAAAATGAAATACGAGCTGTGATAAAGTAATTTGTTTTGAAGGATTTAACACCAACAAAAATACAAAAGGAGTTGGATTCCACAATAAAGGAACCTTTTCGACGGTTAAAAATGGGCTGCTGAATTTAAGCGTGGGCGTACATCCATTGAAGATGAACATTTCGCAAGAATATTTAGACTTGTTTAAACGTAATTCCAGGAAGTTTCTCTGACGTTTCATAACAGTTGATGAAACATGGATGCATCACTGCACGCCAGACGAAGGAGCAGCTCAAACAGTGCGGGCAACAGGTGAAAGTGCACCAAAGAAAGCAAAAACGGTGGGTACGTCATGGCTACTGTTTTCCGGAATTCTCATGGCGTGATGCTCATAGACTACCCCCAGAAGGGCAGAACCATCATCGAGGAGTATTACGCTTCACTACTGGAACTGAAGGGTGCTATTCAGACTAAACGTCCACACCTAACGATAAAGAAAGTTCTCTTTCATCAGGATAATGCGCCTTCACACACGTCTGCAAAATTGCATGACTTCGCCATATTCGCCGGATTTGGCTCCCAGAGATTACTTTTTGTTCACAAACCTGAAGAAATGGCTGGGTGGATAAAGATGCACATCAAATGAAGACGTTTAATTTTCTCAGTTGGATAAATCATATTTTACTGAGGGTATCAAAACTGGAAAGTCGTTGCATTAAATATACTGATTTACAAGGTGATATGTTGAAAAATAAAAATAATTTCTTTTAAATCTTGTGTTTTCATGCCCAGGCCGAGAACTTTTAGAACACCCCTAATATTATGGAAAAGGTTCCGGGCCTGTAAACAGCATAAAGAACATATTATGTTTTGTAAGATTGTGCGGTATCTATTTTCTTTTAAATACTAAACTCTTATCACATGTTTGTTAACATCTGTGGAAGAAACTAGCCAAATAACGTCATCGGTCCGCACCCAGTTGCAAAAGCCTACGGCCCAAGTTCGAATTCTGTCTTGGTCAAGTTGCATAAGCTTTCCGGAGCTTTATTAGCACTGAACGGAGTGGCTCAGGCACTAAGGCTTGGGGATTTGCATTCGGGAGGTCTCGGGTCCGAATCCTCCCCCTTTCGTGCTTTTCCCCTGGTCTCCTAGACGAATGGACGCTTTCTCTTTTCATATCATTTCCTTCTGAGGGGCTCCAGCTCCTTGGAAGGGAGACCTCCGCCAGTTATCTGTTAGGAACCACTCTATACCGCCCAATTTCCCCCCTCACCTCATCCCTTCCATCCGGAGGTGCCTCCATGGCCAGTCCTTGATTAAGGCTGAAGTACTGAAATATCCTCCTCCGATTCTTAAATCCAATCCAACGCTGAATATGAAATAGCATCAGACGCCATTGGACTTTGCGTCGTTATTAATGCATTTGTCACGAAGGCCTTGGTAGTTGACATGCAGCATTAAATCAATACGAAAAGCGAAAGAAACTGAGCACGTTCCAAGTGAAATAACTGGCGTTTTTATCATTGCGTCACCCGTGGTTTCAAATTTGAAGATATCTTTGGAATGTGTTTACACGATATGCTGCTACTGCAGTATAAATTATCTTCAAATAAGCATAACTAATTACCCACTCAAGAATCTCGAGTATGTACTCGTTTTCTTGTTTGTTTATTTGCATTTTATAATGCAGTGTTTAACATCCGTTTTTACTCCTAGGCCTCACAGACTTTAGACTATAAATTTGCAAGCTGATTTCTGTTCCATAAATAAAAAATCACAAGTTACATATCAAAAATTAAATTTCACAATTAACAAGTGTATTATACAAGTGAATATCCACTTCATAAAGCTTGCTTTACAAATACTTGTAAAACCAGTGTAATTTATGCATTATGTGGAATATCTTTTTAGCCGGGTTTTATTCTATTGTTTCATTAAAAAAAGTAAACATATTTATGTATTTTTTAAATTTTATTACCCTTTATTTTTTTAGTGGATGAGCGATTAGGGAGACGAAGATTAAAAGTTAATAAAGATGTATTTCAGTTTTAAGTTAAGAGTATATATAATATTTGTGAATAAATTAATTTCTATCCGAAGTTTTCAGAAATGGATATACAAGGGATAAATCATAAGTCATAACAACTATTTTTTTGTTCTAACGAACAAGGAACAACACGAAAAATCTAAGATATAGGACTAAAAGTGTATGAAATCTACTTTCGAATGAATCCACCAGATGACGTGTGTGAGCAGCACTGCGTGTCTCAGCACGTCCCGAAGTTCTCTTGGTGAGCGACAGTGGTCAAGAACTGGGGTCACGAAGAGTGAACAACGTGCATATGTGAAAATAATTATTAAAAAAAATCTAAGGCTATAATAAAAAGAATTATAGGCTCACATTAGAAACTCACATGCAGCCGCTGGTATTCAGCACTGGAGACCCATCCTGTGACGGATTTACAACCATGTGTGTAATTTTTGCTCAAGCCATAATAAACCAACGTTGTCCTGTTGCCTGTGTTTTGCTTCTTCTCCTACGAGCGCTGCCTATATCCAGCCTTACTTGGTGGCTCCACTCGACGGTAAATGCTATACACTTTCAATCGTATATCTTTAGATTTTTCGTGATGTCCCTTGTTCGCGAATAAAAACGAAGAGATATGGCAGAACATAAAAGAGCCTTAAACACTCGGATTAACATGGAGTTTGTAACATATTTTGAATACAACAAATGTTTTTGAATTCGTTCTATAAAAAGTCACGATCTTAAGATGAAATGTTACACACTCTGATGCAACCAACATTAAGGAACAGAGCTCCATAGTTCGAAAGCATAGTTGTGGTGGAAGTATTAGTCATGTTGTGCACCGCATTACAAAAGTTATAAGTTCATAGTTAAGTTTCTGTTGCTAACTGACCGTATTTAATGTGGTCACAAAATGTTATGCTTTTTCAAGGATGCAATACATCATAGCATGTGTTGATGGCAATTTAATAAATACTGATGCCCCTAGAGAACATGAACTAGCCTCTGAATCATCGTGGTTGTTTGTAGTGGACCTCCATGATGAAAGAGTCTATATCAGCTGACATGTGAAATACTTGGGATGTGGCCTTGAGATCCCTGTCAATGGAGGGGGGGGGGGAATGTGAGTGCCATGTTTAATTGTACACTGAACACATCTTTCAGTTATTACTTAGCACTGTTAAGCGAACGAAATTTTGACGATGATCTGAATCTTGCCGGTCCTTTATCTCAAAGGCAAAACCTTAAACACTTTATAAAATGTGCCTCATAAGGTGGGATATTTGTATCATTAAAATTCTCAAGCAATTAACTATATAAGCAACAATTTTTTTTAGGGGGTGCGATTCAGTTTTATATTTGGATAGGGGGTAAAAGGTGCAAATAAACATTTTAGCAAAAACTTGCTTTATGAATTTTATAAAGGAGGATAATAAATATTGGAAACACAGAATCCAGGACTAGTCTTTAAGTCTTAAACAACACATTGAAACGATTAATATTTCAATGCAAAAAGTTTAATCTGAAACCCATAAATAATAGAATATCTTGACGCGTGTTTTGGTAATAAGCTGAAAATTGAAAGAAAGCTGATTAAGAATTGTACTAAAACTAATTTCTAAAACCGTTGAACATGATTAGTTCTAGATTCGATATAATGATCTGAGTTTCGAACGCCTCGTCACAATCCATCAGGTTGACTTCATGTCATTTTAGGTATCTAAAACTGAGGTTAACACATGGATAACCCTCTCAAATTTCAGGCCGTTTTTTATGATAATTTGAAAACCACGCCCATAGATTGAAACTGAACGAACGTTTAACTAATAAAAACTGGATAAACAAACGTTATAAGCATATTGAACAAAATAATCAATGCAGAAAATAAAATCGGGCATAAAACCACAAGTGTGGGCAACAAAACTTAAAAACTAATAAATATGAAAATATCACGTTTTCCCAATGTATGAAGCAATACCATCTGCAATCGAAATACAAGTAAATCAACGCTGCACAGTTATTTGCATTGCTTGATAAGCGATGCGTTTCATTCTTTTCAATATTTTCAGTTACCAACCTGGGCGACATGAAACTCTTTCTGAACTACTGTCGAAGTGTAACATTTTATAACCAAGTCGTTTTCATCGTTCATCACTACTAAAGAAAAACAATCAGTATAGAAGCACTGCTTCTATAGATATTCAGTGAAATAAGGGCAGGTTTTGCACATCATTAAACGCTGGCATAAAGTTTCTAGGACGGTAAGTTAGTAAGTTACAAATTGAGCTACTACACGTTTGAATGAGGCATCTGATGGCAGCATTAGACCGGCAATTGGCGATATTCGACACCAGACTCGATAGTTTCAATAGCGAAACAGCAGTTGCAAGATGGCGGCGCCACTGAGTGAGTTTACAACCATCGAGTAGTGCTCCGTTTGTAGGCAAAAGATATGGAATCAGTATTAGTAGTATTTGATTTACTTAAGACGCTTTTTAATATCTTAAGTCATCGTCGTCCCATTCAATTCAGGGCGTGAAACTGCCGATAAATTTTGATGAGAGGTCTTTTCTTTCAGGGTTGAGGTTCTTTTACGTGCCGTAAATCTACGATAAGGAACCCACGGCTTTACTTCCCTTCCGAAGGAAAAATCCATTGACCAGCGATCTTGGGTCTACGAGGCAAGTACGGTTACCATTAGACCACCAAAATTGACTGGTATGGAATCAAAGAATATTCATCAATTTACGGTGAGAAGTGCCTGCCATGTCAAGCTGTTAACAATTGGGTGCAGAAGTTCTCTGAAGGTCGGACATGTATCGAAAACGAACACCGCGCCGACCGGCCAACGCAGATTGCCACAAAGGCGAAATTACGAGTTTTTAGTTTCATATTTTATTAGGAACATCTTTAAAATGTTTTAAAGTTACCAAAATCTCAGTACGGGCCATGATAAAAAAAAAGTTGAGGGGGCTTTCCTGGAAAGCTAATTACATTAAGTTACTCCCGAGTCTATCGCACATTTATTTGGCATTCTGACATACTTCCTAACTACTGGTGATGTGGCCATCTCTCGATTCTTTAGTTTATTAAACTTAAGCTCATAGAACATGTTTATATTTCAGTTGAACTTTCTCAAGGGAAGTATTTCGGCTGGAACAGGAAATTTCGGTTAAAAATGTATGCTATTGCTTACCTCACAATGGTGATTGCAATAAAATCATCAATCTATGTAACACTTCTTTACTTTTTAGTTGATATAGGCCAATACTTCTTCAAAATGTATAAGTAGGTTCTCTATAGAGCATATGAAACAGGGTGGAGTGGAGCAATAGACACAACACGAATACGCACATTCTGAACAAACGTCTAAATTACATTCCATAGACGAAAAGCAAATACCTCATGAAGTCAGAAGCTTTATAGGATTCAAGTAACTGGCTGACTGCCAGGAATCTTGAAACTTGCGGCAGAACTGATTATGAATGAAATGCATGCTCGTTATAAACTGTTATCCATCTGACATATATGTTTTATTGTCTAAATAAATAGACAAGATACAGTGAGGTTATCTGAGTGCGACTGCTTTTTGAGAAAGTTCTGCCACCGCAACGGAAAATTTCAAATGGAGGCGCGCAAAGTTAATATTTTTACCGATAATAAGCACTAACCTGTGTTACAAGAGATGTTAAAACGTTGCCCCTAAGCGGCAACACATTGCCGGCATCTGCGTACGAAATTCCTATATTTCGTTCAACTTTTCTTCCATAAGAACACGTTTCTTATTGAGAGATCCTTCTCTTGTAACTTTTTAACAAGTTGAAGAACGGTCGGTCCTGGTGGTGTAGTGGTTACCATACTTGCCTCCTAAACTCAAGATCGCGGGTTCGAACTCGGCCAGAACTGATGGATTTTTCCGGGCGTAAAAAAATCCTAAGTATGGCTTCCGGGAAGTAAAGCCGTGGGTCCCGTGTCGTACATTTAAGGCACGAAAAAGAACCTCAAGCCTGAAGGAGAGGCCTCTGAGCAAAATTTGTCGGCCTTTTCACGCCCTGAGTTAAATGGGACGCTGATGACCTGAGCTGTTAAAGAGCGTCCATAAATAAATTAATCAAAAAAAATTTGAAGATCAGTTATTTACCTGGAACACGATTGCCAGGATATTTTTTGTGAATCGTTTTATCACTTCTCTGAAAGAACGTTTTTACATATATAACGCACTTAAAACCTGCTATATTCACATAGTGGCATACTCGAGGAACATTAACAACCACTCATTTAAAAAGCCTACCTTAAACTAACAAATACACATGCGTTCTACCCCCTTGACGACTGGCATCTATCAATAAGCAGCCGCACTCTACCGGCCTATAACTCAAATAACCGCATTCTCAAAGATCTTTGCAGAAAAAATGATGGGACGCTTTCAGAGCTGAAGTCCAACTTCCGGTAACATTTATGCACTTGGTAAAGCTGGATTCAAAGCAAGGCGAATTTGTTTTCGTTTTCCATTTTCCAGTAAATATCGTGAGTGTCACATATTTCTTACCTTGTTCCCCATACGTTTTAATCATAATAGGGAAAATGCTACCAAAACACACAAAATCCACTTTTTCTGCCTGTAAGACTAGGTGGAGTAGTATTGTATTACACATAGTCGAAAAAGTAAAATTTATCAAGCTTTGGAAATAAAACTGCAAAATTAAAAGGTTTACACATTCCTACAAAGAGACAGAGAAAAAAAAATAATTAGAAACCAGGCGGGGATCAAACCTACGATCTCTTGCAGGGCTGGTCCCTGATGTGTGTTAACGTAATGCTAGCAAGGTTATTTCTGATGAAAGCACATTACGTAAACTCTAGAGCTTACTGGACAAAAAACTGTCTTTAGTTTCCGTATGCGAATAAGGGGCCCTGCAGGCTTCGAAATTGATTTTTTTTTTTTTTGTTAATCTTAAGATTTAAGGTTTAAAAATTGACAAATGGGTATCGAATTGCCCTGATAGTAAGTAGGTAGCGTGGTGCTCAAAAACTATTAAGTGACGACTAAATACTTTTCTTCTAAATTTATTTGACCCATTCCTATCATCTTTGATTATTGAGCAAGAAAAACTAAACGTATGTTTCTTACTGTTTTAACACAAGGTTACTACAAAACTAAAAATCAAACATGGCAAGATTTGACACAACAAGTATTTAAAACATGCTTAATTATAGATAAATAATGCTGAAATAGCTCACAATACATTGCTATTATAGCCTCAAATGATAAAAGGGCTCACAATAAACGTTTATAACCTTAAATGTTTAGTTGTTTTTATTCTGAGGCGATTCTCATTCCTATCAACACTGATTCGATTAAGTTATTTACCTGATATAACCTCAAATGTTCAATTATTTTCCCCCAACTTGTTATAATAACCTCAAATGTTTATTCATTTATAATAACATTAAGCGCCAAGTTCTTTTCCTGAATGATCTTGAAGAATAAAACGCGTAAAAGTGATAATTTTTCTGCGATAATATAATTTCGCTTTTAAACTCCTTCGATCTCAAAATAATTATCATGACAACAAATATTCGACTACCGAAAAGTATCAGCACTTGTTATTATTATAGAAAAAATTCTGTTTGAGCCGAAGCATTTCCCTAACTAAAGGACGAAGAAAAGTAGAAAGAGACGTTATTTCAGGAAGGAAAGGAAGGAGAAAGTGCAAAGGCCGTAAAATTGGTAATTTTATAAAGTTACCAATCAGCATATATAAAAGCAAATCTTTTTTAGCAGAATAAAAATTTCCCTTTAGGAGGATAATTTGAATATTTGGGGTGTTAACAGCACTTGCAGGACCTAAGCTGAACAACCACGTGCGTTTCCAAGTTAAGCTAAATAAGGAAACGCCAGTAAATGAACACTTTCAACGCAGTCTTCACACTAACAGTGCATTCACCCTCAGTATTGAGTTCTACATACTGCGCATGCCTTATCAAAGTTGTACATCAAATGCCACAGGTTTTTCTTTACCTTAAAATAGCAACTAATCTAAAAAGTCACATGAAAATATATATTCTCTTTAAAGACAAACCAGTTCTTTGAAAAATAAAAATATATTCAAGTGCACGAGTCGAAGACATGGGTGTAAATTTACATCGAAGGCATTTACAATGAATGATACTGCGGAAGTTGTTAACTGAAAGCTTAAGTTAGCTTGAGGGTTCAGGTAAGGGTGGGAGGGAATGTTGCATTCCGCAAGTCAGCCACTTATGCAAGCAGTTACGGTAGCGAAAACAGACGGGTGTTCTTCCGGGCCGCTGATCATAAAATGCAAGGATAAAATTTTGATCTGATTTCGTAATGCTTTAAGCAACAATGCTGTTTTAGTTTGCAAGTATTCCGAACACATTGTCCTAAATATTATTTAAATATTATTTTAAAACCATACACACATGCTTTTTCACCTATAATTGAAACCTGTGTGGATGTTATACACTTAAGCCTGCCTTAAAGATAGCATATGCGCATTTAGAGTGCATATTATACATAAATCAAGAATTATTTGTGCGCGAATCCAACATTATCGTGTGGTGGAGCATTTTAAAACTAAAAATAGGCAACAAACTGTGCCACCACTTCTAAACGGTAGTGTAATTGCTTGTTGCTCTTTTCGTTGCTGTGTGTTTGAATAAGAAAAACTCGAGTTACTCGAATGCGCACACCTGATGCTGAAACGCGATGAGAGGCTGCGCGCTGCATGATGGTAGAACGTATCTTTCGACTCTGTAGTTGCTGCTGACCTATATTGCGAGTTGCAAGGAGATAAGAGTGCATAACCCACGTGTTTGTACAACTTTCACTTTCCCAACAAGTTCGTCTTACGTAACTGCAGCCTTCCAGGCGGGAGAAAAAATGACACCGCTTCTTATTTATGAAAAGAACGAAAAAGGGTTTAATTTCAACATGGTCTTGCTCTAAGGGAGCACAAGTAATCAAATTATTTTTGTTTTATTAATTTTTATTGCACAGCACGAAAGAAGCGAGATCAGCTGGTCAGGTTTATAGCATGTACGGAGCAGCGCACAATCTCTCTTAAGTGAATCAATACAACCATAATTTTTCTCGACTTTTTGAAGAAGGGGCCTTCACGATAGCTTAATGGGTAACACTTCAGCAGCCCCAACTTGTAGGGGGGCGGATACTTCAGAAATTTAAATGGAACTGTGGTACAATTTTTAAACATTCTGGTTGTACCCAACAAGCTATGAAACTTTTGTTTAAAACATTTGCCTTCAAAAAGAAATCTTGAGAAGCTATAGGGATTCGACGGTACCACAGAGCTTGATTACACTGTGAATCAGGAAATAGAATAAGAAGAAGAGGAGGAGGAGGGTTTCGTAAGTTTCATTCTACAAATGTCAGCATTTCTTGATATTGTTAAAACTTTATTAATGGACATATGATACATTTTATATATAACTTTCTAAATGCAAGGACTATACAAATAAGAGTGAATGATACACTTTTCAAAAGGCTAATAAGTAATGGCGTTTCTCATGGCTCAATTTTAAGTGTAACTCTGCTTTTAGTTGCTATTAATAATATTTTTCCCACCACTGAACCACCAGTTTAAAGCAATTATATTTGCTGATAATCTTACAGTATTTTATCAAGGCAAAAATATAGATGTAACGCAAAAACTCATACACAATTGACAATATTAAATATAGAAACACGGTTACAGCAAACTGAATGAAACCTTCTATAAACAAAAGTAAATGCATGTTATTTTTTTAAGATATGAGAAAACATTTCATGGACCTGAAGTAATAAATTTGATAAAAATACTAGATGTTACATTATATTAGAGACTAATATGGGTCCCTCATATTAAAAATCTCTGGTACGAGTGTAATATATATATTAGCATCTAATAATTGGGGATCTGATTAGTCTGTTTCGAACATGACATATAAAGCCTTAATTCATACAAAACTAGATCATGGTTCGACTATTTTACTAAGGTGAATTCATCATAAAGCTGACCAATGAAATGAAATAACATTTTGAAATATAACCAATCACAGTGCAATAACCAGTGAAATTGCCGTAAATTTTTATCAAATTCGTTTTAACACGCGAAGTGCATCGTCTTGTGGTCAGTTTAGCCAACTCTGTACCACTATACAACTCCTGAGCATGCATCACTGACCACTTTTCTGTGTTTTTTTGGTAATAGTATATAACTTAATGTGTATTCACTCAAGCAATTGTTTTTACGTATTCAGCCAAACAGTATGAAATCGTTTTGTAAATTATGTAACAATATCTGTCTAAGCAACCAGAAATTTTAATACACACGTTGTTCAGAATGGTAAAATGTTATGTTTTGTTTTCTCAGTTGGTATTAGTAAATCGAACGATAGCGATTGTAATACCTGACTTTCGTCTATTTCAGTCTCACGGTTTTTCAATAGGTAGCTGGTATTCATAAATAAGTATAACATTTTATACAATTGTTAGCATTCTGAGCGCGAGTTAATAATATATTACTTTTATTCTTATTCTATAATAGTCTTAAAGTCGTATTTGGTTCTTCTCTATTGGCATTACTGACAACCGACTTTACCTGTTGTAAGACGGCTGGAAAAGATTAGGTATTCATAATACAAATATAGAATTATTACATTATTGTGAGCCAAGTTTACGAGAATTATATTCAAGTTCTTATTTCATTCGTGAAATAGTCCTAACAAATATCATTCGAGGGTCTGAACTCACTACGTTCGTGAATTTATGGACAATCTTAGACCCTCTTGTTATATTACTGGTGATAATCTATAATTCTGCAATTCCACAATTTTAAAAATGCTTGATATTATTCAGACAACAGCATTAAGAATTATTATCATTGGAGCCCATCGAACAAGTCCTACTGAAAACCTACAGAGCGAAGCAGATGAACCGCCACTTGAAATAAGTAGGATGCATTTACATGTTTAAATCAATCGTCTTGAATGGAAATATTACACTACACATGAGCGTCGGAATTACAAAAGAACATTCCCAATTCCATTAGACCAACAGCACTATTACGTTAGACAGCGGCGAATAACTATTCCTACAATAATGAATAAATTAATAATAATGAAATGCCCCCATGGAAACTTAAAACTCCATAAATTAATTCTGAAATGACATAATAATAAAAAAAATATAGATAAAACAGTGCACCAAAAACACTTTAAGGTTTAAAATGCTGTCAATTTAATGGTACCAAAGTCTTCACCGATGGTTCTCGGTGGTCTCACGGAGATGTAAGTGCTATTACATTACCAGATTAGACAATATATATAAACTGCAACTTTCCCCAGGTGAACTATTTGCACTAAAAAGATCTTAGAGCATATACACAATTTGCGATGACTCAATAAGTGCTTCACTTTCTCTTCAGAGTATATCATCCTATAACCCATTAGCCAATAACCAGAACATGTACAACATAATTACCCAAGAAAATATAAACATTACCCTGATGTGGATACCGTCTAATCAAGGTATAACAGGAAACGAGCAGGCAGAAGGTGCACGACAACCTTCTATAGACCCTGTCATCCCCATCCCACCTCTAAGTGTTATTTCACGTACAATAGAACAAATTATACAGTATTGGCAAAACAACTGGACAGAAGACAACCCTAACAGCAAATTAAGAAAAGTGAAGACTACCAAAACATATATACAATTATTTAAAATATTTAGCAGACGTCAACAAGTAATAATATCCAGACTCCGGATTGGACATATGAAATAAACCCACGATCCTCTTTTGTCATAACGCAGTGTTGTGTTTTTAAACCAAAGAAACATTCATCAAGTGCTATCAGTCAGCATTACGTAATTCCAACAGATTCATGTCTGTTTTAGATGTAAACTGAACTCATTATATAAAAATTGTTTTTATCGCCGATTGTGTATTATAATGATGTCGTTATAAAACCATAGAATTTGGATGACATTAAATTGTGCAATAAAAAAGTATCGAAAAGAACGAACAGAAATAAAATCTGGCAATTATCACTTTTAAGGCCACCTAAACTGTTAAATTATTTGGGTTGGTTTGATTTATTTATGGAAGCTCTTTAACATCTCAGATCATCCGCGTCCCATTCTATTCAGGGCGTGAAACGGCCGACAAATTTTGCTCAGAGACCTCTTCTTTCAGGCTTGAGGTTCTTTTTCGTGCCGTAAATGTACGACACGGGACCCACGGCTTTACTTCCCTTCCGAAGGAAGCCATACTTAGTATTTTTACATCCATCGGTCCTGGCGGGGTTTGAATTTGGGTTTAGAAGGCACGTATGGTTACCACTACACCATCAGGACCGACTAAAATCTTAAAAACAGTTTGATTGTTTAGCTTTCATAGACTCAAAAACATGGCACGGTTGAAAGCAGCGGTAAACATGCTTTTAATACTGACTGAACGAGGAGAAATATCTTTACATCAAAAGTGTGATCGACTAGGTCTGCAATGCGATGAAGATGAAGTCAAAAGTTGATGAGAATGCTTGTAATGGTCTTGCCTCTGTAGTAGCCAGAGACAGGAGGATCAGCTGCAACAATAGACACTAAAGCAGCTGAAATACCATCGTTATCAAATGAGTTTGCATTAGGAACTCAAACATGCGTAGCATTTCGTGAATGACTGCATGATGCATTTGTAGGAAATTATTCACTGTTGAGCAATATATTCTTTCCTGATGAGGTAGCTTTTTAAATACTGCATGGGTTTAATTGACATAGCACGCAGTGTGGGCATTGTTTGATAACGGTACCATTTCGGCACGGTGGTAATTAAAGTTGTATGCGGCAGTTTTTGGTGACTTTTATCATTAGCCCTTTACTTTTTTTAGTTTTTGGTGACTTTTATCACTAGCCCTTTACTTTTTTTAAGACACAGTTACAAGTGAGGCATACGAGTATATTGTCATTTTGTCAGTTATGAATTATCTACACTCTTGCAAAATGTACTTCTTAATGTACAAGTAGAAATATGGAGCAGCGAAACCTCTCTAACCCGGACAGGTATGGTTCAGTAAAAAAAAAAATTGTCAAATTTAATGAGGAGTTCATGATAAATGTAAGTAGGTTTGCGCGCACGCACACACATATGATTTAAAAGAAATTAGTATGTATTACATATTAATGCTCAATAAAATTAAACTTTTGCACTTCACAGCAAACTGAAGACCATTTTGCTTATTTTAAGCGTGCAAATGTTTGATTTGGTTAAGTTCACAGCTATATATAGTGTACCATCTGGGAAATGCGTAACAATTTTACATTTTGTAAAGAATTGAGGTAACGCAACAGATAATAAAAATTAAAAGAAAAATTCACCCCTTCCATACCACTGTGCTTAATGACTCATTGTAAAACGTAGAATATAAATGCCAACCAAGCTCAAACAAGTAGCAGAAAGCCAGTTAGGAAAAACACCCTTTTGGTGTTACTGTACTGTGTAGTTGCTTATGACCCATTTAAAGTTTTAGAGTTAAATGCCAATCAGCTTTAAATAAGCTATCAGAAATACATAACAGAAAGATAACTTCTCTTAATTATGACCATAAGGGGTATCCAGCTTCCAGGATTCAGGGGGTCAAACATTGAGGATATACTGGGCAAGTTAAAGCACAGAAATTTGTCCAGTTCCAAGAAAAGGTGTCCAATATAATGTGGTTTCTAACAAGCAGGGGTGTCCCAATAAAGAGGTTTTACTATATAAACAAAATGGTGCACCGCACACTTTGCAAGACCACACGCAAATTACTGTACAAGTTCCCAGATAGATCGATTGGGCAGATGGCCATCCTGCCTACCAGGTATTACATCTTTGGAAAACTTTTTTTGGAATCGGTCATTCGGAAGGGAAGTAAGGTCGTGGGTCTCGTGTCGTAGACTTACGGCATGTAAAAGAACCTCAAGCCTGAAAGAAGAAGCCTCTGAGCAAAAGTTATCGGCCGTTTCGCGCCCTGAATTGAATGGGGCGCTGATGACCTGATATGTTAAAGAGTCTCTATGAAGCTTGTGATACTATTACTAGGTATATGTTGGCAAATGTTAGAGAAAGCATCAGTAAAAGAAATAAACAGCGTTCAGATACAAATGGAAGTCAAAGAACTTAATAAAATGCTGAAAAGTTGCAGCTTGGTTTAGTATTCCTTATCTTTCTCGTTTCAAACTTCTGTAACTTCTCAGCATGTCATTTTAGGAAAAAATGTTTTAAACAAAATTCGCTTCATTTGTCGAGAAGAATCAGAAAATCTAAAGCGTATACCGTCGTTCCATTTACATTCTGCATTTACCCCCAGCCCCATGATGATGTCAATGAAGCTATCATTAAAGAAACTTTCTCCGAAAAGTTTAGAAAAATTCAGTATTTAGTCATACTTATCCATTTAAGAGGTTTATCTTGTAATACAATAAAATATCGGTCATTCTGTATATCTAATTTCATTAGCTTACATGTTGGCAGGCTTTCATACCAGTAGCACTAAACTCAAGGAAGATATTTAGAGGAAAAAAGTGTTGTACCCAAAGTAGATTGATCCGCAAATCTACATCTGTCAAAAATGATGTGTAATAATACAAATAAGAAGTGTATGTTTCAAGTTTAGTATACAAATGATGAACTTGTATTCATCTATGGTATAAAATCTAACTAGTGTTAGTTATTCAAAATGTATACTTTTAGATATTTTTTGTTAGAAAACTATATACTCTCTTCAGTTGTTAGATAAATATTAGTTAACTACCTCAACGATACTCCAAATGGGGATATCTTTACCACTGTCATCTTGAAGATTTCTGTAAATAAATCGTCTCTGTATGCACAGACAAATCGTTAAGCATTTCCTGTTTCAATGTTCTACCTGTTCTAACAGAATCTTTTCTCTGATTTACTCTTTCATTTACATTTCCTCAACCACAACATTGTTTCATTTTTATAATCTTAAGTTGCTCTTTTATATAACTATGAACATATTAAGAGAGTTTTAACCATTAATCATTAACAAAATAAGCTCGTTTATTGAGTCTTTTTTTTTCAAACTGTAACTATAGTTATATATGTAACTCGTATATTTTGTTTATGTTAGTTGCAATCACATTTTCCCCATAATCTAAAACTTCGGAAAATGGTGTCAAGAGAGATTATTTTAAAAGAGAATGAGAAATGGAAAGAAATTATTTTCGTGGCACATAACAAGAACTGAAATATGCATTTGAAAGGGGAAAGGCCTATATCAATTATAAGCAGTACTTTAATTGTACTCTACTAAGTTTTTAATATACTGAAATATTCTTTTTTTATACATATTCCAAATCTCACCACTATCCCCACTTTCGCCAATACTTTGCATATTTAGATCAACTGATTCCAAAAATTATGAAAAATATACTAAAACTGCCACTAGTATCTGTAGTTACCATTTTTACTGCCCTTGTAGAGAAATAAATGCAAGTTACAAGTGCTGGACTAATACTAATATTTCTGTGGAACGAAACAACTAAAATTCAACTGTGAATTTGTAAGTATGGAGTTGTAAAGTACAAGTGTAGCACTTTGGAACAGAATTCTACTAATAAGTTACAAGTTCATATACATGTAATGCATTTTTGTGGAACAGGGCCCAGGTAACGCTATTAGTGTAGCTGTAAACTATGATAAAAGTGCTAGTTTTTTTGTATTTAAGGGAGATAGTAAAATTGTACACTAAATGCAAGGCATTCCTGTCGCATGATTTTCTGGAATAATTTAGCACAGTACATAGCAGTACTTTTGCTAAATTCCTGGAAGAAACTCTACATTTTAAATGTTATTTTTGAGTTTTGGGGGGGGGGGATTAATTTATGATAAGAGGAAGGTGTAGTGCCACTACCGTTTTTGTTTCAGATCAGTAAAACAATGTTTGGTCAGGATAAATTCTTTTTTTTTTTTTTTTTTTTTTTTAACGGCAGGAAATGTTTCAGGCCTAAGTTTAGGGTGCCTTCATGCCATTTTCATTTATGACAATCGAAGAAAACTTGGAAAAAATCCTCATTCAGGGAGGACAGTTCTGAGGGAATCGAACCCCAGACCTTCCATTCCCGAGTCCGCACCTTAACGACCTCGGCCACATGTGGCAGTGATGGGATATGCTTATTTTCGTATCTTAGCAATGAGCAGTTAGACACTATGAGAGAAGGTTAATTTTCACACTCGAACCTGGAATATGACTTTACTGTCTGTCTCTCGTCACCGAAAACCTCTCTCCTAAACCTCATTCAGCGTGTTAGTTCCCAGTTGCGAATCTGGAACTCCCTTCTTTCTGACGTCAGAGATTGTCGGACAATAAAGCAATTTAAAAGGAGACCAATTAATTGTCATCTCAACTCTAGAATAACAACAGTTCGTCCTTGCTGCTGCTTCTTTTTCTTCTTCTTCTCTTCCTCCTCCTTGTACTCGAGAAAATTGAAGAACAAGTGCAATTGTAACACTATCTTTATCAACTTTATAGCTATATTAAACTAAGTAATATTCACATGCAGTACATACGTTAAATTTCGCTTCTTTTTCTCTCTATTTTATATTATTATGTATATTATACACCATGTTTTTCGCTTGGTAGAGTGAAAAAAAGGCTACATGGCCTTTAACTCTTTCCAGGATAAATAATAAATAAATTATACACTAATAGATAGTGCAAAGTGAAGCGAAGAATGTGGATTCTCTATGTGGAAGGGTGTATAGGGTATTTTAGACCGTTGTTTTCTTATAATTTCAGAGAAATTTATGAATATGCTTAATGTGCAAGAAATTAGAGACGTTGTTTCAGATTCACATAGTATAACAATTATCAATTCGGTACAGTCCCACCATCTTTTAATACGTTTTTGGTTAAATCATTTAACGCCACGTAGTCTCTTTTTAGAGCTTATAATCTTCCACGTTTTCTTTGAAAACTCAAAACTTTCCTTTATAAAACAAAAGATTATTAATAGTAAAGAGCAGTGTTTTTCAACCTGTGGTCGGCGGGGCCCTCCCAGGGTATCATGAAGTATTAGTGGTGTTAACAGCTTTTATTCTTGAATGCACATATACAAATTATGAATTGCGAGAAAAAGAAGGATGGTACGAATTTACGAAGAAAATTTACTTACGTAAAGTAAATTAGAATAAAATTGAAGGCGACTATTTGTTCCGGAGGAAGGTTTCAAATAGGTAAGCCGAAAACATGTACCGTCATAGATTTCCTGGCAACAGCAAACTGCGTACTCTGGGGCTCTAGCTCCAGATTTTCGCAGACTATCAAAGAAGGCGATGAAAGAAGTTTTGCTTTTTGTTACAGTTTACTTAGATAAAAATATGAAATACAAGGATACAGATTACGTAGAGTTAGAACTCAGAACTTAACAGAAATATATTATTGCAGCATTATCCATCAAATGCAGGAAATAAAATTAACGAATAATGTTGTGTCAATATATTATTATTTAATTATTAATATTCATTTTTATATGTTTATATACTTTTTCATTAAGCACTTAAATGTTTATAACCAGTGATGTTTAATAATGCACAATAAATTTGGATTCTATTTTAAATGTTTACATCATCCGAAGTATCCAAACAGAAACAATTTGTTTTATTATTGATTAGTGTTCATCAAAGTCCCCTACTGGTGTCTCCAGAAATATGAATATGTGACTAAGGCATCATGTTCACATTATATTTACTGGGGAACAAGAAGCTAATTTGAGATAGGAAAATGTGCAATGGTAATTCGATCTATGAGATTGCTTATATCTAGGAGAGCATGACCATACAACTTGGATTTCTTTTTAAGCCCTATGCATGAGTCATCATGGTGCAACATTTCAGTCTTGGAGTCAATTTCCAGACAATGCATGAGAATGTTTACCGAAGTGGCCAATGAAAGGCTGCTGCGCTCTCCTTTTCAATTCGCGCGGAACATTCCGCCATGTTTTTGATCATGATCATTACTATTGGGCAACTGTTGAAAATAATAACAAGGAAAACTGAAGTACCTGAATAAATCAACATAACCGCCGCTTTGTTTAGTACAAATTCCACTCGAACTTGGAACGGCTTAAGTGGAAAACGAGCCTTAATCACTGTCTGGATGCCTCCTCAAACAATTAACTACAAGGTGAAGTATGTTGTATTTTGCAGACTTCCTGCAACATGTCTAGTGCAACTTGAATTCCAGTGATTTAAAGTAGCATGACTTTAGAAAATAATTTTTATAGCAGCACATCCCTTTTAATTTCGTAATTTATTAATCTGAATTACTTGTTTTGCAGTACAAGTATCGCCGTTGCAGGATGCAATCCTCAAACGTCCGTCTAGTGTAAAGAAAAATGCCTGTCGATGATGTAACGCGATGCAATCAGACACCACTGTGTAGAAATTTGTTCTGCCACGGTCCCTGAGCAAACACGATGGAGAAAGCGCTAGAACACTCGAGCAAAAAGATCATGTAAGAGGTGCAAAGCGAGGTTGCGCTCTTTGTTTCTCTCATTACAGCTGTTCTCACTTTTACCATTATTAGGATGTTAGAACTTGCGAATTTGCCACATGCCACAGTAGGAAACTTTGCAAGCTGCCCGCTTCAAATCTGCTTCAGACTTCAAGGAAACCTGAAATGCTGAATTTTGTTTACACTCCCAACCTGAATGCTCCGATTGGTGAGCAGCTGTACAATGAACATCACTAAGTAAACTGGAAAGATCCAATAAATTCCCAAACACTGTTTAAAAATATACTTTGTTTATACTACACATAGCTTTTCCAAGAACACTGGTAAAGCAATACAAAACACAGCAAATAGTTGGGATTACTTACAGACAGTTGAACACGATATTTGACGCGCACGAAATGTTAGACACTGCCTGGTTTACAGGATTTCTTGAAAAAGGTTAATATTTATTTATAAAGAGCTATTTAATGAAATGAAATTTAATGTTTCTTTCTTCCAATTTAACCTTCATTTGCTTTGATCACTGCTTTGCACACTCTGGGCACCCTTTCTATCGATTTGTCAGAGTTTCTTCAGAAATAACCCTCCAATCTTTTCGCAAATGCATTTACATTCAAGGATTTCTTTCTGAGCTTCTGTCCAAATGATGAAGGGATTTATTTCATTCATGAATTATCACTGCCCACTGTCTGTGATGCCCCTGCAGTAAAACACATCACAAAGACGAGGGCAGAATTCATTTTCGCGTCTAAGTTTAACTGTTAAATTGGAAGTGAAACGATTTGAACTTCATTAATCAAAAGCTGTAGGGGCTTACTAAGCAAGATGACACAAAATTATGGATTTTAATGGTTTGAAACAAACATTTTGGCTGACAGAGTGTGAAGTGAGAAACGTATCTTGCCTATAGGAATGAGACCAGAAAGGCAGCAGAAAGAATGAATTTCGTTTCTGTACAGGCCGACAAAACGACAGATATTACATGCATGTTACAATTTGTTGCCGTATTACGATACTTCGGTGGGAGTGTGAAAGATTCATAAAATTCATTGCCGTTTCTGAATTGACTGCAGAAGGCTTAAGGCTAAAGAACAGCTGAATGAAGAAGAGTTTCGTATAAACCAGAAGTTTATAGCACAATCGTACACGATAATGTATTTATGAGAGAATGTCGAGGAGAAGCAAACGAGATAATAGATTGAGAGATTGATAAACGAGACCTTCCCCATGCCATTTGGGTGTCATGTAGTTATATCCCTGACCCACTCTTAGCTACATAGATTTATACAGCACATCTGTCCCGCTTGGACTTCTGTCGCAAGTTAGCGTCAATACTGCAGATGAAACAAGATTTTTTTTTATTACATTTATTTACGAACGCTCTTTAACATCTCAGGTCATCAGGGTCCCATTCAACTCAGGGCGTGAAACGGCCGACAACTTTTGCTCAGAGGCCTCTCTTTCAGGCTTGAGGTTCTTTATCGTGCCGTAAATGTACGACATGGCACCCACGGCTTTACTTCCCTTCCGAAGGAAGCCATACTTAGGATTTTTACGCCCGAAAAAATCCATCGGTTCTGGCCGGGTTCGAACCCGCGATCTTGGGTTTAGAAGGCAAGTATGTTAACCATTACACCACCAGGACCGACGATGAAACCACAGTTGCTAGATAACGACACATGGATCGATTAAGCTCTATTCATTAGCAACGGGGTTTCAACTCCCATAATTGTCACATGTGGAGTCGTGTCAAAGAGGGCATCAGGTATGTATGGTGGGGTATCAATGTACGGACTAGAATAGTTGGGCCCTACATACTTCCGAAGGACTCGTGAGCTTTCCTCTGTCTACTCCTATATCAGATGATGGAACACCTTACTGCAGTCTTGCAGCTAGGATGTTTCCCCACAGATAGGTTGGTAGAGACTGATCATTGCACTGGTCGGTACGATCTTACAACTGTCACGGAAAAATTGAGGGGTCATCAGTTTGGAAGACCGGAAGAAACTGTTGCATCCTACAAAGAGGAGGTTTGTGCCATCTCTAAAGAAACACAGTGTGGCTGCTTTCATGATTTTTTCTTGAAAATAACTTTATATCAAGAGTGGGGAGACCACTTCGGAAAGAAATGGTGAATTGAAGCCATCTACTTAGTAAAATCCCGAATGTTACATGGCTACCTTCGCAGCAGCAGATGACCACTCGTTGATGACCAAATTGTAAATGCTCAAGATCCACAGAGTTGAATATCGCGCCATACGAATTGTTTAAATTGTTTTAGTGTATTCGTTAATTCAGCATTAAAGGGAGGAAGTGAGTTAAGGAGAATGTTTCTTAGTGGCGGTTGGATGTCAATTACGTACAGATTTTCAGAAGCAAGTCTTGAGCTATTCTTGATTGGTGATTGGTAGTCTCCCGCCTAAGGGAAGCGAATTAAATTGAAAATTATTGAAAAAATATCCCAACAGACTACATAATATATTACACACAAAAATATATACTTTATCAATTCATTACAAAATAAGATCTAAAATAAAATAATACTAACCTTACTTATTAGACATTTTCTTTCTAGAGTGTATGTTTACATTTTGATCCCAATACACACACACAACTCCAGTATTAGTGTATCGGTGACCACCATATATCGTATACTTGTTTATACTTATTCGATGTGTTGTATCTCTATCTTCCTCTTAATCATTCTTATCCATTTCTCTCAAACTTTGCTCAAATAGTTTTCTATCATTTTTATATTCTTCTCTCCTTTTACAGTTAAAATCTTTCTAATTAACATTTTTCCAACTTATTTTTTTTTGTTTGCCAAGTTAGTTCTTTACATAACTTTGTTTGCCTAGATGAATGAAAAACCGCATTGGTTTCTCCACACGTTGGACATTTTTCTATATGTTTATCCTATATCTTAACCACTTTAAATTCATTATTCCAGTTCTAGCCCATGCAAACCCTTCCCGAACTGCTCTATTACATTGTTCTATATATTTTAGGAACGTTTTAGTTTGGGACAAATCGCCAAAAAGGCAGGACTTGTCGTGTGTTCACACCTTCTTTTCCTTCAGCTTGGAAACATGTATGACCTGACTAAGCAAACACAAAATATCAGAGAATTTTCAACATAGTAAAAAATAGAGAATAGAGAATCCTTTAATGTGGTCTAACTCCTTTTGTATTTCTGTTGGGGTTAAATCCTTCAAAATTAAGTACTTAATTACAGTTCGTATTTCATTTGTTGTATCCATTTTGTAGAAAATGTTAACACTAGTTTGTTTACACGATCCTCACAAACAGAATTTTTTTTTAATGATTTATTTATGGACACTCTTTAACAGCTCAGGTCATCAGCGTCCCATTCAACTCAGGGAGTGAAACGGCCGACAAATTTTGCTCAGAGGCCTCTCTTTCAGGCTTGAGGTTCTTTTTCGTGCCGTAAATGTACGACACGGGACCCACGGCTTTACTTCCCTTCCGAAGGCAGCCATACTTAGGATTTTTACGCCCGAAAAAATCCATCGGTCCTGGCCGGGTTCGAACCCGCGATCTTGGGTTTAGGACCTCACAAACAGGTGACTACATTTATGTGTCTGAAACTTTATGGCTCGTCATCTATAGAATGACGCTTAACAACTATCATAACAATTTGGCTATCCTCACATCTCTGAGCCAGACTTAGAACTTGTAGAACATCCCTGGCAAGACAGTTAAATCAGGCATGATATGCATTCACTTGTAACACTCGCTTTTGATAACCTAACAATATTATAACACGATCCAGTGAAAAACAAGAGTTATAATTTAACAAACAATTTGCTTTTATGTTCTGTTAGTCTTCATAATGTCAATGACGTAATACAAGCGGGCAAAGAATGGTTAAAAAGTTACTTGAGGCAAATACATTAGAAAGAATAATAATAAACATTAATAAAACAAGCCTCTGGTTAGAACAGGTAATAATCTGAGATCAACTATACATACAAAAAATATATAGATATTAGAATATCTCAAGCCAGAGGCGCATTACGAATAATAAACGCAATCTTGTTCCGAAATGATGTGCACTAATATAACTCAACGGCAGATACTCAAGGCCAGTATTGATGTACATTATTATAGGAATGCCGTTTAATGGCACAGCGCCAGAAACATGTGATTGTATCAAGATGGCCTTAGAAGACCATTCAGGATCGAGAGGGTAAAAAATAAGGCAACGCATTAACTGGATATTGTAGTGGATAGACTAAAGACAAGGGCCTTACAATGGTACAATTTTATTAGTGGATGCTGCATGAAAGGTGGCTGAAAATGTCTTTGAACGAATCTTCCTCGCGGAAAGACTGAAGCGAGGCACGCCATGAAGTACTTGGAGAGAAGGCATCAATCGAGTCATGAGGAAAAGGAAAGTGAATGAAGGCCCGTGGTCCCACAAGACACCTGGCACCAGTTTATAAAAAGCCTACCGCAGACAAGTAGAGACGCATAAGAAAGAGGAGTACGGTCTTGATATTCAAATGTATTACAGTGCTTGAAGAATCTCATTACCCAACAGCTCGCAAATCACACCTAAACTTGGAGAGCTAGGAAACTATTGTTGCAATGAACCACCAACTTTAATGGGAAAGACGGTCAAAAGAAAAGACCACAGCCATTGGTGTATATGTCTTAAGCATTCATTTGAATTATCAAGTCATTGTTTCACGTAGTTTACTCAATACAGCTTTCAAAAACACACGTACTGTGGGTATTCCACAAAATGGATAAAATTAAGTATTGTGTAGAGGAAAAAAAATTACAAAAGATGGTTTAACGCCAAAGAAAAATTATATCAATTTTATAAAATTTATGGGAACTCATCCATTTTCAACGATAAAAAACTACTGAATCAAAGTATGGTCATACCTGTCTTGAAGATTACCCATGTGAAGGACATCCAAAAAGTGCTACAACGGCAGAATTCATTGAAGAAATTCACGATATGGAATTATATCGCCGGCTAAAGTGCGTGTACTTGCTGAAACTATACGAATTTCAAAGGAACTTGCAACTTACGTTTTACGTAAAGAATTGCACATGAAAAACCTTGCGATGCCAGATGGGTGTCAGCTTGCTGGCAGTAGATCAAAAACGAATGCAATGGAACAGCAACAGAACTGATTTAAGCCTTTGAAACCAAAATCGAAACAGTGGGCTTAAGTCTATTGTTCAGCGCCAAAGAAGACGAAAGGTTATGGCGTAAATGTTTTGTGGCGATCAAGGAATTTTACTAATTCTTTACATTAAACATAGCAGGAGAATTGTTTTTGTAATATTTTACTAACGAGATGAGAATTTTCCTGAGAAAACATCCGGTTTGCAGGGGAAAATAATACATTTGCATTGAGAGAACGCGCCTGCACACATAAGTGTTTCAGCGATGAAAATTTGAGAGATTTGAAGTATAAATTATTGTTCCAGCATCCACCCTACTGCCCATATTCGTCTCTCTTCGATTTCTCCCTCTTCCCAATGATTAAATATCTCTCTACCTGGTCAGCGATTTTTCTAAGAGGCGATTGCAACTTAAAGGAGAAATTTCGGGAAATTATAAAAGTAGTGTTAAAGGTTAAAAACTCGTTCTTTAGTTGTTAGGCCGAGCATTTTTACACCACCCTAGCATCTAAATGAAGTTGTAGTTCAATAAAAGTAAAAATTAACAGAATAGATCGACTGTGTATGTTAAACATAAAACTTACAACAGTACCAATGTCAGTGGAACCCTGTTTAATCAGCGAATATAATTTTAGAATAAATGTTATACTCTAGCATACTTCACTTCATAGAAACTTCAAAGTTCCTACGACTGACACATGCATGCACGTAGAAAGTGACAGTGTTCTTCAATGTTTAACAAACGAACGATTTACAAAATACTGTATCTAGAAATACTGTAAAACAAATGCTGATATTTTCATGTGTAGAGTATTACAGCATACCTTCTATATGTTTGTTAAGGACACTGGTTAGAAGTGTGAAGGAAAATTTCTTGATTTCCAAAATAAACCTCCTCGGAGTTTGGTGGGGTAACAACTAAAGGGAGGCATTTTCACAACTCGAAGGTCAACAGAATCAGTGATGTTTTCCTTGCGCAATTCGGTACCACCCAATTCTCTAAACTAATACACCTGAGTTCCCATCGACGCCCTGATGACGGGAAGTGCTGTAGAAGTTAATGATTCGGAACGGACAATGATCAACTCCGGATATTACAAATCAACAAATTTACGCTATATGAACTTCTTAAGGCACTAAATAAGTAAATAAATAAATAAATGGTTCATTTTTTTAAACCTAAATACCTAAGTTCACTTCCGCAGATGGCCTAGTTCACATACGAAAACTATCAACTGTTTTATGTCCAGTAAACTAAAGTTACGTTAGCATGGTTATGTGTGTGTGAGAGAGGGGGTCGTGTTATTTCTCTTTGCAGATTTCCTTTTCCTAATCTGAGAACAAAGTAAAGCTTGTGTTAGCTCAAAACTCTGATCGACAGATTATAACCCATTCACAATGCCTGTGTTCGTTTTGTCTTCAACATTCGTAAATAGATCATAAGACACCCCTATGCAATCAACTGTCATGGCTACCTCTAAAAGAAATGTAGGATTTTCCATTTCCTTGCGCTCCTGTTCAAAATCTCTGCACCTTCCCGCCTACCCTTTGCACTCGAGAAAAATTATTGAAGAACAAGTGGAATTTTAACAATATTCTTTATCAATTTTCCGACTGTATTAAAAATATAAAATATTTACAAGCAATATATACATATCTTAAATTTTGCTTTTTTCTGTATTTTATAAAACTACGTATATTGTACTCTGTATTTTTGCTACCCCCTCCGCCTGGTAGAGTGGCCTTAACTCTTGCCAGGGTGAATAAATAAACGCAAGGCTTCCACCCACCTTTACCATTTTAAGTATTTGTCTTTTGAGGTTTGAACACCTGTCTATGAAGTTTGCTACTGACAACTATTACTAAATCGTGCTGTCTGACGATATATATTTAATACGATTTGTGTCTTGCACACTTTAAGCAGTAATCCTATGATGGCTTGATGTTAAGCGAGCTCACATAAACAAGTTCTTATGAATTCTCCTTGCATGTAGAGGAAGGTCAAGGCCTGAACCAGATCCAAGGCAATGTGTAACTGGTGCCAGGAGTGACGCTTATCTACAAATGGCACATTCCATCTAAAATCGAACATGACGTTTAAAAAAATTGACCTCAAATAAGTCAATTATTTTTTTTAAACATAAGAAGCATCAAGATATAACATTGTCTGAAAAACATGTAAGTCCTGTTTACGGTACATTTTCTTATAATAAATGTTCAATATTAGATGTTTAAAGGAAAGTTGTACCTTTGAAAAGTAATATATCTGCAGAAATACAAATTTAAATCACACATTATCTATTTTTCAAAGCTGGTTATTTTTTATTTCATTATGACGTATTTAAAACAAGATAAGATATGATATGTTTATTACGTGCTAAGAGAATTATACATACAAAATACATCAGGGCCTCCACCTATCTGACCCAGGTCGTTTTAGGAGTGACCCCTCCCAATTACAATTATTGTTACCATAATACATTTAATTCTATCACATTCTTCTAAATATTAAATAATTTAACAGAATACAAAATATCCGCCTCAATTTAGTCAATTCCCAGTCCCCGGTTCGTCAGCAGTAACCTACTGGAGACGTATTTAAAGAGTTGCGTCCACTTTACAATTTTGAAAAACGCATTAAAATATTCTGCTTTAAAACTGAATAATTACCAGTTTTCAAAAATATTGTTCGATATCAGAAACAGTTTACAAAAATTACAACTTCTTATAAAAATTTAGCTTAGGATGGAAGGTTATGTAATTCTTGTTTGGATGTGTACTCGGACCATAGCTAACTGAAATGCACACTTCCCCAGCAAGAATCATACCATGCATTCACTAGAGAAAGTGGGCGCAAGCGGAAGTGATGAGAAACAACCCCTTTTACATTCACATTTATTTCCTCGTCTCCTGTTAACGATACCAGTGACCTGAAACGTGTTGCCTTATTCTATATGACTAAGGAATGAACATGCATTGTAAAAATATTTTCAAGTAACTGTAAAATAACGAAACAAATTTAATCTAAAAAACTACCCCCTGGGACGAAATAATATTTAATTAAAAGCTATTAAGCAAACTTATCACCACAAGCTTTTATATGATATTTACTTGGTTTATATACTTTCGAACATTTCAGAGTCATTTATTTTGAAATTTTAAAAATATGCTGACTTAATATTCCTCTAGCATAGAAACCACTACAAATAAACCAAAATCCTCCGTTGCTCCACCTCTCAGCGTAGTGCCTCTAGTTCCTATACCTACCCCCGAACTCGGAATATGTCTATCCCTCGTCACCGTACACATTTCTACTCAACCCATTCAGCATGTCAGTTCCCAGAATCTGGAACTCCCTTCCTCCTGAAGCCATAGACTGTCGGACAATAAAGCAATTGAAACGTAGATTAAATTGTCATCTCAACTCTAGGAATTACAACAGTCAGTCTCTCTCTTCTTGTTCCTTCTTTCTCCTCTTCTTCTTCGCTTGCACTCAAAATAAATTACAAAACAAGTGGAATTCTAGCACTTTTCATCAACTTTCTAATTATATAAATATGTAATACTTACATGCAGTATGTATCGTTAATTTGACTATTTTTGTGAAATTTATATAACTTATGTAGATATATATTGTACTGTGTATCTTTGTTGTTTTTTTCCCGCCTGGTAGAGTGGAAGAGTAAAAATATATAAATAAATAAAACAAGATTATATTTAGCACGAGGGTTCTCTAAAAGTTCAAAAAGTTTCCGTTAAATATTAACAAAGAAGGGATTGTGCTGTCCGATTTCACATGGACTAGCCCAAATGCTTTATGGAACAATTTTAATATTCGCGTTCACAACTAGTAACCTGGGCGTTTCTTCAATCCCAATTTTCCTTCGTAAACGATTACACTTTATCCATTATCTTAAATTATTTCACTACCCCTCATATTTTTTCTGTCTCAACCTTGTGCTCTAGTTGTGACTGTAAAATAATGACAATATGTATGTATTTTTTTTAATCTTCCATTGGGCTTACACACGGTTGCTGAGGAAAAATAGTGAAATTACAATATTTACAGCTCATACTTACACTTATATATCCACATAATTAAGTACATTAAATATATATCAACCTCATTATATACATTTCAATCTAACTACATAAAGCCAACCTAATTACATCCATGTCAACTAATTTAATTAAATACATTTAAACTTAATAAACATAAACACAACAAAATACATTTTAACGATTAAACACAATTAAATTTAGTTCAATACAATATACTTTAATAAATTCCTATTAATTAATATATATCAACCTAATTAAAAACAACTGAAAAACCGAATCTACAAACTACAGAACTTATTCAAGTTTGTCTTTTACGTTTTAACTGTTAAGAAAACAGTCCTTCTTGCCTGCTGCAGATAAGTTAGCTCTAATCATCGATTTAACAACGAACTTTTTAATACATCTATTCTTTATTGCTTTTCTTGAATTTTAAATGTATGACCTCCCCTTATACGCGTTATAAAGTGCTAAAGTTTCACTTTTGCTTCTGGCTGCTAAGGATTTGCAATCCAAATCCTCTGCCTCCATTCGAGAGTTTGGCTGCCGTTCTCTGCACTCTCTAGAGTGGGTCTATCTATAGGGATCGTAGGAAAATGCTTCATATTCCATTATAGGGGAGATCAAAGGAATTGTACGCTAACTCTCTGGATATCGCACTTCCCTTACCAAGCATTTTCCTTAATAATTGCAAAATGTGCCATGCTTTTAGCATTACGTACCTCGCTTGGCCCTTTCACTGCAGCTTTTCATGTAAATATATTCTCAAGTAGTTATTACTGTGTTTTTCTTGGTGAACGATTTCGTCATTATTAAGATAGAGGGAGTAAATTCCTCTTGGCTATTTGTAAAATTATATAGATATCCTTGATTTTGACAACAAAATAAAAAATATATATATATTAAGAGTGCACACCCTTCTGAAGGCGGTTTGTGAAATAGTAGTGGGAGGGGAAGGCGCTCTCCAAAAACCTCTGTTCACTATGATGAACTTTGTCGTTTTGAAGTGATGACAGATACAGAAAGTCTCGATTTTGGTTGAAAACACTTTTATGACCATCGTCTTGCACTACTACCGTCACTGTAGCTTGAGTAGAAACGCTTTGTTTTCTGTACGTGAGTTCCAGCTTATCTAAATTTCAGAAAACTGAATTCAATATGCACAGTCACCATAATATGTTAATTCTACCTCAGAAATATTAACCGCTTTTCCACCAATTTTATCACGCAGCAACACAGAGGCTTTGTTTTGGAGTCAATCAATCAAAATGAATTTTGGTAAGATTTTCTTAGAAAGAACAAAACTTTAATCCATATGATTTCAATGAAAAGGCGGAATACTTTCTTGCATTTACGAAATAGAGAGATAAACGAGGAGAAACTTCTAGCTGTGCTGTCATTTTTCATTGGTCTTGACCAGTGTTATATTCATTTTAGTATAAAAGTGTCAATAACGCAATCTTATTGGAGATCAGCAGATACCTTCGTTCACACGTTAAAAAAGTGAAAAGAAAAAAGAAAGAAAGAAAAGAAAAAACATACTCTTTGGACGAACTAAGAGACAGAATTCTGCCACAGAACAATGTTTACAATACAGAAGTGATTGGTGTATTTTGCCATGCATTCTTATCGGTTACAGAAGCAGACTATGTACCCGTAGTGACACATACAAAAATATCTTGAACGCAAAATTATTGTATCCTACTCATTACAGCGCGTGGTTCACAAGGTATCCAGCAAAGCTGTGTTATATGACAGCACTAAAGACGCTAACTCTGTGTGTGTGTGTTTTTTTTTTTTTTTTTCTGTTAGCTCTGTGGCAGAGTGTGCAGTGATACCGTGGTTAAGAGTGAAGGTCTGCCTCCCGGCATGAAGACTTTTTTTAAAAAAATAAATCTTTGTGGCATATTATGACAAATTAGTTTCATGATATTGTTTTCCACACACCGCGAGATTTAACGTTTACATATTTTACATTATAATGAATATTTCCTTCAGTATTTTAAAGAAAACGATAGTTTGCGATTTCGTTTTTGTGTGTGCACTGGTAATGCCATAAAACTGAAATGATATGTTATCATGTTAAGACAACACGATGTTCTATGTACATATAAACTTATAAAACCAATAATAAAAAATAATACAAAAACTGTAAGATTTGAACCCAGGAGTTTATGCAGAAAAGCAATGCCTTCTAAACCGTCGGCCAGCGCTACTCTATCCTAAGGTTCTCTTTCCAGATGCTTATGATTGTGGCCATTACGTTTACAGGCAAAGGGCCCACTGTAGTATGCCAGTCGCTGCATGCGCGTTGTAAATACACCTTTACGAGCGTTCCCGAAATTCTTCGATCGACACGTTTTTTTTTTTTTTTTTTTTGGTAAAACGGTGTATATGTAACTACAGGCAACTTCCCCTTGAATATTTGTAAAAAAAAAAAAAAAAAAAAATATGTTAAGTTTCAAGTCCAAGGGTTTCATTAACATGCTTAATGTTTAAAAAGTATTATTAATGGCGTTATTATCATTAATTTACTGTCGTTCATTATTATAATACATGTTAACTGTACGTACATACCTGGATTATGAAAGGTGCTCATAGCGTTAAAAAACCCTTACCTTACATTATAGATGTAGTAGCGAGATAAAGTGTAAAACACCACTCGAATTAAAATCAGATTTTTATAAGATAAGAGTAATTATTTTGCCAAAGGAATATTATCATTGTGGTTTACTGACACACATGTAATATTATGTATATATTTGTGTACTAAGCTTTAACTTCAATGGAAGAATGGTAGAAAAGAGAAAGTCTCTGGTGTTTTTCCGCTGCGGTAGCTTGAATAGAAAGAGGGCCATAAACTCAACACAAATCAAAACGGACAAGCGTGAAGCACCTTAAAAACTGCCATTGTAAGGTTAATAAACCTGAAGGAATTTCAAACTGTTAAGGTCTTTGATTCCGACCGGCTGTTGTACTGTTAGCTTTTAAACTAACCAACAAAATGTTTTAAACTTTTAAAAATAGCGAGTGACACGTGTGGCAGGTGAACTTAAACCAGTCATTGAAAATTGTATGTTTGAACTTTTAAAGATAGGCGCGAAGACTGCGCATGCCTGTGTGACTTCGTGGCAATCGGTAAAACCAACGATTACTTGATTTGAATTTAATATATAAGGGATCAGTTGTTCGGCTGGGGCATTCAGTTCGATTCAGTTAAGCAGTTGCTGAAGCACGTTGTTCTAAGATCTACAGCAATTCTTCAGCTCTCAGTACGTATTATTCAGCTTTGAAGTTTTACACGCGGTGAGGCGTAACTCAGTTCTCATTCGCAAATAAGTTTTACTTCGGACGCGGGCACGCCGTTCTGATACATCAACTAGGAAGTTTTTAAGTTGATACTTAGCTCAGAAGCAGCTATCAGTTACGCAGTTCCAATACATCATTTAAGCAGTTTTCAGTATTACGCGCCGCGACATTCATCTGTAAATTTCACACGCGACAACTAAGTTTGTATCGGCGTACGTATGTCTATCGTACGCAAAACACCAGAGGACGCGAAAATTCTGGTCACAATAAAGTACCTATATATATTATGTCGCATCGCGTACTTATTTATACTACTGAACTCCTCTCCCAGTCTGTTGAGTACGAATCAACAAAACAGTATTCACCCTGAGAAATTGTCATTGAAGCGTGGGTAACAATACCGAAGCGACCAATAATCAATCTACAAAACCACTTCAAAATTGGCATCACAACATGACCAACAAAAAATTGCTTCAAAACTGGTGCCCGACCTGAGACATATTTCGGCACCTACTAAACAGTTTCATAATTTCGCGCCAACAGTCCCATAATTAGGCTTTAATTGCTAGGGTCATACTAAACTGCCCAGCGTGGCTGCCATACTAAACCGCTTCACACATTAAAAGGCAATATTTCTAAATGCCTGATCATATCTGCGTTTTAGAGTCATGTTAATTTTTGTTTTTTTTTTCAGCTGATATTTTTAATCTATAACAGGTCAATAATGCGAATAACGTTCTTTTTCTTTATAAATTTTATAGCTATATGTAAATAGTTTTTTTAACAAAAAAGCAATACAAAATATACTCCTAATGAAATTTGTAAGCCACATTGATAAAGGATGAAGTAAAAATTCACTTTCATCTGTCATTCTGCACTCATCGTTTAATTTTATGCTGTCACCTGAAAATTGTTTATATTGTTCACTACTTTAGCACAGCTTGTTGAGACTTCCTAGTGCAAGCTATTTATTTTAATCATCCAAGTTCTCCTTCGTTAGTTCTGGTGTGGCTGATGAAGGACTGGTTACTTACGTAACTGTTGCAGAAAGTACCCTCACGTTGCGAATGAAATGTTAGCCAAGGTCAGAATTTCAATACGGTGACGATACTTTCGTAGGAGATCCAGATAATTATTGCGAGCGAAAAAGGAATAAGAAATATAAAAGAAAGAAAATCATAAGATGAAAACTCTAACGAAGCCATGGGAAAATGACTCCCAAGTAAATTAAAAGAAAGATATGAAAATAGCATAAAGAATTCTGTTCGTGGAAGACAAAAATGACTAGGATGAATGTATGCGTTTTAATTACTCACGCAGAGACGACAAACAAACACTTATAAGACAACTCCTCTTATGGTGCATGCATAGATTGGTAAAGTGGAGTCCGGAAAATAACTGCAATATCGTGAAGTTCCAATTCCCGTGCTGTTTTTAAAACTGGGAGTAAGTAGATGTTATTAATAACACCATTAGTGCAATGAAAACAAGAGCCGTAAACAGCAGGACTTGCAGAGTTATGGTGACAACATCTAAGAAGAATAGAAGGGCAGCTGTTAAAGAAATGAAGCAAGCCAATGCAGATGTCATTGTTATTACTATAGACACAGTGGGTCGTCGCCTTTTAGTGAAGGGCTTAAAGTCAACAATAACAGCTCTAAAGTCAATATTCACAGCAATTAATGCATAAAATATAAATAGCATAAGTAAAGGTTATTTCCCGATGAGTCAACTTTGCAGCTCCACTCGACAGAGCAGTAAATGTCAAGAGTGTGTAGCTTCCAAAACACAAAAAGCTTCAGTCATGATTTGGAAGAATATGATTATCAGAACTGCTGAACTATTTTGTGTTGAGAACTAGTAAAAGTTGCTGAGAGGACGCACAGTTCAGTTGTACGGAGAGTTGCCTCTGTTAAGCTGGGACGACTTTTTTTAATTAGTGCTTAACGCCCATTTTTAATACTGAGGCACCACAGGGGTGGACACTGATGATACACGAGATTTTTTAAACAGTGTTTAAAGCCTTTTTTTACTATGAGGCACAGGTCACTGATGATACATGAAATGAAATGATAAATTGGGAAAGGAGTATAAGGAAGGAAGCATTCCAGACCTAAGTTCAGGGTACCTTTCTGGCATTTGCCATTTATGAGAACTGAGGAGAACCTGGAACAAACCTCAGTCAGGGAAGACAATCCTGAGGGGAATCGAACCCCAGATCTTTCGCTCACGAGTCCACGCCTTAACGACCTCGACTATCCGTGGCGGTGATATATGAGATGAAATGGGGAATAGGAAAGGATTTATTTTTAAAGGAAGCGTTCCAGGCCTAAGTTTAGGATACCTCTCCGGCATTTGCCATTTATGAGGAGTGTGGAAAACCTTGAAAAAACCCCAGTCAGGAAAGATAGTCCTGATGGGAATCGAATCCCAGACTTTCCGCTCACGAGACCGCGCCTTAACGACCTCGGCCACTGGTGCGGTAGGGGCGACCTTGAATGACTCATCGCATTAGCGCACACCTGCATTTTTGTGACGGCGTCAGCGTCATTTATCTACATTTTCAACTTACAGAATGGACATCTATAACCTCTCTCAGGACTTCCAGGATACAGAATGGCATGTGACAGCTTCGAATCTCTCAATATACTCCCCACACAACGCCAGTGCACCGTTGCCATCTTCCTGGCAACTTCATTATGACTCGCAAAACCATTGTTTAGGAGTATTGAGCCACCACTCGTAGGCAGCTGCCTGAAATTCCTCGTTGTTGGCGAATGTTTTTATCTTATAGCGAGTCGTTCACGTTGTCCAATAAAGAATAATCAGTAGGTGCAGCTCAACAATAAACCCAGGGGTTATAGTGTTGCAGGCCTGGGACCGCACATTGACGTATTGCAGGAACACTCCTGTCGACCATTTCCCTTTCACGGTTGCTGAATTCTGCGTCTAAGACATGTACATCTCGCTGTTAACAGTCGTCCCTTGAACTTCTTTAGCAATATGCTTGATATGTGCCGAAAGACGGTGATCATTTGCTTGACTGAGTAGCACAAATTTCTTGGACCGAGGATTCATGAATGTTCCCATTGCATGCATTCGACTCTCTTCTCTGGTAGCAACACTTTGACTCATCACAAGTTTTTCTATAAAATGTCCGAATCGTCCTTATGCACATCCAGTAGCCGACGACACAATTCAGCCCTTTTGTTCTTCTGCGCCTGTGCCAAATCCCTTGAAACCCAGTGTGCGCACAACTTCATATTCAAATAATCCTACGTAAAGGTGGTCAGGGTTGCGCAGTCGAAAACTGTCTGATGAACGACCAGTACTTACATCCTTATGTGCAGATTCCCTACCGCTGGCGAATTCATCGACTCAGTTGTAAGCAGTCTTCTGTGCAGGAGCTTCTTGGCGTTAAACGTCTATAAATGTCTGCAGTTTTGACGCCTTCCTTCCACAAAATCCATGCAATCCATCTTTGTCCTTCATAGTTACTTTCCATCTTATCCACGTCTTTCTCTACTTGACAACAAACGAACACTGTCCTTTCACCACACACACTGCTTACAACCCCGCCATCAACATCTGCATGCCGTACTAGTATCAGTTCATCGCCCTACGATTGGCCCATAGACTGTGCGGTGGTCGTAAGTAAAATTCCCCTATTATAAATCTCGTAAAATTCCTCTATTATAAATCATTTCCGAACGCCCCTTGTATTAAGATAGAAAAGTATATAGTGCCTGTTTATTAGTTCCGGTCTTTGGCACAAGGTCCCGTTTTAAACAGCTATTACTTGAATAGAGTTGAATATGTATAAGTATAATCAGCTTGGGAAAATTTATGGTAATATGTCATTTTCCCCCCACTTTTTCACTTCCTATTAAATTCTATTCAGTTTATCTATGTTTTTATTTGCTATATTTTCTTTTATTTATTTTAGTAATTCATTTTTAAAAAACACTGCACTGACAGGAATAACAAAGTTATGCCGAAAGCCGCTAGTGTATAGAGCACATAATGGCGTATTGCCAAACTACGAGGAATATTTGCATTATTCACAAGAAAACCAACTTTGATTTTGGTTGCTACTTAATATGCCAGAATTAAATTTCCACAAAACATACAAATATGAGATTATGCAGGCATAATTCTAACCTATCATTTTAAATGTTACAGTAGTTTATGACCACTCCAAATGCCGGCAATTCCAGCGGCATATTTCATATCACCCTTGATATTATGGATGATGAACCTGTTCAAATCATCATCATCATCATCATCTTCTTCTTCTTCTTCTTCTTCTTCTTCTCCTCCTCCTCCTCCTTCTCCTCTTCTTCTTCTTCCGATGCATTTATCATTCTCAGTTTGTAGAACGCACACCCCAGGGATTTACACACCCGGTAAGACGCCTGTGAAAGAGTTATTTACTCTAGACGAACATTCAAACAGAAGGGTTTTCTGGATGGTTGGTCAACCATATTCCAGAACCACAGATGACATTACAAACACACAAGACGCAGACATACAAATAAATGAAATGAAGATGAATTCGTGGCATCCGCATTTGTAATAATTCCTGAACATTATATCAGGAAAACCTTGGAAAACTTCAGTTACATTAGTAAGCTGCAGGAATTTAATTCCAAGTTTTACCACCTGGCCCGACCCCCTCGTTCTGCACATTGCAATAGTAAAAATGTTTTAATAGACAAAGAAAAAGAATAAAAAAAAAAAACGTTTTCAGCTGTCTTGCTGTTCACACTATGCAGAGTGCTAGCATGACTGTGTGCAGCCAAGTACAACACAGTAGCAATGCACGCAAAGAAAGTAGTTCCAAGTTTGCGGATGGACTCAGTAATAAATAACATCCACTACAGAAAAAAGCAATACCTGTGGCTTTAATGTAATTAATTACTGCTGACTTAATGATGTTGAATTTCGAAATTTAAATTGGTGCGCTACAACTCCCAAGATGCAGCTCGGCAGATTCAACGGTTGTTTAAACAAAGCAAGGGTAAGCAGTTTGAGCTTGTTATCGTGGCTGACGCTAATGAATGCTGCCGTTTCTAAGGAGATATATTATGTAGAGCATAAACGAGCAAGCCTTAAACTAGTGGCGAGAAAATAATTATTTTAAAAATGTTTTCAAAGATCTGCGAAGAGTATCCGGCACCTGCAATAAAGGAGGCTAAACCTAACCTCAGATATTACCGATGCTCTCTTGTCACTGCGTCGCTTACACTTGCCACAATCGGAAGTATTCTTGGCGCGAAGGATACATTGTTTGCTGATGTTAGAATCACTCTAAGGTGAATAGATAATAGGTATGTTGGATGTGGAAAGCACACACAGGCAACCCGTGTCTCTTGATATGACCACCGCTCAGGTGAAATTGCTGCTGACGTTCAATGCATCCTCACCAATGGCTAAGCAAGCGTGAGTATCTTAATCAATGAGAATGCACACTAAACACTGACGCATACATTTCAACTCCGCATGAATTGAACAACATCGTTGCAGTATCTTATGCATATCAGGCAGGAAGCTATGAGGGCTGTGTTTCCGTGTAGCTTTCCTCCAAGAGACTTAATGGCAGACTCGCATAATGAGATGAATGTAGATATCTTTGAAAGCTGGTTTCTTACTTCTTTGTTGTGAATTTCCACAAAACAAATGTGCAATAGTTCTAAATAATTTTAATTATGCAAGTTATCCACACCCGACCAAAATTTAGGATCCCCATCAGACATACCAAAAAAGATGACCTACTAAGTTTCATACCACATTATTGAATTACTTCCAGTTAAAACCGTACTTTTAGAAAGTATTAAAGCAGTAAACTACAAAAAGAACTTATCATTGATGAAACTGTCAAGTTTACTGGTTATGAAGTACTCAGGCTATTCCATATCAATGAAACCCAACTGAATTGGTTTGGGCCAGCCTCAGAAAAATCAACAGGACAAGAAATGTCACCGCTTCTGTGAATGGCAGGTTCTGCGTCTGTGTGTGTGATATAGATGAAAATTCATGGAGTAAGTATATTGAATAATTCGTATAAAAAGATAATATACAGTACATGATCTTGAGAATGAAAATAGCCACCAGAGATATATGAGTAACAGACGTTTGCATCGCTACATGTAAATGATCGCCTCTCACCTGAAACCGTGACAAGAGTGCTTGAATATTCACAAGGAGAAGGAGCTGGTGCCTGGGGTTAGATAGCACGGATTTTGATATGCCGCATTATAAATTATGAGCGCCGCGATAATATCTCCATTTTGAAAACATTAAAATTTTCATTAATTTCTCTTTCATTTTAGCTGTACTAAATGCTGTGCTATCGCCCCTCGCAAATAAATAATTTATGGGCAAAGTAAGACGAAACAGTAAAACTTCACAGTTTTAGGCAGTTTCATTGTAGGATATTTTACAAGTGAAAGTAAACGACGGAGTAGCGCAAGGTCGTCCATAATGCCAAAAGATTGCGCAGAGGTGAAAGTTATGGGGGAAGAGGGAAACACAACATTATCACTTATCAGACTTGTCACTGTCAAGAGGTCCACGCGCACATGCTGATTTCATATTTTCAGTCTACTAAGGCTGGCTAACAGCCTAGATTCCTTCTGTATTATTGTATGCTTGGCCCTTTAGTATCTATGAAACGTTTTCTTTACGTCTGTAGCAGGCTAAATCCAGTTGAACCAATGCACATAAATATTCCTTAGGGAGGTCACCTTAAGAGAACACCTGTAGACAGTTGCCATAACTGTAGTACTAGATAACTATTTTACCAAACTGTCTGGCCTCTGTAGAGTGATATGTGAAATAAATATCAGTGATGCAACAACGAAAATTCCGAAGAAAATCTCATCTGCGCTACCCCAATAAAACTAAAAGCTTCAGGGGCGCAAGAAAAGAAAAAGAGAAAATGTATATACTAAGGTATAATTAATTTTCTTAAAAGGTTAACATTTTATTCAAAATGTTGTCTATTACTTGTCAGATCTAGATCTTCATTTTTTTCAGGTTTGTTATTGTAGTTAAAAGCAGTTTTATTAAAAATCATAATCTTAACTAAACATTTTTAAAACTACACCAAACGGTTTACAATTATAGAAAATGTTTCAAGAAAGCATGCAAAAATAAAGTTTAGGGTTTTAGGATTGCGAAGAAAAATTATCTACCTGACTGCATTACATACTATTATTATTATTATTATTATTATTATTATTATTATTATTATTGTTGTTGTATGTAATAAACTAGATAAAAGTTATTATGTTACCGTTGAACTTAGGTGCATTATTTGCTTGTCAGAATTGCATGTCTAAATTTGTGGCCTAAATTTCAGCTTTCTACATCAGTTTCTGAAAAAATAAATAAATAAATAAAAAACCCTAAACATTCAAATGCATTTTGAAAATAGTAGTATAAGATTATAATTTTTTAATAATAAAAACTGCTTTGAGCTGCAGTGATGAACTAGGTTTGACAAGTAACAGATAAAAATTTTTGAATAAAATTAGAAAAACTGGTTATAATGTGCATTTATAGTTTTGTACACCTCCGGATACCTTAAGGGTTTTCAAAGAAACTGGCGAGCAAAAGGGGAAGACTATTAGTTTTCCCAGCTACTATACTTATTCAATTTTAATGCTCTATTTATGATGCAAAGAAAATATAGAGAAAATGTTATGAGATATTAAATTTTTAATTATTTTTCGAAATGTAAATTCAAAATATGCATTGCGTATTTTGAATTTGAGTAAGCTCTATTAAAAACTTTTTAAATGTTTATTTTTATGAGTAATTGTAAGTTAGGATTTTAAATTTCAAGTACTTATAGCTCGTATACTTTTTGTTATGTTTTTACATTTTATTTTTGTAATTTTTGAAATTTGAATTATACTTATGTACTTATTTGTAGTACATAAAAAGCCAACTTAGCGGTTTCAAGCAATTATTTAGGCATATACATACCAAATTTGAATCCATCAGATGAAATATGTTTTGCAAGGAGCATTGAAAATAAAGTTTTGAGAAAAAAAAAAGCCACCTTTTTAATAAACTAGCAGTTTAAAGGACTGGGTACACCAATGGTCATTTGACCTTTAAAAATAGCCTACTTTAATCATCACTGTTGTCCGTTTTGGTGATTTGGTAACCATGTTTGCCTTGTAGACACAAGATCGGGGATTCAAACCCAGGCAGGGTTGATGGATCTTTTAGGGTTTAAAATTCGTAAATAAGGAAAGTAAAGCCGTTGGTACCGTGTCGTAGAATTGCGGAACGTAAAAAAACCTGAAAGAGGAGATTCTGATATCGGCCATTTCACGCCGAATGGGACGCTAATAACTTGAGATGTTAAAGGGCGACTTTTAATAAATAATTATTGTCTATCGCCTCTTCTCTTTGTCGATTGGTCAATTCATTAAGTCGTCATTAAATTCTCGGTATATTTGTGGAATAAAATGCAGTAGTTTACTAACATCTTAACTTTTAATCTAAGCAACTTTAACATCCGATACACTGGATAGTGGTCGTCCAGGAATTCATATTGAGAATGCATGAGTGACAACGTAATCAATCGCTTACCTAGCCAAAATGACTATCAGATTCAAAAGAATGAAACGTGTCAGTTATAACAATCTCTTGCCAGCGCCCCCCCCCAAAAAAAAAAGAAAAAAAGACTATCAGATTCAGAAGCGAATGAAAAACGTGTCAGTTTACTAATAAATTAAAATTCACTTTTTCGTCTCTTGGAACATCTCTTTTATTTGTCGCCTCAAAAATACAACTTTTCTTATAATATTTTTGCATCCTATATTTAAATATATTTCTGCTGTTTCAATTTCATGTACTATGCATTTCTGAGATAAACTTGATGCTACTATTATTTCAGTTATTTTGCGAAGAAAGATTCTGTTATGTCGTTTTAGTTCTCCTCCTATTATGCGTTCACAGGGAAGGAATTCTCCCTAATAGGGAAGAAATTTCTGAGATATGCTTGATGCTACTGTTATTTCAGTTATTTCGCGAAGAAAGAGTCTGTTGCGTCGTTTTAGTTCTCCTTTTATTACACATTCACAAAGAAGGAATGCTCCCTAATAGGGAAGAAATTTCCAATTTTATGAAATCTCTCAGTATCCGTCAGGATAAGACTAAGCATGGTTTTTGTTGTCTGATGTTGCATTCTTCTCCCCTAACTCACTTCATTCCTGACCAATTAACTTTTGTTAGCAAAAGCAACCGAGTGGCTACGATTTTAGCTATTTAGGCCAATAATTTACACTACGAGCATGAAGCTTGCTAGCTGAGTAGGTTAGAGCGTTGTGCTAATGATGTGAAGATTGAGGGTTCGATTCCCCTTAAGTATTTTTTTATTACTTCTAATTTTTCTCTCTTTCAAAATGAATGTTAATAGTTTTTTGTAATCTTTATAATTTTTCTACACTATTCTTAATGGAATAAATGTTACTTTTTCATAGGTTAGTTTAGTTTAAGTTTAATAAGAAAATAATAATAATAATATTACATAAAATAATATTATTCCATTATAATACTGTTTTCTACCCTATTCTTAATCGAAAAATGTTACGTTTTAAAAGTTTAGGTTAGGTTTATTTAGTTTAAATAATACAGCACAAAAAATTCATACATTAGGTTAGATTAGTTCAGTTTAAATTTAACAAAAAACAACAGAACATAAAATATTACTCCATAACGCTTTTTTCTACACTGTTCTGAATCGAATAAATGTTACTTTTTCATTTATTATGTTAGGTTGATTTTGTTTAAGTTGAACAAATAATAAAAAAAGTCATATCACTTCACAATAACACTACTTATCGTATCGTAACCCAGCAGACTTTCTTCGCTACGGTTCGGAAATATGGGCTGCAGACGCTTTCTGTTTGTACGGGCAAGTTAAAATGTTTGCAATAATCCAGCTTAAACACAATATCAATCTATTATCACACCGCCATAATGCTTACTATAGAGCAAGAAAATTAGCATGATTAAAAAAATTACCGTAAGATACGCAAAAATATAATAAAATAACTCAATTTGTAATTTGTCCCCATAAAAGATTACCACAGCTGCCATATTACTAACATTATCCAGAAATTTAGGAATCCTCTAGAGAACAATACACCTATAGTTTAAGCAAAGAACGTTGTGAAATGACTGAAATAAAATTAATGTGCAATTACTTATTACTTTAGCAATATAGTACACTGTGTAAAAATAGTATATGAATGCAAACATTCTAGTCACAAAATTAAACACCGATTTTAACACTAGTATAATAATTATTTAAACAGCAATTTATTACTATATATAACGAAACTGTAACAATAATACACATTAATTTTTAATTTTAGTTTTGCAGTGGCAAAATACGTTTAAAAACTACTAATTGGAACTTCTGCTTATAGTAATGCTATTCTCAGATTTAGAGTTGCTTCCATGCTTCTCCTAATGAGAAATGCGCAAGTATTTCCTTCAACTCCATCTCCGCCCTCTTTTCGCAAACATCCTACTCACAAAATACGAGGGCTGTTCAATAAAGAATCATATTTTTCTTACCGGCTAATTTCTCAAGCTAAATTTTTACTTTACAATATTATGCGAGCCTAATGCGTAATATAACTTAGTTTCACTGTTATCACTTCCGGTTCTCACATAGGCGAGGTGTGCAAGTTGAGACATGTTCAGTTCCGCCTACCGCAAAATGGAGGTGACACCCAAGAACTCCGCCGCAATTAGCCGAGGTCGTTAAGGCGTGGACTCGTGCCCGGGAGGTCTGCGATCCGATTTCCACCAGGACTATTCTCCCCGAGGTATTTTCCAGGTTTTCCTCAATCTCCATAAATGGCTAATGACGGGGAGGTATCCTAAACTTATGCCTGGGAAAAAAGTCCTTTCCAGTTTATCCGAGAAGGTCGAGAATGGCGCGAATGTTCTGCCCCGTAATGCTCGACCGTGGAGGCAATCCGCTTCTCAGGTCGCAATAAGCTATGGCAGTAGTCGAGACATTATTTGACTTTAGTCATCATTCTTTTGTATGAAAGTGCTCTACTGATAATCGGTTTATAATGACAGATGACTCCTTTTTGCGTATTCGGAAAATAACAACTTTTGCATTTTCTTTTAAGAATGAGGAAATTCTAAATTTCTTCCTCCCGCTTCCTCCCCAGAGACCTGTAACACTGTCATATCTGGGAATTTGAGTAATCAAGGGAATTATGTTATCATAAAAACAACCCTGAAGAAGTTCTTGAGTGCCTTGAAATGATTGTGACAAAATTAAATGTCGCATCGTAAGTCACGCAATATTGCTCGGTATTTATGTACTTGTTTAACGTCTCATGGCAAATGCCAAGGTCTTTGAGGAATAAATGAATTGATAACTCCGGAATATGCAGACACTAAGCTTTCCTGGTGTTTACCTTTTCACGGTTGGAGATACTCCGAAAATGTTCCATCCACACAAATTATTCAAATACCATTCGAACCTGAGTAGTTCAATTTTCCAGCTGGCGTCGGATGTTGTCCCTTTCTATGTCTAATAGCGTGTAACTGATTTATATAATTTTGTATTTAAAACTGTAACAACCTTTGTAAACGTCACAAATCTAACATTATTTTCAGTCAACATTTTGAAATTTTTTATAATTTTTAAAAAATGAGTTACAATTCCGACTTTTATGTAGCCTGAGTGTAATTTTCCATATTTATAGTATATTTTAAAATTATATATACATATATATGTACTATAAAGAGGATATACCACTTCAAGCAAAGAAACAACGGCGTTATCTTAACAAAACCGAATTCACACAAACACAAAATGATCAGCACTAATCATCTTAGACTTTTGCAGTTACAACAGTTATTCAAAATGCCCACCACCGGCGTCGATACACTTCTGAGTACATTTAACTACTGAATGAGTAACGTTTGCGAAAGTGTCTTCGGTGACTGAAGCACATGCCATTGCAATTTCTTCCCGAAGTCCAACGGGGTTAGATCCGGAGAACGCTTCGGACCTCGTCGAGTGAGTGCTCAAAATGTTCCAAAACAGCAGCCGAGGACGCGGGGCTTGTTGCTGTGCGAGGTCTCCAAGATCTGCCCTTGTGAACATCGCATACGGTACCACGAGTCTTAAATTTGTCTCGAATGCGTGCGGTTGTTACTCACGTTGGCGGTTCTGTTCTGTACACACCTCTCCATTGCCTTTGAACTTCAACAACATTCTCGGTTTTCCAGTACCACTTCAAAATTGCTTTCCCTCTTCAAACGATAATCTTGGCTCCATTTTGTTGTAACAACGCTAGCATAATATAATGCGAGTCACGTCTGTTTACAGAACATCATACGATAATCTTGGCTTCATTTTTTCGTTGTTGATTTACCGCTATCATAATATACGTAAGTCACATCTATTTACAGAACATCATACTACACATTACTGTTATTTTTCGGTTCAACTTTGAAATATATTAAATTGATATCTACTGTGAAAGTGTGTATACATTTTTGGCCCCATCGATATATATATATATATATATATATATATATATATATATATATATATATAAATACTAATTGATTTTGACACCAAAATTTTCGAACCAATTGAGATAGATGATCTGATTTTTATCATTCCCTGGAGAAATATTGCTTTTGCTGTTGGTTATCCTGATGTAAACAGTCTGAACAGATCCTTAGTATGACACAGGCAAGCAAACACCAGAAAACTTTCTTGTGGCATTAATTGGAGGAGGGAAGAGACGTGAAGACGTTGGATTAATTAAGAGTGGTTGATTAATAGAGTGACTTAATCAAACGTTCTGATATGCTGGTTAAACGGTGTGGCTATGCTCTCCTATCCTTTCTCTGCTTCCTTCAGGAATTGCGATCTCGAAGCCCTGGTGTTCTCTATAATTTTTTCCAGAGTGCTTTCCGGCAATAGATTGCCTGGGGGTTTGGAGAGTTCACTAGTAAGAGGTTACTCCTGCGTTCAGATTCATCGATGGTATTTATTTGTTGTAATCAGAGAAATTCACGGATTATAATATCTTAGGTGGATAGAGAGAGATTCGCTGTTGAGAGGATTCGAACTTAAAACTGACAGCAGCGTCTAATGAATCTGGTTTCCGGTCAGTTGTGATACTCTTTGGCGATATAACTTTAAAACACTAAACGAATACGCTTCCTGAGGTATATGACTATACTAATAATTCCGCTCACTTTAAAGTTTCCTACACTTTGATCGCTGTGGTCTGATTTGACTGCCAGTTGTGAACTTGTGATCCCGGTCTTCGAATTCTGACCAATTTTATTATTCTTTAAGTCTGTCGGTCGGGAGATTGTTTTTAATTTTAGAAAACTTTCTAATTTTTGATCAAGGCCTGCTATTGGCCATATTTGCTACTTTTATGTATTTTGCTATTTACGTTTGGCAACTTTTGAGTGTCTCTATCAGACATGTTTATTATGGTAGAACAGTTATACCACGTGAAGGGAGAAAAAATCACTAACCTGTTACCAAACAAATATATTAAAACCTCTCTCGTGTCCTGCAAAATGACACTATGCTCTAGCGGTTCCGTTTTTGAATTCTTAAAAGCCTTTTCTCTCATTCCAAAATGGAATAGGATCGTCGTTAGAAATATTTATAACGGGTAGCCGGGTCTACTTCGTCCGTCAACAAACAGATTGAGTTTATCGAAGAAACTTTTTGTAGCATGCAAGCTGGCAGTCTTGAGGGTACATCACAAAACTGAGTACGAAACATACATACAAAATATAAAATTTTTGAACATGTATAAACAGAAAAACTTAAAATATTGATAATGGTTACCTGGGCGTTTCGAGGCTGGGCAGTTCCCGCCTCGGAGTTATCAATTCATTTATTCCTCAAAGACCTTGGCATTTGTCATGAGACGTTAAACAAGTACATAAACACCGAGCAATATTGCGTGACTTACGATGCGACACTTCATTTTATCGCATTCTTTTCAAGGCACTCAAGAACTTCTTCAGGGTTGTTTATATGACAGTATAATTCCTTTGATTACTCGAATTCCCTGATATGATCAGTGCTACAGGCATATGGGGAAGAAGCGGGGGCTGTCCCGTGAGCCACCGTGACGTGAAATAAACATATGTTACAAAGCATGTTTCTACATGGGAGCGTGGAAGTAGCCGGAAAGAAAACGGAACGACCAATTCTCAGTTTAAAGCTAGTTATGCGAATATAGTAACAGAATCAAAAGAAACTTTTTCAGCAAATACAAAGAGAATCTGTTCTCAGGAACAAGGGAATGAAATCAGCTTAGAAACCGAAGAAATTTAGAATTCCCTCATTCTTAAAAGAAAATACAAAAGTTATTTTCCGAATACGCAAAAAGGAGTCATCTGTCACTATAAACCGATTATCAGTACAGTAATTCATACAGAAAGAAAAGAAAACCACACAGATTTTGTCTTAAAAATAACTGGTGCACTTAATGTGTTTTTTTTAAAATATTGAGCACAAATTTGACTTTTTGCATTGGGCAGTTTTTTCTATGACAGCTACATATTGCGATTATCTTTATCTTTGTATTTTGTGGCTCCATTCAGTTTTCTCAACAGCGAAATGATCTGCCATGCTGAATCGCATCGCCTGTGGTGCCTCAGTAGTAAAAACGGGCGTTAAAAAAAAAAAAAATCACCGAGAGTAAGCTCAAGCGATGACAACTCAGGCTGGTGTGTAACTTAAGCTGAACAAGGTCAGACAGTCTGGGCGGCTATGAAACATTTCTAGGAAATCGATCAAAAGCATAGAATTAAAACTTCAGCAACCAATAAAGTTGTTGAAAGTTAAAAAGATGAAATTTGTTCATTAAAGATACAAAAATGTGTAGTTATAGCTGATATCATTGTTTTAAATACCCTTTATCTGTAGATAATAATGTAATGCTTTATACAGATGTTTGTTCTTTTAAGGTCATCAACATCAGTCAGATGAATTCCTGTTGTTGTGACACATCTGAAGTTCTTTGAAAGGCTGTTCCTTGTAAGGCAATGAATTACCATTAGTACCTGCATGTTGGTATAAGGCATTAAATTATGAATTAATATTAAAGAAACCCATAGTAAAATTTTTTCTTAAGCGATTGGTTTAGCAAGAGCAAAAGTTTGCTGTTTCTTGTTTAAATTTATCAAGAGGGACCAATGTAATTAGATTGAAAAATAAGTGGACCAAATGTGTTGCTCCTTCCCAGAAAAATGTCCCATTAGTTAGCCTTAAAGGTGCGTCTACTTCCATTGCATATAAAATGAGACCTTGAACAGATTTGTAAAAGCAACAGTATTGCATTTATGCTTTTGAAAAGTTATTTCGCAAAATGAGCGACGCGGAAGTAAAAGACGAATAATTATAGAACTACAAATAATGTGATTAGGCAATGGACGATGAAAACCCTGAAGAAACTCACATCCATTGAAAAAAACAGCGTGGCAGTCAGTAAGGATATTTATTGTGGTTTTATTGGAAACCTACATAGAAATCTACGGTGATCTGAATGCATACAACTATAGAGAATGGAACAAGTATTTAAAATATAGAATTTTAAGATCCGCTCAGACTCCTTCCCAGAATATCTTGGGGATGAGAAATGTATTGGAGTAAAAGAAGTCCTCTAATGATAGCTGACTAATACTATCAACGGAATTCACAACAAAATATATCGAAAAATATAATTAAAGAAATTTTTTTTTAAAATTTACTCATTGTTATATGTAGCCTGGGTGTAGTTTTTTTAATACTGAAAAATACATATGCATAATTAAAAAAACTCGTGTTTTTGATACCAAATATTTAAAAAATATACAGGTAGCTTTTGAATAAATTCTGATTTTTTACCATTCCTTGGGGAAAATGTTGCTTTTGCTGTTGCCTAATCTATGTAAACAGTCTGAATAGGTGCTGAGTATGGCGCAGGCATGCAGTAGGTTCGGGATTGGAGCTATAAGTAAAAGTTTAACAATTTTTTCTTTAATGGCAATTTTCTATAAATCGCTTACCTCTAGAGAAAAAAATACTACATCAATTTCCTTTGAACTCAGTGCTGTTTCTAGACATAACAAAGAAGCTAATGAAGCAGAATTATTAAACAAATTGCATAACCTATGAATTATAACAAAATATTGGTTCTAACAAAAAAAAAAAAAAATAAGTATGGTTCCAATGCTTAAATAATATTCATTCAGCTTCAGTACAGAGACAAAATGAGTGAAAATGAACAGTGTAAATTTCAATGTTATAGTCCTAATAGTTTTGCCACAGTGGGAACATAAACTTAGCTAATTTATCATTGATAAGATGGATCTAATTAATGCAGCTCAGGGCGTTTTCGTCGGATGTGTTCGGCCAGGAGGCTCAAAACAGTCTGTAACACTGCCCATTAACCGTTTTACCGCCACGGGTGCCAAGATCACTAAGGCGCGGACCCATGAGCGGAGGTCTAGTGTTCGAATCCCGCCAGGACTGTCCTCCCTGACTGAGTTTTTTTTTTTTCCAGGTTTTCCTCAGTCCTCATAAATGGCAAATGTCGGGGAGCTACCCTAAACTTAGGTCTGGAAGGTTTCCTTTCTTAGCAAACCTTTCCCAATATATCATTTCATCTCATGTATCATCAGTGTCCATCGCCCGTGGTACCTCAGTAGTAAAAAACGGGCGTTAAATATCAATGAAAAAAAAATAACCGTGCTTGCAGGGGCACTTGATGTTGATAAATTATTCCACGGCAGTCTAAGAACAAATCTTCATCACCATTCCAGGAAACCAAACAATCTTCTTTGGGGCTGCAGAACCACGTGATTTCCACACTGAGCTCGCCTGTTGCCTTTCGGGATCGATCGTAATAATGTAAAAAAGTCTCATCGCCTGCAATGAAGGAATTCAGGTATGCTCCGTCATGCTCCGCTACCAGATGCTGAAACTCCCGATATACGTCCATTCGCATCATCTTCTGGTCAGGCGTCAGCAATCTGGGCATCCATCTGGCAAACACGCGTCTCATATGTTAGCGATCGCCCAGAATGGCGAACACACTACCATGGGAAATCTATAAAATCTCTGCCAGTCTATCCAGTTTTATTCATCGATCTTCCTGAACAAAATAATGACGGCAGGTGTGATAATCATAGTCCCATTCACTGCAGTGGTTGGAGTATCTGAACACACGGTCTTCCTTAAACTCTTTGAACCACCGAATTGCTGTTGAATATGGCAGAACATAATCGCCATATGATTTGCTGTAACATGGCGTAAGCTTCCAAACCCCATTTCTGCAGACGGAAGCAAAATTTCAGAGCAGCATACTACTTGTTACGATTCGAATGCATTTTACGCAGTCGATTGGTAAACACCCGCCCTTTGCTCACGTCCTGTACCGAGTTGAATGCGCGTACAAGCTATCAGTTCTGTCTTCCAATCATCTGAGATCTGATCTTATCATGAAAAATTGTTTCACCACAGTATTAGCGATGAAAAAAAAAACACTTTCCGTCTTTATTTATCAGTTCCCGTAAAATAGCTACATTTAAAACTTGTAGAAAAAGAGTGGAAGAATCTTCTCTAATAGTGTATACGAAATTTAAAGAAGAAGAAGAAGAAGAAGAAGAAGAAGAAGAAGAAGAATTACGTTACCTTACGTTGAACTTAACTACGAGAAAAATGTGCATTTTAATAACTGTAACATTACTGAAAATAAACCTGTAAACTTAGGCACATCTGTTATTTGTAGGTTCAGTTATTCGAGCAATTGAATATTCGAACTGTAGCTGGTCCCAAATATTTCAGATAATCGGCGTTCTATTGTACTCGTATATATGAATAAAGAAATCTACGAAGAAAGCCTTATTTGTGGCTTACAAGAAAAATATAATTTGAGAGTTTTTCTTTCCTTTTTGTAAAGTTAATACATATTTGGTCTCAAGAACTTACTTAAAAAAAAGTATTAATGAATAATGGTATAACACCTTTTTCATAAAGGTTCACACATTGTTCCAAAATTTGCATAAGCAAAAAGTTTGTTTCATTAAATTTACTTCCAAACTAAACGTTTACAACATTAATTCCTAAATATTAGAAAATTTCGTTGCCTAATTTCATTACACTTTAACATTAAAATTCTCTTATGATTTGTTGTCAAAACATCGTTAATTTTCCTAGTTCATGTGTTCGAAATATTGCTAATCGTTTTCATTTTTCTCAATAACTTAAACATTTTTGAAAATAAGTACATACCCACAACGGTAAATAATATTCTGTCTACGCATTCGCATGAAACGATAGAATTGTCTCTAATTGCAATGCCGCCATAAAATACCGTAAGCGTGAATATACACACAAAAACCCTCTAACCCTACCCTCCTTTTGCAGTCTGCTTCTCTTCCTGTCATTTTATACGGGTTCACCTTGCTTCATCAACTTTCATTTAACTGGATTGCTAAAATATTATGTAACTTACCGGAGGTATAAAAACAAGCATTCTCTTTTATGGCAATATTCAATTAATTATACGCCTTACTTAATAATCAATTGCAGGTTCAACTTTTGACGTAATAAAGCAAACGAACCTTGCAGTAACACCAAAACTTATTGCACTTGCAAATTCTCGCATTACCGTTATTTGTGTGCGTGCATGATTATGAAAAGGAACTACTTGGGGGGAGGGGTCAGTTATAGGAGCCTTAGTATTCTTTCCGTGTATTTGAAGTAATCATTAGGGGGGAATATTTTTAAAGCAATTTGAATGAGAAAGATTAACTATAACACCCATAATACATAACACTATTATTTTTCAATAATCCCTATCAAAAACTAATAAATTGTACTTGTAAACAGCTACAAAATATACTATTAAGTTACTCTGTTGGCCCTTTTTATGTGTTTACTAATCTTTTTTCTTCACAGATAACAAATAACAGACGTAAAAGTTTAGAATAATAAATGCACATAATTGATTCCCCCTTTTCCTTTAAATGCGGCATTATAAAACCTTTATATGTACTCACGTGTAATTCAATTTCGAGGTATAAGTCATAAGTTACGGCAAATATTTTTTTCTCGCGAATAGGGAAAACACGAAAAATCTAAGATATATGATTGAAAGTATATAATATCTATGGCTGGACGCAGGCGGCCCTTGTAGGGAAGAAACAAAACACAGGCAACCGGACAGCATTGGTTTATTATAGCATGAACAACAGTTACAAACATTATTTACAGGGTTACAAATCCGTCAATATACGGGTCTCCCAGGTAAGCCACGGTGTTTAGCAGGCTTTGAAGTAGTCTGCAAGTACATCGACTGTTCGTTGCCAGCGATGGGGAAGGCGCTGAACACCATCTGCTGCATGTGAGTTGCTAACGTGAGCCACCTGAGCAGTCATATGTCCGCATCCACTAAATGGCTGCTTCACTTTGGGAATGAGATTATAATCACAGAGACAGATAGGGCGAATATGGCACGTGTGTAAGAACCTCCCCACCGCTTAAAACACACTTAACGCTGTCGGTTTTGTGAGCTGTCGCGTTATCGTGGAGAATAATGGCGTTGTTCAAAAGTTCTGGCCGTTTGCAACACTGGGCATTCACAGTGATCCCCTCTGGATGACACAGGCATACCTTGATTGTCGTATACAGAACGATCATCACTTCTGTTGGTGAAGGAATTAGGCGAAACTGGTATTGGCGTGGTGACTCAGTGTGACGCCATTCAGTAGACTGTTGCTTACTTAAATTTTGGTTCATTCGCTCTTGTCTCATTTCATCAATTGCAATGATGCGAACCAACATTCATACCCGTTCCTTCCTTGCCAGGTTGATGCGACACGTAGCGAGTTCAATTCTGTACCTCACTTAATTCATGTGGCACCCACTTTGCTCACATTTTTCGCACGTTCAGGTCCTCCTGTAAAATGCGGTGCATTGTATTTGCCCGAATCCTTGTTTCCTCTTTTAATTCCACAAGTGGCCAGCACTTATCATCGCATAAGCACTGTTCCATCACCATCACCCTAAGTCCTCGTCCGCGGATAAAGGTTGCCCACTGCGCGGCAGATCAGCAGTCTACATTCTGCTCCGTTTGAAAGCCTCTGTCCACCTCGCCACTGTTTGATAGGGCAGGGCATGCGCACTCAGTGATTTATGGTATTCTCAAAAAAAGAAAGGTTCTATTACTTTCTATGCACTTATGGCACACATCGATTTTCTCGTCATGCAGTGGCTATTTCGCACATAAAATCGGGGTTTTATATGTTATTTTGCGTCGCAACCTGATTACGTAAATAGGGCCATCAATCATAGGTAAAGAATATTAAGCGCGAATTAATTACTCTGTCTTAACATGCCATAAATTAAATTAAGAAATGGGCTCAAATATCAGGATCACTTGCCTGCAATTCGTGAACAACAGTGACCTTGTATTCTTTCTATTTTACATTTACCCAGTTTTTGAAGATAAACTGATGCGCGTGAATAATTATTTTCTAAAAAAAATGCCAGAAATAAATGGAAGTAGCAGAACAAATTTCCAACATATTATGTCGTGCTTATTTTCGTTGTAATTTTAGTTGCAACTGCAAGTACATTATATCCGCTAAGCATTAATTCCACTGCCGTGAAATTGGCTACTAAACCGTAAAAGACCCAGTACAAATAACTGTAGATAATTCGTTACAGAACTACTGCAAGGATTTGTTGAAGAAAAGAAATTAATGCAATACAAAAATAGACAATTCAAAAGCAAAGCAGTTGTAAGAAGCGATATAGGACAGCAGGAGGTTTAAAGTTTCTCCAACAGACCATATGAGCACGTCATCAATTAAACTGGCACCACAACAGTAGCGATATTTAAAAAGAGAGATAGGACCAATCATTTAACCACAGAGGAATGCGTTACTTTGCATTGCATATAAAATCTACGCTAAAATGGCAAGTTAAATATTAAATAAAATAGTGGATTCTTCAAAGAACAGGCAGGTTTCAGGAGCAGTATGGTTAATTAAAACAGATAATAGAAAAATATGGATCTTAATTTAGAAACATATTTGTCATCTGTTAAGTAAAAAAAGTATTTGATAAATTATAAAGAATAAATTATGGGATATCTTAAGGAAGAAACAGTTTACATGTATTTAATGCAGGTACTGGTAAATATGTCACAGAACAAATACAAAAGTACATCAACTAGAGTCAGTGCAACGTTGTTCCTTGTCATTCACACTCTTTAATTTGTACATGGACAAAATAATATTATGGAAGAAAAAATAAAAAATAAAAATAAAAGATCAGATTGAAGGAGATACTAAAATAGGAAAAATAATTTTAAATACCATAATCTTTGCAAACGATCAGACCCTGCTGGCTTTGACTGAAATAAAATTATAGATGATACTAAACGCTTTAGCAAAGGACTTCGACAGAGAAATTTATGCAGAGGCGTACACCCCATTCGTTCAAAAATGGAAAATAAAATACTAGAACAATTTCAATCCTCAACTTTCTAACAATAAGGTGCAACTATCGTACTCGGATAATAATTAAGTTACTTTTAATTATGTGACAGGAATGCTAAAATGACATTGAAAAATAAAGCAAGGTCAGATTCTAAAATAAAAATATACTGTCGCAACCACGTAGAGCCCACTGGCAATTTCCTAAAAGTCTAATTACCGCGTGGCTATCTCCTATTAAATCCAACTTAATTTGACACATCTTCACATGAAAGGAGTCGAAGGATAAACTGTAAATCAAAATCCATAGTTATTAACCAAGATGGCTTTATTACATTAAAAGGTTTACATGATATTATAGTCTTTTGCTGGGTGACACTCAGGGAGAGATGCGGCGAGACGTCTGTCCTTTCCTAAAGCTCCTACTAAGAGCACGCTAAGAGTATGCGTCCATTTTTTCTTACAGAAAGACTCATCCTGGTTAAAGTCCAGCCTCCTTTCACGAATGGAGGTTCTTAGTCGAAGGCAGTCCGACTTTAACAGATATAGACGAATAATCAGCCAAACCATCATGGTGTGATAGCTCAGACGGTTGGAGCGTAGCGGTGTTAAATAGAAGGCTGATGAAGGGAAGATAGTTGGTTCGCTTCCTTACGTTGTATATACTTCCCCCCCCCCCTTCCTATTTGCAGTTAAAGGATATTTGCCCCATTAAAATGATTGTGTACTCCGCAATCAATTTATATTTACGATTTTTTTTTCTACTGCAGTTAAAGGACATGTGCCACGTTACAACTATTTACCCGCTATTAATCAATTTATATTTACGAAAAAGAGGCGAACGTAATCCGTCAGGGTCCACCGGTTTCTAGGTTTTACTCGAGGTTAGGTTTAGGTTAGTGCGTATGTACACACACACACACACACACACACACACACACACACATATATATATATATATATATATATATGAATTAATTGTGAATTAATTCCAATAGGCAAAAATATTAGAGACGTGATAACATTCACTACTCCAAACTAACACTAAGGAAGCTAAGTTTCATCTTTAGGTACGTTCGGTTTTCCCCGCTGCCGATCGTGAAAAGGTGTGGCTTTCCCCAGGATGAACCTCTCTAGGGGAAGTTAAGGGTCCTAACGTATAACACAGTATTACCAACTCTATATGTCAAAATATAAGGCTATGGCCGTGTCTATCTGTCGGTCCTGGTGATGTAGTGCTTCCTACATCCAAGATAGCCGGTTCAATCCCCTCCAGGGTTGATAGATTTTTTTTCGGCCATAAAATTTCTAAGTGTGGCTCCCTTCGGAAGGGAAGTAAAGCTGTCCAATGTCGTAGATTTGATGTTAAAGAGCGCCCGTAAATAAACCAAATCAACTAAATCTTTACATTCATTAAAACAGAGAAAAATAACAGCGTGTTTCGAATTACATTGCGTATAGAAGATATTCATATGTTTCAATAAAACAAAAACATGTTACTATTCAGGAGCAAATACATTGTACAAAGCAAATAAGACCAATTGAAAGTTACATCAATTTTCACTGGCTTTTAAATTTAATTTAAATGTTATTGTAGTAAAAACATGTTACGCAGACGTTTCCTGAAGCTTATTAACTTATTACAGAGCGCTCTTACATGCAAATATATCTCTCACAGAAATATTAGATTAATATTTCCTACTTGCTATCATCGCGATGCTTTTGTTAAATATAAAATGTATGCATGGTTATAAATACAGTGTATATGCTGAATTAATTTGTCCTTTAATTTAAAACAATAAAGAAGATATTAAACGTAGATATACACCTCCTCATAGTGGCTCGATAGCCCTGATTTTCGCAAACTACTTCTATCAACTTATTTTAAAGAAATCTTACTGAGATTCGCTGAGATAAAGCAAAAATTGAGACCGCTAGCGTATATATATATATATATATATATATATATATATTAATTTTTCGTCTTTTTCGGTGTCTAATAGGTACAATCAATGAAGATTTGGAAATATTATTCAAAACGAATTCTATTAGTACAATTGCAATAGCCTTCCTAATTTCCTTCGGAATTCGCTGAAAAATATGTACGGAATAATAATAAGTCCATTCTGTTTACCTTGTTGTGTCAGTAATGACACATAAGACTTGGTATGTTACACAGGTAACGATCTCATGGAGACGATGCTAATTTATTTAATGATATGCATCCGATTCATAATCCAATTCTATATACAGAATTGACAGGAATCGTAAAGAAATACACTCAAACTGAAAGCGTAAAATATAATAATAATAATAATAATAATAATAATAATAATAATAATAATAATAATAATAATAATAATAATAATCTAACCTACCGCGCGGTAAAGCCCAATAGCATCCATTTCTCAAACAGAACGGCAGTATACTGGTTTATTATACTCAAACAGTATAATAAACAATTTTCCATTATAGGTGTCAAAATGTATTCAGTAAATATTTATACAATTAGAAGCTATCAGCAGATTCACCAAGAGTGTCAATATTAGCATCTATTGCATTACTAGGAGTCGAGTCCCGCCCCTAAATAGTTTAACGCTCGTTTACCTATTAAGACATCGCAGGCGGTGGACACGATGAAATGATTAATTGGAGAAGCAGACTTTTTTATGAAGAAGTTTTGCAGGCCTATTTTAGGGTACTGTCCCGTCATGTCATTGATAATTGATGAACACCCGGCAAAAAGTTATCAGGGAGGACGATCCTGAAGGGAATCGAACCGCAGACTTCCCGTTTGTAAGTTCGGCCGCTCGTGTCGATCTGCGTAGCATTTGTGTTAACCAAATGCTATTTTCTACACACAACCGAATTAAATTTAATATTTTAATTCCATTCTTATATTAATTTTAACACTTTATGAAGAAATGTTATTACTCCAATTAATACTTAAGCGCGTTTTCTCCACTGTTAATTTGAGCATTTCTTATTAGTAATATGTAATATCTAAGCACTAAAAACACCAAAAAGGCAAACTTTTAAAATAGATGTTAAAAGTTTGGTAATATTTTCCCAACTGGTAAACAAAATCCCACTGGAATTTCTGGAAAGGTCTTGAAAGTGAATAGAAGACACGAAGAGACAACAGATGTGATTGATGCCAAAGACTTTGGAAGGAGGAAAATTATATGCAAAAGTTAACACCTTTGCAATTACTCCATGTGTTGTAACTAAAGAGCGGTAGAAACAACGATATAAAGTGATAACTTAAAAGTAATTTTCTCTTGTTAATTCTGTTACATACAAAATAAAATAGTTCATGTACGTTTATAAGGGTATGGAAAATAACGCTTTCCTCGGAACATTTGAGATTAGCTGTTTAGCGATGAGAGATTCTGTCTTACCGCACCAACAATATTTTAGCTTCAGCCTATAGCAGTCAAGGATTAACAGCATACAAACGTAAAGGTGCGAAAGAGTTTATCAAGTATTATATTGGAATAGAGTAATGCTTATATACAGGGTGCTCCATAAGTCACCATAACCTAGTACCTAATGCTCCAAAGGGTCTGTGTGGGCTCTATCGTTGTCTCAGCAGAGATTGGTGCATCTTCACGTCTTTTGTGACATTTTGCGCAACATCTATGGCGTACGGCTCTTGCAGCATCGTTAAGCTGTTCATCATTTGTTTGGTAGCGATTTGCCACTTTCTCTTTTATATATTCCCATAGGCTGTTGTCGGTGTCGTCAAAGCTGTAATGATGGTGATCAACCGTCAATGGGAAGTTATCATTTGGAAAATTACGAATGTGTAAACCGAAATGTGCCGGCGCACTAACAGGTTGAAAACCATACAAGGTTCATTACTGCTCGTTCAGCTTGTTGGTGTATTAACCAGTCTCGAAGCACCTGCACAAAGTTTATTCCATTAACAGGCCCTTTAAAAAAATATGGCCAGAAAAGTTGCAGCGGCCTCTGCACCCAACATAACATGAGGTGGATTATGTTCCAATTACAATGTGCATTTTCCTGTGTCCAAAAAGTTATAATACGATCGCGATTGATGCGGTAAATGCCACACTCGTCAGAAAAGAGGACATGTTATCGAGATAGCGGTGGGAACTCCTAAAGTAATAAAGCACATGCTTCGCTGCGTTTGTTATCAGCATCACAAAGTTCATTGAGAAACGGGTGAAATGGTCTCAGCTGTAAGTTCTTTTCCTATGACGACGCATTGTTGAACACGGTACTCCAAGTTTGACTGCCTGTTTGCGTGTCGATTAATAAGGTGGCCATTCGATTGATTCTTCAGCACATTTAGTCCATCTGGTGATTGATCCACCACTTATGGACTGTCTTTGACACTGCTACAACGAACGTTCGTTTCTCCAAAGCTCACTTTTCTTGGAGGTGGCTCGCTGCGTCATAATTTGTTGCATTGTAAGTGCTCTTCGATCGAATAATTGCACTATTACGTTTTTCAACCATTTGATATTTGTACCCACTGCTGCCGACGCATTATTCCATTGTTGCTACAATACTCTTTATTTATAAATGCAATTTATTCCAAATAAAATTTACTTAAATTACATAAATATGACATATTGTGAAGAAAATTGGGATACAGTGGTAAATGGCACACCCTGTACAACATACTTTTGATACTAGCTGGGTGTGCGATGGACGTGTCATTAATGACATTTATGCTGATCTAAAAAGTGCAATGCGAAAAATTACGGATAGCCGCACCCTTGAAACAAATTTGGTTACAGCATCACATCCCGGAAGAAAAAGCCAAGGCAAATAAAATTACAGCAAAAATAATCGAACCTTGACAACTGGTTCACGGATTAAATAACATATGTTGCCACGTAATCAAGAGTTAACAAAAAAATTACTATAAATGCTACCGATATTTCAGGAATATGTCGAAAAATTTCCTCATTCGCAATAAAGTTGCTCACCTCCAAAATATGTCTCATTTTCGCCCACATTTTGATGGGACCTTGAAAACTAAAGCCGATATTACACTAAGAGTAATTTTATGAAGCCACTGCTGTACAGGGCGAGCACATGAAGATGCGAGCGGAACGGTAATCTGATTTTAACACAGTTCGCGCATCAACTCGTGTGCAATTAGATGTTCAATAGAATTCGTCTTGACATCTTTATTTGGTATTTTCCTATGTACTAAAACAGTCATCTCTGTTCGAGATGCAGCTTGAGATCTAAGATATTAAGGCACAAAAATGCTATTTTAATTACTTAAAGTTTACTTAAACTATTACACTATTCTTTAACACTTAAATAAAGAGAAAATCGATTAAAATACAAACATACTTTCAAAAATTCCACAATTTAATAATTAACGATTTTTCAAAAGTATTATTTCTGTACGACAATCAGCTGCTGATATTATTGCCGTAATTTTTCCCAATAGTTATGTTTTTAATTGTCCAGTATCATCAGCAAAGAAACAACTTTCAACTGAATGTAATTGGGTCAAACTTGAAGTTAGACACAAATGATGCATCAATACAATTTGGAATAATTTTATTTTCCACTAATAATAATTAAGACACTCTGGAATGGAGTAAAACCATTGATGTTTTTTTTTTATTTATTTACATTTAATCTATGGTCTTTTAGATTTAAAATTATATATGATTTTTGCGGTTTGCTCAATTTTAATCGCATTTAACATGACATTTAAATGAAAGTGTGAGCGCGACACTTCTTAATATCACGTTTACAGCTTTGAGCTAGCTGTAATAAAAATACACAGATATCGCGTTAGTGAGGCAATGATAAATCTTCGCTAGGGAAATTTGGGCACTGGCCGGCACGTTAAAGCATTAGTTCAGCGGTTTTTATCGTAGATGATAATTAAATGTTGTTTCACAATGTGCACATAATGAATTTAGGAGCTCAGTTAAGTTGGAAACATTATTCTTATGCTTGTATTTCATAGATAGTTAAAGATCATAGAAGTGTAAATTAAAAGTGTTTTTTAAAAAAGGAAGAATGTTGGCAAGCCTAAAATAGCTCCTCCAACAAGTGATGGAGATTCTAACCTCTCGTCTACACCAACTCGTAGGCCCAAATGCAGATAGTTTGTTAAAAGAACTAAATGAGAATGATGTGAAAGAGTTTATATGGAAATGTTACATAAATATTTTAAATAATGCATTATGTAAAAGTGGGCAGAGTTGCTTGCAAGTTTTAATAGACACTCGGCAGGGGTCATATGTCACTAAACGGAGATGAAACAGCAATCAGTAACAGGAAAAGTTGTAGATGTTATTTTGTTTTTAAAACATTGTTTATGTTAAAAATAAAAGGAAAAAGCAACACAAACTTAATAAGCCTAGTGGAGGGATGGAAGTACAAGGAATAAAGAACATTTTGAGAATTCTCTCCCTGCTTACAATGTTAGATACATAAATTATTTGGGGGATGGGTATAAGCATTCAAAGAAAGCATAGCACCAAAACCATATGGATATAATGTAAATGCTATTGGGCGCACACAACAAAAAAGTGGGCACCAGACTGAGAAGGTTAAAAACAAATTATAAAGGGCAAAAGTTGAGTGATGGCATGGAGAAAACAGATTACGAGAATGCACAGCATGATTTGTGTCCCTCTGGAAATGGCTACTGGCGCAAATTTAACACAGGGAAGGAAACATGAGAAAAATATCACAATAAACATGCTCTACTATGCCCAGTATTAAAAGTTATAAAGTCAATATTTAAGGATTTGACATAAAAAGATTTATTACAAAAGCCTGTCCATGGTCGAACCCAGAACCACAACGAATGTGTCAATAGTGTTATATGATCTAGATACCCTACGATATATTTTGTATGCCTTGACACATTTAAGGATATATGATGTGGCAATATTTAATTATAGGAATATAATCAGAAGTCATGTGTTATAAAATGAGCCATTCAGTAGGTTTTAATACAATAAAGACATTTGTCAAATTGGACAAAGAAAGGATTAGGGTCTCTAATAAAATCTTCAGAGGCATTTTTCCGTAATTTACAAAAATTTCACACATAATGTAGCTTATCTGAGCTTCAAGAAGAGATTGCTTTGAAACTTTCAGGACATGTTTAGTCGGTCCTGTGGTGTAGTTGTAACCATACATGCCTTCTAAACCCAAGATCGCGGGTTTTTTTTTTTTTTAATAGTGTTTAACGCCGTTTTTACTACTGAGACACCACAGGGAAGTTCTGCAATTTATTACATATAAATTTACGATATTTACATAGGTTTCTGCTTCAAGGAAAATTAGAATATGAATAGAACTATTTTAACATTTGCTAAAAGTAAATACTAAATTGTTTAACATTTGAGTAATGTAATACAAAAAATTGTGCAACTGTTTCTTTGAATAAAATCATTTAAGTCAAGACACACTTTTCATTCTCTTGCACTGGAATCGGTTGACAGCAGATGCAGTACAGTCGGTGTAAAAAACTATTTACTTTTGAAACTATCGGTAATACCTGAGGATCGAATGGGCTAAGAGTGAGTTATGACGACAAAGTGAATTAAAGCATGTATGTATACAGAGCTTTCACGTGAAAACTATCCTGCATGCGAGGTGATTTGAATCCCGTTGGCTGCTCCCCACTATTTCCCCGACAAGTTTACCCTTCTGTCCTTGAACGACGCTTCAAAACAGTGCAGTAGTTGAAATTCGCCAAGAAGGGACAGTTGACTCTAGAGCAGCGCATTTGCGTGTAAATATTACCACAAATACCAATCAACTCGTCGTGTTCGTTTGCAGTTTTCTGGTCAATTCACGAAAGATAGATACGGCGAATAAATTGTATTCTATGGATCAGTGCGTAACAAAACAAAAAAACAAACAAACAAACAAACAACAAACAAACAAAAACAAAAAAAAAACAAACACGAGGAAATGTACAGATGATAAACTAGGCGAAATTGGTAAGTTTGTCAACAAAATCATTCCTGAAATTAGCAAAAGTGGCGGGTTCCTGGGTTTTGCGCATAAAACAACATTATTAAAGCTCAAACCGGGCAAATGTACACTGTCCGTTCAAAAGAAGGCGACCCTGCAGCAATAGTGTTGTTTCTTTTTTTTTTTTTTCCTTATTCTTTTCTTTCTTTTTTCTTCCATCTATGAATGAATGTTTAATGTACCCAACGCTTCTGTTCTTTTCAGAAGAGAAGAGACCTGGTGTGAACAATCAAAACATGCGCAACTGGCATACCGAAAACCCACATCGTGTAAAGGAAATCGTCTTTATAATAGGAAAGTTGGAGTTTGGTGCGCTGTAAGCGCAAGGTGTATTATCGATCCAATTTTTACCACATGACAACAGATGCAGAAAGGTATAGAAGGGACACTTTGACCCCATTTTTTCAGCAGCTTAAAGAAGAAGAGAAAGCATATGAGTGGTTTCATTAGGATTTTATAACTGGTCATACAGCAGTGGAGTCCACGAATAAAACTAAGGAAGTGTTTGAAGATAGAGTGATTAATGCTGGTGTATAACCCTCTCGCTCACCAAATTTAACTTGAGTTTTACCTTTGGGTTGCCTGAAGGAGAGTTTATAAAACAAACCTTCATATATTGGAGGAAGTAAAGGAAAATATTGCAACGTGTCAATCAGAATGTGTTTTTCCGATACAACGCCTGTTTAGCTGAAGGGAAACGATATTTCTAGAATCTGGTAATTTTACACTCAATTTTAGAAGAGGAGCTAAAATACGTTTTCGGGCGGCCGCGACGCGCTCAAACGCCGAGAATCAAAACATTGTGCGTGCGAGATACTTTTTACGAGAAAGCACTATATGTTACTTTATATATGTATATACAACTATAATAACAATAACTAAATAAGCAGAAACAGATAAAACATTTAAATATTCACAGAATTATCGTTCGCTACATGTAGAACAAGATTTCTTCTTGCCTTTGAAGAACACTAGTTGTTTCACATATAGCGAGCGATAATTCTGTGAATATTTAAGCATTTTATCTATTTCTGCTTCTTCATTATTAATTTTTTACACACACACACACACACACAATTTATTAGAGGGACAAATGTAAGCACGTTTCTTTCCTCTAATGTTCGCTTTAATATTGTGGTATATTGTATAGATTGTTTTCGGTTTGTTAACATAGTAATATTGGGGGGGGGGGAAGTCGTCAGTTACTTCGAGACGAATATTAGCAGCGTCAGATGGAGCAGAACAGGAGTTACTATACTGATTGGTGGTTGATATATCCCCTCCTAGGAGAAGCATGGAGCCCGTTGGAATAAAGAATTATTCGGAAGGGTAGACGTGTGTAAGAGGGCCATATTCCTTCCACTCGTCGGAGTCAGTTCTCCTCCAAGCATACATTTAGGTAAAACTACGTAGTCTTCATATTAAGATGTAAAGTTTGAATAGTGTCAATATTTTCATTGCCAAATAAGCTACAAACTAATATTCGATTTATGCGCAGTTACTAATACATGATCACTTCCTGCTTTACTTGGTAGTTGGTCCTGGTGGTGTAGTGGTTACCATACTTGCCTCCTACACCCAAGATCGCGGGTTCGAACCCGGACAGGATCGATAGATTTTTTCGGGCGTAAAAATCCTTAGTATGACTTCCTTCGGAAGGGAAGTAAAGCCGTGTGTCCCGTGTCGTACATTCACGGCACGAAAAAGAACCTCAAGCCTGAAAGAGAAACCTCTGAGCAAAATTTGTCGGCCGTTTCACGCCCTGAGTTGAATGGACGTTGATGACCTGAGATGTTAAAGAGCGTCCATAAATAAATCAATCAATTTACTTGTCTATCTGCATTAAATATACTTTTTTTTAACTGTTAATGATTCTAATCTGCTGAATTTAAGTGTCAGTTCAAGGGGGTGAAGTATTTATGCAATGATAGTCGGTGAAAAAAACAGAAAAAAAAATGTTTATACGAGGTGTGTGTAACGCGTTCTCAGAAGCCAGTTCATTAAATTAGATCTTACACCGCAATGTGGGTTGCCAAATCAGGGAAAGTATTAACGGGATTCTGACACACGTGCGTGGTTATGTATGCGTGTACATGCTCCAAAAATATATGTGTTTATGTTATGTGATTAACAGGTCTAATATTTTTTTGCGGTTTTGGGAGATTGAATAAATTTCACTTTGCTCAATCAATAGGAGCATTTTTTGCTATTATAGCAGGATTTATTCGCTGATATCCTTTATTCTCAGGATTAACAATAAATTTGCTCTTTCAGATGTTCAATCATATTCGTGTTTTTCTGCACTTCTGTTTTGAATAAGTAACATCCTCTATCCTGCATAATGTTGATATTGAGAGGGACAAGGCGAACATATCGATTCGAGAGAAGGAAAAGGAAATTGTTTGCGCCGTTCTATGGGCAGAGGGCAAAATGAATTTCACCACACAGTATCCCTATTAATGGTGGAATTGTTTTATTTACGGACGCTATTTAACATCGCAGCGTCCCATTCTATTCAGGGTGTGAAACAGCCAATAAATTTTGCTCAGAGGTCTCTTCTTTCAGGCTCGAAGTTCTCTGTCTTACATTGGCAAAACATTTTTTAAATGGTGAATTTATTGGAGAGCAGTACCCATACAATTTCTGATGCTGTATAATTATGTAGTCAAATGTTTTGAACATTTTGCAAAGAGTCGGGAATCTCTTCTTCTTCACCCTCTTTCGTTCCTCCGTCTCTCTTTAAATTATTTTTGTTCATTATTCATCCAATAAATGCATTATCTTCTCTCTTCTCTTTTAATTGTGTAAAGACTTTTCGAGAAAAAGACTCCTGCTATTTCTTTCCTCTCCCTGTTCTTTTCTTTCAATAATTTGACTTGTTTTTATTTATAACGTCATTTAAAAATTTTTCATTTTTTATAAATGCTATACCAGTGTGATACAATCAAACAAGGAATTGTTCATTTTATATAGAAAACAGGCCCATCATCAATGTAGGTGTGTCGCGTAGTCGTTTTGTACGGAATATTTACCTAAAAGTTATTTCATTTTACTTCGTGCACAGTAGCAGTCGCGCTTTTACGTGTATCAAAACAAGAAAGAGGTTGTCATCAAATATTTATGGCGCTAACGCTACAATTATGCTTAAACAGATAGTATAGAAGGCTGAAAAGACAAACAGTACACACTTTTCTTTAATTTTAAATATCTATATTGGATTAAAAATCACTAAACTTAAAATAGTATGAAATACTTTCTTTGAAACAGAACCAACATCTCCTTAAACGTTTTTTTCTATTAACCAGAATATCATAATTAAGAGAGATTTTCTGTGAAAGCGATGCGAAACAATGTAGAGTTATTATTAAATTTATTTTCACAATATAAAACTATTTACACAAAGGGTTTTCATTCCGCTGGTTAATCACATTTAAAATTTGACGTCATGATACTTTGAACATCTATGGTGGTGAGTGCAATAATTAATTATAATAACCGATAACAAAATAAAGTTTGAAAAAGCAGTTCCAACCCCGCGGCATTATTTTACTGGGCAAATGGCAAAACCCTCTCGCAGCAATCTGCCAAAGGCAAAATCAATAACTGATTAATCAGGGAAATGATTGCCCATATACAACGTGGAACACACAAAGGAATACTTTTGCAGATCTGGAAGTCGTTCTCTAGAAAAAAAACTTTGGTGTAACTACCGTGAAGCACCCCGTCTTTTAGCTGACGTCATAGAAATCAGGTTCAAAGACATGGCGAAGACACACACATCCATATTTAGGTCATTTAAATCCTCGAATGTCATTTAAAATATTACAAATATTACATCATACACTTTACTTGATCATAACTCAGTAATGCCTCGTGTTTATCTAAGAAGGAATAAGAAAGTATCACATTAAAGATTCGATGCACTACGCAAATTTAATAAAAAGTATCTGCTTTTCTGAAGCCTAAAATTCATTTCAAATAAATGCTCTGCGACTTTGGAAAATCAGATGGAAATCACTCATTTCGGGGATAGGTAGATTATTCAGTTCCACGAAACCTTTCTTCCCCGAGAAGTTCCACGAATCAATGTTGCATTTCCTCCTCTATTCAGCCCACACCCACCACTGAAGTATGAAACACCCGCATCTACGTCAGAGGTTCTGGTCCAACTGACTGTCTTTATCACAACTGCCGAAACAACTTCACTACAATGATTTTAACTGACAACTTCTGGAGACCACAATTTTGCATTTTGGTCGCCCAACAAAACCACCGTACGATTCCACGGAAACGAAGTAGCAACCAGTGAAGTGAAGACCAGTGTCTCTACAACTACAGTTTAAACCTTGTAAACGTTGTTCATGGTATCGCATCCTGACATGACTTTTGTTGGCCGTACCTGTGCTTTCTTTAGAAATGGGTAATTTACTCAATTCTGCAGTCCATTTCTCATTCAAATCACTTATTAACAAGTTCAATTTTACGCTGTAACAGGCTTTAAAATTCTCCTTTTCAAGACATTTGGGAGCATAAGGCAGTAATACCCAATTGTAAACGCTTTTTCATAAATTTCCATTCACCAATGGGAAGAGATGATAGAGCTATGAAATACGGTATCTTGTAACCAGATCGCCAATAAAATCTATGAAAATATACGTATACATATCCAATATATTAAACTTTACACTATAAAGAGACTATAAGAGAATTATACACTAAACATTCATTATAACATTTCTACCGCGTCTTTATCATAACAATCATTCAAAAGTGATTCTTATAGTTCTACGTCTCCACACTGACTACAGTAACCTAGTCGGTCCTGGTGGTTTAGTGGTAACCATACTTGCCTTCTAAACCCAAGATCGCATGTTCGAACCCGGACAGGACCGATGGATTTTTTCAGGCGTAAAAATCCTAAGTATGGCTTCCTTCGGAAGGGAAGTAAAGCTGTGGGTCCCGTGTCGTACATTTACGGCACGAAAAAGAACCTCAAACCTGAAAGAAGAGGCCTCTGAGCAAAATTTGTCGGCCGTTTCACGCCCTGAATTGAATGGGACAGTGATGACCTGAGACGTTAAAGAGCGTCCGTAAGTAAAACAAGTCAACAGTAACCTGAACTCATAATGACGTTCTAAATGTACGTTCTAACGCTGGCAATAATTAAGAATGAATTCTGGATATTCACGAGGTATCGACAGCGAACGAAACCCCCTGTACTTGAGCTTGGTACTTTTTCTAAACTTCCTTAACATAATTTTCATTAATATTGCCACAAGTAGCGCATTTTAAAGTAGTCGCATAAATAGCGTATTTCCTATAACAATAGCGGTCCCCCTTGCTTATATTTCTGCAGAGATCTGGCAACATGTCTGGGGGAAAAAAACAACAACAAAAAATCACTAACAGGAGCATGAATTGCAGTTTGAAGTCGGTATTTTCGAGCATGCTATTGCATTCATTTTTAGCTTGTTTTTCACTTTTCATGAATATGAAAAAAACCACGCTTCGCCTACAAAATAACCTTAGTTGTGAGTCCGGCCAATGATAAAAGACACTTTTGCAAAAATGTAATGTGATCTGTTAAACATTTGGATTATGTGAGTATACCAAGTGGGAATTAGAAGACATTTAAAATAGAAGCAATACCAGAAAAAGATCCGGAATTCATAATATAAACGTTGACATTATACATTGCTTTAAAAAGAACGTTGGAGAGATTTCTAACATTTATAAATAAATTGCTGGACGCTCAATCGCGCACCTAATAGCTAAAAAGAGGTTTAATGATTTCTACTTTTCAAAAGGGAGACAGAAGAAGCTGTAATAATTATAAGAGGTAAGCGTCTTAAAGGAAGAATATAAAATGTATTTAAAAAATTACAAAAAGACTACAAAAAATAGCAAGAGGTTATTTTATTTGAAAAACAGTCAAACTTTAGAAAATAAAAGCCCTGCATGAACAACGCGTTTATTAAAACAACTAATTGAACCCTACAGGGAGTTTAATAGAGAACGACATAGTAAAGACATTCGACAATGTACATAGAGACATCTTATGGAATATTATACATCAAAGAGGCTTACCGTATCATCTAACAAAGATTACAAAAGAAGTGTATGAAGAAACCAGAATAAATATAAGAAGTCCGTCACGAAGGAAGCGAATTTATCAGCAAGTTTAATAACTTTAAAATTAATATAATATCCAAATTAGGCCTTATTAATTTATGAAATGATATAAATTACGACATTACTATGTGGTATTAAGTGAACAAATCCTCCCTGAATTTTTTTTTTTTTTTTTTTTTTTTTTTTTTTTTTTTGGTTTTCCTCAGTCCTCATAACTGGCAAATACCGGGGAGGTACCTTAAACTTAGGCCTGGAATGTTTTCTTCCATTATGTATATATATATATATATATATATATATATATCCTTTCCCAATTTATCATTTCATCTCATGTATCATCAGTGTCACCGCCTGTGGTACCTCAGTGGTAAAAACGGGCGTTAAACACTACTCAGAGAGAGAGATGACGGTGGTATTGTTAAATATAAAACATATACATCGTTATAAATATAGTTTATATGCAGAATTAGTTTGTCCTTTTATTTTAAAACAATATAGAGAAAATAAAACGCAAGAACTCTTTTTAAATTTTGATTTTTCAAGTATACCCCTACTCCTCAAAATCCAATTTCACTAATTTTCAGATACAATTTTTTTTTAATTAAATGGTATGTATATACCGAATTTTATTGTGAAGAAACAAATATTGGTCCCGCTAGAGCGATTTTTAAATGAGGTAAAACACTCACTCGTATGGCCTGATTTCCCTGACTTTAGGAAATATTTTTCTTACTCCGAGTTTCGTTTATAAAAAAAAAAAAAAAAAAATAATGTTGGTGCCGTTAGAGAATTTTTAAAGTATGGGTTTCAGGTAAATCTCTACTCCTAATAATTTGATTTCACTGATTTTCACAAACTATTATTTTATTTCTATGGTCTATACCTAGTTTCGTTGAGAAAAAACAAAAATTGCGGCTGCTAGAACGATTTTTAAACTTTTCGATCTGCAGCAAGCCAAAATATAAGAAGAAATGCTGTGATTATCAATATACACCGATAATTTATTCCTTTAATTTCAATAAGAGTTATCTTTCAACACTGGTGAGACAGGTATCACTATATTCTACACAACTGCTGACTGACTCATAAAAAAACCAACCGCAATCTTCCGCCTGAGCACCGGACATAGCAGTTCTGCCAAACACCTCCACCACTTTGGTATCCTTGCCAGAACTGCTGCGAGATCTGTGATCAGAAACAGGAGACAGGCCTGTCCCGCACTGAATAAAACTAAATCAGAGGGTCGTTATTGGGAGGCAAAGTGTCACAGTTCATTTCAGAGTACATCCTGTGACCAAAAAAATGAGTCGTCTATTGAACCAAAATTCTTCCAAGTCCTATTCGGAACAGAGCGCGGTTCACAATGCATCCAGCAAATCTGTGTAACGACTGTAGCAGTTGTGTTAACGGCATGCACTAAAGACGCTGATTAGTGCGTGTGTTCCGTTGGCTCTGTGGCAGAGAGTGCAGTGATGCCGTGGTTAAGAACGCAAGTTCATTACCCGGCATAAAACACGATTTTTAATAAACCTTTGTAACGCATTAGCTCAGAAATACTGTTTCCCATACACAGCAAGCTTTCATATTAACATATTATATGCATTATAATGAATATTACAGTATTTCCTTCAGTATTTGTTCAACTTAAAGTGCACATATTCCCTGCACATGCAAGGACAAAGGATGCTCAAGGGCACAAATTCAAGAAGCCTGAGATGCTGTAGCCTCTCGTTCACACTACTGTAGAAATCTGATATTATCCATTCCCCGAAGATTGAGGACAGTTATACACATTCGCCCAATGTTACTTTATGTATTTCTTGTGTGTTTTCAATTAAGAAGATAAATGTTTTTGTTCATGAATGTATTTAGTTATCTGTTAAAGAATATGTTAGTTTGTGTTTACGTTTTTGTGTGTGCATAGGTAATGCCATAAAACTCAAATGATAAGTTAAAATATATTATATTAAGGCAACATAATGTTCAACATATACAATTATAAAACCAATAATGAAAAATAAAAAAAATGTGTGAATTTTGAACACAGAAGCTTAAGTAGAAAAGCAATGTCTTCTAAACCGCTCGGCCACCGCTATTCTACCCTAAAGTTTTCTCCCAGATGCTTATGATTGTGAGCAAGGCATTTATAGGCAAAGCGCCCGCCGCAGTGTGCACTCGCTGCATGCGCATTGTGAATACAGCGTTTACGAGCGTCCCCGAAGTTCTCTGATCGACACATAATACACGAGAAGGATTTTTTTTTTTTTCGAAGGGTATACATTCTACATACGATTACAGAGTTACCGCATCTCTGAATTGAATTTTACTTCAGTAGGTAATAGACTGGTAGCCTATTGGCAACTATACTTGCCTCGTAAACCCAAGATCGCGGGTTCGAACCCGGTCAGGATCAATGGATATTTTCGGGCGTTAACTCCTCAGTATGGCTTTCTTCGGAAGGGAAGTAAAGCCGTGGTCCCCTGTCGTACATTTACGGCACGATAAAGAACCTCAAGCCTGAAAGAACAGGCCTCTGAGCAAAATTTGTCGGTCGTTTCACGCCCTGAATTGAAAGGGACCCTGATGACCTGAGATGTTAAAGAGTGTCCATAAATAAACTGAATCAACAACAAAGTAGGTCAATGGGTTCCATTGGTTCCAACCTTACAACGCCATGTTTTGTCAAGCAAGTGTTTTCTTACGGTTGCGTATTATCTGCAGTATGCATCTATTCACTTTTGACAGTATCTTGTTATCGTGAGATACATAATTAACCTGATTTATTACTTTGCATTTACAAAAAAGTTTCAAATTGTCTCTCGAGAATTACTAAAGGCATAGAAAACGTTTTGTTGAAGCTATATTTTATAACCTTTTCATGTTACTTCATTAGTCCTGATTTTATCAAAATGCCGGGTTGTTACGCAATGAATGCACAAATAAGCTTGCGACACATATTTTGATATGAAATACCTGTGGTGTAGCGGTATCGTGCATTTTAAGCAGCGAGGAAAAGGTATTGAGGCAAGAAAACAAATTCCGTTTTGGATAATTCTTCAAAAGGTCATTTAGCCCGCTGCGCTTGTGAACCTATGCGTTGTCCTCTGTAACTTTCTTGCTGCAAAATGTTGTTCCTTGTTACAAAAGTGTGTTTTTCACTTTTTTTACCACGCGTTGTCTTATTGAATTTTGCAATTAATTCATACACACACTTACACACTAACTTTAACGCTAACCTCGAGTAAATTCCAGAAACCGGTGGACTCAGTGGTTTGCTGCGGCTCGCTACGGCCTGACGGTCTACGCTCGCTTTCTTAATTACATATTGATGCGGGCGGGCAAATCAATGTAATTTTACCACGTGTTGTCGCATTGGAATTCGCAATTAATTAATATTTACACACACCCTAACCCTAATGCTACCCTCGGGTAAATCGTATTAACCAATGAACCCAGTGGTTCGCTCCTTTTTGTAAATATAAATAGATAGGGGTGGGAAAATCACTGTAATTGTGGCAAATCCTATTTAATTCCAGCAGAAAAAAAATCGTAAATTATCGATTTATAGGGCATTGTGTACGTGATACTATGTTAGCCAGTAAAACATTGTAATGGTGGCAAATTCGCTTTAACTCCGGCAGGAAAAAAAAGGAAAAACGCGGGTTTCGAGCCCACCACCATCACAACTATAGCATGACGCTCTAACCGTCTGAGCTATTGCGCCGTTGTGCTGGAGAGCCTTATTATCTAGCTATATTTGTGAAAGTTACACTATCTTCGAATATCTCCACTTGGGACTGGAGTTCTTGCCGCTCTAGAATTTTTAGTAAGGAAAAGTATGCTTCGCTGGTCTGTACGGGCAAATCAAAGGAGATCGCAGGGGCCGAGGCCGTGCTGGCGCGTTAGTGAGGATACTACTCCGAGTACGAAAACATGTGCTAGAAAGAAAATAAAGTACGGAGGAAGTTGAGTTTTTTTTTTTTTTTAATTTGAGCATTTTATTCAAATTTAAGAATCTCTTACTATCATGTTCTGTGTTAATAACTATACAGAAAGAACGTATTTTAAGTGCCTATTTTAGACACCAAAAACTGACTTTTTAGAGCCTAAAGGTTAGCGGTATGAACATAAGTTAAGAGAAATAAAAATGAAGCATTCCTATTATAATATCACGAAATCTTAAATGTTTTCACAATTACTTTGCTATTAGAATTCCCTTCTCCCCAATATAATTACACCATAATATCTTAAGCATGCTCTGTTCACTGTGACACTAAAATATTTACTTAATCAGCTTACAACAGTAATAATCATACGCCTTAAGAAAATCTTCCACGCACGATGTTTCGCTGCTGGCTGGTGCCAAGTGCTAAGGGTTTATTTACTTCGCTGCAAAGATTCAAGCCGATTTCTACCACTCACCTGCAAGAGAGGAAAATAAACATTAGCAAATATGAATAACAATGCTTATGTAATAGAATCAATAACACCACATGTAACAAAAACAATGAAATAACGCGTTGCACAAGCATTTCTGTATTGCTTAACGCCACTCAAAACCTTCGTAAACTCCGTCAATTCTACCTAGTTATCTATTTGCACACTTTTAAGGGAAAACAGAGTGTATATATAAACACATATACATAACCACCTTATAATGTAATATGTTCACTGTAAGCTTTATTAGAAAAGGTTTGTCAATATTTTATAGGATATTATGATTATTATGACGATTATTATTATTATTATTATTATTATTATTATTATTATTATTATTATTATTATTATTATTATTATTATTATTATGACTATTATTATTATTATTATTATTATTATTATTATTTATATTTTATAGAAAAATAAAGTGTTCTAAACGCTCTTCACATTTCCGATTAATACACCTTAAAGTGTTTTGAATGCTTCAATGTAGAAAGTTCTTCCTTGTCACAGAATTTTTTTTTGATTGATTTATTTATGGACGCTCTTTAATATCTCAGGTCATCAGCGCCCCATTCAACTCTGGGCGTGAAACGGCCGACAAATTTTGCTCAGAGGCCTCTCTTTCAGGCTTGAGGTTCTTTTTCGTGCCGTAAATGTGCGGCACGGGACCCACGGCTTTACTTCCCTTCTGAAGGAAGCCATACTTAGGATTTTTACGCCCCGAAAAAATCCATCGGTTCTGGCCGGGTTCGAACCCGTGATCTTGGGTGTGGGAGGCAAGTATGGTAACCACTACACCACCAGAACCGACTGTTGGCAGGTAAGTATCAGGAACAACAGTAATGTAGAATACAAGTAAATTAACTCCGATATTTACAATCAGCATTGATGGTCTTTGTTAATTCAGTTATATTTTATGTACTTAGGGTATGTTCTCCATAAAAAAAATATATAAGTGCACACAACTCTTATAATGAAAATATAAAAAGCTCAGAAAGCAAAAACGCAATTTTCCACACTTTCCACTCAACAAACACAAGTCACAAGTTCACAACTGAAACCGAGGGTGATGAAGATGAATTAAAGATCCCCTTATACCCCTAATAATCAATTTTAAATTGCTCCAAGTTGAACACAACAATGCAGTCTGGCTACGCATTACTCCAACCGAAGATAGGCGCTCATGCAGACAAGAGAACGCATCCTATTTCCTTTTTATTAAATTATGCAGTTTAGGTCAACTGTCATGGCTGACTAATATGAAACAAATTGTGTTATTTAAGTCTGGTAGTGCGCTAAAAATATAAAATGAAATGGTAAAAGAGCATTATCGATTTATAACTCACATGTTAAAGTAATTCTATCAAAAATTACGTAGATTTCATTTTAAAGTGCGTATATCCGGAGATGACCACAAAAAACCGTAGCTCTGCGGACAAATCCGTAGAGTTGGCAACGTTGGACTACCTAGCAATTCAAACGCTCTATGTAACAATAGCCAACAATAAATGTAACGAAGTCGTCGAGAATTGCAGCAATGCATTATGACGATAAATTCGAATGAAGTTACCGGCGAACTACGGAACGGATATGCACGCAAATCTAATGCGCACCACAAATTTAATACATTTGGACAAAATATGCGTTAGTTCTTCTTCTTCTTCTTCTTTATCTTCTTCTTCTTCTTCTTCTCCTCCTCCTCCTCCTCCTCCTTCTCCTCCTGCCCTGAGAAGGAATGCCAGATAGCTTTAAGGCGCCAAGGACTCCCAGCTCGTTTGTATTATCATTAATTCATTTCATTCATCACTACATACTTACAACTACAGTGTTCAGTCCACAATCTACAGACACCGAGAGAAGACCAGTGCAGTCAAAGCGACAAAAAATAAAAAAAAAAAAAAAATAAATAAAAAAAAATAAAAAAAAATAAAAAAAAAGCAAATCTGTAGCTATGTAAATTATTTGTGTTTTTTTAAATATATTGCAGGATTTCTGTTCATTCTTTTTTACTTATATAGTGCGGAAGGCTTCATTACATTAGAAAAAACGAATTACTTAATTTAAATGTTGCATGTGCTACAACACGAAATTTCGTTGATAACAAAGATCGTGATGTAAATTTGAGATATTCTCATGTATGAATTACATATTATGATATGAATGAGGATATCCACTTGTGTGTGTAGTATTTGCATTGTTTATTTTACTTGAGTGTACGGCACAATATTTTCGTGAATAATAACAAAACATATCCTCTTTCCTTTCCTCATTCGCTCTAAAGATAATGCGCATATATTATATTTTGTATAAGTTATATAATTTTACCTGCAATTATAATCGGAAATCATCGCAAAGATTAAATTAAATCAAAAGTTCTTCCATGTTTGTGTTTTCTTTTGCAAAAAATCTTAAAAACATGTTAACATATTTTCAATGTTAAGGCTAGGTAAACCTTACTTTGTTCATTATCTTTTGTGTAAGTATAGTTTTGGACATCACAGTTGCATGCGTCAAGAGCCCCCGATGATTCACAGCTCTACGTCCTTCGGCGCTCATTGGCTGCCCTGTTGCCTACCAATCAATTGTACTGCTCAAGCAAAACTAACTACAATCCTTCGATTACCATGCCAGGTATCGATAGTGAAAAAATGGCCGCGATTGAGGTTCAAGCGTATTGCTGGTAATAAGCTCGTTGGTTTATTTGGTTCATTGCAGTTACATTGGTTTATAGTTGGAAGGAAATCAACAACAATGTGTTAGTTCTTTTGTTTTACACTAAGTTAATATTGATTTATTGAAATTACTCCAGGAACTTGTTTATTTACAATACTTTTCTAAAGGGATGCCAAAAATGTGTGGAGAATGAAAGCGGGCATTTTCAAAACCTCATTTGATAATTTGGTAAATAATGAACCTCATTAATTAGTTTATATGTATTATTGTATGGTATGGTTGGTTTGTTTTGATTTGCCCTTCAGCTTCACCGAGACCCAGTTGGTCGGCTAACCGGCAAACGGGAGCACGCGTTCGTCCATAGTCAAAACACAGAGGAAAGTAAAACTGATCGCACTGTACTAACTTTACTCTATCTCCCTTTTTCGGTTTGCATATCCCTTTGAGCCGTGCTCAAAGTCAAATTTCCTCATTATGTTCAAGTACATGACACATGTAGTGCATTTGCATATATTCTAAAATACAAAATAAAGCAACTCATTATAAATATGGTTATAATAATAACTAGCAAAACGTATATACATTTTAAAACATTTAACAGTCACATAAAGAGAGCAATATTAGGAACCGCGTTGTTCTTGTTCAAAGGCAGAAGATTGTAAAAATAATATTGATTTTTCGAAAGTAACGTATTGGTGAAAGTAATCGAAACAAACGCCGAGGGGAAAAGGCTGGGTGAGCAAAATAATAACAACACTAATATTAGCACATGAAAAAATTTAAATAAAAAGGTGCATTAATAAGTGTGGTCTAAACCTGGGGGTGTCTGCTGCTATCTCTCTATCTCCAAGGCAACTTTCAGGGACATGAGTCGGTTGCACATCAGTAAGTCTCACGGACACTTGGTAAAGATTTTGGGTAGATAAAAATAGTTTTGTTTCGTGCATAATATTAATTTACGTGGTACACAGATTACGCCAATATAACTTTTGTACGTTTTTTACACTTAATCGATTTAAATCGCAAATTAATTACGGGCACCATGCTTTTATATAACACATATTCTTATCTTTTTGTCATTTTCCGTAATTTGCATATTTTTAATTTTAGGTACACTTTTCTCCATCTATGAAAGATAAGAGGTATACGTTTTTTGTGCGTGTGCAAAATACACGGCTCTATATAGCTGGTGAAAGCTTTTAACTTTTGTATGCTTGAAAAGTCTGGGAAGAAATTGTATGTGGTTTGAAATTTGCATATTTTTAAAAATGATATTGGTTTAAATTACATATTTCACCAGATTAATAATAGTTAGTGAGAAAAGTACACCTATACCAGCAAATTTTTTAAAAAATTAATATTTTTCTAATTAATTAAAATAATTACAATTAATGTTAACCAAAATTTAAAATAGCTTATAATTCAGAAATATTGCTGTATAAGTGATAAAATCTTCATTTGGATAGGGTAAAGTTTTTCAGAAAATCGAGCTTATATTCTGTTGGGGCACGGCGTTGTTGTTCATTTGTTTTACAGACGCTCTTTAACATCTCAGGTCATTTGCGTCCTATTCAATTCAGGGCGTAAAACGGACGATAATTTTGCTCAGAGGTCTTTTCTTTGGCTTAAGGTTCTTTCACGTACCGTAAATCTACGACACAGGGCCCATGGCTGTGGGAGGCTGAGAATGAAAATTGCCATTATGTCTATATCAAGTGTCCTGCATTAAGTGTACCATCAAAATCCTTTTAGTGAAACGGGGCATGTTGTGAGCCCGGTAAGAGATTTGCTTTTAATAGAACGCAGAGGAAAACTACACTATAAGTTTAACCAATATAAAAATGCTGTAAAAAGCTTAAAATATAGCATATATACACCACATACTTGGGGACATAGTTTCAAATTATGTCATTTTAAATTCTCTGGCTAAACTGGGGCTTTGGAACGATACACAGGAAGTAACTAGAGGACAGGTTTTGCATGCTCGACGTTGCGATCGGACAGGGCAACTGGGATAGAGATAGGTTGCGGTGAAACACACTTTATATTAAGTAAGGCGGGGTACTCTTACATATTTTGCTCTTCATCTTCCTCCTCGTGGCCTTTTTCGGTTGTTGCCCTCGTTTCATAACCTTCGAGATTCAATATCTATTTTTACCAACTTCGCGTGTCTTGTGCCTTTGAATAATACAAAATTATTCGAAATATTGACGCTATTAGTGTTATTTTTTCCAGCATCTTCTTTTTATTTTAACGTCCCTAGTTCTTATTAATTTTAGATACTATGATCGCTAGATAAGTATTAGACACGGAACATTGGCCACTCCTAAGGAAAGTATTGTTGCTGGGTCGAACTTGTCGAGTCATCTGTTGTGTTATTCATTTTTCTGCATTTTGTGTTTTAAGTCTGGAAACGTTCTTGCATGGAGTTTCCGGGAGAGCATTTTCGTGCGATGATCTCACATGATTTCAAATGTGGCTTAAATGAAACGCAGTCACCTGAGCGTTTGAGGGGGTTTTTCCAGAACTTTTCTCCTTCACGTACTACTGTGTTCCGCTGGTTTGGAGAATTTAATAGGAGGCGGCAAACTCTTAAAGATGAAGAGAGGGGTGGGAGAAAACATCGCCTTTGTGGGCCTATGATCAGGGAAGAACCAAGACTAACCTACAAAAACATTGAGCTGGCGTTAGCAATTAATTCGCCGAGTGTTTCAACCATCCTTCATGAGCACCTTCATATAGAAAACAGTTCAAGACGAGTGCCTGTCTGAAGCAGAGAAGCTCCACAGGTTGGAATTGTGCCAAGAAACGCTGCAAAGATTTACCTGTAAAGTTTTTCCGTGTTTCAGACAGTGTTACATGTACATATCAGTTTGATTCAGAAACACGCCAGTCTTCCATTTGGGCTTTTCCTGGTGATCGACCACCCGTCAAGGTCAAGAAGCCAAGGAGTGTAAGAAAGAAAATTGTTGCTTCTTTCTTCTCCACAAGTGGTCACGTAGCAACCATTGTGCTCGAAAATCAGAGAATCACAACAGCAAAATAGTACGCAGAAGTTTGCCTTCCTCAGAAAAGCCAAGAATGGCATCCAAAGACAGGACATGGGGCATTTTGTTGCAACACACAATGCATCGACTCACAACGATAATTGTAGTCCCGACCTGGCACCATGCGATTTCTTCCTGTTCCTCACTGTGGAAAACTGACTTCCAGGTCATCGATTTTCTAGCCCCGAAAAAGTGGTTGCAGCATACGAGGAGTTACCTGCAAAGCCGGAAACTGAGTTGCGTGGATACTTCCAGAGGATGGAACGCTGCATGATAACTGGGATAAACAAAACGTTTCCAAGAGTATTCATTATTTATTGTCTCAATACTTATCTAGTGGCCCTATTATATATAAACCTAAAACTATCGTCCTGTAAGACGGAAACTATTAGCTTCCCCCCCAAATAAAATAGAATTAACATATTAATTAATGAAACTTCTTTATTTCAAGCATGATTGTAGTGTCAAAATTCATTCCCTGAGCATGTATTAGTATTTTGTGTATCATATTATTCTCCTACCAAAGTGCAGAAACGCCCTAGCTATGAAAACTTGACCTGGAAATTTGGGACAGGGAAACCTATTGCATATTGTCATACTGTGACGTCTTTTGTTATATCAGGAAGGGCGAATGTAATAAACACATGCCATGCCCAGATAGGGTGAATAGACAGTCCGATAACCTCTCGAAAGAACGTGTCGTCGATATCGACATGCAGAAACTCGTGTAGTCATGATGGCCAATAAGAAATATGAGAACGACATTATAGAAAATTTTAAATGTGAAATGATATTCTAGATCCTTCTAAAGCCATATTTTGGAAGAAAAGATAGTTTCGGGAGATAGACGGACTGGCATGTTTATTTAAGTTTGTAATTTTGCGGCCCAGCATCAGTTCGTCGGTTCCCAGTTTCCAGGGGCAGCCTTCAGTCTGGTCAAATCTAGCACGGCAGTTGCGTCAGTTCTACTCAGAGAGTTGCATCAGTTTTACTAAGTATATCAGTTCAGCTCTCAGTTTTCAGTTGGATCAGATAGTTAGCAATCTTTCTCATTTATTCAGGGTAGCGTTACGTCACTTGTAACAGTTTTATAGAATTAAGTAGGCAGTGTCGGAGGTATCACTGTTTATAATGAACATTAATAGTCGCTTAAGACTAGTATTGAAAATAAAAAAAAGTGTCGCGTGTGAAATATCGTTAAGAGACTCAATATCATTGGTGAACATATTAATAAGATTCTTGTAGTAGTGCGAAAGTGTCTTTAATAGCACAAGATATTCTCCAAAGAATAACGGTGGCGCATTTAAGTGGAATAGACTTTTCACAAAAAATTTTGTTTTACCTCATAATGCGACAAATCCTGTTATTCCCTTAGTAATCTACTTGGCTCCTTCCCTGTGGTCCCCGGATCATAAACAATTTCAGTAAAGAAAATAAGAGCTAGTCGGAGGAACAGTAAATCAGCGGCAAATTATCGGAGAGGAAAAGAAGAAAATCGTCATCCCTGAGAATCCATGATCAAATCATTAATCAAATCTTTCCAAATATCCCTCCCTTCTCATTGAATTACCCCATTTTCTAAAATTACTGCTACACCTCAAACGAAAATTAAAACTAAAGATGCTACTAATGCGCAATTTTTCCTAAAATGTAATTCCAAAAGGGCTAATCATGTACCCATTAACACATACGAAGATTTCAACACTTATTAGAACCATATTTCTGCATTTCTGGCAAAAAATTCTCCCCCCACTCATTGGAACAATGCCTGTTGACTTTACCACTTTGAGAAGTCTATCGACGACCTGAAACTTGAGACCACATCCAGCGAAACTTTTGCAAGCGCTACGTGAAGATGGCCGTCGTCTGAAATTTCTGCCAATAGTTTCTTATTCGACATGAAACTGGTCCTGTGGACTGGCACAGTTGCGTTTACTGGGCTAGTCATATGAAACTGTTTCACAAGAATTAAATGCTCCTGGTGTAACTATATTTGGAGTGAAGGACCGTTCTTTTTTGAAGAAACGGTTACCAGCGGCCGGTGTCTTAAGAGTTAACTTTCAGAACTTAAAAACAGCTCCCATTTGGCCGATATGCAGTTGATTTGGAAACAAGATGGAGCACTACCTCATTTTGGTGTATGAGTAAGGAATCTCTTGTACTATGAATTCATGAATAGACTGGCCGTCGTGACACAACAGAATGCCCACTCAGATGTTACCTGACACAATGCGATTTTTCGCTATGGGCTATTCCCTTTTTTTTTTTTTTTTTTTGATTGATTGATTGATTGATTTTATTTATGGACGCTCTTTAACATCTCAGGTTATCAGCGTCCCATTCAACTCAGGGCGTGAAACGGCGGACAAATTTTGCTCAGAGGCCTCTCTTTCAGGCTTGAGGTTCTTTTTCGTGCCGTAAATGTACGACATGGGACCCACGGCTTTACTTCCCTTCCGAAGGAATTAGGATTTTTACGCCAAAAAAAAAATCCCTCGCTCCTGGCCGGGTTCGAACCCGCGATCTTTGGATTAGGAAGCAAGTATGGTAACCACTACACCACCAGGACCGATATGGGCTATCCTGACAAATGCTATTTTTGTTCATAAAGCGCAATGCCTACAGTAGTTGCAACAGATGGTCGTGAAAAACGATAAAAGTCCTGAGTTATGTTGTGTTATCTGTAAAACAGTTCCTAACGCTGTCAGTTGTGTATTGAGAAACAGACCTCCATTTTGAAGAATACCGTAAGGGAATTTGTAATCTAAATGTATATTGTAAAGAACTATTAGAGAAAGCGACTTTTCGCCCACCCTGTATAAAATAAAATGAAAAATGCAGTAACTCTTGAAACACTATAGCTGAAATAACAGGAACTAGGGAAATAACTGAGCGAGTGAAAAACTAGACCGGTTAAATTATTATTCATGGTTCTCTTCACAATGCAGTTAGTTTTAATAGTAAATATCCACAAATTGAAGGAACTGTGATGGGCACCAAAATTGCACCGTCTTATGCCAATGTTTCAATGGCTCGCTTAAGTCACAATCTCTTGCATCAGCAATATGGTTAAGATATTGTTTGTGGTTTGGACTCATGGCTCAGAATCTCTGGATCAGTAATTTACTAATGTTCAATTTCAGTTAAGTTCACTTTTTTGTCTTTCTCAATGCTGCTACATGCCTAGATATTGACATTTCTTTATGCAATGGCTCTGTTCTTAAAGCCCACATTAAGCCCACCAATTTACAACGGTATCTTCATTTTGATAGCTTTCATCCCCTGCATACTAAAATATCTGTTCCTTTTTCTCTTTCAATCCGCGCCTACCCACTATTTAACAGCTACTCATTTCTTGATGCCTAAATTAAAAACCAAGCTCAAAGGTTCCAACATCAAAAATATTCCTTCTTACCTTTTACAATCCCGTTATCATCTCAGAAAACGAAAAATTCCAAAAGAAATTCATTACAACTTATGCGCCTGCAATTGAGAACATTAAAGCTATTCTGAAAGAATGGCAAGATACTTTATTAATGCATCCATCCATCTAGATTTTTTCCAAATTTTTATCCCATCTTACTTTTAAACTCCCCCAAGCCGTAAAAGTATATTCCACTGCAATTCATCTTCACCAAAAATTACCTCATCATGTCGCAGGCTCATATCCTTGCCCAAAGTCTCAAACGCAAAACCGTGCCACTCTTTCCAAATCCCCAACTTATCCAGATTCTTTATTTGCTAATTGTGCTTTTAAGAATGTTTTACACACGCGCGCACACATACCGGAGCGTAGGTCCCTAAGTTTGCGGCCAAACCATTTTCTAGGTATGATAAAGACAAAAACTATATTTCACTTTTCACTTTATTGTAACACACTTCTCACATCTTTGAATTAACATTTCAACCCCCTCCCCCAAATAGAAGTCTTGTCTGCAAAATGGGCATAAACAGCATCCATCACTTCTTCGTCACACTTACATTTCCTTCCTCGAAGGTCCTTCTTGAGTTTTGAGAAAAGGAAATAGTAACTGGGAGATAGAGCTGGGCTGTAGGGAGGATGGTCGATCTCCTTGAAGCCACGTTTCTTCACAGCTTCCTTTGCAACAAGAGCTGTATGCACAGACGCGTTGTCGTGAAGAAGGCGACACCACCATGCAATTTTCCTAAACTTTTCTCTTTGATGGAAGCATGTAGTCTGTGTAATAGGCCAGCATAGTACTCCCCATTTACTGTGGTGTTCCTCTCCTTGAAGTCAATGAAGAGCATTCCTTCACAGTTCCAAAAGATTGTGGCCATGATCTTCTTGGTGGACTGATTGACCTTGGCCTTTAGATGCCGCGCTTTGCCAGGTTTATACCACTCCATTGATTCTCTTTTGGACAAGGGATCATAGCAGAGGACAATAGTTTCATCTCCTGTAGCAATGGTTGCAGATACTCTCTCGTTGCCACGGCAGAGCTCCAAAAATGCCTGACAACAGATGACTTGTAGCTGCTTTTGGACTGAGGAAAGAAGTCTAGACACCCATCTTACACTAACCTTATTCATGTTTAAATGTTCATGAATAATTCGAAGGACGTTGTTTTAGAAAGGCCCAACCTTGCTGCTATTTGTGTAACTTTGAGCCGCCGGTCTTCTACAATTTCTTCTTCCATAAGAGCGATGTTCTAATACTTTTTCGACTCATTCGAAAAAGATTGGTCCATTCCTTTACGGTAGAATATGAGAGGGATGCTTTCCCATATACACCGTCAATCGCTGTTTAATTTAATTTGGAGTAAGTCCTTCTTTTGCAAAGAACTTAATAACAGCTCCAAACTCCATTTTGAACATGTCACGATCTTCTACACATAACCTCCTTTATGCAACTATATCTGAACAACAGCGGAGCGAACGTTACAGCTGCAATTTATTTACTTAACAGATAAGGTATGACACCAGATGAGGCTTTTGTGAAGGCGATATCCTTATCGGCGAGGCCGGAAACTTGTGGACCCACCCTGGTATGTGTAAATGGAAAAAAATAACACTTTGAACAACGTAACTAAAATAACATGAAGTAAGGATGGAGAAAAGATAAAACACTAAAAATATTCACACAATTTTCGACAACTATTGTTCCTTAAAGGCAGGAGACAAATGAAGATAGTAAAAATAAATATTGAATCTCGAAGGTAGTATAATGCTAGAAAACAGATTAAATAAGATAGAGAGAGAATATATTTATATGCATGCAAGATTTTAACCCAGTGTTATACGTGCTTTATGTAAAAATATAGCTGCCATCTCCCTATCTCTGAGTAAACTTCAATGAGTCATTAACGTATCAATAAGTATTAAATTAAATGTATCATGGGAATCCTTACAGTGATATATTGGGTAACCGGCAAGGGAGACTTGGTTTTAACAGAACGTCTATAATTGTTAATAGAGAGCAAAACAACAGTAGAATTAAACCAATATTAAAAGATTTGCAAAGCTTACAAGATAACAAGATACGACGTTCTTAGAACAACTGTATGTAAATGAAGAAAATTTAAATTTTCTGGATAATTTAAGGCTGTGGAATAAATGACATGGCATGATTAGGGCACAGGTTTTACATTTAGGAGGTTGGCAAGGATATGAGCCTGCAACAGGATGAGGAAAATTGGAAGGAGATAGCTTGCGGCGAAATACACTTTTAAGGTTAGGGGTTGTTCTAAAAGCAGAGCGGGGTACAACTTTAGAAAGAATATCACTTATAAATGAATGCGTTAATAAAGTATAATGACATTCTTTCAAAATAAGTCTGATGCTCTCAATTCCAGGCAAGTAAGTAGTAACAAGGTATTAAGTTTATTGGAAGTTTTAGGTTTGCATTGGAATTTTTTGTTCGCTGGGATGATAACAGGATTGTAAAAAGTAGGAAGGATATTTTTGATCTTGGAACTTTTGAGCTGTGTTTTTAATACCAGATGAGTCAGCCGCCCCTACCTTTTCTGAAAGATAGGCCACCCTTTAAGCGCAATTGACTTTTAAATCCATGTTCTTCGCTTACCAACTATTAATTTACGGTTTTACATAGAAGAAAGCTCAACATTCAGAGGAAAAGGGTTTAAGGGACACAAGATACTCCCCCACTAAAGTACAACTCAAAAACTTACGACTCGTTTACCGGGAGCTCATTCCGGGTTTCCAGCCGATTTTAGAAACTTTTACATTACATTACACATAGCCATGCAACTGAGTAACGCCTCTGATAAAATGAACCTATAATACGTGTCCAATGTCGAAATCAATTAAAAATAAAATTGCGGAATTTTGTAATTAGAGATGGGAAGGCTACGACAAATTAAAGGCAAGTCTACATTCCCATTGCTTTGGTTTATTTGCGGACGCTCTGTGGATACAGTATAGTCAAGACCCACAGATTATTAGATAAAGGTTTATTTAAATTTTTGTGTCAACTACGACAGGTACATCTCAAATAACATACATAATTGTTTATGCCATTTAAAAATCATGTTAAAAGTTCCAAGAAAAGATTAAAACTGACTATATCATACAAGCAAAATATGGTGGTGTACAGACGTATGCCATACAAGATCTAAGCTTGAACCGAGAATGTGCTATCAATCAAACGTCCAAGTGGGTGGGTCGAATTATGATCGCTCTGCTTTAGGTTAGTTACCAATAACACGGGTTCGGATCCATTTTCCCATTAAGACTTGGAAATCGATTTCATAATACTGCAATTTTAAAGAGTCCCCGAGTTTTTAACGGAGTTGTAATTATAATATTTATTGGTTGTATAAATTTTGTCATGGAAAATAATACCTGAGCATAACGTAAATTTCTGATTACTAGCAGGTATGGTAAAAATGACATCTTTCTGTCCCAATTGATCGGCATTACATCGCAAAGTGATATTTTGAATATCGACTGCCTTCACTCACACAGTTGTGTGTCCTTCGCTAGGCATTCTTATGCTTATTATCTACGGAGAGGCGAGAGTGAATGCACAACGTCACTTGCAAGGATGTCCACTGTTAGAGATGCACCAGCGACATAAGGTATTAATGCGGGCGCTGTTTAGAATGTCATACTAGTACAAAGGAGTTGCACAAGAGGTCAGCATTAGCCAGTCTTCTGTGGTGCGGCACTGCATGCTAATAGGTTTCACTCGTTATCACTTGCACCTACACCAGGTACTCCACGGGAGAGATTTCGGAGCTCGTGTGTTCTGTGAACGGATGCTAGGGGTCAAGTGGCAAACGATTTGGGGTTTATGTGCAAAATCCTGTTTTCTGATGAATCGAGATTCCACAACAAAGGAACCGTAAATAGTCATAAAATGCATTAATCAAGTGATGATACGAGGTGGTATCCACAATATTCGGGACTGCCATCTCGACAGTAGTTGCAGTAGAGTTTTGTACCGCTAGGTGACAACACTAGCACATCTGATGAGTGAGCGTTTAAAGTTTCGTGCAGCTGGGTAGATGTGTTGAGATTCTATCGTACTTTTCATGATAGTGTGTGGCCATTTTACGATGGATCCAAGATTAGAGCAGAGAGTGTGCATCAAATTCTCGGGGAAAATGCTACGGAGACGATTCATTAAGTATTTGGGGGACAAAGCATGAGCCGTACACATGTGTTTCAGTGGCATGCTCGGTTAAGGCCGGCCGTACAGCTATTGAAGACGATGCTCACACCAGTAGGTCCGTCAGCTGCACAACGCCTGACAGTGTTGTCGAAGTTCAACACCTCGTTCGAGAGGATCGACGTCGAACCATTGAAGACCTTGCTTATGAGGTGGGATTTGTTATGGGATATGACGACTTTTAACTCATGAGTTGGGCATGATCGTGTCAAGGATCCTGACTGCTGATCAGAAGGCGCAGTGTGTTGAAGTTTGCACGGAACTTCGTCAGGCCGTGTCCGATGACCCAACCTTCTTGTCCAGGGTCATCACCGGCGACGAGAGCTGGATGTACGCTTATGACTCTGAGACAGAACAACAATCCTCCCTGTGGAAGAGCCCGAACTCACCAAGAACAAAAAGAAGCGAGACACGTGAACAGCAAAGTTAAGAGCATACTCCTCGTTTTCTTTGATACCAAGGGAATTGTGCACAAAGAATTCGTCCCACCAAATGAAATAGTGAATTCCACGTACTACTATGACGTTTTGCGTCGGTTCCGTGAAAATGTGCGGAGACGACGGCCCAAACTGCGGCGACAAGGGAACTGGCTGTTGCATCACGATAGTGCTCCCTGTCACAATTCCTTGTTCACCAGGAGATTTTTGACGAAAAACAACATGACGGTTGTCCCCCACCCACCGTACTCGCCTGATTTGGCACTCTGAACTTCGTTCTGTTCCCCAAACTGAAAATCAAGTTGAAAGGACGTCGGTTCGACACAATTGAGAGGGTTCAAGGAGAAACGCTGTGTGTGCTAAACACCCTCAAAGAACATGACTTCCAAGATGCACTTGGAAAATGGCACAATCGCTGGGACTGGTGTATACGTGTGGAACGAAACTACTTCGAGGATGACAGCGGTCATTAGTCCCAAAGTAAGTTTTTAACCAGATAGCAGCACCAGTCCTGAATATTCTGGATACCATCTCGTATGCATTAATGAAGTGATATGTTCACTGGACCATGGAGACAGCAATCCTAGTATAGTAGGGAGTGAATGTCTGGTGTAGAATCTTGGGAGACCATCTTATGGAATCATTTTTGTTTGAGGGGCACCTGAAGGAGCAGCTACCTGCAACTTCTCCGCATTGAGCTCCCACTGATACTTGAGAATGTACTACTGGAGGAGCGAAAAACGATGTGATTTCAACACGACGGTGCTCCACCGCACAGGTCTGCAATCACATCCTTGTCATTGGATAGGAAGACAAGAACCAGTCTCCTGACCAGCCGGATCACCAGATCTAACCCCCTTGTCTTCTTCCTCTGGGGTTTTTAAAGCTACAAGTTTATCCAGAGAGTACGTTGTCCTGTAGATAGATCCATACCTGTCATATTACACCGAGTCAAAAGTTCCATGCCATAGCATTTGCATTAACCATGAAAGTCAGCAGTGCGAGCACTTAATAAAAAAGTCCTGTTTGGGCAATCGGCTATTTCAAATGTGTATAGTAATTATTCTATCTTCATCACTTGTACCTATATTGCGTTTAAACATATCGTGTTTCTTTGTAGCTTATCAGCTACAAAGAAACACTAAACAATAACAAAATATTAAGTACAAATAAAAAGAGAAACAATTGCAAAGTAAAACGATCATTATGAATATTACAACACATTAAAAAGTAAGTGCGCAAAAGTGACTCCATCCATCTTTACTGCAGACGGGCTATCTACGAACCACACACTCGTTCCAACTGAGCTACTCGTATTTAGGAACATGTGGGTTTGACATCCAAATATCAAGCATTTGCTTGTCACAGTATACATTTTCAGTTGTGCAAACATTTCGTTGATATCATCTGTCTATTTACGAGTGCATTAAAGAACGCTACTATAACAACTACCATATTATTAATCGTTTCGCTGAGTGTGCAACCAGAGATATCTATGTTGTAGATGCCATTGGGACCGGTGTTTTTATGTTAGAGTATAAATTGCGGATTGCATAAAACTGCGAAAGCAGGGGCAGCTGACTTACACGTAGGTGTGAAGAGATGAGAAGTTGTTACGAAAACGATGACCACGGAATGAAAGAGAAAAAGGAATGCAGGGGGGTGGCAGCTATCAAAATGAAGATATTGTTATAAATTGGCTGGCTTAATGTGCACGGACGTAAGAAAGGAGCCACTGCATAAAGAACTAAATATTGCAGTTAAGATTGGTAAGGAACTGATCGAGAGGTTCTCAGCTATGGGTCCAAAGCACAAATATATCTCAACCTTAATAACTGTACCAGAGATTCTGACTTAAGAGATCCCTTCTCTAAGGGAACAATAAAAAGATTGGCACAAGACGATTGTAGGTAAAAATTATTATCACAACTAAAAGTCTAGCGAGTGAGAAACAGATCAGCCAGATGACAAATTAAACCTGTGGATGGGGTATGAGGAGGTGCTCGAGAGTTCAAGAAGCTTGGTCTCTGCATAGCAGAAATAAGTGGGTGATTCGTGTAAAAATAATTGAACGGTGCATTGCGGAAGTTACTGATGCCATGGAAAGGATTAAAGTTATAGAAATAAAGTGGTTGTCTTATTATCCGACAATGCTCCTTAAATTAGAGCTGCAGCCTTGCGTTTGGCTGCCGTTTGTAGCAGGTTCTACATCCATTGCGTTGGGTATGTTTATAAACAGGATAAAGCTTTTACGAAAAGTGTACAGAATTAATGCCATTACTGTACTTTTATTTAACTTTAATGCACATGTTGCTTCTATTTTATATCGATCTAAGTATGAATATGACAAAATTATAAATTATTTTCTTATTTAAAATTTGTATTTATATATAATTAATAACAGAGAGCATAATTATTAAACTTTAAAGGCGTACTTTTCCGTAAAATAAAGCATAAAGGCACCTGCCCAAGTTTCTACATAATATTAATGCGTCAGCTAGTAAATGAATATCATTCATCGTAGGTGTTTGGTGCAGGATAGTAAACATGCCTAGAGTCCACTCAGTGCTGCCATGTCATTCGCGGATCTGTGAGAAGCAAATTCTCAACACCCACAACATTTTCATCTATCACGGCCGGCTAGGTCTTGCTTTATCTTTCAAAGAGGTCCTGTATCGGCAAAATTCTGCAAAGTGCCAATTTGCTTATTTACGGACGCTCTTTAACATCTCAGGTCATCATTAAAATGTTTCAATGTATTACATTACCTTCGATATTCAATATTTGTTTTTACTACCTTCATTTGTCTTCTTGTCCTGGAAGAACTTCGAAGTTCAAAACATAGCGAGAGATAATCGTGTATATCTAAGTGTTTTATTCTTTTTCTTCGTTAGCTATTGTTATTTTAGTTACTTTGTTCATAATGTTTCTTTATTTTTCACTTTGTGTGTGTGTGTGTGTGTGTGTGTGTGTGTGTACACAACACAAGGTGTCAAACCTCAATGGAAGGAACAAGAGGACCCAGAACTATGTAGTAGATGTTTCTAACCCAGCAGAGTTTTGAAACTGTGAGTTACTTTAACACTTAACATGTGGGAACCTCAATTTTCAATATAAATGACCCATTATTTCAGATGCTATAGAATAGTGCCCAATGAAATTTTGACACTTTGTTCAGCTTTGTACTAGAGTTATAAGAAACCCTTTATTGCATATGATTTTAATAGAAAAAAAACTCGCTTATTTTTATTTCAAAGTATGTGGTTTCAGAAAAATATTATAGCTCCCTCATGATGTAATATTTATTATTCCAGTATAGTATGTTTGTCAGACACAAAAATTAGAAGAAAATAGCTTGCATATTTTATGAAATATAACAATTTTAAATGGGTAGAACAGCAACAAAAATTTAACATATCAGTATGCGATAGAGAGGTGGGCGATTAATTACTTTCACCGAAGTCGGCATACGATAATGTGTAAAAATGCCAAATTTTATTTTGCAGACATTTTTTTCCATTGGAGGGTTGTGTGATTGAACATTGGTAATCGGCATGCGAATTTCTCATAAATGACATTTAAATAATTCCGCACTAATAAACTTTGTCGTTATGCTTTAAGACTATAATTATATAAGCTGTATTCATGTTTCTCTCATTTTCAAGCTTTAACACCATAAACTGTATTTTTCATCTCAAGGACATCTTTTAAGAGTCATGATAATTTTCGTGCTGAACTTCAACAGAATACAAGATGAGTTCTGAAAAACTTTACTGTCTATCCAAATGAAAATTTTACCTCTTATTTCGAAATAAAATCTAAATTATGAACTGTTTTAAAAGTTTGTCTAACCTTAATGTTATCACTCTGTAATTTTAATTGACCAGAAAAATATCAACGTTTAACATTTTTAAATCAATCTAGAAGCACGTTACTTAACATTGCTGGTGATATAATATGTAACTTGAAGCAAAAACGTTTTTAAGATATTTTCATATAGTGTCATTATGTTTTAAGTAAATTTCAAATCCCACACACACATCCAGAACTCCTTCCATCTACACACAAGCTAAAAACGTTCATAAGCTATATAGAGCAATGCTTTTTGCACATGTACACAAGAATCCATAGCTTTCTTACACAATTTTTAACAAAAGCACATCTAAAGTTAAAATTATGCAAGTTACGGCACAAAACAGAAAATAAATACCTGTGTTGTGAAACAGCATGGCGGCCATATTTGAATTTCCACTTAAACAATTTCAATTCCCCAAACAAACCAAAAGTATATATGGGAGTATGTAAATTATGTAGTTTCAAATGCATAAAATAAAAAAAATAATTTTTGACTCAAAATCTGGAAGCAGAAAAACGGGGTGTGGCAGAAATGCTGCCATATTTAAATGCAGCAAGGACACAAAAACTATGCATGGCATAATCTGCAACTGTATACTTTCATAAAACCAAAAATGGATAATTTTTACCCAAAGTACCTAACAAGTGTCCGTGAGCTTTGTTTTCTTTTCAGTTTTTTTTTTTTTGAGTAGTGTTTAACGCCAGTTTTTTTACTACTGAGGCACCACAGGCGTGAACACTGATGATATATGAGATGAAATGATAAATTGGGAAAGGAATTTTTAAGGAAAGAAACGTTCCAGGCCTAAGTTTAGGTACCTCCCTGGTATTTGCCATTTATGAGGACTGAGGAAAACCTGGAAAAACCTTAGTCAGGGAGGATGGTCCTGATGGGATTCGAACCCTAGACCTTCCGCTCACGAGTCCGCGCCTTAGCGACCTCGGCCATCCGTAGCGGTTTTTGAGTTATTGAATATAAAAAAAGAAACATTTAATGAAAAACGTTAATTAAATCCGTGATGCATTAAAAGTAAATATTTATCCTATAAGAAATAGCATTGATTCTAAAGTAGATATTGACGATTAAGATCTGAACGAGATGTACAGAATCAACAAAACACACAGTTAACTACAGTTTAAGATGCTGAAATTCAACGTATTTATGAAAATGCTTTGTATTTGTTGTATCAATATGCCACCATGCATGTAAAAACCCCTTGCAACATTTAACTGTATTCTTTTATTGCCTATTGCCCATTTCCTGTTTCTTGAGAGCATGCGCTACTTATGATGTTTGTAACTTCCGTTCGCTAGCTATAATTTTCAGTATTAGATTATCAGAATAGGTTGATTACATATGAGTATTGAATAGGGGAATGGGAGATAAAATACTAATATTAATTGCTTCTATCACTAATATTACTAGTTCTGTCACTCTTCCCTTGTATATTTACCTCCACGTTTCTGTTATTCTCTAACCAGGTACCTTACGAGGCGGTTTGAAAAGTTCTCCTCCCAAAAATTAGGATTGAGATTTTAACTTGCATGTTATTTTTAAATATCAACACAGTGTCCCTTAATGCATTTATTCTAGCGATGTTTCAATATCATTATCAGTATCTAAAGTGGTTTTTCGGAAGATATGCAATCGCCTCTTGATTTTATGATAAAGGTTGACCAGTGAGACCAAGTTTGATCTTTGGGAACAGAGGGGGCTAAATCTGGGAGATTCAAATCTTTTAGTTTTTTCATTGCTAGGACAATTTTGTGATCACATTAATAGTCTTAATTAAAAAAATCAACAAAATCAACCGAATCTTTTCTCATTAATCGTGTAATTTAATTGTTTTAAAGGCTTATAAAACTACTTTTCGATTAATAATAAATAACTGAAATTACTTTAGATTTTTCACATTTTATCTTCTTTGACACTGAAAAACGGGGCTATGTCCACCGTTTGATCAAAGACCCAAGTCTTGTCTGTTGCACGTAATTCTTCATATGATATACATTTGTTCCATGAACTTCCTTACTGTTGCCCTTTTGGACGTTCTTCATATAGTTAAACTTCAAGGCTTATATGATCATAATTCAGTTAATCGTTGAAAATTAATAGTCTCCATAAACCTTGATAAATTCGGTTTAATTTACTTTTGCGTTAAGCTTTTATCGCTGCACGATGCTCATTTGATCTATTTTATGGAATACCCACAACGCGTCTACTTTAAGTTAACTACTTAAAACATACAGCGTAACACATATCTTGCCAATTGCTTAGGAACATATGATCGAGGCTGACAACATTTTAGGACGCTTGGGCGTATTGCGGTTGTACCCATGAAAAAAGTTTTGAAATTTGCTTCAAATTTCCATCAATCCTACCTATTAGGTACCAAAAAACAATGAAAAACGCCCTAACGGCCGCGATTTATGTTTTTTTCCTCAAAGAAACTAGGTATATGCCATTAAAATAAATTAATAGATTAGATATCGGGGGAGGGGATTTGTTGTGAGTTTTAAAAACAAATCCTCTAGCATGTCAGTCTTAAGGCTTATTGTGCTACCCCGTTGGTGCCTTCATTGTTTACCAAAATCCGTTCCTTGTAAAAATTGCAGTATTTTGGTTCCAATGTTCCAAACCTTTATCAGATCTTCCCTGGTTATACATAGAACGAGTCTCTTTCTTTCCAGGATTGGACACTAAACAGGTTATGCGAGGCAGATTTCTCGTCTTGTTTCCAAATTCTGCAAGTGGGTTCATCCTTATAGAGACCAACTTTTCGTAGGTGTTTCTTGAAGTAACCATGTTCATGGTTAACGCAATTGCTTTTCTTAGTTCTCTTCTGTCCAAATGAAGAAGGGGCGAGGATAGATTCTTGCTAGAGCCTACGATGAATTTCCTAGTTTGAATCTGTCCAGGATAGGTTTGCACCTTAGTTGATGCTTATCCCCAATCCATGTTTTGAGTGCAATCTTGCAGCATGAGTACTGGATTCCGACCGCGGGCTCAGGGCCAAAAAAGGATGTGTCAGCTCCCCTTTTTGCCAGCTGATCTGCCATTTCATTCCCATAAATGTCCTGATGCCCCTGCATCCACCGCAGTTCTAGCCTGTTGCAGGATGCCACAGTAAACAGGACATTTTTTGACATTCCCATACCAGTGTAGATCACACCTGGTGAGAGGAAAGTGTTTTTAGTGCATTTTGACTATCAGAGAGGATGAGAATTCGTTTTGGTGATAACCCTTCTCCAGTAGGCGCAGTTCAGGATGGCATAAATCTCTGCCTGAAAAACTTACAATGTTTAATGTTTGCAAAGGCTTGTACTGAGATAGTCCTTGGAAATGCACCCGATTGTAGCCCTTTGCGGGATCTATCAGTGTACCAATAAGTTGATTACCTTCTTGTTTTGGCCTAGTCCCTTCCATTCAATAGCCTGTAGATCCGAGAGTAACTCTAAATGGAGGGAAATTACAGTATTGAGTACTCATTAGGTCTGACCTCATCCTCAGTTCTGGAATATCCAGGAAATCTACGATGGAAGTATGTCCGGTTATAGCAAAATTACTCCAATTTCCTGTGTGTACCAAGCGATGAGCCGTGAGGGAGGCCTAACATATTCTCCCATGCGATGGTTGCGTGTTTCTGAAGGCCTCTATAACACAAAGACACGCTAATATATGTAGCTTAGTAAACTTACCTGCTATAGTAATTTTTAAAGTTGTCCGGCACCAAACAATGGCGCCATAAGATTTCTGGCACCTAACTATAGCAACATAAAACCAACGACTAATATGTGGTTTAACGTCCCAGGTGGGTCCGATAGTGCGCCTGATAGTTATGAGAACCCACCTGGCTCTGCGGAGATTATTATTAATATAATTGTTCCAGGTTAGTTTCTTATCCAATTCAACACCTAGATATTTGACTGACTCAGAATACTCCAGGGTTGTGTTACCAAGCTCAATAGTACCTAAGCCCTTGAGATTCCTCCTGCTGTTTTACTAGGATTAAATAAATTAAAAAATAGTTTGCGAAAATCAGTGAAATCCCATTATTACGAGTGGGGTTTATCTGAAACCCAACATTTAAAAATCGCTCTAGCGACACCAATTTTTATCCTAACGAAACTCGGTACATACCATTTACATAAAATAAGATAATTAGTTTGTGAAAATCAAAGAAATCGAGCAATTAGACAGTTTATCTGAAAACCAAAATTTAAAAATCGCTCTAGCGGCGCGAATATTTTTAACAAAATTCTATACACACTGTTTAAATAAAACAAGAAAAACAGTTTCTGAAAATTAGGAAAATCGGACCTTTAGGAATAGGGGAATACTTGAAAGCCTAAATTTAAAATGCCCGCTTGCGTTTTAATTTTCTATTGTTTTAAAATAAAAGGACAAATTAATTCAACACGAAACTTTATTTAAACGTTGCATATGTTTTATATCTAACAAAAGCATCGCCATGAAGGTGGCAAATATGAAATATTAATCTAATATGCGTTTGAGAATTATATTTGCATGTAACAGCGCTCTGTAATAGCATTCAGAAAACGTTTGAGTTGCATGTTTTTACTACAATAACAATTAAATTTAAAAGTCAATGAAAATAGATTAAACTTTCGATTGTATGTTGTTGATTGTCTATATTTGCTTAGTACAATGTAATTGTTTCTGAATGATAACATGTTTTTGTTTTATTGAAACAAGTGAACATCATCTTAAAAACACAATGTAACTCGAAGCTCCCTGTATTTCTCTATTTTAGTGAAAGTAAAGATACCATGGTTCAGTTCATAAACATGGTTACATTTAAAAATGTTTAAAAATACCCACACAGTATAACTTTATAAACGGTTATATATTTTATTTTATTATTATTATTATTATTATTATTATTATTATTATTATTATTATTATTATTATTATAAAAATGGGACTTCTATTTTATAATACTTATAGATTTGCAAGAATTTCGATTTTGTTCCCCTTGCTTTTGAAAATTACAGTAATTTCACTACAAACTTATTTTGAGTGATTTTTAAGGAGAAAAACAAAAAATCATAGTTAAGTTACGTATTATAATGCAGTTTTTCTTTTATTAATTAGCTTTAGAGTTTGTCATGCTAATTAACAAACAGCAATGCCATAACTTATTTCATTAATTAATAAGGCTATAATTTAGATTTTATATTCTTTCTTTAAAGTTGCTCTACTTGCTAAGGAATTCGCTTAGTTTACGCAGCTCCTGCGCGACGGGCTTTTATCACTGTACTATCCATTTTATGGAATACAATCAGTCTACTTTGAGTACATTGTTTAAAACATCGAGATAGATGTAGTGTTAACACATATCTTGCCAAATGCTGCGCGCACTGTCGTGCATCTCTCTGGCTTACCCTTTCTGGTTAGAGGTCATTCAAGAGACAAGATGTTAACTCTGCTGGAGCGGAGCATATCTGGCCACGTCTGAGTGGAAGCTTGCTGGATCTATTGCGCCGCTTTCACTCTAGGCATACATAACATAAGAGCAACTGTTACCTCATCGCCGCAGTGTGAGATAACTTTTGTTGTTCAGTGAAAGTAACTCCGCCGCGACTCGAATGGTCTGCTAACATTTTCCTGTGTCTAGCCTTGCGTTCAATATTTGCACATTACCTGCTTAATACGCTTCTAGCTATTTATTTATCACCAACTTCCATCTTTCTTTATGATGACGTTTCTCCCGTCCAATAAAGACTGAAAACATCTTCCCCGAGGCCTGTACGAGTTTAGAACATGTTCATCTTAATTGTCACATTATATATACTTGCAAAACACTACCACTTTGCCAAAAGTTAGGTATGCCTAAGGCCAAGATAATGAAACATTAAAAAATGACTGGGAATATTTCAACTGTATGGAAACCTCCGGCTATCTTCTACGAGAATTGAACGGATCCACTGCCAAAAGGAAGTGCAAATACTATTTACGATAGCCCCAGTGTCGGCTCGTAGCCCTTATAGAAGTGTGGGCTAGGGACACACCCAAATGGCATGGAGGAAAGGTCTCTTTTATCAAGACTTATATTCCTCCTCGACATTCTCTCATAACTATAGCGCCATCGTATGTTTGTGTTATGAACTTCTCGTTTATATACAGCTCTTCTAATTCAGTTGTTAAAATACGCCTTAAGCCTTTTGCAGTCAATTCTGTGAATCTTTCAAGCGGCTTATTCCCATTACGTATCGTAATATAACAACAAATTGTAACATGCATGCATTATCTGTTGTTTCGTCGGCCTGTACAGAAACGAAATTTGCCCATTTTTTTTTTCATTTCTAATCTTATTCCTATTGACAAGATAGTTTCTTATTTCATACTCTGTTAGCCAAGATGTTTTTTTTTTCAAACTATAAAAGAAACTTAAAGTGCCGCCTTGCAGAATAAGCTCCTATAGCTTACGGTTGATGAGGTCCAAATCGTTCCACTTCCAACTTAACAGTTAAACTTACACGTGAAAATGGAGTTTTCAATTAAAGGTCTACTTTATACATTGCCACAAAAGAGATACGTTTTTTTTTTTAACTTAACAGTGACACCGTGAAAATTAAACTTTCTACTGACAAACAGCGAGGAAGCCACCCAATTTCAAACAAAGTGCGAAAACTACCCGTAGTCAGTTATGCGTGGTGTCAGTAACCCCTCAATATCTGGTTTCTAAGAAAAGAGAATAGCTAGCGATGGCCAAAGAGAACGAAGAAATTAGCAGCAGAGAGGCTAACCCATCTTGGAGGAAGACAAACACAAGTTCTTGTAAATCTTTGCTAGCTCATGAAGTCATAAGTTTAAAGCGTAAACTTTTCCGAGCTAGCCGTGAGCCTCCCTCGCTAACGGACGACCCGCATGCTACCGCTACTAATAGAGAAGGAAAGCGCTTATTGCTTAAGATGCAATTAAGAACTAATCGGTTATACATGCTGTTTTCATGCATTTTATATTTTAAAAGTTGACTAGGAGAAGAGAAAATGGTAAATAATTATAGCATATTTTTTGGGGAGCTCTTTCTGGCCCTTATTGGAGGCCGCCTCTGGACAGCTCTCAGTTTATGAAAGTGGAGCTCATTAATTTCTAAATGACTTTCATATTTATACTAATAGCGTAACAATTCTTCAAAGCAAAACGATAATTTCATCATTCAGCATCTTGTAAGACTAGTAGATTTGCTGAACTATGAAACTGTGACGTGGTTACGGTAATGCTACGCAACTGGGTAGAAACTTCTGAAACGCAATACGTCATTTGTAGTATGCTCTAACGTCTTAGCCACATAATTTAATCCTTGGTCACTTGCTTGCTTAGAAACAGAAATAATGTCCAAGCTAAAAGAAAAGCGAGTTAGTGCTAGAAGCAGTAAAAGAAGTACATTTCTTGAAAGAAATGATCGATCAGAAAACCGTCCCAATGTGCACTTAGGTGCTGAAAAGCACAACTTCTGTATGACGCTACACAAACTTACACAAATGAATTATTTAAAAAGATAGAATGACTCAGAATAAATTGTCAAATAAAAGACAATGTCAGCACTGAAATAAATGTTCTAAACGAAGGCGGTATAAAAATGCTCTGCTTAACCTTAAAGTCCATGAAAGTAGTGGTTTTTAATTTCGTATGAAATATAAAAGCATTGTTTCAAATAGTATGTAATTAATATAGCGTTCTAAAGCAAAAGTGTTCACTATATTCCGTAATAGAGAATACAATTTAATATTGTGAAATGATAAAGCTTTTTGTAAATAATGGCTTAATGCCAAAGGAAATTCATTCCTAACTTATGAAAATTTACAGGACTCTTTGTTTTCAACCGTCAAAAACAGGCAGCTGAATATAAGTCAGCCTTAGAGATGATCACATGAAGACGTCCACAAAGCGTAACAGCAGCAGAGTTAGGCCAATCAATGATATGGTATTTGATGACTGGCAGTTAAAAGTTGCTAAGGCTTATATTTACATGAAGAATTATAAATTAAAAAGTTTTGCTGGCTAACAGTAGAGAAAAAACGCTTCCTTATGAAAGACGGACCAAGAAAACGCAAGAGTTAACGGAAAGGTTTTCTTAACTTTTCAACATAGTCACCTTGTAAATAAATACATGTAGTTAACGGCTTCACAGCTTTTTAATAAAATAAGCTTTTCCAGCTGTGAAAAATAAGCGCCTGTCTCATCTTCACCTCATTATTTGATGTGAATCTTTATCCACCAAGCCATTTCTTCAGATTTGGGAAGTAATCGCTGGGAGCCAAATCCGGTGAATACGGCAGATGTGGAAAGCACTTAGAAGCAAAGACCATGCAGTTTTGCAGCAAAAATCCCAGACGCGTGTGAGGGCGCATTATGTAATGAAAGAGAACTTTCTTTTCCGCAAAGTGTGGACGTTTAGCCTGAATAGCATCCTTCAGTCAGTCCAGTAGTGAAGCGAAATACTTCCCTGTGATGGTTCTGCCCTTCTGGAGGTAGTCAAGACTTTTCCTGCAGATGAAACCGTTTTTGCTTTCTTTGGTGCACTTTCACCTGTTACCACCCACTGCTTAGACTGCTCCTTCGTGATGAATCCATATTTCACCTAGTTATTAAACGTTGGAGAAACTCGCTGTAATTGCGTTTAAACAAGTCTAAACACTCTTACGAAATGTCATTCGGATACTGTTTAGTCTATTGTTAACAAACACGACACCCATCATACCCAAAACTTTCATGTAAAATGTAAAGGACGCGGCCTATTGATATCTCAATGTCAAGCACTTTGCATAACTTCAATGGGCGATCTTTGAGTACCGTCGCAAACGAAAGGGGAGAATATTTTAATGTTGCATCTAACTCCTTTTGTATTTCTGTTGATGCTAAACACTTCAAAGCAAAGTACATATTCCACTTTTACTATATGTAGAAAATGTTAACACTAGTTTGTTTACACGATCATCACAAACAAGTTACTACACTTAGTGTTCAAAACTTTACAGCTCGTCATCTAAAGAGTGATCCTTCACAACTGTTACATCCGAGAGTCAGACTGAAAACTCTTAGAACACCCCTCATAGAAAGTGTCTTTCAAATTGTCACTAAGTTGGAAAATAAATAGTTTGTGTACATATAAATTAACCCCTATTAAGTTTGATGGTTAAATCACAAGCCAGAATCATAAGTACTCAGAGCTGAGTGCACTTTTAGATCATGAACTACTTCTATCATTACAGTTCTCTTAATTTTCAAAATATACACGCCATAGTTGTTTTAGCTTCATGATTAATGCAGACGAAAATTAAATACATCTTGTTACTCGCATGTAGCAGTTAGACCTCAAGGTTGTGAATGTTCTCTCTGAGGCAAACAAAAAGTCTGTGATTTAAAGCAAATGCATGTCTGGCTTTTCTGAATCATCAGCATTCGGAATAAACTCATTGCTGGAAAACTCCTATTCATAATAGCCTGAAACTGCAGTGTGTGCTTCTATCAACATAAAGAAGACGTTCTAGACAGCCAGAGAAATGCTTCTAACCAATTCCATCAATGACACGAAGCATGCTCATTTACTGGCACTTCTTCCATGGGTATCATTGTAACAGCTGAAGTGTTTAGAACATTCCTGATAATTATGCAGAATAAAAGTATAGAAAGTTGGAGAGGAGGTGTAACCCATTTTTCTCAATACTCCCTCTTTGAAATTAACCATGTTAACCATTCCTTAATGTTTTTAATGTATTTATTTCTTCGTGTACTTACCCTGGCAAGAGTTAGGCCACCTTCTCGTTCACTTTTACCAGGTGAATGAAACCAGAGAAAATACAAAATGCATTATATGTGGCTATAATAAATAAAACAAAAAAGCCGAATTAAAGATATAAGCTGCTTGTAAATATTACATATTTTTAATATAGTTAGATAAAAGTTTCTTTAATATAAGGGAGGAAGAAGGAGAGGGAAGAGGATTTTTTTTTTTTTTTTTTTAATTTACGAACGCTGTTTTAACATTTCAGGTCATCAGCGTCCCATTCAAATCAAGGCGTGAAACGGCTGAAAGGCCTCTTCTTTCAGGCTTGAGGTCTTTTTACGTGCCGTAAATGTACGACTCGGGACCCACGGCTTTACTTCCCTTCCGAAGGAAGCCATACTTCGGATTTTTACGCCCCAAAAAATTCAGCCATTGGTGAATTGAACCCGTGATCTTGCGTCTACGAGGCAAGTATAGTTACCACTAGACCACCAGCATTGCGGAGGAAAAGAAGCGAGAGACTACTATTGTGACACTTAGAGTTGAGATGACAATCTAATCTACGTTTAAATTGCTTTATTATCTGACAGTCTATGACTTCAGAAGGAAGGGAGTTCCAGATTCTGATAACTGACACGCTGAATGCGGTTGAGTAGAAATGTGTTCGTTAACGAGGGATAGACAGTAAAATCATATTCCGGGTTTGAGCTAGGGACAGATATACAAGCGAGAGGCAACACACTGAGGGGTGAAGGTGTACGGAGGATTTTGAACAGGAACGCAAGGGTGTCACGTGATCTTTCAAATTTTTACTTAGCTTACTCTCAAAAGTAGCATGTTGTATCCTTTTTTCCCCGAGTTCTTCGTACTAGTTCCTTAGCCGAAACCACAAGTCAAAGAAACCCTCTCGTAAGACATTGTAAAATGCGGTGTAATGATATGAAAAATAGAGAAATGGTATACTATCAGTAGGGAAAATTTGTAAAATATCCTAAGAGATGGTAAAAGGAATAGGATATGGGGTAATGACATAAAAGACATAACAAGATTTACTATCTGTTGCAGTAACAGCTAAAAAATAAAAACAATCCGACAAATGATCAGGGGCATCTATGCAAGTACATAACCGTTAAGACCCATTGCAGTGCGGGTAAATGTGTGGCAACTGCGCTCAATTAATGAGGCCATTTTGCTGCACTTAAAACTGTTGTCGTTCATGGAGGTCTAATGGTAACAAACTTGCCTCGTAGACCCAAGGTTGCAGGTTCAAACCTGGACAGGGTCCATGTACTGTTTAGTACATAATTTAGAAATACCTCCGAGACAAAAAATTCATCGACTGCTTCACGCCCTGAATTGAATGGAACGCTAATGACCAAAATGTTAGTAGCGTCCATAGGGGGAAAAAAAACCGCACTCGCACAATAATCGGAATGGACACCGATTAGAACTGGTCAACGGGTTTAACTGAATAGAAACTGAAGTGTAGTTTTAATCAAATATATAACTAGAATTTTTTGACAGTGACTTATTTTTTCAAAATTTAATGCTTTTTATCGCCTGTCTTGGAATGAATGAAATATATATTTACAGTTTTATTTTATATGTACTCATAGAAATGCGACCGCCACGGATGGGCGAAGTCGTTAAGGCGCGAACTCGTGAGCGGGAGATCTGGGGTTCGAATCCTGCCAGGACAGTCCTTCCTGACTGAGGTTTTTTCCAAGTTTTCAAACCTCATAAATGACAAATGCCGGGCAGGTACCCTAAACTTAGGTCTGGAACATTTCCTTCCTTAAAAAATCCTTTCACAATGTATCATTTCATTTCATGTATCATCAGCGCCCACCGCCTGTGGTGCCTCAGTAGTAAAAACGGGCATTAAACACTATTAAAAAAAATAGAAATGCGATGATCTGTTATGCTGAAAGTGAAAACAACCTTATTCATATTCAGACATGTTTATGTGTTGCATTGTTATGTATGCGGAGAACTAATTGAATTTGTAGTATGTCTGTTACCACAATATTTATTTCTCTTTTTAAGCATTGTGTAGTGTGTTTAATATATACCCTGCGATCAGTTTTGTTTTTCTCCAGAGTGTTTTACCTATGGACGAGTGTGGCGCTTCTTAGCAGGGTCTCGTGATTAGCGGGAGGGTAAAACAAACCAATCGTACACAATATACAAACCAAATTAAGAGACCCATTACTTACCAGATTATCAAATAGAATGTTGAAACTTCTCGCCTTCATTCCACACACATTTTTGGCATTTCTTTAGGAAATTACTCAATACTCCCTGTAATTCATTTTATAAATCCCACAATTTTCTGACGAATATTATCTTTGAGTTCTTATATGGTGTGAGGGATCGTCTGTACACGGCATTTTTTAATTTACCCCACAGATAATCGCAGGCTGCTAAATCGAGGGAGCGAGAGGGCCACAACTCCTTACCAATAATTCTTGTCTTATGGAAACACGTTGTGAACTGTTCTCATGCAATTATTCGCAATGAGAACGGTGGCAGAATCCTGTTAAAAATGCATGACCACGCTCTCTGTCGGTTAATTGTCTGAAAAAACGGGTTTAGCATGGTATTTACATATATAACAGAATCAACTGTATGCTTAAAAAAAAAAAAGAAACGAAAAAGAAAGAACGAAAGTAGTTCTATGATTTATTCACTGAGTTAACACAAGATACGCTGTGCCATTGTAAACACACGAGGCATAATACACTTTATGTATACAGTCGAATTAAGAAACGAACAAAACACACACTCGGGAACAGCTGCGCTACCACTGCAACAGTCAGCGAGGTAAACAGGTAAACCAAGTTGGTTTGCTACCCCCTCCCGGCAAGGCAAACGTGCGGGGGCGGCTCATACCAAAAAAACATGCCACGGGGAAAAGTATCACTGATCGCAATGTACGAGGTTAGGTCCATAAGTTCCCGGCCTGGACGATAAGAATTATCGCTTTCACAACATTCTTATCTGGTGTCATACCTTATCTTTTAAGTACATAAATTGCAGCTGTAACTTCCGCTCCGCTGTGTTCAGTTGTTCAGATATAGTTACATAAAGAAACCTTTATGGAGAAGATTGTGACATGTTCAAAGTGGAATTTTGAGGTGTTATTAAGTTCCTCACAAAAGAAGCACTTAACTACAAATGAAATTAAACAGCGATTGGACGGTGTATTTGGGGAAGCGTCGCTCTCATATTCTACCGTAAAAGAATTGGCCAAACTTTTTCGAATGGGTCGAGAAAGCATTGAAGACATAGAGCGTGCAGACCGGTTTTTGAAGGTGCTCACTCCTGAAAACATCGCTCTTGTTGAAGGAGAAATTATGCAATACCGGCGGCTCAAAGTTATAGAAATAGCAGCAAAGTTGGGCCTTTCTAAAACAACAGTCCTTCGAATTTTTCATGCAGATTTAAACTTGAATAAGGTTAGTGCAAGATGGGTGCTTAGACTTCTTTCCTCAGTCCAAAAGCAGCAACGAGTCATTTGTTTGTTTGTTTTTTGCCTTTCTTTAGCTGTTTGTGTTTAGTGCAAGTATTTCCGTTCAGTTTAAAGCTTTTAGTTGTATTTTAAATGCAAATTATCTCAAATAATTCTATTCGTTGTGATAGTTAACAATTTCCTTTGTTATTTTTGTATCAATTTGGCAGCGTTTATCCATGGCATTCGTTTTATGCAATAATACAGGCAGAAACTATTTTTGTTTAGCACAGGTTCCTCGAATGAACTACGCGTTGCCAGGAAACGGCTATGGAAAACCTTTCCGATTGCATCGCTGTTTCTCAGCTTCATGTGCAGTCGGTACTGGTGGTGTAGCGGTTACCATACTTGCATCCTATACCCAAGAACGCGGGTTCGAACCCGGCCAGGACCGATGGATTTTTTCGGGCGTAAAAATCCTAAGTATGGCTTCCTTGGGAAGGGAAGTAAAGCTGTGGGTCCCGTGTCGTACATTTACGGCACGAAAAAGAACCTCAAGCCTGAAAGAGATGCCTCTGAGCAAAATTTAGTGGCCGTTTCACGCCCATTGAATGGGACGCTGATGACCTGTGATGTTAAAGAGCGTCCATAAATAAATGAATCAATCAATCAAAGCTTCATGTAAATATTCACAGCGCGATTGCTGGAGTTATTAGCCGGCAGAGAGCGACTGCGCGCTGGGAGAAACGCTTAGGTGACCCGTAATTCAATTTACCTCACTATGTTTGAATTTTAAAGGAAGAGGTGGAAAAGACATTAAATCATTTCAAGGGAGCATAAAATTAGCAAATAACACCCAAACTGAATCAGAAGAAGGAAGCAGAATTAACCGAAGAAGAGAATAGTGGTAATCTTCGAGGGAAAGGAAGCAGATGAGAGAAGAAGTAGACCGAGAACAAGAGAAGGCGGAAAACATAAGGAATATATGGAAAAAGTAAAACAGAAAAAAAGAAGCACAGAAGTAACAAGCATCAAGGACGAATCTTTTATGAATGTACAGATAAAAGTTGAAATGTAGAAAAAGATGAAGGAAAAACGAAAGAGAAGAAAACTGCACAGTCAACACACCATGGGTATAGCTGCTGCTTGAGACCGGCAGCAACCTCATTGATGGCCAGGTTCTGTTGCCTGTAATTCCGGTAGGGAGCAGACCAGATACCGGTATTAGCAGAAATGGAGATTTTAGATCGTAAATTGTATTAAAATTGTACATATTAATTAACTGTATGAGTTATTAATTGTAAAAGTAAAGATATCTAAAAAGTGCATTGAGTGTGACGTGTAAACATTTATTGCTACTGGGTACCAATAGTTATAGTATTAGTATTGTTAGTTTTAAAATCTGTAGAAAGTGTATTATTAAACGTAAAAATTAATCTGGAATATTATATCCTGATATATAATCAAGTTATCAGGAAATAAGCATTGCGGAATAAAAATAAAATAAAAAACTAAAGCGGTTTCAATATTTAGGATCAATAATCCATGATCTGGAAGCTGATATGCTGATGAAGATCACAGAATACTTCAGTCAAGGGGTTCAATAAAAATGCTGAATGGGGCTTTATGGAGCAGCGGAGAAACAAAGAGAATTCTCTAAAAAGTCATAAAAAGTATGTTAACTAGTGGGGAATGAAAGGTGGACGTTAGTATAAAGGCAGAAAAATAAAATACAGACAGTGGAAATGGATGGAATTCCAAGAGAGGCCGGGATATCGTCGTTGAAAACAGAAGTGATAGGAGCACATCACTAGAACGACTAGAAAGAGTTGGCTCGGTCGCCTTCTGGAAGAAAGAAGCGTCAATGGTCGGGAGCATCATGGAAATCTTGTGTAGTCCAAATGATGCAACACTGCTGGAAGGGAACTGACAAAATCGCGAAGGATGGCGCCTGAGAAAACAAGAATAATAGCTTACAAACGGAAAAAATCCACAGCAGTAAAAATGTAAGTATATTTACATTTGCTTCATGGCTCCCACATATACAAAAATGTTAAGGTGAAAATTGTTTAATTTCTCCCGTAGAGGACTTGCATGCATCTGACGTCAAGGAATATGAAGTTTATTGGGGGCCGGAAACTTTTTCTGTGCGAAATTTTCAATCAAATAATCAATGTAGATTTTCAATGTCATCATCAGATCTTCTTCAAAAACAAGGGGGGGGGGTTGTATCTACCAGTTTTACTAATGACACAACGGAACTTGACCATAAGTGAGGGTTACTCTACTAATGACTGACAGCTTTCACGTTCTCCTTGGATTTTACTCTGTAGAGCCAATCCTTTCATCCAAGATCGAGATAGGAGTGTTCATAGTGATAACTAATTATTTTTTTTGTCCAAGGCTATCAGCAATCTTCCGACTTGCAGTGCTTGTATTCTATCAAGCCAGAAAACAGCAACAAGTCATGGAAGTTATCGAGATGACATAGGAGAAGCTCTCATAAATTCAAAAGGAATACCAATACTGAGCTCATTGAACTCAAAAGGAAAATTTTACTTACTGGATGAATTGCCTTTCAGAATACTGTGATCAGTGAATTGGGACATAGATGTAGCAGCAACAAGCTGAGGAAGTAGGCGTACTTTGAATCGCTGTTATGGATTTGTGACACACATGCCTTCACCTGCGACACTGCGAGTAAGGGAGAGTTCAAGATATACAGTGTAAGTCGGTATAAAACGCTAGGAAGTGCATTTTTCACAGTGAAAAAAAAAAACAACAATAAAAGGAAAGTATGAAGGATGGAAGCAACTTTCTCCTTGTTGACAATAGTGGAAATTCGGATGATAGGATTTAGGTGTTTACATACAACAAAGGAGAAGCGATGACAACAAGATTTTTTTTTTTAATGGGTGGAATCTTCAAGAATTGTAGTAAGCAACATACACATTCAAAACCGATCTGGATAGTTAGCTGGAAGAAAACCGTGAGATTCCTGTGTTCTACCTGCTTCCAAACAAGAAAGGAGAAAACTGTGCATTGTTCACATGAAGGGAATCCAGATTAAATAGTTATCTGTTGACTTTGAAAAGATAGCCATTCAAGTTTTCTAAAATAGAAATTTAAGTATCCACTGTCGTTAGCGATCTCTTCCCTGCACGGAAGTGTCCTGATTTTGGCTTGTGCGGAAATGTGTAGCACGCAAGTGTACCGAACCCAGTGAATACTCAATTACATATTATTACTGCAGAATGGTGTGTGCATATTTTGCATTTTTAATTGACATATGTTCCATTTTAACTCGAGTAATACCACATGCTAGCTTAATATGCACATTACATATACATTATAGTTGAACATTATAACAATGGCTTATCAAACCTAATCCTATTCTTGTGCCATAAACAAACGTTGTATATACCTGGTTGTATGCACAGAATATTAAGTTATAATTATTTTTCTAACTCTTTATTGCCAATACTTATGTGCTCTATGAGCTTTACGTGTAGACAATAGATATATCTAGAATACAATATAAATAAAAGTTTATTTTTGATATTTTCCCTTAATCTGCGTCCATTAAGTTAATAATACTTCAGTTATCTATGCAACATTATAGTTTTTTCTATATTTACAGAGCTCAGAAACTATTTCGAATGTTTTACCGTTAACTTACGTTTTGTGTTTATCCATTTTCCATACTTGCTAAGCTATAGCGTGTCCCATAACGTACGCAATTTTTAAATTGAGCGTCTCTGTCGTTTTGTTAGATTGCCGGACGTGACATTTAGCAGATTGTCATCTGTTTGAATTGCGGTTAACGATTGTCATCTGAGTGTGTATTGCTATCAGCTAAAATAGAGGGATACACGAAGGATCAATCAGTCCAGATTCTGAAAGTGCGTTTTAAGTACGGTGAATGTTATGCAGAGGCAGTTGGAAGACTTTGTATAAATTATTTTTGGTAAACGAAAAGCGCCTAACGCACCAACAGCGTGGAGACTGATAAGGAAATTTGAATAGAATATCAATTGCCCTCGTTAGAGCGTCGTTACGAGGTCCATGAAGTCCATTCCTGCCGTTTTCAACAATTTACCTTTCCGAGTAGCAGTTTCCAGCGAATTTTAACAAAAGATATCCATGTGCATTCTTTTAAGATCGAACTAACACAAGAACTGAAGTCGATGAACCATTTGCAACGTCGAACATTTACCGCTCTCGCAACGGCGATCGTGTGATTTGATACCATGGGACTATTTTATGGGAATATGTAAAAATTTGTGTTTATGTGTACAATCCAAGAATTATCCATCGACTTAAGGCAGAAATTATACGCAAATGAGTGAAATTCAGCCGGAACTTTGCTTTAAAATCGTTGAAAATTTTGCCAACAGAGTGTGTGCCAACCAAGCAGTGGAGAACATTTGCCTGAAGTTTTGTTTCGTGTTTAATGGCAGGGTTTATGCTTCGTGTTGACAATATAAATTATGCGTTTTATTATTTAAACAAAAATTGCGTTCATTATGGGACACCCTATATTACATAGTAATGAAGTTCTTTTTTTAAATAATATAGTGCACAGTCCGTTCCTCTGCCTCCCATATTCTCTAGGTCTGTCCTATGTGACTTTTCGGTGTTCGAGTTTGGAATGAAAGCAGTTAAATGTCTATTTGGGGGGGGGGGTACTGGTATAATATAACGTTTACAACATTTTTCATTTTACTTTATGCAGAATTAGGACTGCCAAGTTAAATGATACCTTGGTACGATTAAAAAGGTTTCTTTTTATAGGCAAACTTTCTTCACAGACTAAAATTCTTACTGAAAGATGCTTAATGCTATAAAGATACGAAACACTGCACTTAAATAATTCACTTTATTCTGTTGGCTGAGATGGTTTTTAATGGCGCCACGAGGAGCTTTACAATTGCATTTATTTTTAGCTAGCTTTAAGAGTTAATACGATTTAAAAAACTTCAGAAGAAAGAGATCAAAATAGATTTTGTGTTAAATGTGGTAACTGGTGTAGAAAGGCAGAGAGGACTCTTAGGTAAGGTTACAAGTTGAGTTCTTTTTTTTTTTTTTATTGATTTATTTATGGACGCTCTTTAACATCTCTGGTCATCAGCGTCTCATTCAACTCAGGGCATGAAACGGCCGACAAATAAAAAAAAAAGTAGGAAAAATGAAAGTGAAGAGATAGCTTGGTTTCGATTAGTGTTTGGAAATTAAGGAGTGTTATAGGGGATGTTATCCTATCTGCGGGGAGAAGGAAGATGATATGCATATATTTTTCAGTGTAAAGAAACGTATGAGTGGAGGGTAAGTTTGATAAGCAAAACTGCTTATTGAGGAATAGAAAAGTTATAGTCAAAAGATTTTTGAGGATCAAACACATTTATCTAAATAAAGGGAGTTTTTTTACAGAAAGTAAAGAAGAAATGGGAACGTTCAGTAGAGCGAAATAAGAAATAAAATGTAAAAAACTTATTAGCATCTTATTAGAATATTAGATAACGTCATGCTATGTATATAACAATTTATATCTGTTGTATTTCGAGGTAGTTGTGTTTTTCGCTATATAAGTAGAGTTAAGGTCGAATCATAACATTGTATGTACCAAGCATTCGTTTATTTTAGAATTTGTAATGTATTAATTTTTTTTTCAGGGTATAAGAATAGCGAGGGGTGAAATTTGCCTCTGGACTATCAAGAGGTGCAGTTTCTCTCATAGATGAGTGGTCAGTGTTTCAGTGATGGGAATATTAGCCATTTAAGTAAAGAAGAAAAAAGTTATTTGCGATTTTATAGTTCACACTTGTCAATTTAATGATTGCATGGTTTGTAATGATCTATAGAAAAAGTGCTAGGGCCAGAACCTGCATTTTTCTTTTGTATTTTTCTCAATAATAATAAATAAAAGGTAAGAAAAGAACACCAAGTACATTTGAATGTGTTGTATAGAACTTATTAAAACGGTTCTGGAAATATTATATTACATTAATTGTCCTAGAATGTTTGTAAGGTTCAGCTGAATTTACATCGACATACATTTCATAAATTAGTCAGTAAAAGAAAAGTAACACGTAGGCGCTATACGATAGATACCAACATTACAAAAACGTCACTGCCTTTATCTTGAAATAACAAAGGATCTAAAATAACATTCAGGTATTTCTGATTCAGAATTAATATTTTTTCTCTCGATACATGGGGATGTTTGTAGTTTACTCTACCAATTTTGAGGTTCAAATTCCGGTTGATGTTGGTAGCAGAATTACCCAATTTCAATTAAATACTTCTCTGTGTTGCTGAACTTGGGTTAGAGGCAAGGGCTTTAACCTTCCGAATTATCCGGCCGATGGTTGGTCGTGGATTTGCCTGTTTCTTGCTCTCTGCAACAAATCCTATTTTTCCCCCTTACTATTTTCATTAAACACACACGAGAATGTCTCTTATATTGCTTGATAATCTCGGAATAAGCGTACTTTGTATCGGAAAGGACAGTGATGTACCTTGTCCAGAATGATTCTATTTTCGGCGTTATTTTAAGTGGTAGGCACGAGAGCAGAGTGCAGCACACATATCGCTCACATTGCCGATGTTAGAGTAGATTTCTTAGGTTTAAGTGCCGCTACTTAAACTCCTAAACTTGTTGCCACAGATCGCAAACAACCCTCTGCATTGTTCGACGAATTTTGAAGTATAAAGGCAAACGAAATTGGCACATGCGAAGGGCAGCCATAAAATTGGTATTAACGGTTTTAACATTGAAGAATAACTTCATGCTTTGCATTATAGAGCAACCAGACGTTCCTGTAGTGATCGCCACTTGAATTTGACCACGCTATTATTACTAAGAACGCGGAAAGTGCAAAATCCAAAATGGCGCACTCTCCTGAGAAGCTGGAAGCTCGTGCGGTTATTCGTTTCCGGTTTTTGAAAGAAAAGAAGGTCAAGGAAATTCATACTGAGCTGGTTTCTATGCATGAGACACTGCTCCGAAGCGACACTGAGGTCGCAAATGGCGCAGGTGTTTCCAGCGTGGAAAAACGCGCTTGGAAGATGGGCAAGAAGTGACCGCCCATCTCTCAGCGAGGAACCGGAAATTGCGGCGCAAGTGGAGGCTTTGATTGATTGATTTATTTATGGTCGTTCTTTAACAGCTCAGGTCATCAGCGTCCCATTCAATTCAGGGCGTGAAACAGCCGACAAATTTTGCTCAGAGGCCTCTCTTTCAGGCTTGAGGTTCTTTTTCGTGCCGTAAATGTACGACACGGGACCCACGGCTTTACTTCCCTTCCGAAGGAAGCCATACTTAGGATTTTTACGCCCGAAAAAATCCATTGGTCCTGGCCGGGTTCGAACCCGCGATCTTGGGTGTAGGAGGCAAGTATGGTAACCACTACACCACCAGGACCGACCGCAAGTGGAGGCCGTGGTGCTTCGAGACCGTCGCATTTCTGTCGAGGCAATAGTGGAGAAGGTGCGCATTAGCCATGGTTCAGTGATAAGCATCATTCACAACGTTTTGCATGTAACAAAGATCGCCGCCCGGATACCGCCCTGGCTCACAACTGACTGAGATGAAAGCGGGGCGACAGTCGAAATGTTACAGCTGTTTGCCAGGTTGATCCTGACGCCTGATCACCATGGATCAGCTTGGCTTATCATTATGACTCCGAGACGAAGCAGCAAAGGAAACAGTGGAAACAGATTCACCAGCAACAAAATAAAAGCGAAAACACCAACGCATTTTTTTTTATGTTGTGCTATTGACAGATTATGCCTGTAAGGGCCAGACAATAACTGGGAAACATTACCAAGACCTCTTGACGAAATTGCGGTAGGTCATCCTTAAAAAACGTCGCGGAAAGTTGGCTAAAGGAGTTCCGTAACTGCCGAAACGCCTACACATTCTTCACTTCAAATAGTGATGTATCCTCCATATTCACCCGATCCGGCACCCAGTTACTCCGTCCTCTTTCCTCGCATGCAGACCCCAATGCGTGGTCCAGGACGACAACGAAGTGATACGAGAGGTGGAGTATTTCTTCAGTAGCTAAGGTGATGAGGATTTCTATCATCAGGTTGTGCAACAGCTGGGAGATGTGCACATGTGAAATCCAGGCTCGAGATTTTTGACCATACGCATATTCGTTCATGGTGATAGTACAAACGTTATGACAGCAAGCCATGGAGCTCGCTGCTTCACTATCTATTATTTCGGAAGATGGTTCGACTTCTAGAAACTGCTGTATTTTTATTATTTTATGGAGTATGCTATAAAGTAAATGTGGAAGCCGTATACCAGCTAAAACCTGTTAATGATTTTATTTCTGTACGAAAACTGATCCAAACGTTTCTACCTTCTGGCCCAAACGACCTCCAAGATTCAGGTAATAAATTACGACCGTTCTCACCATCTTGTGCCCGTTTTTTTTTAACCTAAAATCACAGAAAAGCTCCTTCTGCGCAGTTTCACATCACATGAAAATAATTGAGGCTCACAGAGAGACTGCGAATGGTATTCCAAAAGAAACTTAAGTCATTCTCTAAGTGGTTTGAACAAATGTTTTAATTGTGTTTAACGCCCGTTTTTACTACTGAGGTATCACGGGCAGTGGACACCGATGATAAATGGGATGAAATGATAAATTGGGAGAGGATTCTTTTTAAGGAAGGAAACGTTCCAGTTATAAGTTTAGGCTACCTCCCCGGCATTTGCCATTTATGAGAAATGAGGAAAACTTGGGGAAAAAAATAAACTCGGTCAGGTCCTGGTGGGAATCGAGCCCCTGACCTGCCGCTCACCAGTGCGCGTCTTAACAACCTCGGCCACCCGGGGCAGTTGAACGAATGTAAAATTGTATGCATCTTAATGAAGTATACATAGAAAAGATGAAAAAGTGAGCATTTTTGTGGCATCTGCCAAAAACTTCCGAATGACCCTTGTAAGCTTGAGTTGGAGCTGCTTATGAGCCAGATTTCCACCTTAAACAGAGAGGAGTGTTTACAATATTCCAGTGGTAAGACACCGACAGTTCCCATAAACAGCAAAACTTGCCTTTTATTTTCAAGTATACAAAATATTTCATTAACAAAGCGACCTTCTTAATCGATCAGTTTAAATCATAAAAATACCGCGTTTTAATTATTTAAACAAAAGGCATAAAACTTCTTTTGCATGTACTAGTCCATGCATAACTAGGAAAACATACAAAAACACTGTGCCAAAGTCTAATACAGTGGCTACTAACAACAGAATTACATCTTACCGCATGACAGTGTTTTCTCTCTTTTTGTGGGAGGGGATATACATCTATTATGTAAGTGCCTCTTTATTGTTTTCTCTATTCTTATTTCTGTACCTCAGCCACTTATCTGCAAGCATCCCTTCGTTTACGAGTTGTGTTCTTGTATTATTTATTTCACTTTAGTGCATCGTTTTTCTTCACATGTATGTCTTTTGTTTTTATCAAGCAATAAAACCGTAATTAGGGACGTAATTTTCATGCAAACGCTTCCCTCCTCCTCAGCTGTTATATCGCATGTTAGTTTACACTACTTTCCGATTCATAGTATTTACTACAGGACTTCCAGAACTCCCTCTTACCGCCCGCAAGGTCACAGCAGGCCGCGCTGGTACTCTTGACTTCGCTTCTTGTGCGTTTTGTGTCTATCACACACCAAACGACAATTTGGATTTTCAAGAGTACCAATAGCGATTATTGCGAGTGTTCGCATATGGTTCCATTTTGTGAACACTCTGAAAAGAACAGAAGCTGTAAATCGCTAACCCTTCAATCACAGATGAAAGAAACCACCCACAATAATGCACACGTGCTACGGGATCAGATTGTGGTGTACACTTGTTAATGTTTAAATTTGAACAAGTTTGTTGCTGTATGTGCAGAAGACACTAAAACCCCAAATTGTTGTGCCAATTTCAGCAATGATTTTGTTGACGAGCGTTCAAGATTTCGTCCAATTTGTCTTCTGTTAAATCTGTACCTCTTAGCATGTGTTTCTTGTTTTTCACTGAACCAGTAGTGTCAAATTTATTCACAAAATCGTGAATTGCAGTTCTGGAAGAAGGCAGTTGCCCAGGAACCTTTCGAATAAATTCCTCACGAACGGGATGAACTGGTTTTATATATAACAACATTTACACACAAAATTACTTTCCTTCAAGATCTTCGCGAACCAAAATAGATTGGTGACTACCTGTTCCAAGAAGGGTCCCTTGTCGTACATTTACGGCACGAAAATGAACCTCAAGCCTGAAAGAAGAGGCTTCTGAGCAAAATTTGTCGGCCGTTTCACGCCCTGAGTTGAATGGGACGCTGATGACCTGAGCTGTTAAAGAGCGTCCATAAATAAATCATTCAAAAAAAAAAAAAAAAAAAAACTCTGCTGGTAGAATATTGAAAAAGTTAAAACAATTTTGTGTATCAGTTAATGTTGAAGGGTAACATATTACAATTATATTGTTGGTTCGATTGAAAATGAATTATCTAATTGTCTTCCGCTCGTTGTGGAAGAAATCGAAGTCAAACATCTGCACAATTGCAAAAATTGTTTATTTATTCAGCAAATTTAACTATAATTAGATAGAAGTCGATGCATTTTCTGCGCCAAAGTAGTAAAGATTTGTAATTATTAATATTCCTAAATATAACGCATCTAACTTAGTCGTGCACGTCGTGTGTCAAGGGACAATTTTCCACTTGTTGACAACCTATATCTATTGTAAAAAATCTCTCTGGGTACATGGCTGCCTACATCTAAAAAGTCTTTTGACCCAAACGAAGCAGCTCGAATGGTTTTCTCAGAAGTGTAGACTAGTACTGTTTCGTAGTAGCACATTTCACTCATCAGCTTCTGTCATTTCCTCATTCTAAAATGTATGTCATTAAATGCTTTTAAGATATTATCCAAATAAATATTAGCTCTTGGAAACATTGGTTAAGTGGTTAAAAGAAGACCTGTGCTGCAATGATACACAGTAGAACAAGCGACATCTTTGTTGTCGTAGAAGGTTCAACGTAGTTTCTTGCACTATATGGGCATGCTACAGAGTGATTGATATCTTTCTAACCACAAATAATCTTTGTGAGATTATTAACCTCACATAGAAAATATAGAAAATGATGAACATGTCCTCATTCCTGCATAAGATATAACATAACAAAGCGTTCTTTTAATTGTCGGTCCTGGTGGTGTAGTGGTTACCATACTTGCCTCCTAAACCCAAAACGCGGGTTCGAACCCGGCCAGGACCGATGGATTTTTTCGGGCGTAAAAATCCTAAGTATGGCTTCCTTCGGAAGGGAAGTAAAGCCGTGGGTCCCGTGTCGTACATTTACGGCACGAAAAAGAACCTCAAGCCTGAAAGAGAGGCCTCTGAGCAAAATTTGTCGGCCGTTTCACGCCCTGAGTTGAATGGGACGCTGATGACCTGAGCTGTTAAAGAACGTCCGTAAATAAATCAATCAAAAAAAAAAAATCAATCAAAGCGTTCTTTGTGCAATATTGTCCATCACATGGTTAACAGATGAAGCTTAACCGCCACGGGTGGCCGAGGTCGTTAAGGCACGAACTCGTGAGCGGGAGGTCTGCGGTTCGAATCCCGCCAGGACCGTCCTCCCTGACTGGGGTTTTTTCCAGGTTTTCCTCAGTCTTCATAACTGGCAAATGCCGGGGAAGTACCTAAACTTAGGCCTGGAACGCTTCCTTCCTTAAAAAAAAATCCTTTCCCAATTTATCATTTCATCTCATGTATCATCAGTGTCCACCGCCTGTGATGCCTCAGTAGTGAAAACGGCCGTTAAACACTACTCAAAAAAAAAAAAAAAAAAAAAAAAGATGAAGCTTGGTTCTATTTCTGTGGCTTTTCGAACTGACGAAACACGCTATTGGCCGTTCAAAATCCACGTGGCATTCATGAAACACCTATGACCCAGTTAAAGAGATGGGTGGGACAACTCTCTCCCTACCAGACTGTGGACACTGCAGAGTGCCGCCGGATCTTCATTCAGTTTGCTGAGCAACTGAACGATGTACAGCTGGGTCATGGATATTATCAATATTTTCAACAAGATGGGGCTACATGCCATACATGAAACCAATGATTGGCGTTAATTGAAAGTTTCTTTGACCACCGGATTACCTCCAAGAACCTGTGGCCACCGAGATCTCCTGATTTGACATCACCGGACTTCTTCCTATGGGATTACTTAAAAGACAGAGTTTACGCCACACGTCCCCAGACATTGCACTGTCTGGCGCACAACATTACACAGGAAATTAATGATACGGACAATAAAGTGCTCCAACAAGCGGCCAGTAACATGGAGCTATGTGTTTGAGCTACGCCTTATGCAGGAGAAAGGACATTTTCAATAACCTCCCAAAGATGCTCTACATTTGAGGTATAATATGCTGTGACTTCATTTGTTTTCAAATAAACAAAGAAATTTGTTAGTTCTATATAAATCATTCTGCACAAAGAAACAGAAGAGGACCGAATCTCCAATATCTAAAACATTTGCTGTAATAGAAAAGAGTAAAAACTACATTTATTGGTAGCGCATATAAATTGTGCAATATTTGACGTGGTAATGGCATATTTCAGTGAAGTTGGTGCATGAAAATCCAGTCGCTAGTCATAATCACATAGTGCATGTAGAAATGGACATGAATCTTCCTGCTCAAAAGCGAGACATTTCGAAAATAACTTCCCTTATACTTAACTTATCTGAAAGTAACTTCCGTGAAGCCGAACCAGCCTGCACCCGGAAAAGTATTACCGCTCTGTTTCGTAATCACTAGCTGCGCCTGCGTCGAATGAAACAAGTAGCAATTTTATTTTTCTTTCACATCCTTCGGGTCTTATGACTGTGTGCGTGGGTTGCTGGGTGAGTGAAATGAGTAAGCGTGTATGTGTGCGTTTCTTTCCGTATGCAGGATCAGCAAAAAATGGAAACTATATCGCAAGTATTAAGTCCATTGCTATTGGAGCAGTTCGCATCTTCAAACCACTTTAACTTTTGAGTTCTTGATCTAAGAGTTATATGATACATGTTTTACTGTTCTTAATCGTGAGATTTGTGGCAAAATTTTGTATTTTCGCATATGCGATTACAATCCAGAGCTGAATTCGTTGAATTTTCTTTCTTTTCGATGGACAATTCACATTTAATGGCTTTAATGAATTAAATTAGGAGCTTTTCGGAAATATGAACGTATTTAGTTATTACAATAATCATATACAGTTCCTGTTTAGACCCTATGGTCTGCTCCGACTTCAGAAGAACATGTGTTCCCAATTTGATCTGGCCTGAGTTCTTTCCTTCTTTAAAATATTAGCTTTGGAAGTGTGTTATCATCTATTCTTTTCGCGTTATTGTACCCATTTGCTTTCCCTTGTTTTTCCAAATAATTTAGTTAAATGGAAAGTTGGACCCACCTTCCTTTGATATGTTTGCCTCTCTTATTTAAACATTTTAAAACATCTTCGATCTGATCAAGAGGAAAGAACGAACTCTGTATAGACCTGTAGCATTGCTTAGTACTCAGCTGAAAATTTTTTGAGACGAAAGCACAATTTTAGAGCAGCATATTGTTCTTACTGTGTTATCACACGGAATTGAACATGCCTTAACTTTAACGCTTTTCACAGACAGGAACCGCAAGTGACAACAATGGAACTAGTGTACATTAGTTATTACGTTAGCAAAATGTTGTAAAATTAAAGCTTAGGGCGAGAAATTAAGTCTATAAAATGCATCATTGTTTCTTGAATTCCTTATACTATAGCAAAAAATGTAGTCATTTTATACGCAAATGCAGGAATATTAATTACATATTAAGACACTTGCAACAGTACTTCTGCACTGCTTGATATCTCTACATAAATCCATATTTAGCGCTGCATACTCATGATAGACAAATGTAATAATTGTTTCAAATCCGTTATGTTGGCAAAGTTTAATATCCTTGCCGCCTCTGTGCTTGTTTTAATCACCAGTAGCGGCATGGAAACTGTTAGAACGGTAATCAAGGTGGAGTTGAGTGTATGACTGGGAAGATTTTAAATACCGTAGACAGTCCACTATGGTTTCGGAAATACATCGTTGTGCACTGTAAAAGGATTATTATACCTGGCCTGTTCAAAAAGTATCGCGAATTTTGTGTTTTTTCAAAAAGTATTCATTTATTCATGAATATCTATTTTGTCCCCTTCAAAGTAATCCCCACCAGATATTATACACTTGTGCCAACGTTTTTTCCAATCCTCGAAGCACTTTAAAAAATCGTTTTTTGTGATCTTGTTCAGCTCCTCCTTCGATGCCGTCTTTATCTCCTCAATCGTGGCGTAGCGTCGTCCTTTCATGGGCCTCTTCAGTTTTGGGAACAAAAAAGGTCACGGGGCCAGGTCTGGAGAGTACGGTGGCTGCGGCATCATAAGTGTGTTGTTTTTGCCCAAAAATTCGCGCACAAGCAACGATGTGCGAGCAGGGGCATTATCATGGTGCAAAAGCCAATTTTTGTTCTTCCACAAATCCGGGCGTTTCTGGCGGATTGCTTCGCGCAAATTGCGCATAACTTGCAGGTAGTATTCCTTATTAACTGTTCTACCCTGTGGCAAGAACTCATGATGCATCACGCCACTGCAATCGAAGAAAAGTAGCAAAACCTTCACATTCGACCGAACTTGGCGCGCTTTTTTCGGTCTTGGCTCGTGTGGCAGCATCCATTGAGATGATTGAGCTTTAGTTTCCACGTCATAACCATAAACCCATGATTCGTCACCAGTTATGACCCTCTGGAGCAAATATGGGTCGTCGCGGACAGAGTTCAACAGCTCCTTGGCAACGTTAATGCGATGGTGTTTTTGGTCGAAATTGAGCAACTTTGGTACGAATTTTGCGGCGACCCGTCTCATGCCCAAATCATTAGTAAAAATCGAATGACACTAGCAAATCGATATGTTTAGGTCCTCAGCAACTTCTCTAACGGTGATTCGACGATTGGCCAATGCTATTTTCTTCACTTCTTCAATGTTTTCGTCTGTTGTTGACGAGCCCGGGCGTCCGGGACGCTCTTCGTCGTTCACATTTTCTCGACCCTCTGAGAACATTTTGTACCACTGATAAACGTTGCTTTGGTCCAAGGTAGCTTCACCATATGCCACAGTCAACATTCGGAATGCACCCGCGCACTTAATTTTATTTTTCACACAAAATTTGATACAGATTCTTTGTTCCATTTTTTGGAATAGGCAAAAATCGAAGATGAGCCAAAACACGTTCAAGCAAAATAGCTGTCAACAATTAACTGAACATTCAAAATGGCCGAGCTTGTCAACATAAGTGAGGGACATGAGTACCAACATAACGCCACAAAACAATCGAATATACGTAGCCCGCGGAAATTCAAAATTCGCGATACTTTCTGAAGAGACCGGGTATATTACCCTCCACACCAAATTAGATTTAAGGGGAGGTGGTACAGCAAATATGGTCATGGTCAGATATAGTTGCATAAAGAAGGTTATGGGTAAAAGATTGTGACATGTTCAAAATGGAGTTTTGAGCTATTATTCAGTTCTTCACAAAAGAACTTAATCCAAATGAAATTAAACAGCGATTGAACGGAGTATATGGGGAAGCATCCCTCTCATATTCTATTGTAAACGAATTAGCCAAACTTTTCCGAATGGGTCGAGAAAGCATTGAAGACGAAGAGCATGCAGATCGGCCTTTGGAGGTGCTCACTCCTGAAAACATCGCTCTTGTTAAAGGAGAAAATATGGAATATCGGCGGCTCAAAGTTACACAAACAGCTGCAAGATTGGGTCTTTCTAAAACATCAGCCTTTCGAATTATTCATGAACATTTAAAACTCGAATAAGGTTAGTACAAGATGGGTGCCTAAACTTCTTTCCTCAGTCCAAAAGCAGCAACGAGTCATCCGTTGTCAGGCATTTTTGGAACTCTACCGTGTCAACAAGAGAGAAGTTCTACCAACCATTGTTACAGGAGATGAAACTATGGTCCTCTACTATAATCCCTTGTGCAAAAGAGAATCAATGCAATGGCGTAAACCTGACGAAGCACCGCCTTTAAAGGCCAAGGTTACTCAGTCAACCAAGAAGATCATGGCCACAATCTTTTGAGACTGTGAAGGAATACCCTTCATTGACTTCAAGGAGCGAAACACCACAGTAAATGGGAAGTACTATGCTGACCTACTGCACAGACTACGTGCTTCCATCAAAGAGAAAAGGTAAGGAAAGCCGAGTGGTGGCGTGCGCCTTCTTCACGACAACGCGTCTGGGACACACACACATATTTGGTGAGCATTTTGATCACTTTGTTTCACCATTACTACTTATGTATTCATTTTTCATTTTATTTTATGACAATATTCTGAACCAAATATCTTAATCTTAATCCTTACACGTTTCTCTCTATATTACAGACGGGATATGCTAGATGATTCCTAAAGGATTTAAAAAATGCACAAAAAGTTTAAATGTTCTAGGATTGCAATAACGATATACCAAAATCTTAAATCAGTTAATAATCTAGGATCGCAAATCTCTATTTAAGCTATGACAATCGGCATGAAACGTTAAAATCATTACATGAGTTCTTTTGAAAAGTTATAGGCCTTAAAACTAAATGTGGGATAAAAACGAGTTGAAAATTACATCTGAATATCCTGTCACAAAATTTCACAGTTTCTTCACACTTCATAGTTCTCTCTTCAGAAGATGCCATACACAATTTCACTATTATTCATATTTATAACTATCTCCTTGAAACATAAAGTGTGCATATGCATTTATATTTTTGGAACAGGAAATCAAAACGTTGAAGAAATGTTGACAAAGTTTGAGCTGCCTTTTTTGGGAAGGAGGGGTTGCATCTGTGAAGGGAAAAAGAGCATTAACCTTCAGTAATTCCTTGGAATTAAATGTGTAGTTTCACAATAAATTGGCAGATTTCAGGAATTTAAAAAAAAGTTTAGTGGCTCTAGTATTCAGTATTAAAAATGTAATTTAAAAAACAAGGATATTACCGTGTAATATGTGAGCAAGTAGGCAATGGTAAGATTTGAAGGTTAGATTACTGTGAAAACAAAGCTACAGCAAAATAAGAGAGAAGTGACGAGTGATAAGATGTTCAAAAAACAAAACAAAAATATGTGTACTAGGGTTAGAAAGAATGTAGTGATAAAAGTCATCATTCCGTTAAAAAAACAATTGAGGGGCTTGTTGTTCTCAGCCCGTATACAGGAAGGGCGTAGTTGTTCAACACACTCAGCGTCACTAGTGCACTGCGAATACGGAACTGTCAAATTAGGATGCCCTAAAAGGATTATTTCTTAAATTGAGCACAGATTAAAACTGAGGTGGTACCATGCAATTCGACAAACCCACCACCTACAGGAGGAAAATATTGCAAACTAAACAAATTTCTAAGCCATTCTGACTCCAGTAATATTAAGCAGGCTTGGTTCTAGAGTAACCTGCAACATTTAATATATATATACTTCGGGAAGAAAATTTTAGAACCAATGCCTGCAGATAATTCGAAATCTAAAAGCACACGTTCAGGGTTAAAATGATGGTTACATATGAGGCTATAATTATTTTTAATACTGTTTCATGCCCGATTTCACTTCTGAGTAATCACAAACAATGATGACGAAGCGAAATGTTTCGCTGGAGAAAGACTTTTATTTGTTAACAAAACGTCCCAGGATATGGCGGCACTTGGCAGCATAGTCCCGGAGTGCACAATTTGACTGCTACTGCAGAAATAGAAATTTCAAGCTTCTAGAATCTCAATAACTAGATTTAACACACATACGTGGAATGCAGAAAACACAATAATAAAAGAGAATTTAATAAAAACACAATATTGCTATTATCGTCCATTTCTCTTTTCTATTTTATAAAATATTCAATTCTTTAACTGTTCCAGTGCCTCGTCTTCAGAACGAGAGAGACGTGGCAGGATTTTCCTCAGCTCTCTGTGAAGTGATAAACACATCCTATTTCTGATACAATTTTGAGAGCTTTGCATCAGTATTGTAGATGCTTTTATGTTAAATCCTCAACTGCACCCTTCCTTTCACTGTCACATCTTTGCTCAGTTTCTATAAACATGACGTCACTTAAAACCGAATTGGTGTGAAGGGTAACCTGCAACACTCTTACAGTGCATCTCCACAATGTATTTCCGAAACCTACGCTGTCTATGGCATTTAAAATCTTTCCACGCCATACATTCAACTCGGGCTGGTTACCGTTATAACAAATTACATGTCGGTACTGGTGCTTTAAACAATAACAGATTTGCCAACATAAATTTGAAACAATTAGCACATCTGTCTATCGTAAGTATGCAGCGCCAACTATGGAGTTGTATGGACATCGATTATAAGCACACAAAATAGGCAAGGATATTAAGCAGTGCAAAACTGTTCCGAGTGTCTTAATATGTAATTAAATATTCCTGAATTTGGGTTAAAAGTGACTAAAACTTTCACTGTAACATAAGATATTCCAAAATTCTTTACTATAACGCAGACATTGCCCAAAATGGCTATTTTATTCCTGTGATCAGATACTTAGGCAAACCTAACCTAAATCAGTTTTCAGATTCTCATAATAACAGGAAAGCTATTCAATAAACAATGATGAACTTTTACAGACACAATTTCTCGATCTAAAATTTCATTTTACAGCATTTTGTTAGCTTAATACCCGGCACTAGTTACAAGCTGTCACTTCCGGTCCCCACCCGTGAAAATTGTGCAGGTTGAGACATTAATTCTCGCGGTGGTGATACGCCACGAACAACACGCTGCTCTGAAATTCTGCTTTCGTTTCAACAAATCTTCAGCTGAGGCCTACAGGAGATGGAGAGTTTTTTCTTCACCACAGCACAGATCGAGGGCGTTTTAAAAAGTTTAATTAGGAGAAGCAATCAATTTCAACGGAACTGGGACAGAATCTCCAGTTAAAATATCATTAAGAACACTATTATAAAGTCCGACAATTTCGCTGGATGCCACCTACACGATGGTAAATTAAACGTTGCACATGAGATGTGTTTGTGCACTGTGGGTTCCAAAACTGCGGACTCTCGAACAAATGAAGGTTCGCGTGCAGTTCGCACTTATAAAAGGGGAACTTAAAAGGAAACAGAAAGAACTTGTATTGTTTCTCAAACCAATACGTAACAGAAGTGATGGAGTGAGTCTAGACTGCACCTCTTCGACCTTTTTATAGAAACTTGTTTAGGTTAGAGCAAGATTGGTCTAAGACTAGGAACAAGACTCCCACTTTAACCCTTTACCCAAAATGTAAAAAGGGTACAAGGTCCACTTTTTAGTATTTTACAGAAATGAACTTAAGAGTATAAAACGGTAAAAAAATTAAAAAAATGTGTGTGTGTGTGTGTGTGTGTGTGAGAGAGAGAGAGAGAGAGATATTAAGACAGACCCTTCCATTGAAATCAGTGTAATGTTACATAAAAACAATCGAAGTCCACTAACAATATTATGGGATGCTACAAAGTATATTAGATATTTGCTGAAGAAAATATGAACATTAATGAAGTACCATTGAAAAATATTCCAACAGAATTATTCATTGTCTATTACAGGCAACCTTGAAAAATAGAGCTGAGCATTTTCCGAACAGAATCTCTTCATGCATTGTAGGTACCGAATTTTGCCTTGGCAAGAGGAATTAAACTTAGCTCATCAGTCTGTGTACGGCACATTTTGTCAACAATAACATGGGACTCCCATGAGTCATTATAGAAGAGATAATAGAAGGTGTAAAATAATTTTATACAAGAACGGAAACTTAACACGTTTTGAACTGTCAAACGTCCTTCTTATCTAGGCCAGTCAAAAAAATAAACAGTTGTACGTTAGTGTACCACTCTTTATGGCTATATTTAGGATTAGATACCTAAAGCACTTTTTAACAACACCACAGTTCTCTGGGAAAAGTGCGAGAGAAATGTATCACTTTCGTCTTCTTTATTTTGTGTAACCAAATTACAAATATTTTAACTAATTTGCAATTTTACACGTAGATACTCAAGTGAAAGTTTAGAAATTAGTTCCCACACTAGATATGAGGTTAATTGTTTATTTATGGTTGGTTCGTATTTTACAAGTCCGGGGTCTCCGTACCGGATTGTTGGATTACGTATTTATCATTCTTACATGTTGATGTTGGTTCATTATTTTGTTACCAAATTACAGAGATATTTTTTTTTTTAATGTGCTGGTACTATTTTAGCTAGACAAAGGTACTTAGGTAATCCTTACGGAACTTTCTAATAATTTACTTATTTTGTTAGACATAATTAGCCCGGACAATGCAGGAAAATTCAGGTGATAGAATGTGTTTTTTTTATATAAATATTATTGTTTTTTTCAGTTAACTACGCAGCATGTACAGGTATCATGTAGTTGTGCCCATTTCATTGATATATTAGTCATGACTGGACACGTGTTTTCAGGTATGTACCCCATGGCAATGATGAAATGTGCAAACTGGTTATTAAATAACCGGAACACATACAAACACCAAACTCGTGGCATGATAAGGGACCTACTTAAGCAAAGAAAAATGTGTAATGTTCAATGCGAAACTAAGCACCGTTCTTCCTATTGCAATACGAGGACAGTCAATGTACACAAGTTGCCACGTTAATTTATGCAACAAATATAATGCTTTGAAAAATTAGAAGTTAATACTTTTGTGCAGTGCCTTTGCAGTTCAGTATTATGTTGCGATACTTCTTTTGTTGGGCAGCTTTGCTATGTAGTTGTAAGGAATATATTAAAAATAAAGAATAAATAAAAGAAAAAGGAAAAAGTACTTAAAAGCAAGAAAAATTTAGTATTGTAAACACATCTGCAGCAGACGAAAAATTGGTCCGTTTCCAGAGTTGGTCCAGCTTCGGGTAATGTCATTGGCTCTTGCTAAAACTGGATTTAAAATAGGTCAAATATGTTTTCGTTTACTGTGGATGTTGTGCGCGTTAAATAATTATTACCTGGTCTCCGTTTATAATATTCTCTATTCACAAATAGGAAAATGCCACATCAATTTCATGCTCTACGTCTATATTTGACCTTCATAGGCCACCCACACGTTGCACATATCACCCATATCCATGCAACCAGCTGGATGATAATAAATAAAAGGCCGTACATCATAATTGTTGCTGCTGAATATCTCACAAATATAAACGCGAAGTATGTCCCAGATTTACCCCTGTGTGACTTTTCCCTTTTCCTCAAATTGAAGAAACGCCTTCGTGGGAAGCATTTTACATCAGAAACTTTTGTTTTTTTTGAGTAGTGTTTAACGCCCGTTTTTACTACTGAGGCACCACAGGCGGTGGACACTGATGATACATGCGATGAAATGATATATTGGAAAAGGATATTTTTTAAGGAAGGAAGCGTTCCAGAACTAGGTTTAGGGTACCTCCCCGGCATTTGCCATTTATGACTGAGGAAAACCTGGAAAAAAAAAACCCAGTCAGGGAGGACGGTCCTGGTGGGATTCGAACCCCAGACCTCCCGCTTACGAGTCCGCGCCTTAACGACCTCGGTCACTCGTGGAGGTGTGGAGAAGTTGTGGTGAAGACTGCGCAGGCGATTCTGAAGGACCTGTCAAAAAATGGTTTCCAGCATGTCTTTGAAGACTGGCAGAAACGCCGGGACTGGTGCATTACATCCAATGCGCACTACTTTGAGAAGGACCATCAAAGTTATACGGTAAGTTAATCTTTATTGAGCATCTCGTAAAATAGGAAAGCAGTGGCCCTCGAAGAAAAATAACCGAGTTACACAGTGATAACACGAAATGACATGAGGTATGTCAATATTGAGGCGAAATGGGAAACAAAGTGTTCTTGGAATATCCTCAAACCTGCTTTGCAAGCAAGAAAATATCCATTTCCAATTGCTCGTCATAAGCCTTTTCAGGATTTATTCCTATTGAGTCCTCAGACTAATCAGGCGGTTAGAACAATAGTTAACTGATTTATTGTGCTATACAGTTTAGCCTACAGAAAGATATCCGCATGACTGTGTTACCTAATGGATCAGGTAACAAACTGTTATAAGTTACGGCCATTATACGATACACTTGATATACAAAGATGTACATTTATCTGGCTCACCCAAAATATTTCATTTTCTGATGCATCAAATGAAAAATTGTTTCAAACAAAATTTTTTTAATATCATGGGGGAGTTCTTCCTGGGGGTAGACTTTCTTGTACCTCCACTAATGTAGAGATATGGGATATAATTTCGTTTTTTTTTTTTTTTTTAATGGCACTAGGTACATTTTATTCAAGAATGCATTTACTCTCGCCAAGAGCTATTCACAAATGTATCACACTGTGTCATTTTTGTCAAGAAACCAGTAGATGTGCAAACGGTAAAGAGTACACAGTTATTGAAGAAACCGAACTGTTTAATGCCTTGGTGGCACAAATTACTTACCCAATGTAGTACTGTAGCAGAGTTCTGAGTTTTGTTTGTAATTGGCGATTCATAAACATAGGTGCCCTGATAGGTAAACCATTTCCCTCACCCCTCAAATTGTCGTTGCTGTAGCTTACATACCTGTGTACTGCAGTCATTCATCAGGGTAAGTTAGTACTGCACTGAGCTATTGTGTATTTTCTTACAAGATGTGCACGCATGTAGAAAAAGTAGAAATGCTGCTGATCTGCCGAGAATGTAAGTTGGCAGATGATTTATTCCATTAAATTATTTCAGATTTTTTTTTCTGAAGTATCACAGGCGGTGAACAGTGATGATACATGAGATGAAATTATAAGCTAGGAAACTTTTTTTTTTTTTTTTAAGGATTCCACGCCCCTGGCATTTGCCATTTATGAGGAATGAGGAAAATCTGGAAAAGGTCTCAGTCGAGGAGAGCGTCCTGGTGAGAATCGAACCCCAGACCTCCCGCTCACGAGTCCCGCCGCCTTAACGACCTTGGTCACTCGTTTTGATTGATTTGATTAATTTACGAACGCTCTTTAACATCTCAGGTCATCAGCGTCCCATTTAATTCAGGGCGTGAAACGGCCGACAAATTTTGCTCAGAGGCCTCTTCTTTCAGGCTTGAGGTTCTTTTTCGTGCCGTAAATGTACGACATGGGACCCACGGCTTTACTTCCATTCCGAAGGAAGTCATTACTTAGGGTTTTTACGCCCGAAAAAATCCATCGATCCTGGCCGGGTTTGGATCCGCGATCTTGGGTTTGCAAGGCAAGTATGGTTACCACTACACCACCAGGACCGACTGGGCACTCGTGGCGGTACGCATGCATGCACTATAGTGCTATTAAACAAAATAAGTCATTGCATTTATCAATTCCATGTGTACTGTTTTCTTGACTAAAATGGGATATCGTGATACATTTCTGAATAGCAGCTTTTGGTGTATTTTTTAATGAAATGTACATAGTGCCATTTTAAAAATTAAGTTCTAACCAGAATCTCCTACATTAATGGAGATGGGGGGGGGGGCTCAGAACAGTTCTCCCATGACGTTGAGACATTTTGTTTGAAGAATTTTTTTATTTGACACATCAGAAAAAAGTTATTTTGCGTAATCAAAATAAATTTAGGTGCTCCAAACTCAAACTCGATAACAAATGACCTGTTTTTACTTGGTGATAATATACCGACAGCATCAAAAAGAAATGCTTTATATCTTTCTTCGATTAATGTATCGTTATATCGTTTAGAATGAGTCAATGAATTCTGGTCCTTTAGAAACTTCTTGCCATAACTGTGAAATTTGAACAGGCAGATTATAGGATCGTGCATTTCAAATTGCTTGCAAAATACCGCTCTAGAATTGTTGCGGTATAGTTCATATACATCCTGTAGGATGTTGAAACAGTCCTTACAGCCTACCCGCACTAAAATATGAATGTATGTTACAAACTTAATCATTATATTTTGTGCATTGTAATTAGTAATGTAAATATTGTGTATATATGTGTGAATCAGTTGGTTTAACTTCCATATGTTTACTGCATGTCGACAGAAGAGAAAGTTCTCTGGTGTAGCTGTTTACGGTAGTCCGGAACGCCAAGAAGGTCGTAAACAGCTATGCAAAGGAAGTACACTCGTAAACCCAAAGAGACCAGTGCTATGCCACTTCTTAAAAAAAAAAAAAAAAATCGTTGGCGAGCGTTTATGAAGCCAAAGCTTTTAAAATGCGTTAAGGGGAATGAACTTGCCAGCTGTTAGTACAGTTAACTTTGAAACTAACCAATGTGAATATATGTTTTAAACTTTGAAATAGCAGCAGATGGCATGCGTTAGCAGGTGAATTTGAACCAACCAATAATAGACGTATATTTTGAAAGTTTAAAGCAAGGTGACCCCCTTGGCTTAGTGAAGTCAACTATTAGTTAATTTGTATCGAATATATAAGGAAGCATTCGCTCCGGTGGGGGAGTCAGTTCACAGAATCAGTTCAAGCCTCAGTTGTAAGATTCACACACCGAGACGCTAACCATGACGCCTTAAATTCTGCAAGGACGAAGTGCGCACTTCAGAAACTCAGTTCAGTTGATTCGTCTCGAGTTCATCAGTCGGATAGATCAGTTCAGCAGTTAAGCAGAGAGACGCAGTTCTCAAAACTCTCGCAGACAACAAGAGTTTGATTTGTTGAGAGTATTTCAAAACAAAACAGAAAATACTCACCGGAGTATGAAGAACGGGAGGTCTCCTGTAGCTTGAAGGTGAATGGGATGTGAACTTTCATCATCTTCATCTGAGGTATTTGGGGCTGGACTGGATGCACAGAACTACCGAACATCATTTCATCACCCTGCAGTCTAAATACCATCATGTTCCTGCAATTATATCAACATACGAATAATTAAATGTATAAACCCTTAGGCTGCAGATTTAAAAGTCAGATGCTCTTAGCTAGGATACATCCTTATATCAGTTTTTATTTATTTAAACTTATAAAAATAATAATACACTCTGCCTAGATGGTATATATCTGATCGGATAACATCTTTGGGTAAATGCAAATTGTCGTATAATGTTTGCAGACATTTTTATCAACTGTAACTGACAAACGACGTTTTAAAAATTATACACAGCTGTTTTCCATAAAGAATCTATATAAACCATTCTTGAAAAGACACTGTATAGAAAGGCTTAGCTACCAATGGTGAGCATGAAAGATGACCCAGAGATTGGAGTAACAGTTCCGAAGCATTAACCCACCTTCTTCCATAGAACCATTTGTGACTAATACATGTATTGGCGGGGAATCTACAGCTGTTTGTTGCAGTGCAGACGTGTCTATATGGCAAAAAGAGCAAATATTGAACCTCGTGCGGTTATTAAATACTTGATAAGCAAGGGTTTGAATGTAGCAGAAGTTCATACGAACACTTTAGGGGACTCTGTACCACAATTTGCCACCGTTTCCAAATGCACCACGGAGTTTAAACGCGATCGTGAAAACTTGGACGACCAAAATTCATCATTCGAGAAATTATCTATAAGGTGCACGACATGTCATGAGGATAGCCGATTAAAGGTGTCCAAATTTGCTTAAGTTCCGGGCAATTTAGGAGAGTGGGTATTTCACATTTTGAGGGAAGAATTGTGCTTGAGAAATTTATCGGCAAGATGGGTGCCGCGACTGCTAACTCAGAATCAAAAGCAAATCAAAGTGCAAATCTGTTTGGGCTGTTTACAGAGAGATCCCGCCAAATTTATGTGTCGATTTGTGATCAGTGATGAAACATGGGTTCCTTACTGCACACCTGAAGCAAAAATAGCAGTCTACACAATGGAAACATCACCACTCTCCACTTCCAAAGATTGTGATTTTCTGCGATTATACTGCTAATTATCTCCGTACTGGAGCGTATTACGCTAACCTTATGGGCCTACTGAACACAAAAACATGCGAGAAAAGGCCGCGTTTATCAAAGAACGGCATCTTGCATCAAGAAAACGCTCTTCCTCATACACATGTCGTTGCAATGGTGAAAAATCAATTAACTGGGGTACGATTAGCTGCCACTATTGACTGTTCCTAAACTGAGAAACTTTTTGATAAAAAGGAATCTTACTTTCGTGATGAGATAAAGGCTTTGAAGCATCGCTAAACTAAGCGCATTTGACTAAGGGTGAAATTGCTGAAAAATTACAATAATTTCTAAAAGCTATAGCAACATGTTGTGCTTCATTCCAAAAACTTTTCAAATGACCTATAGCAGAGCGTGTAGAACAGAAAGTGTGCTGACTTCGGCAGATTCCCATTGTAGGGTAGAGGACTTTCAAAACTATGGCGCGGCGATCGTACTGGGCGCTAGAAATACGACTGGCTACTAATGTTGCTCATGGCGGTAAACATTTCCATAATTGACATCTACTTTCTTTGAGACGTGCATTAAATTACAGTGAATTAATGCTGCTGTAAAATCTGTATTCTTTTAAGTATATCGATTCAAATATGTAATAGTATAATAGAATAGAGTTAAGATATTAAAATAGTAATAATCTTTCATATAATGCATGTCTAGTAAATTCAAGCGGTAGAAGGAAAAGAAGAATTCATTATGCTAAGATATTTATTTCTTTGTTTCAGTTGCAATTCACGCTACTGCGATGGAAAGTCCGATATAGCGTTTTTTCAAGATACCTAAGGACAATACTGCATTTTTAAAGCGTTCTAAAATGATTCCAAGCGAACTTTCAGATAAAAGTAGATTTTGTGATTTGCACTTCAGGAAAGAGTTAATCATAACAGATTCTTTAATAGTGGAAGGTAAAAACATAGAAATACTCAAGAGATGCTGGATACTTAAAATTGGAACTCGATATCTACTTCACATGTTCTCTCTACCTTGCCACACTATTTTATCGATTAAATCTCTAAAAGCCAACCCTGAAACTAATGAAATGTTCGTCCACCTAGCCATAATTTTTTTATTTGGTTTATTTAAGGGTCCTCTTTAACATTTCAGGTCATCAGTATCCCATTCAATTCAGGGCGTGAAACGGCCAACAAATTTTGCTCAGATGCCTCTTCTTTCAGGCTTGAGGTTCTTTAACATGTCGTAAATCTATGAGACAACCCAGGGCTTTACTTCATTTGCATCATACGCTAACAAGGCAAGTAGTTGGGTTAGAACAAACACACCTGTATTAAATCAAATATAGGACCAGTACAATCTCTGAATGTGCTGGTAAGTTCGTCTTTGTATTCAGTAGAGGTTCCTTTCGAAGGCACACGTAATGCAAATAAGCAACTATAAGCGAGAACTTTCAATCAAATGCTCAAAGCAATAAACATGACTGCAAAATGCAGTTAAAAAATAAAACAAGTTGGTGACATGGCGTAATCATACATTCTGTAGCGTCACGTTGAAGATACTTCACAAATTCATCACTGTCTGCCATGCATAATGAAGCATTGATCTGGAAACATGATAATTTATTGCAGATGACAAATGCAATTTCACGATAACCGCATGCAATTTTTGCTGAAGGTTCCTGGAACGTCTGTTATTCTCTTGCGGTATTTCATATTGCCGTCCAGAGCTTGCGCATATTTGGTAGCATATGGTGGGATGTTTAACTTGCTTGTGCAAGCAAAAGGCATCTGCAGCCGACAGTACCGAATCGTAGCGAAGAAAGCCGACTGGTTAGGATACGATTGATAAGTTATTATAAAGTAATGTAACTTTTTATGTTATATTAACCAAACTAATTTAACTAAAGAATGAAAAAGTAACGTTTATTAGATTAAGAATAGTGTGGAAAAATGACGAAGATTAAAAAAGCGATGAGTTAAAAAGTATTAGTATGGAATATTATAGTTTATGTGCTATTATTTTTCTTTTTTGTTAAACTTAAACTAAACTAATCTAACCTATGAAAAAAGTAGTATTTGTTCGTTTAGAATAGTGTAAAAAATTAAGATTAAAAAAATTAGTAGCATTTATTCAGAGAGAAAAAAGATTAAAAGTAAGAAGATAATGACCCCTAGGGAATCGAACTCATGACCATCAGTAGCACGATGCTCTAGCCTACAACGCTAACAGGGTTTCATGCTAGGAGTGGAAATTATTATTTGTCCACACACGCAGGATGGAAATCACTAGTGCAACTCTTGCTGCAGTTCCAAGCGACAGCGGAGAGAGTCAAAGGTAGTGACTTGCACAGATACAGTAGATAATAAGGCTTCCAAGCACAACGGCATGATAGCTCTGACGGTTAGAACTTCATGCTATAATAATGAAGATGGTGGTTTCGAATCCTCATGTCCACGTGCTTTTTTTTTTCTGTCGTAGTTAAAGGAGATTTGCCACCATTACAATTATTTACTCGGTAACTTATTACCACGCACAGAATGCCGTATAAACTGACGTTTACTTTTCTTATGCTGCAATCAAAGGAGATTTGCCACTATTACAGTGATTTACCCGCCGCTATCAATTTATATTTACGAAAAGGAAGCGAGCATAGGCCGTCAGGCCGTAGCGAGCCGCAGAAAATCACTTGTTCCATCGGTTTCTGGGATTTACCAGAGGTTAAAGTTGGGTTAGTGTGTGTGTGTATATGTGAATTAATTACGAATTCGAATAAGAGCAGATTTCCCCTGTTAACAATACTTTACCCGTCTAACAATCCCTTATCAATTTATATTTAAAAGATACGAAGGACAGCGCATAAGTTACATTACTTTTAACAAAAATTACGTCGAATACTTAATAGTGCAACTCTTGCTGCTGCTGCTGCTGCTGCTGCTGCACTAGCAACAACAAGGGTTGCGCTAGTGATTTCCGTCCTGCGTGTACGGGCATGTAAATTTTTCGTCTAAAGTAATTAACTACTAAAATCGTAACCAATGGATTTTCTTCGGTACAGTTCGGAACTGCCGGCTGCAGATGCCTTCGGCTTATAAGAGTAACTGATGTTTGTTGAAATGGCATAGAAAGAGTAAACGAATTGCAGAAATTTACTGACAAAAGAATGCCACCAGTGCAGTAAATAACGCCTCAAGACATACGATTCTTCAAACCCAAATATAATTGGTTTTAAAGTTAAATACAGGATTAATGCCAAACATTTTTGCCGTTTTTAAGCTCTTAGTCCACCGAAAATTGGTTCGATTTCATTTAAGATGCACAGTTCGAGTTTGAAGAATGCGAGCGCCGTTTCTCATTCCACTGGCTTTTAACAGCTCAAGAGTTGAGTATAGACTGATATCATTATGGAGTTTTAGTGCTCCGACTTTCATGTCATGACTTACAATGGCTACAAAAATAATTTGAATAAAGAACAATGGCATTGTTCTTTAGCACTTTTTAGTTGGTCTGTCCTTTGCAACAGTCAGATAGTCATTTCGTGAATTTTTTAAGATGTCGGCAGTATCATGAACCTCATCCAGGTCGAATTGCAGCAACAACGAAACAAGAACAGATTGATGCTGTAAGGAAATTGATGGAAGAGGATCAACCAAACATCCTACGATATATAGGAGCTCTAACTATTGGGTCAATAGACGCAAACCATTATTTAGACCTCACCAACATATGTTTCCGTTGGGTGCCACATAACCTGACGCAGGCGCATGTATAATATGATGGCAGTGACAGGTGATGAAACATGGGCATATCATGGTCCTGACACGAAGAGGAAATTTTCCATGTGACAAACATCACCAATAAAACACAAAGAAGTCGCAGCTTCGGAAATAATATAGTGGCAAGTTTCTTTTCTAAAACAGGACACAGGACAAGTGGTATGTAAAAGAATGCCCTTTTAAAATCATTGCCATGTGAAGTCACATCAAAACATCCTCAAGACAATGCCTTAACAAACAAGGGCTGTCATAACATTAGACTTTCTGGAGAAGGAAAACGTGAGAGTATTAACATGTGCACCCTAATTACATGATCTAGTTCTACTTCCGAGAAAAAATCGTAGGCAGTGGTCTTGCCTGATGAAGAGGTCTCCGCAATACCTCTAAAGAGGCGTGGCCTTAGGCATTATCTAGGCGGTTTAAGAAGATAGAAAAGTGCACAAATGTTAATGGAGAGTATTGTGCGAAGCTATGGCAGTTGGTTTGTATGAATGAATGAATTTTATTTCAACAAATATTACGATTAAAATGTTTGTAAAAATTGAAAAATTGCCTTAACGGCGCAATTAAATGCGGGGGCGTGCGCATATAGAGAGAGATGTGTACTTTTATAAATTATTTATCTTTTTAGGTGCCTAGTAAGTTCGATGGATGGAGATTTGGAAAAATTATTCAAAACGAATTCTAATAGTACAATCGCAATAGCTTACATTCCTTCGGAATTCGCTAAAAATTAATAATAATAATAATAATAATAATAATAATAATGTTTTATGGGTACGGCTGCAATAGCTTTCTTACGTCGGAATTCGCTAAGAAATAAAGAAACGGAATCATAATTAAATTATTTTACATAATAAACTTCTCGAAGACAAATATGCAAATTAAAATGCGCTATAGTTCATGGAGAAGACAGAAGAATGAAAAAATTAAATTGGGATAAATATTTACTTGAAGTTGGTGATATATACAGGAACGACAGAATAAGGCCAAGTCTGAACAGAAACGAGAATTATACGGCAAGAAAGTATCACGGCGCTTTGCTGAACTTTATTTTTTTTTTTTTGTTAATTCTAGTGCTATTATTTTATAATTACTACTAATCCACACTAATCATGCACCAATTAAGAAAATATTGGCTAATTATGGTTATTATGCTCATATACCCAATTAAAAGTGTTTCCATATCTCCGTCTCATTCCTCTTTCTGTTGATTGACATGACCAGTAGTTATTTTGCTGAACGAATGATGTAACGCACGGTGCGGCGTTTCATCTGATAACTGCTGATCCGTAGATCACAGAGAACCCAGCTTATCAAAAGTTCATGTTTACAGTACTGAAACCACGTTCACTCAGCTGAGCTGCAAGGTGTGGATTTAATTGCATTTTAACCGGGTCAAGGCATTAAGAAGTTTCTTGCCAACTTATCTTCTAGTCACGGAAACCATTTAGTATTTTAAGTATGTTAGCAAGTCGAAATTGTGAGCACATTTTTATTACACTTTAATAATTGTAATGAAGAAATAAGACGCCCAAATTGTAAAAGTAGTACTGGGGCGGTGCCTTAGCACACGACTGCACCCCTGCCTAAATTCAATCAAATAAGACAAAGGGGAAAATTACAAATATATATGTACAGGAAAAAAAAAAAAAACAGAAAATAGCTATGATGTTCCAGAAAGGGGGGGAAAAGGCATTGATGTCATTACATTAAATTAACTTAATAAACCAGTTTAAAGCAAGAATACTCCGGCAACAGAGAAAAATCACCTCATAAGACGTTATGCTGGAAATATAGATTAAAGGAGAATCCCTAATACAATACCAATATTAAAAAAGGACTTAAATGTTTGTAAAACTGTTTAAACACTTGCTACAAAATAATCGGTCATCCAATTATCTGATGACCGAAGCGGCGAGACGGAATGCATCGGCTGTTAATACACGAGTCGAAGTGGGCAGGAGCGGTTCCGAACATTTCATTGGCCATGAGTCTGGTGTTACTCAGCCAATATCGTTTGAACAGTAAAAGAAACAATGCATTTCTAATTTTTAGAGAAAAATATGCTAAAGAATACTAGGCCTAATTTTTCTATCACACAACGAGTATTTGTTTATGATTCATAGGCCCATACCGAGTCCGCGCGCTGTGTCGTAATATTTGAAGAGAAATGATCAGGTGATCAAGTTAAAAATCATAATATGATTCATAAATTAGTAGAACACAAACACCTTAGACAAACTAAAGAATAACATTCAAAATATCAATTGAATTTATCAAAGAATTTTAAAAAGAACATTGGATAAATCCATAAGCAGATGTTAGAAATTTGTGTAGTATGAAGGCATATAGTTCCACATCTATCTACACTACATGGGTGAGAACAAAAAATTTTAAGTGCGTCACAATTTAATACACTGTCACTCTATAGTGTTGCTCCGCCTATCCAACATAACTTTTGTTCAGCCTGACTTCAGCTTATGGACCCACGCAGTGTCCCAAGGTCGCGTTGGTAATCAGTTAACTGGATGACTAGATATAATCAAAGAAATTGACTAATTGTATAAATTAAATAATAGAAGTATTCCTTTCCCCCCCCCCAAAAAAAAACTTCAAGAAAGGACTATGTAGGTTACACATTTTCAATATATCAGCTGCTACAAAAATCCCAGCAAACTAACACTCATTGCCTTTGTAGGTTACTCAGAAAGGAAGTTATATGAAGTAATCAGAGAGCATTAATAGAAAAAAAGTACTCCCACATCACCTTATAAGTCATAAAGTATTTATGCTCATACTATTCAAATACCAGTAGCATTGGCTCAATAAAGATAAATCAGAGAGTTAGACAAGGATGCCCGTTTTCACCCACACATTTTAACTTGTATATTGATGAAAACATAAATTAATGGAGAAATACTTTTTAAGACGGCGATAGTGCTATTTGTTGAAGCACGGATGATTATTACGATATCAGGAAAAAATTAGAAATTCTGCATACATTGAATATAATAATGGTACAACAAAATAACTGATAGTATCACTAAAAGTAAATATATTGTGGTATTACAAAACAAAAACTATACGCTAAATTAATTTATTAATTCTGCAATTTAATGTGATTTTTGTTAAACCAGTAAAGACATACCTTGTCCCACGGGGGTATTTGCTCCAAGTGCATGCAACATTTAATACAAAATTGGAAGTTTTAATAAAATATCAACGGGGCACACATTGATTTCAAGAAATTTTCGCTTTTGTGTCCCTGGTGTTTACTGATGCAGTAAAGGTTCCAAAAACGTGAGTTAGAGATTCGTGGTTCGAGTCCCGGTCGTGACCCTGAATTTTTTCTATACAACTCTAATTGCAAATCCTTGCTTGACAAGCGGATTGCATGAAAAGCAATATTTAAAATAGAAATTTGCCTCCCAATAAAAATACCAAAGCCAACGCTGCTGTGATTAAATACCGTTCGATGTTTCTGTGTTAGTAAAACAATTTACTCTTCAAGACAACCCCTATTTATCTGAATGCAATTCGTTATAAAATTTTAAAAAGGCATCCAGATGGCATATACATCTCCTAATTTAAGTTGGTCTATTTTAGTAACGGTAGTTCACACCTCCACCCCACCCCACCCCCATCCCTCACCCTATCTCTCTAGTCGGTCCTGGTGGTGTAGTGGTAACCTCGTAAACCCAAGATTGCGGATTCAATCCCCGCCAGAATCGATAATTTTTTTCGGGTAAAAATTCTACGTATGGCTTCCTTCGGAAGGGAAGTAAAGGCGTGAATCCCGTGTCGTACATTTACGGCACGTAAAAGAACCTCAAAGCTGAAAGAAGAGGACTCTGAGCAGAATTTATCGGCCGTTTCACGTCCTCAATTGAATGGGACACTGATGACCTGAGATGTTAAAGAGCATCCATAAATAAATCAAATCATAATCTCTCTCTCTCTCTCTCTCTCTCTCTCTCTCTCAATATCCCCCTATAAGGATTGGCTCTTTCCAATGAACTAGCAAATTCCCGTAGGTAAACTATTTGACGAAAAAAATGAGTCATTCCAGATTCAATGTGTCGGTCGGAGAACTTCGAGAACGCTCGTAGACACTATATTCACAACGCGCATGCAGCGAGTGCATACTGCAGTGGGTGCTTTGCCTGCAATCGTAATAGTCAATCATAAGCATCTAGAAAGGGAACATTCGGGTAGAGTAGCGGTGATCGAGGGTTTAGAAGACATTGCTCTTCTGTGCAAGCTCCTGGGTTCAAATTCCACCAACATTTTTCTTATAATTTTACTATTAGTTTATTAAGTGAATATATATATAACATCATGTTGCCTTAATATTATACTTAACGTATCATTCGAGTTCATGGCATTATCTATGCAAATACAAAAACGCAATCAAACCGCCATGGGTGGCCGAGGTCGTTAAGGCGCGAACTCGTGAGCGGGAGGTCTGGAGTTCGAATCTCACCAGGACCGTCCTCTCTGACTGAGGTTTTTTCAAGGTTTTCCTCAGTCCTCATTAATGGCAAATGTTGGGGAGGCACCCTAAGCTTAGGTCTGGAACGTTTCCTTCCTTAAAATAAATATCCTTTCCCAATTTATCATTTATGTCAGACTTCTACAGTAGTGTGGACGAGAGGCTACAACATCCCAAGATTCTTGAATTTGTGCCCATAATCCATCTTTTGTCCTTCGTGCATGTGCAAGGAATGCGTGTGCAGCATAACATCTAGATAGAATAAATAATGAAGGAAATATAATACTCATTATAATATATATGTTAATGTTAAAGCTTGCTGTGTATGGGAAACAACATTACGAAACAAATTTGTCATAATACAGGTATATTAATATTACAAAGGTTCATTAAAAATGTGTTTCGTGCCGGGAAGTGAGCTTGCGTTCTTAACCTTGGCATCACTGCACTCTCCGCCACAGAGCTAACGGAACACACACAAACTAGTCAGCGTCTTTAGTGCATTTCATATAACACAACTGCTGCAATGATTACACCGCTTTCCTGGATACCTTGAACCGCGCTCTGTATTGAGTAGGGCTTAGAAGAATTTTGAGTTCAAGAGGTTACTCATTTTTTTGTCAAAGGGTGTACATATATAAGCCGTTATGAAATCCGGAAGTATATCGCTAATTTCTATGTTCAAGTTTTATGGGAATCCTCCTTGGAAATCCCAAGATCAATTTGCTAAATAATTTCGGCTCTGGATAGCAGATTACTTCTCAGAATTTGTGTAACGCCGAGTCAAGAAGTGTTGTATATCTAAAGCCATATGAATCGTTCGAAAAGCATATATTTGATCATTGTCATATCAATGTGTTTACAAAATATGCACATTTATCCACAACTGAGCTTATTTGTCAGCAAAGCTGGAGGGATATGGCATAGACGTAACACGGAAAACAAGCACTGTATTGGTGTAAACTAATGGACAGTTAACTGTAACACATGAAACACACTTACACTACAGGCCTTTTATCCTCGCACTTAATGAATCGAAGATAAGCTGTTAATTTTACCAGGAAATCATCTCATCCGATTAGAATGTGGTGTTTGATGTAACTTTTTTTTTAAAAAAATGCACCAATGTGCATCTATGTGTTGATCTCACTCTTACAAAAGGAATGTAATTCCCCTAATGTTGGAAGTTCTTCGTTTATTCTGTAATAATTGCGCAATTGCCTTCAACATATCATCCACTTTTATTTTATTTGCAGCTGGTCCGGAATTTAATTTTAGTATTGTAACTCGTGTCCCTTTTCTTCTACTGTCGGTTCTGGCGGTGTTGTGGTAACCATACTTGCTTCGTAAACCCAAGATCGCGGGTTCAATCCCGGCTAGGGCGTAAAAATCCTAAGTATGGCTTCCTTCGGAAGGGAAGTAAAGCCGTGGATTCCGTGTCGTACATTTACGGCACGCAAAAGAACCTCAAGCTTGAAATGACCTATGAGCAACATTTACCGGCTGTTTCACGCCCTGAATTGAATGCGGTGCTAATGACCTGAGATGTTAAAGAGCGTCGGTAAATAAAAACAAATAAAAATTCCTTCTACTAGCGCACATTTCTTGCGAATGTGGTGATTATATTCTTGTTTAATTACTGCAACAAGTTCTGTGACCTTTCTTAAAGGTGTAGTTATGCCATTTCTTTCCTCCTCTTAGTTAACTCGTAAATTACTTGCTTAGCAGCACCTGCCTATTATTCCGCAACATCGTTACAGAACCAAGGACTATCACGAATTAGGTCACCAAACGGAACATTTGTGTTCAAGAACTGAGAATACTAGTGACGTAAGAAGGCGAATGTACGTCTTAGTTCCCAATAGCGTCCGTTCTATAATAAAAATCGGCAAGCAGCGGCCCCAACGGTCAACAAGCGCCTATACATACCTCAAGGATGAAATGATGCTTGTTCAATCTGAAACTATGCGCTAGTATAATGTTCTGATAATAATAAAAACTGGCCGTAAAACAGCAGCCACAAGCAACTTATATCCTTGCATAAGAATTATGCCTTGGGGTTCTAAAACAGCCATGCGATATGACAAGACCTCAATATGCACTTACAGAATCGCAGCTTGGGGCCCAAGTGTTAAGTAAAAAAGTTCTGAACACCAGATGACACTGTTCCGAAGAATCCAGCACGTCAATTCCACGTCGGTCCTGGTAGTAGTCACACTTGCCTTCTAAACCCAAGATCGTGGGTTGGATCCCGGCCAGATCGATGGGCATAAAATTTCAAAGTATGGCTTCCTTCGGAAGGGAAGTAAAGGCGTGGGATTTACGGCACGATAAAGAACCTCAAGCATGAAAGAAGAGGCCTCTGAGCAAAATTTATCGTTTGAATGGGACGCTGATGACCTGAGATGTTAAAGAGCGTGCGTACATAAACCTAAAAAAAAATGTCAATTTCACTTTCTCTAGCTTAATTTCTGTGCTGAAGTAATGGATTTATGTTCCATCAAGAGATCTTTCTAGGATAGTCATTTACATTTGCTTAATACGACTCAAGAATTCAACCTTTTGTATTTCTGGCCTGATGTGACAACTAACTTTTACATACATAATTCACGAATAACTACACAGACGCACATGGCACTGTAAAACACCTTCACAAAATATGCTGTAACTGTATCCTTAAATACAGATGTCAGTCACATTGTCTGTCGCCCTAGTTGTGTGTTCGTTCTTGCTAACTCTCCGGGACAGTTCTTTTTGTGCACAAAATATTAACTGCTTTTTCTTTAGAGTTGGCCTGCAGAAAGACCCAGCGTCTCAAAACAGAGATTGCAATATTGTTAAAACAGTTCGATTCTCGGAGTTTGCAATTTTCAATTTTTGATTACACAACTTTATAAATTATGTATGCATGCATTAACTGGGATAGGGCTTATACAAGGTAGCAGAGAATAATATATCCAGAGACTGCTGAGGCGACTTAAATCAAAGTAATCTCTATTCTAAGAGTTCAAATGTTATAATTATGGCCTTAAGTTTGCAAAGGACCAATACTCCCCTACTAATGAAATCTCCATTCCCAATTATACGACACAATAACGGAGTGGAGCATGTGTTTCAGGTGCAGCCGAGTGGCGGCAAGTAACCGCGGATCATTTGTCCAGTTCCACTTTAGATCACTTTTTTAATTTTACTTTTACCTTATCATGTACGAGTATACTTCATCATAAAAAAAAATATATAAAACCTACCCCGCAGGATACGAACTCTCTGGATATTCGAATCCACGCTCCGTTTTCCTCACAGGCAAGTGGATAGCTTCCTCTAGACCTGGGGCTTGCTCACCAGTGTTTGCTCCTCCTATGGAGCAGGAACGGTAAATTCGCTTCGTGTGTTTCTGTGAAATGCCCCTAACTGCTTACTACTATATTTGATTTCGTTACCATATGGATTGTGCAGTTCTGTTCTGATTATTCAACTGCAGCAATAAGTGCAAACCTGAGTATAGATCGACTGACCCTGCCTATGACATAAGTATTTAATGACAATCGCGCCATTTGGCTTTCTTAGTGTAGATCTCCTTCGGCTATGTTATTACAGTTGTTCAGTGCCGCACTATCATATGATTAGTACCAAGATTTTAGAGATTTTATAGCATTGAAAACGCTGACGATGAAATGTTAAAAACTGAGATTTCCTTCCTCGCTAAGGAGATTTCGCTTTAAAACCGACTTATGAACATCTAATTTTAAGTTATCGCCATAAAAGTCAGTTATTTTACTTCATGGGTTATATTTTCTACATATAATTGCTTGTCCAAAACCTTTCTACAATCTGAAATTATTGTATAGCTTATTATAACTCGGTATATACCAGCACACTTACAATTATGTGAATTCATCAGGTCGAATGTACTTCATTCGCATGACCTAAGGATCCAAAATTCAATTCTTTAGCATTGCCTCTACTGAGTAATAAATGCACCGCGCTCAATATCGTATTAATAAGGAAATCCTTAAGAGCGAATGCACATCGCCCCCTTACAAGCATACGCACGCATACAAAGCTCCACAGCTTTTGTGCTTTCTGTGAAGTTAACACATGGATCAAAGTTTTAGGCTGAGCGGCATTAAAAGATGATGAAATGCGCATGTCGAATTTATGGTGAATAATTTCAGTTACATTTTTTACAATTGATTTAGCATAAGGAAGTGATCCAACTAAATGAGTCATGCAGCATCAGCAGTCCTTAACTAGCAGGGAAAATAGGCACATGTTTAGGACGCTACTTTACATTCTAACTAGGAAAAGATATGACACCTAACTTCAACTCTGAGCACCACAACAGCCTTTTCCTGTATGCTCTTGTGTTAGGTTTTTTTCAGTCTGGTACCTCGCAAAATAATTAAAGTATGGAGGAGAAGAGATGAAGGATAATAAAATATAACCGTACCCATTTTAACAGGGCGCAAACTAGTCACATAACAGTACAGCGCAACGGTTGTTCTGCGTAAGGTTATACACTGCAACTTGAAAAATGGAGAACAAAACCAGTTTGCTACAAAGAGTGCAGAAAAGCAAATTCCGGTAAGCACTGTCGCTAGAGTTGAACTTTTCATAAGGTTTGTTGACGAGAAAAGAACTTCGCATTACATTCATTTCCCACTTCCATGTTTTTGTTCTCCCACCCCCCTTTTATTAAATAAGCTAGAGGCTCCTGCCTATACGAGAAATGTCCAACGACAATCCATATTTTTAACACCCTCAATAAAATAAGGTTTGTTCAACTGTGAAAAATAAGCGTATGTCCCAGTTTCAACCTCATCATTTGACGCGATTCTTCATCCACTCAGCAATTTCTTCAGGTTTAGAAACAAAAAGTAATAGCCGTGAGCCAAATCCGGTGAATATGGTGGATGTGAAAGCACTTGGAAGTGAAGGTCATGCAGTTTTGCAGCAACAATCCCAGACATGTGTCAAGGTGCATTATCGTGATGAAAGAGAACTTTCTTTTTCGCAAGTGCGGACGTTTAGCCTGAATAGCATCCTTCATTTGGTCCAGTAGTAAAGCGTAATACTCCGGTGATGGGGAATCCCAGAAAACCGTAGCCATGACTTTTCCTGCAGATGGAACCGTTTTTTTCCTCCTAAACTTTCACCTGTTGCTACCCAGTGTTTAGACTGCTCTATCGTCTCTGGCGTGTAGTGACGAATACATGTTTCATCTAATGTTATGAAATGCCGGGGAAGCTCGCTGGAATTGTGTTTAAACAAGCCTAAACACCTTTGCGAAACGTTCATTTGAATGCGTTTTTGGACGATTGTCCGGCACCCATCGTGTAGAATGCTTTCTCATACGCGAAACTTCGTGTAAAATGCAGTGCACCCGCCCTATCGAGGTCTTTTAATGTCAGCCAACTCGGTTACCTTCAATGGCGATCGTTGAGTATACTATTGCGAATTTTGTCACAATTTCGTCGGTCGTAGCAGTTTTGGGATGCCCAAAGAGGTCCTCATGTACAACCACTCTTAAACTCAGCAGCCAACTTTATAACCATCGAAAACGAAGGGGCAGAATCCTTTAATGTGGAATCTAACTCCTGTTGTGTTTTGTTGGGGTTAAACCTTTCAAAACGAAGTCCTTTATCATAGCTCGTATTTCAGTTTTATTTATTTAGTAGAAAAGTTAACACTAGTTTGTTTACACGATCGTAACAAACAAGTAACACTGAGGCGTCTGAAATTTTACAGTACGCCATCTAAATGATACTTAACTTTCACAGTAATACCTCACATCTCTGAGCCAGGCCGAGAATATTTAGAACATTCCTAGTAAAGATATCGTGAAACGCGTTTTCTTTTCTTTTTCTCCCCCCCCCCCCCCCCCCCAGGCTGCATTCCTTTTGTGTTCAGCATTTCATAGGCTTTCTCCTGTCGTTCCTGTATATAAGACCTGTTTCAAGGATATATCTATCCCAACTATGTCGATGAATTCTTCTATCTTTTCGATGAGCTATGGCGCATTTTAATTTGAACGACTGTGTTCTGAAGTTTATTATGTAAAATAATTTAACTGTGCCTAATTTTTTATTATTATTTCAGGTTTCCAAACTTTTTGTTTTAAAAACTTGTTTTACATGTTGCTGAGAAAACTTGTTATTTTTAGTCCCTTCTTTATCTATATGTCGGTAATGTGGTCTAGTGGTAACCATACTTGCCTCGTAAACCCAATATCGCGGGCTCAATCCCGGCTAGGGATGATGGATTTTTTCGGGTGTAAAAATCCTAAGTATGGCTTCCTTCGGAAGGGAAGTAAAGTCGTGGGTCCCGCATCATAGATTTACGGCACGAAAAAGAACCTCAAGCCTGAAAGAAGAGCCCTCTGAGCAAAATTTGTCGACCGTTTCATGCGCTGGATTGAATGGGACGCTGGTGACCTGAGATGTTAAAGAGCGTCCGTAAATAAAACAAATCAACATTTTCAAAACATCTGAGAATCAGGCCGAGAGCTTTTAGAAGACCTCTTACCTACAACTTAGGCTCCTTCTGAAGACCTGCAAAACAATAGTTGTCTAAAAGTTCACCTTTAAAACGTTGTGCTTCGCGAGGTGTGAAACAGGTAACGTGATATGGCTTTGCCCCACCATTGCTTTCCAGTTGTGATTTCTACATTTCCTAAAAGATGTGTGTGCTGTACTAACGTCCGGTATTTGAGCACCACATACTTTCACATAAGAACCTTTAGAAAAAGTATTTCTTATTATTAATGCAACTGGTCAACTGGAATGATTATATGCAGAGCCCGGAAGTAAGGCAAAATGACTTTTCTCTCTGTGTAGATATATTTAAGTCAGAAATAAACGTATTTCCGTATGTTTGGGGTATATAGGGCCAATTTTTATTTTGCCTTTTTTTTTTTTTTTGCCTATTTTAAGGTTTAAAGTTGTTGTTTTTTTTTTTTTTTTGGCCTGATTTGAGTCGTAATGGATTTTTTTCTGTGATTATTTACTTATTTTAAAAACACCTAAACATTACAATACATCGAGTGCAAAAATGTTACAATTAAATGGCACGTTCGCCTAAAAAAATATGTATTTCTTTTTAAACAACAAAAAACTTTCTCCTTTACCCCATTCACTTAAGTTCTTTAAATAACAGACTTTTAATTAGTGAAAGGAATTCAAAGTTACCTTGAGCAACCTCGGGCATTTGAATACCAGGAAATACAAGGGGATGAGGGAAGTACTGTAGTTTCGACTAGTCCTGGCAAATGGCGTTGTATTGATTTGCGCGAGACGATTCTAGGAAATTTGTGATGGGGGTAACTTCTCTGCTACATACAGGTAACAAACAATTGCAAGCCAGAAAGATGAGAGCGGCACAGCTGTGCAATAAATCGTTCCTACAATGTGTTCAGTGCGGAATTAAGAGATATACTAACCTGGTTTCCCTATAAACGCATAAACAGAAAATGAACTTAATCACTGGACATCTTTTTCAAAGTCGTCAGGACTATTCAAAATTATTTTATTTTGTCTTGATCAACATTTCCATGGTGTCCTGAAAGGTGAATGTTCAGTTATAACTGGTACGAGTCCTTACGAAATAACTTGTTTTAAATATGCTCCCATCACTTCAGTGGAAGTAGAACGTTCTTTTTCCATTATGAAAAATGCTCTCTTTGACAAGCGACTGAAGAGACAGTTGACACGTTGAAAAAACATTTTGTTGTTGCTTGTAACCAAGAAAAGTAAGGTTAAGTACTTTAATTATGTGATAAAGTAATTACTAAATATCTTATATATCTATTTTCATTAATGAATGATATTACTCTGGGTTTTCTCTCTTAATAAATGCCTATTTTCAGTATTTTAAGTGTCTTTTTGCCTGCTATTTTAACCAAAATGAATTCCTGAACTTTCGGGCTGTTGATTATATGAGTAGGCTACCTGAAGAGTCAATAGCATGAAAGGAGCATCCTGTTTGAATATGGTTAAGGTTTCTCTCTAAAAGTTATTTTGTCTTTCTGTATCAAGTTAAAGATCTATAAGTCAGGGTCAAACTTGCATACCATCAGTTGAATGTGCGGAATATCTTGTTTTTAACATGTACAGTGCCGGTTTTTATAAAAAGAGTCTCCTTCATGACGTATTGGGCAAGGCAAAGCAACCACAAAGATAAACAGAAAGTGGCCTTTAACGTGACTTGTTAAGAAGGCTCAGCGTTTAACTGATTGGTTTAAAACCCTTAATTAAAACCAAGTACGCAGCTTTGAGTCCAGCGTGTGTTTTAAGCATGCAACATTAGCAGCTCAAGAAACTGCCTTAAGAGAAGTTCTAACAATCACACGCACATTAGCTATAAATATAATGTTTATAAATATTTAGTCAACACTATATGAAGTGTGGCATTCTTAAGATGAAAATAAATGGCAAAATAGCACTACCATCGTTACTGATAACAGAATGCATTCTGGGGTGAATTTATTTGAAAGCATATGAAAGATATGCAAATTGTCAATAAAAATGGTGTATTATTTTGCCAAGAATGCGAGTAGCTTCCTTTTCTTATCGTCATAAAGCAAACAGAAGCGAACCGCAGACATGCGCCCGAGACATTAAAGAAACTGAAGCAAATTCTTTACTAGTTTTATATCTACAATTTTGTATTTGCTACCAAAACATGTAAAGACCGTTAAACGCTGTAAAGTTGCAACACAGCTTTCTAACTATCCGCAATATGGATCAAACTAACCATTCCAAGCGCAGGATCGTTGAAAGAATAATGCTGCACTCCCCCCCCCCCTCTTTAATAGCTCAATTTTACTGGTAATATACACTGAGAAACACACACACACAAGAAAAATATTCGCGCCTGAAATTGATTGAATATTTTAAACATACGCGTTATATGTGAATTATTATAACTCCATTCATTTTTTTAACATTAAATACTTTCCAGACATTTTGCAAACACTCTTAGGTATTCAGATTTCATTTTGAGTCTATTATTTCCTTTATCGTATAAATATGAATGCAATTTAATCCAATTTTACACATCTACTGACATTGTTGTTCTTGTATTGTCGTTATATCAGTTTTATTCTATTGTTGATGAATTTCAATTAGTTTAATACATCATTTTATAAGGTAAATCTGCTGTTAAGTCGAGAAGAGGCAGCTAAAGCAGTTATCCTGCAGAAGATGAACGGGACATGCACTAAGTTGCCCAAATGTTACGAGTCAATGTCTCTACTATACAAAGAATAAACCGAAGGTTGAGGAAACTTGGTATTTACTGCAGAAGAACAGGATCAGGTTGCAGAAGGGTGACATCTGCTAGAGAAGTTCAATTTTTACGTCTGGAAGTTCTGTGTGAGCGTCAGAAGACAGCCTTAAATCTCAAAATCGCTTGCAAAGGGCATAAGGAGTCCTTTAGAAGACCAGCCAGAGATCCCTTGCTTGCTTAGTCAGTAATTTCGGCAAGCAAGCCTTGCCTTTGCTCATCAACATCTGGAGTGCACTGAGGAGCAATGGGAAGCTGGCTATCCTATTCATAGATGATCGAGGTTCAGCCTAAGATCACATGATAGCAGCAGAAATATATAAGACTGGAGAAAGGTATGTCCCCTGCACCTTCTCATTGACGATGGCTTTCAGGGGATGTTCAGTAATGGTGTGATCTGTCTGTGGAAATCACAGTTGGTTTTATGGAGAACGAGGCCATGAATGCAAACCGCCACATTGAGGAGATTCTTCGAGAGTCTGTTATTCCCTATGCTCCGTATGTTGACAATGATTTCCGTTCATGCAAGACAATGTCCGTCCACATTGTGACACAGTGCTTGTGTAAAATGGGGACCCGGGTGCTAGTTTCGCCAGCACGAAGCTGAGCATCTGGGATATGACAGGGAAAATGTTCGTCAAAGTGTTCCTGAGAGTCTCAATGAACTCCCGGAGACTACCACAAGAAAATCTAAGGACCTTGATCCGCACCAAGCTCGTACGGTTGCAAGCTGTGATACAAACGAGAGGAGAAATGCCCGCTTCTGAGAGTGCCACTGAGTGTTATGCTGCGTTATCAATGCAGTTGTGTTGCCTTTTGTTACCCTACAGGTAAAAGCGAGATTATGAAATGTGATTAAATTGCATTCATGTTCATGCTCTAACAATAAAGGAAATTGTAGACTCAAAATAATATCCAAATGCATGAGTGGTTGCAAAAGTTGGGGGAAAAAATCTAATATTCAAAAAATGAATGGCATAATAAATAATTCACTTATAATAATGCGTAAAATTAAAATATTAAAAAATAGTTCCTTCCTCCTCTAAGTGTATATATAAATATATTTTTCTGCGTGGTCCCCACCAACTTGCACGCCTTGTGCGAGCGTGGAAAGAGAACTTGTATTCCTTGCTGGTACCGACTTTTGTCATATGCCGCATCTTTTACGCTGTTGATAACTTCAAAATAAGTTCCACCTAAAGAGGTGGATGTGCGTTCATTCCACACAAAGAACGTGTTGCCTTCAGCATGCGACAGATAATGAATAAGTTTTTGCACTTCCTGAAGCTTTAACTCTGTAGCCACTCGTATCGTCTGCACAGCTGCCAAAGTAGTACGCTGAACTGGTAACGTCAATACTTCCAGCGAGGATTAAATTACGCTAAGACCATGACACAAGGGACAATACAGGACTCTTGCGCTCATGCATGAACCTCGACTGTTTAGCTGAAAAATAATACTCTAATCACTCAACTACCGTTAACCACTATTTTGTCTTAGGTATTTACATGTGGTCTCCGCAGTAATTTATTCCCTCATTTATTGTACTTAGGTAAAGGCTGAATTTCTCTTTCTTTCTTTTTCTGCCCAGCCTCATCATCATAATGTTTCTTAGGAAAGCCTACATCATTTGCTTGTAATCTTCTGTTTTTCTTTAATGTTTAAGGTTCATCACTTAAGCACACATTTCCCCATAAACTTAAACATTAAGTTTGTTTAGTGCTTTCACAAATTTTCTTTCCTTCCCCATAGTTTCACACCTGGTTGAATATTTCTTCTCAAATCTTTTAAACAGAAAATTCTTTATCTTTTCTCGCTGATTCTATCACGAGGTACTTTCGGCTTTACGAATATCGTGCAATTTATCAGACGTTCGTTTGTTTTCAGGTAGAGAAAGAGTTTATACAAGCTGGGCCGTGTGGTTTTTGTAGGTGTCAAAACTGCAGAAATGCATTACGTATAGCTGTGGTTTGCACACTACTGCATACAAGAATATGAGTACTGGTCGTTCAACTTCGTGGCCTCCCAGAAACTTGAGGTTATGTTTGAATTGATTATGCCTGATAGGCGCATAACTTTTGATTAACTGGAATATCAGACAGGTCTCGGCCGCGCAACCCTGCACACCATTATTCACGACGATTTGAATATGAAAAACGTGTACACACTTTGGGTTCCACGGGACTTGACTCGAGCACAGGAGGACAAAAGAGTTGAAGTCTATCGTCGCTTACCGGAAACGCAGTGAAGATCCGGTTTCTTTGGTGTCACTAACACACACCGGAGATGGAAACATCTCGAAAGTTCCTGGCCCAGACATTTCGTGCGCAGACAAGCAGATGATCGCCGTCCTTTGGGACACTTCGAGACCCTTATAGGCTCAACAGAATTGAGCAACGGTGAAAGGGGAAGTTGTCGAAAGGAGCTCTCCTCATGCGGCTCCACACGAGTAACACTACGAACAGAAAGTTGGCATCGCACCCACTATATTCACCGAATCTCGCTCCGTCCGATCATGGCTTTTTCGACAAAACTGTGGAATCGTTGCGGCAACAATGAAGAAATTCAGGCAGCTGTCCAAGAGTGGTATAGTATTCCCAAACTATGGTTTCTCGACGCCATAATGAAGTTATCATGAAGATGATAATTATGCATTTAAGTTGTTGGGGAGTGCATTGTGAGATCCCATGTGCACCAAACTATGTTGCATAATAAATAAAGAACAAAAAAACTACTATTGTAAATCATTTCCAAACGCCCTTCGCATCTTCATTAACTGATTTAAAGAAATTGAAAGGGAGTCTATTTGTTCATCTGTATGTATCAGCGCCAGAAATGGTATTTATTTTGATCTTTAAAATCTGCATTTAGGTTTACACGATAAGGTTTATATTGACTGATTTGATTTATTTATGGACGCTCTTTAACACGTTCCATTCAATTCAGGGCGTGAAACGACTGGAAAATTTTGCTCAGAGGACTCTTGAGGTTCTTTTTCGTGCTGTAAATCTACGATACGGGACCCACGGCTTTACTTCCCTTCCGAAGGAAGCCGTACTTAGATAAGGTTTATAAGGAAATACGAATTTCTTGTTTCTTACTGGGAAATCCCTGGTACCTACATACATTTAAATACAGAGTGGAAAAAAGTTTGTGAGGGCGGCTGAGACATCGCTATACATTGTAATATAGCGGTACAACGCGGAACATGCTGGGAGGAAAGCTGGGGCCGTTAACTAAGGAAGGCTAACCGTTCCGCGAACTTGAACTCTAAAGGCCATCCGGTTTTTACTCCGATGTCTCTTCTTTTTCTTATTTGATCATAAACAGGAAGACCTATAGGTTACATAACATGTCCTACTTGTATTTCTCTTATACACACGTATTTCATTTCAATTGCAGCACAAGCAATTTTGGAAGGCTTACAAATTAAATGCTTTTAGTGCATTAAGTAGATACTTTAAAAATTGAAGCAGCAGTGAATTTAAAAAAAAATGTCCATAATGGTGTCATGTTATACATTAAATGAAAGTACTAATCATAAGCTTAAAAATGGCATTTGTCTCAGGGATGTACCTCTTATAGTTTTCAAATAACCAATATTTAAGTTTGTGGCGGTTAGCAATTGTGCCGTTTGGAGGAGGTTAAAATGTATATAATCAGGGGCGGCCAGTCAATAACGGCCAGATGCCCTCCCCCCCTAAGAAAATGCCAAACTTATTTACTTTTCCCTTCTACTGATTAACTTTTAAAACAAAACAAAAAATGCTGATTAGTTCATTTCCTCTCCACTGTAGTAGCGGTAGCATGCGGGTCCTCCGTTAGAGAGGGATGCTCATGGTCCAGCCCGGAAATTTTTACGCTTTAATCTTATACTTCTTGGGTTAGCAAAGATTTACAAGGACATATTGTACTTTGTTTGAAGATGCGTGGTTTCCTCACTGTTTGTCAGCAGAAAGTTGACTTTGACAGTGTTAACTGTTAAGTTATAAAAAAACGTATCTGTTTTGAGGCAGTGTAAAAAGTGAACATTTAATTGAAGACACTCCATTTTCACGTTTAAGTTTAACTGTTAAGTTGGAAGTGAAACAATTTGGGCCTCATTAACCGAAAGTTATATGGCCTTACTTAGCAAGATATCACAAAATTAAGATTTTTTTTTGGAAAAAAACATCTTTGCTGACAAAGTGTGAAATGAGAAATGTATCTTGTCTACAGAAATGAGAATATAAAGAAATAGAAAGGACAAATTTCGTTTCTGTACAGGTCCATGAAACGACAGATATTACATACGTATCGCAGTTTGTTGTGATATTACGATACATCAATGGGGGTTAACCAGTTGAAAGATTCATAAAATTCATTGCTGTTTCTGAATTGAGTGCAGAAGGCTTAAGGCGCTCTTTAACAGCTGATTTAGAAGAGTTTCATATAAACCAGAAGTTTATAGCACAAACGTACGAAGGCGCTGCATTTATGAATGTTGGGGAGGAATACACGTCTTGATAAAAGAAACTTTCCCCCACGCCATTTGGATATGCCTCTCGCCCAACCTTCTACAGGGGCCACAAGCCGCCACTGTATATGATAAAAATTGTTGGTTGAAATTAAGACAAAATAATTTTACTTAAGGTAAGATATAGCAAAATTAACAAAAATCTATGCCACCATGTTCCAAAATTAATGTTTCATTGGTTGATTTGACATGGACTTGCCTAATATAAAAAAAAAATTTTTTTGAATGGATTTTAACGATCGTTTTTACTACTGCGGCACCACAGGCGGCGAACACTGGTGATAAATGAAATGATATATTGGGAAAGGATTTTTTTTAAGGAAGGAAACGTTCCAGGCCTAAGCTTAGGGTACCTTCCCGGCTTTTACCAGTTATGAAGACTGAGGAAACCTGGAAAAAATCTCAGTCAGGGAGGAAGGTCCTGGTGGGATTTGAACGCCAGATATCCCGCTCACGAGTCCACGCCTTAACGACCTCGGCCACCCGTAGCGGTTATATATCAAAAATGAGCGTATGAACGGATGGGGGGGGGAGGTGAATTAACTATAAAAATGAAAAGCATATTTATACATTTAAAGTGAAATTTTTGGTGAACTTTTTGTCAAAATAGGCTAAATTCACAATAAAACTACTAAGTGGTAAGAAATAAGAATAAGAGAATATAAAAATAGCATCAAGATGGTGATATTTATGCTTTGCACGGAAGATATCAATGACGGCCTCCTCCGGTACATTTCAACACTGGTGTGCTTGCGTACCGTCTTAACAACTGGCAGAATGTTAGGTTGACGGATAAGTTCGTAGTGTTTCTGTTCATTATCACACTGCGTTACTAGGACAATGTTTACCGTTTGTCTTTTGTCATTCGTAATTTGGAGCGTTGTGCTTGTAAATGCGCCTTTAATTAAGCAGATTTGAAGAAAGTTTGCGCCATTTGTGAACTAAGGAGATGACAGTCAAGTGGAAGGGGAAAAAAAAAAAAAAACAAAACAAAAAAAAACATTTCCGACACATTCATCTTTTTGAGTTTCATAGAGGAGCAAAAGCAGCTCGAAATATTTGTGCCATCTACGGAGATGTCTGGAGAAAGCAGTACAAGAAAATGATTCCGTCGTTTCAAAGAGTGGCACTTCGACGTGAGCGATTCGCCACGTTCAGTAAGACCACCGGGTTTTGATGAAAATCTTTATTTTAATTCATGATTATCCACGTCAGTCAACCATAGAATTTGCAGATGTTATGAATTGTGACCAGTCAACCATCGTGTGACATTTGCACTCCATGGGTACCGTTAAAAAAATCTGAATGGGTACTGCGCGCTTTAACTTTAACTAACAATTCAAGACACCTTGCGGGCACAATTGAAGGGAAAAAGACCGATCTGCTGCAATAGGATAATGCAGTCCACCTCCGCTAACATGACGAAAGCAGCTATCCAAGAGTTTGATTGGGTGATTATTCCACACTTCCCATAATCTCCCCATCTTAGGCCCTCACCTTTTCCCTTCTCTATCCAACAATCTTCAACGGAACTTCTTCAATAACGAAGATGCTTTACAAACTTGGCTTCACGACTTATTCAGTTCAAAACCAGCAGATTTCTTCACAGTGGAATCAAGAAACTATTCCAGCATTGGAAGGAGAATAAATTAATTTCTGTATGCTATTCGTCTCAAATAAAAACATTTATCACAGAAAACTATAAATGTATGCATCAACCTGATATTAGTCTAAGAGGTGCTTACCAAGGAGATAAAGATTTACCAAAAATTGACTACAATATTATTATTATTTTGGATCAATCTCTCTGCTACTAATACTACTGAAAACCCACTTATCAATATTAAGTCTGCATAGATTATGCAGCTTTAATTTAAGAAGTTTTGTAACTCTTTTTATTGAGCTTTTCAATATTCCTGTATCTTGTAACAAATGTCCTTAAAACTTCTGTGGATTTCTTCTAATCTTTCATTTATATCACCTAATTTTTCTTCTAAGAGGACATTTTGCCTTTTATTAGATTTTTTCCCTTCATGGAAAGAATCAGTGATGTTAATTTTCATTGCGGGTGAAATATTTCTAGAAATTTTCTTTTTGTTCTGCTGCTAGACTTTGTTTCAATGTACATATCATAGAAAAGCAAAAGTCTCTGTTTGCTATACTTGACTACCGCCGTTGCTAAATACCGGGTACAATTGTATTCAAATAAAATACACCACTGACACATTCGACTATGTATACAGTATACCATGCAAAGTTATGCGATACACAGGACAAGTGCAAGTGAGCTGGTGGTTGTTTTAACTGTACATAAGACTATCAGGCAACAAGAATTAAAAACCGCATTATAATTTATATATTTATTTATATACAAACAGCAAGAATTAATAGAATAAATAAAACATATAAGAATTTTTAAATGTATAAAGATGAAGCAAGTACCATAGCTTAAGTTGTTCTATAAAGAATTATTTCCATTTATTTGCTAATTCATAAAGCAAATCATCTTCTTGAAGAGGTAAATTTCAAAACTGTGAGATCTGTCTTTATAAATGTTACCTTTACTCTTTCCCACACTTCAAGGCTGTTTTTTCTTTGGGTGTTGCTAGAGAAATTTATTTCATACACTAAAATGTCTTTATTAAAGAGCTGAGAGTAGTTGAAGCACTATTATTTTGCCCAAGCTCCTATTTCTGCAGCTGCTACCAACTTAAAATACACCCTAATTACCATGCCTGTTGTTTGGGAATATAAAGTAAATGCAATTTAATTGCCTTCCCAATATAGGTTTGTTATATCTTTGCTCCTTGTCTCTCATTACTGAGGCCCTACACTGGGATAGGTGTTCTGCATTCATAACATTAGTGTTACATAATGTACAGGAGTCCATTTCTTATAATTTTCATCCTGTATTAGTTGCTGTGCCGAGCAGTAATGGTCCATTATAAACTTAAACCTGCTGCAACTTTATAATATTCTATTTGATTTTATCTTGATGTGTAGTTTTAATATGTTTTAAGACTAATTTGGCCAAATTGGTTCCAATTTGGATTTGAGAAACATGTTGACATTTTGGTCCCCCCCCCCCTTTTTGCTTGATCTGCATATTCATTTTACATTAATACAATATGTGCAGGGATCCAATGAAATACAATATATTTCTGTTGTCTGTTAAGCATTGTTAACATTTTCTGTTATTGATGAAGATGTAGTATTTGCAGTATTTCATGCTATTGCTTCTATAATTGTTTTGGAATCTATCAGTCAGTATAACTGCTCTGTTAAATTGACGATTCTAGTGATCAAATTTAGTAATGCTACTTTAACAGCTCTAATTTCTCCGAGGCTCTGATTTACCTTTGCCTATTAGTATAGTGTGTTAACTCCTACCCCAGCATTTCTTTTTGTTTCTCAGTGCACATTCTCTACTAGTGGTTCAGGGTAACTAGTGCCTTAGTTCAATGATGTTTGTTTTAAATATTTTTCTAGATATGGCTTGAAGTTCCAGTTGATTGCCGAAATACTGGTAATCTGTAGAATTAACTGGTAAAAATATCTTATCTGAAACTTTAGTAACGTTTTTCTCTAGGATTTCACCCATGGCATGTTGGAAAGTTTTCTAGTTTTCATAGGATTGTTTGTATACTATTTATCTTACAACTTAAGATCAGTTTATTTCCAAGCACTGCAGCTGCTTTTTTGGAATTCTAATTTAATTAGTCTACTTCTTGTGTATGCATGGCTTCCACAGCTGTTATTCTTACTGCTCCAGTTACTATTCCGAGTTCTGTTTTGTACAGTATTTAAGTTTTTATTGCACCTTCTGATGCTGTGACAGTAACTTGACCATATTGCAGAATTGGTTCGACAAAAGTCTTGGTGTTATTGAATATTCCAATAGTGCTACTGCATTTCTTGCCTGCTAATCTTTTTAATATTACAGCACTCTTCTCTAATTTCTCTGTAATTTTATTGATTTGATCGTTCCAACTTAAGCCCAAGATACTCTGTACTATTTCTTTTATCAATATGTCCATTGATGAGTTGCAGCTGAAATTTATCTGATTGCTGTTGAAGGGAGAAGTGCTGATATACAGTTTTGGAAGTATTAATTTGCATATTATTTTCTTCTGGTCATGATTTAACTGTGGAAAATGCTTTCAATATCTTTCTTTCACATATTTAATGATGTTTTCTCTGCTGTTCTTTGATGATAACCAAAGAACATCATTAGCACACAATGCACATTTAATTCCTGAGATTCTTCTTAGTCTTGTGCTCGGATTGTTGAAGTAGGGGCATTAAAGAGTGTTGTACTTGATAAAGATTCTTGAAGCAGACCTACTTTGACTGGGCATTATTGTACCTAACTGCAATCTCCATTGGGTCAAGAAATGTGTGATCTATTTCAACATGTCGGTCCTGGTGGTGTAGTGGTTACCATACTTGCCTCCTAAACCCAAGATCGCGGGTTCGAACCCGACCAGGACCGGTGGATTTTTTCGGGGCATAAAAATCCAGGGTATGGCTTCCTTCGGAAGGGAAGTAAAGCCGTGGGTCCCGTGTCGTACATTTACCCACGAAAAAGAACCTCAACCTCAAGCCTGAAAGAGAGGCCTCTGAGCAAAATTTGTCGGCCGTTTCACGCCCTGAGTTGAATGGGACGCTGATGACCTGAGCTGTTAAAGAGCGTCCATAAATAAATCATTAAAAAAAAACAAAATTCTATTTCAACATCTTCCCTTTAACATTTAATTCCTGTAGGTTAATTAAAAGTTTTCTCTTCCATACTCTATCAAATGCATTTTAAAGTTCACAAAGACTGCTAATGTACAGTCATTTTTTTTAATGATTCCTTAATGTCTTGAGTTAAGGTAACTAGCCGATGTACTGTGAATATGTTTGGGCAAAATACAGCTATCTTTAGAATGTCTACATTTCTTCCAGGCATGTCATGTTTGTCATTTGTGCAAAGGATCATTGGAATACTTAATATTTCAGTCTGCATTATTTGATTTATTTAAGGATGCTCTGTAACATCTTAGGTAATTGACGTCACATTCAATTCTGGTCATGAAATAGCAGATAAATTTTGCTTCCAGGCCTCTTCTTTCAGATTTGAGGTTATTTTACATGCCATAAATTTACAACATAGGACCAATGGCTTTACTTCCCTTCCAAAGGAATTCATACTTAGGATTTTTATGCCTACAAAAATTCATTAACCCTGCCCAAGATTGAGCACCTAATCTTGGGTCTATGAGGCAAATGTGGTTACCACTAGACCACACCAGGATCGACCCAAACTATGCAGTGTGTAGCCAATGTCCTTAGTAGAAACATTAAATAGAAGTGAACTCGTGCACTGTCCCTGAAGTACATCATTCTTGGCTTTATTAATGCAATGTTGATTTGATTATAGGATATTTCTTGTAACTGGTATCAAATACCTACTTTTTTCCAATACTATATTCAATTTAATAAATACTGTTATCCATTTCTGAGGCCAAAGGCAAAACAGATGTTACAGGTCTTCTTCTTCTTCTTCTTCTTGGAAAGCAATACTAAAGAATATCAAGCTTGTGATACATCTTACAAAACATTCAAACATGAGATATGAATATAATAAAAAACCATCACCATTTATAAAACTGTATGAGGATGCCATGTAATTTAATAATCACCCATTAATTATTAAAATATCTCCACCATTCATAGCATACACTGGCCTAGTTCAATAGCATTAAAGCTTTATTAGTTATGTTGTGCTGGAATTAAAAAATGTATTCATATTATAGTAGTCCTTAATTTTTTCTTGGAAAGTTCAGGTTACTATATTTAAATAGATATTTTAAGGAAGCTGGTAGACTGTTATATACTTATACTGCAGAACAATAGTTACTAATCTGAAAAACTTTAGTAAATTTATGGGTCTATTCTAGTCAGTAGTATGCTAGTATTGTAATTATGAGTAGAAAGGTTCATTTTAAATGTATCATAATTGTCAACAATAAAACTTGTGAGAGAGTGTATGTAATCTCCAGCAAGAGTAAGAACATTCAGCTTCTTAAATAATGGTCTACACGATTGTCCAGAACCAACACAACAGAGGATTCTTATTGCTCTTTTTTGCATGATGAATAATTTCTTACTGCGGACGAATTACCCCCAAAAAAACCATCCCATTTTCAAGATGGAATGGAAATGTGCATAATTATAATCTTAATGCATTTTGGTTGACAAGCCCACCTGAACTTATCACAGCAAAACAGGCAGAGCTCTGTTTTGGGACTGTAGTCTCTAAAATTTAATTCCATGCCAATTTCTAACCCCAACAATTTGGTATGAGGAATTTTCCTTACCATTATTATAAGAGGAAATTTGGTTTATAATGTCAAGGTTTATCCAAGGGTGATGTAGTATATACTTTCCTGGGATTATGAGTAAGTAATAGCCTTTGACAGTGAATGAGCATTACCCCTTAATTGAAATAAAATTCAGGCTTTATCTACTTTGACTTTAGGTACAAATTTAAACACTGAGCTACTTCTTTTCATTTTATGGAAAATATGAAACTGAATTTACAAACACTTACTCTACAGAACATGAAAATCTACAGCATTTAATATTTACTTCACAGTTCTAGCATATCATAATCAAAAATTCATTAAGAAAGCAAATTCTAATTTTACATCCAACAATGAGGCTGAAGAATCAAAGAAAACTATGTCAGAAAAAAAAAGTTAAGACAACAAAGTCTATATTCATTATTTAAAGTATCTATATTCTATACAGGATGTTAATGAACTATGCAACAGTTTCAGATACTGTAGAGAGATCTTAAGACAAGCAATATTAGGTAGAGAATATAAGATCTGCCTATTCTAATTTCAAAGTTATGGCATTACATTTCTAAAGGACTAGGACAAACTTCTACAGTAGCAGAGTCAATTACAACAGCATATATTCAACTACAATAGGTATCCTGCTGCAAAAATAAATGGAATATGTAGAACAACAAACATTTCTTAGTGGCAAGGAACAATTCTTTAGATTCTTATTAGCTTCTTGCACCAATCCATCACTAAAGTGGATCCTCAAAATAAAATTTAAAGAAATATGGTTAATAACAAAAGCACCTTCATCACCCTTTTTTTACTTCCTGTGGTGCCTAAGTAGTAAAAGCGGGTGTTAAACACTAATAAAAAAGCACCCTTCTTTATGTTGAGTAAAATCTGCAACATATAGTAGTTATAACCATAAATGGGAAATATGTGAAAAAAAAAACTTAATTAAAACTTCAACATGTGTATCCCAGTTTCAAACTTCTTTTCCATGTAGGTAACTTCTAAGAAATATTATGAATTAAAAACAGACATAACACAACACTTTTTTGTATTTATCTTTCAGAAATGTTAGATATTGGAATGAAGGATTTGCAAAATGCCTTGTAAAAATACTGCTTCATAATTACATTCAAGGCTAAAACTAATGGTCAATTCAATAGCATCATTAATTGCAGTTGTTTAAGTTATTTAAGTCATACTTACAGACCAGACTCGGTATACAACCAATAAAACAGAACTGAAATTGCACACATTTTTAAAGCATTGCCTTAAAATAAATAGTTTTACCTCTATGTTTTAAAAATTGATCCTACTGACCTCATGATGAACAGAACCATCGCACAGAAGCATATTACCACACCCAAAACCGAGAATATGTTTGACAGTTCTGCAACCGATACAAGCATTGCTGTCATCGCAACCATCATTTAGAATATTGACATGACATTTGAAAAGGGCATTCAAAGTTGAGCTCTACGCAACAATAAAATTATAACAGCTTTGGAAATCCGTTACATCGGCGCTCATTCTGATGCTTTGTGCACGATATGCTTGTGAACCCATACAACACGATTAATTCCACCACAAACTTTCACCATTGTACACTAAAATCTCACTGACAGTGCGGCTAGTATTTGTCAGTGGAAAAACAGTATCACCTGTGTAACCAAGCCCCCTTAATGTATGACGCAACATTCGCAGAGCCATCTATTGATCGAAAGTGCACAGGAAGTATGTGCTGTCATCTATGGAACACTGTCAGCGAGCCCAAACCCACCTATCCTCCCGGCCTGTAACCTCTTTCAGGAAAATGTAGTTTTTAACCTCTCAAATAAAATATTTGTTTTGAAATTGCTGTTATATTTTAAATAGAAGCCTTTCCTGTTTATTTCCCATTTTTTTTACCTTACTTTATATATATATATGTATTTTATAACACTTTCTCAAAATGTTTAAATGTTAAAATTATGCTCAATTTATGAGAAACTGTTATGATATCAAAACTGTAAGCCATATACTACACCTATAGGACAAGGATACCGGTCAGTAAATAGTTAGTGTAAAGGTTACTAGAGGCGCTAATAGAGAAATCATTTACTACTCTCCCACTCGGTAGAGACCACTGCTGTTTGAGGATCAACAATTAAAATTGCTGTGAGCCATCTATTTTAGGGTTATCTATGTCCTTGCCGAAATTAACAACAGAGAGAAAGTGTAATATTTGAATTGGTACAGTACGGATGGTTTGCCGTAGGCTAGATGTAGCCACATATAAATTCTGATTTAATAATATTCGCCATTCTCTCATTATGATTATACTAAATTAATAAAATACATTTACCCTTCAGTTACAATCATTTTACTCAACTGTTGTTGCATGAATTGTTGAAGGACTATGTATAATCACATGGTAAATTATCTTGACAGGAGCAACATTCTTTTAGTATCTCACTTCGACTGAGCAGATTTTCAACTAGTAATGTTATATATAAGCTCACTATTGAAATATTACGTGCTTTAAATAAAAAATTTGGTGCTGGTGTAGAAGCCTATGACAAGAACTTGGGTATTTTTCTTACTGACAATTCCTTGTTATAGGCCTTTACATCAGTACTCATATCTTTTGTGTAGCTTAAGCAATTGGAGTACTAAATAGTTTTCATTTAAATAAATTAGTGATAATCTAGGGCTGAATCACGCATAGCATGGGAGAATTATATGAAAATTGTGTAAATGATATTATTCCTCCATGTATATAATTGTATCGCGATTTTTAGTTGGGACTTTTTAGGCTTTCATGTTGGTGTAAGTGGCATTAATTTCCAAACTATGGGTCGGCTTATTTTGTTTTTGTTTATGTGTTTGATTACTGAGATACCGCAAATAGTTATTTCAGAAATAATGTCAAGTGGGAAGTTCATTCACGTAGAGTTTGAGGTGTATGGTCTAGTGCAAGGTATGAAAGATTAGTGCTATTAAGTACTATTCTTGAATATGAAAGGAACCAGGAATAAGTGCTTTAAAAACAATAATTACTGTCACAAGGATAATGCTAATCTCAGTACTGAACGAAAAGATGCTGCCAATTATTAGCCTAGAATTTTATATAATAAATAAACCTCATTGGTAAGAATGTTACAATAAACGGCATTCGAAATAAACATTCACTTAATAGAGCTCTATTTATTTAAATGAAGTGGGGTGATGGAACATGCAGTATGTCGAATGAAGGTCCTTCGGAGCTTAACTTCCATCTTAATATTACAAAAAAAAAAAAAAAAATGAATGTTTGTTCAATGGTTCTACTTCTTAACGGCCTGCAGTGCCATTTTACGCAAATCAGATAATTGGTGCTTTCCAATCTGTTTAACGTACACAATCAATGTTGAGTATTTGAATCCCAGTTTTTACGTAAAAAAATTCAAGTTTCCTACGTCGAGCACAAACGATTTCAGCCTTCAGATGGTGCTATAATATTTGAAACAGTTTGGCCAATATCATAACATACTCATTTACCCTCCATGATAGCAAGTTCGGTTACAGAAATGTTACAGGTAGTAAGTACCAGTGAATCCATTAATGCAAATGATTAATTTAAACCCTAAGCTAGGTTTAAATTTGAAGGTACACGTGGTTAGGTTAGGTATTCATTTAATATGTGTTTGAAGAGGATCTGCCATAACCAATCATTTCTCACAAACTAACATTTTCAATCAGGTGTACAATACTAAAACTTGCTAAAATCATCCAGAATCTCCTTTATGTTATCCATCTTGCTATTACTCACTGGTGTAAGGAGCCTGGGTCTCTATGAAGACTTAAAGTGAGTGGATGAGGACTATGCTCCAGGGAAACATTAATAGCTTAGAAATTATATTTCCCCTCATACGTGTTACTGCATATTACTAGAGAAAACTAAGGTAACTTTCATCATTTTTCATTACATCATCCAAGCATACTACATATATCAGAATTACGGTCTAGGGTTATTCTAGGATTAGTTGAGATGCAAGCTTTGTATTTGTTTAATTTCAGCAAGTTAAATTATTAAATTGAAATGCAATACTCTGCATCCTCATTGAACTAGTTAAAGTAAAGTAAGTGCATGCAGTTAGGTGCACTGGATTTCTACTCCTAGAATTAATATGTAGAGTGCTGTGAGACCACCATAACAATCAATGACTTTATAGTTATATTATTGAAAAAAGGTTAGTTTAGGTAGTGAATGAGCTTAGGTTTAATTTTATGCTTTGTTTTGAATTGTACTAGAAAATGGAAAATGTAACATTAAATATCAGGCAAAGGTATAATGTATTATATATGATACATCGTATTAACAAATGCTTTTCCTTATGAGTAAATTCCATTAATATTCATTTTCATGTATATATCAGGGTTACTTGGTCAGAGAGAAACAATTTGAGATAATGGCCAGGGTGGTTCTCAAATTGGAACACGGCACAGCAAACTAAAGATCTATGATTGGGCTTCCTGCAAGAGAATTCACATATTTAGGATTAAGGTTTAGTAGCTCAAGTCAGTGGGAAAGGCAGAAAAGGTTCGCATTAACTAAAGCAAGGTTGGTAATGACATTTTTAAGGAAATATCTATATTTTGCACGTAATATAGATGTAGTTTGGTGTGAAAGAGTATACAGCACTCTGCGCAATTGAGATGGGCCTGTGGTATAAAGATATGGGGAATAGAGGATAGTTGAAAAGAGATGGATAAAATACTGAATATGTTTTGTAAAACTATGTTAGGTATACCTAAATTTACCTTGTGTCACTGATAATAAAAAAAATTCTTGAAATACCCATCATGATGCCAGCTCTAAAAGGAAGCTGCACCCAATGTACATGTTGATACTGATGCAGTAGGGAACTTGGCTTTGAGCTTTCTTATTACTGCTCCAGTCTACATTTCTTGTCAAAGCAGTTGGTAGTTTTCAAACTGAAGGGTTGTCAATATTGTCTGGGAGATACTGACTTCCCATATAAAAGTAGTTATGTATGTTTTTGTCTGTATTGGAATCTTTTCAATATTTTTATGACATAAATGCATACTTATTTTACAGTTTTATAGTACATAAAGTGTTGGGTCATACTCATTACCACTATAAGTTTTAAAGTAAGATTTTCTATTTAGATTATGTGCTTTTTCGTTTTGTTGATAATTTGTTTCAGATTATAATAATTTTTTCATCTTTTTGTTTCTATTTCAGGTGTCTTCTTCAGAAAGGTTTGTATTTATCAGAAATATGCCTTAGTTGTAATAATAAGAAACAATTTTTAAGGAATGTTAATTTTGTGTAGATAAATATAAATATTAATCGTAACGAATTCCCTCCCATCTGTGCATGTTAACAGATAAGCATACATTTAAAAAATACACCATCAAAAGTGCAGTTCAAATTATTGTTTTTCTAGTTGTCACGTTAAATTTTTTACTTTTATAAATAGTTGCTGAAATGTGATTAGCAAATGCATAAAATTGAATGAATTAAGTTAAATTATTCTTTTCTCATAATGTTACAAAATGTAGATAAGAAGCCAAAATATTTTACTCATTTATGCTTAACTTTTTGCTTGTAGAACACAGTAGACAGAGCAAAACAACTGGGTCTTCAAGGTTGGTGTATGAATACCAGCAGAGGCACTGTCCTTGGGCAGATGGAAGGTGAACCTGCTAGGATTGAAGAGATGTGAGTAATTTAAATCAAATCATATATGTATTACTATCTGTTTAACATCAGATCCCAGGACATGTATAACTATAAGATTCCAAAACAACTGTAACTATAAGATTCCAGAACAAGTATATCTATAAGATTCAAGGTGAGTATGACACAGTACAGTCTTCAGAACTGTATATAAAATGAATGCTGCTTGCTTATCTGCAAGGATAGAGCATGAATATTATCAGTATATCTATCTTGCTGTTTAATGGGCCTGCATCCATATACAAGAGTTGATAGTGCAGCTTCTAATCCTGCTTGGATCAGATGGTGTGGTAGAATTTCTTCTGGAATTTTCCCTCATTTGGAAACATGAATGATATATGAAAAATATTTAAGGAATATATTTTTTTGTGTAAGTTCATGGGTGGTAACTTCAGGTGCCAATGAACTCCAGGCTAATGTGTATCATCATCAATGGCTTCCTTAAATGTCTAATTTAGTTACAGCTAGCAGAACACAGCTGTAAACTGGGATAAGCCAATCTCATCAAAGCTGCATAATTCATGTGAGATAGCAGCTTGTAGTTAGTGGGAGGCTTTGTCAATGAGCAGTTATGCATTAGTGTGTATGCTAATTGTTCTTCATTAGATATGTCACTAAATAAATACAATCTTGAGTATGGATTATGTATAATACATATGTGAGAATGAATTCTTACAGAAAAGTAGTAAGGTGATTCTCAAGAAAATATCCTGGCAATTGTGTTTCAGTAAAAGAAACTGTTTGCTAACTTGTTAAAAAGTTAATGAGAGACAAAATCTCTTAATGACAAGAAATGTGTTCTGAACCGCTGTGTTCTTACATAAGAAATGTTACATAAAATACAGGAATTGTCTACATAGATGCCAGCAATGTATTACCACTGAGGGGCCATCATTTTTAATAACTCTTATAACACTCTCTTATTATTATCAATTTTAAATACATACCATTTTATGCTTTCAATAAAAATATAAGTATTAACTTCATACATGGCAACCTCCTTTTTTAAGTTGTGGTGTCTGTATTTACCCAATAAGCAGCTGCTCTCAGGCAGCATGTAACTCAAATAACCCCACTGTATACAGTGCTTTAGTAAAATTAAATGTTCATATAATTTGGCATTACTATTCTGTTATCTTGCAGATGATGATGTTTGCTTCATATTTACTTATTGATTTGGTTTATTTACAGACGCTCTTTCTTTAACATCTCAGGTCATGCATCCCATTCAATTCAGGACATGAAACTTTCAATAAATTTTGCTCAGAGACCTCTTCTTTCAGACTTGAGGTTCTTTTTTGTGCCATAAATCTACAATGTTGGACCCAAGATGTTACTTTCCTTGTAAGGAAAGCCATACTTAGGATCTTTATGCTTGAAAAAAATCCATCAACTCTGGCTGGAATTGAACTTGCAATCTTGGGTTTATGAGGCAAGTATGGTTACCACTAGACCACCAGGACCGACTCACATTCAGGGATAAACAATTTAAATTAGCTATTAAAACAACACACCCTAACAACAATATTACTATGCTAATTCTTGGATATGCAATGTTGTCATGTTGTTTCATTGCAATTCACGCAAAAAATAACAAACTTTAAAAGCCTAATAATTAAGAGACTATGAAGAGTATTACTGTAAAATACTTGTTAACATGTAGAGGAGCACTTATATGTTGCCATTATCCCTAAAGAAAACAGCTTTAAATTTCATAAACTATATTGTATTTAAAAAACATCACTAAGCTGCATTATCTTGAAAACCACTTCAAAAAAAGTCAAAATGGTACGGGACATTTTGCTCCATTCATCATGAAAAATTATTCTGTAAAAAGAAAATCATCACCCTGTAGGAAAACATAATACTTTTAAAAATCCAGTGTATAATCCCATTCATTAACATTAAATGTAAAACATTCATAATAGAATATTTAAATGGGCATTCTAGAGATGGGAATATGAATATGTAGACCCTACAAGGCAGATAATAGTAGATGTTTATAAACATTACAATTTATAATATAAGAAATTATTTATAAGAAATTCACTCAAATTTCACTAGTTTTGTTCCACTTACTTGGGCATGTTTCTAAAGTTGTTGCTCTCATCATCAACACATTTCCAATGTCAACTTCCCAGCATGGCATTAAGGTGCCACTCTGTGGATTTTATGAACTTTGTAATGAGGTTACTGTTGTTTGTAAGATCAAAATTAACTAAATTTTCCTTGTGAAATGAAAAATTGTAGGTCTATATCACTTATCAGTATAAGAGCAAGAGCTGTATAAAAATGGTATCAAATAGAACTGCATTTATCCTTAGAAATTTAAATTGTGCTTCTGCAATCACTACTTTTAAATTTACTTATCCTCATCTGATTGGTTCGTTTACAGGAGTTTAAAAAATCAATAATGCTATAAGCTAATTAAAAATTTAACTGTTCCCAGCTGTAGTGCGGTCAGCTGCATCCAGTGGCATTTAAAAAATTCCCCCACACACACACACACACACATTTAAAGGGATAGTAGTTTCTTCCTAACAAAACACCTTGTTTTAAAGGTGTGGATCACAGTGGGTAATGTCCTTGGCTTGCTTTGCCCTAACTTACAGAAGATCTCACCCTTACAAGACTTTTTGATTCCATGTATTTTCAATGCTATTGCAGATGGTATTATGGATGAAACCGTAGTAACATTTTCATTGTTGGCTGGTTTATGTTCGAACCTTCTTTAATATCTCAGGTCATCAGTATCCCATTCAATTCAGGGCATGAAACGGTTGACAAATTTTGCTCAGAAGCCTCTTCTTTTAGGCTTGAGGTTCTTTTTTGTGACATAAATGTACAACACTGGACCCACAGTTTTACTTCCCTTCTGAAGGAAGCCATACTTAGGATTTTACGCCCGAAAAATCCATAAATCCTGACCAGGTTTGAACCTGCGATTTTGGGTTTGGAAGGCAAGTATGGTTACCACTGCACCACCAGGACCAACGAAACAGTTTCAAAATATAAAGTAATACACCATAGCAAATATCTAGCCATAACTTTTTATAATATTTACATTGGTTATTTGACATCAAAAATTGTTAATTGTGAGCTTTTTACGGTTGTTTTAGTAATGTGGAATTCCAAACCAGCAAAAAAAGAAAATAATGGAACATTTATTGGCAAGATTGATTTGATTTGTGGAAAATTTAATGACAGTTAATGTAGCCATATCCAATTACCAAATTTTTTCATCAAGGAAAAAACCATTAAAAATAGGACTATATATTAATGGGAAACTATTAGGGGAAACAATGCAGCAAAATACATGGTGCTAAAATTAATTGGAATAAACATATAAGTATGTAACAAGAATGGCTGATTTGTTTTATTTACAGATGTTCTTTAACATTTCAGGTCTTCAGCAGCCCATTCAATTCAGGGCATGAAACATCTAGTAAATTATGCTCAGACTTATGTTTTTTCAGACTTGAGGTTCTTTTTTTTGTGACGTTAATCTAGGGCTTTACTTCCCTTCTGAAGGAAGCTATACTTAGGATCTTTAAGCTCCATGGCCAGGGTGAACAGCTGAAAAGTGTTAATCACTGTTAAAATATTTCCAGGAATAAAATGATTGTTTCTATGGCATACAGTATTTTACATAGAGCTAGTAGTCACACTGTGGTAAAGTTTTAGTAACAAAAAATCTTGAAAAGATCAAAGAATTAGAAAACCAGTCTCAGATTCATCACAGATGCAATCATATCATTCCTCAAACTGCAATGCAGATGTTAACACATCAGTTTCCCATTAAATATAAATTATAAAAGTCTGCTTTTTAAGCTTTATTCAGTATCAATAAATTAATTAGTTTTCATTCAGAACTTGGGAATAATTTACAGTTAATTTAAAATCTCAGGAAAGCTTTGTATCTTACTGTTCATAACATTCAGAGAAAGTTGGATCTTTCCAATTGCAAAGACTTTTAATTCTGAAAATCCCTACTTTTTTTTTTCTTTTCTTTCCCCATATATAAACCCTTAGCATATGGCACATCAAATTTTGATAGAGGATTTGAAGCAATGTCTACAGCACTTTCATATATATGTAATTTCTAATAAGCATTTATACCTGTGATTCTAAAGCAGCTACCATTGCTGTAGCCAGCAATTTATCACCATAAAGCCAAATAATATTAGAATGTGAGAAAATGTTGAGCTAAACAAAGGAATATCTTTTTAATGGCTAATCATCACATTACAATTTGGGGCTTTGACACCACAGATTGTCTTTCCCAAAAAAAAAAAAAAAAAAAAAAAAAATAACATTTTACAAAAACCTGTGACAAAATTAAAACAATTCTTGTAGTTAGAAGATTGATTAACTGCAAAACATAACTGCATTGTTTTCATGAAAATTCAAAAAATAAAAGGTAGGAATGTCTCAGCAGAAGACCATGTTTATAAGGTGATTCACATACATAAAAGAGGCACAAGATATTCACTTAGATTTAGTATATGCATTAGTATATGTAAAAATTTTATTCGTTTTATAAAATATATTATAATAAAACCTAATAATTATGATGATTTTTACAACTAGCAACAAATGAAAGCCAAGGTAAATATAATGCTAAATATTAAATTATCAATGGACAAAAGGATAGCACTAAATATGAATTTAATATTATTTTGTAATGTGCTTGAGAGATATTATGTTCCAGATCCACAAATCTTACATCTAATTTCAAATTCATTTCTTTCTTTTCTGAATGCAGGATATTTGTAGCTAGAGCATCATTGAACTTGCATTGCCATTTTGACATTTTTGCATGAATGGTAATATCTAACACTTTAGAATTGAGAAAAAATACAATAGAACAGTTTCACATCTCAATCTGCACATAGTTACATACAGAGAGGAAATATGTAAATGCAGTGCATTTAATGCTCATAAGAATAAAAAGGGTATGAAAATTTAATTGGAATGTTCCATTTAGAAAACATTATGTGCACCTGGCAATACAGTTAATCAGCTTTCATCCATGGACCTGCCTATCTTCTCTCCCCATTCTTCCATCCTTTACTAGACTCAGCTAGCTAACATGGCAGTACTGCATTGGGATAGGAATACATGTTACTAACCTTTAATTTCACTCTCTTTTTATACATATGAGCAGCTAATATTTTAGACTTACATATCTCCTATTAACTGTGTGAAAAGTTTGAGGTAAATTTTCAACTGAGCTAGTTGACAAACCGCCACGGGTGGCAAGGTCATTAAGATGCAGAATTATGAGCAGGAGGTCTGGGTTTGATTCTCACCTGGGCCATCTTCCCTGACTTAGCTTGTTTACAGGTTTTCCTCAGTCCTCATAAATGGGAAATGCTAGTTAGGTACTCTAAACTAGGCCTGAAATGCTTCCTAAAAAAATCCTTTCTCAGTTTATCATTTTGTCTCATGTATCATCACTGTCCACCACCTGTGATGCCTCAGTGGTTAAAACTGGTGTTAAACACTAAAAAAAATCCCTGACAATTCCTAATTAGTGCATGCAAAGCACAATGTGAAAATGTAGAATCTGAGCTGCATTTGTACATAGATTCACTTTGAATACTCCTTAGGCTTTCATCACTGGTGTTATAATGAAAACAGTTAAAATCTTCCATCATCAATGGACAATGAATAACACCAGACTGCTAAAGAACGGCAGTATTACGTATGTGGCTGAAGTGGAGAGGAGGGGGTGGTAATTGGTAATTGTTTGCTTTTAAGAACTGGTTTCCATGTGCTACTTAGGTTGCAGTCTCTGTTAAAATTTGTTGGACATGTTGCATTTTCAATGCCTCCCTCCTGGCTAGATTAAAAAAACCTTGTGTTTTTGCAACCACTTCTGTTTTATTAAGTGTATGTCATGGCATTAATTTATGACATGTTCTGCTACAGAAGATTGTTCAGGTTGATAAGGCAAAGGTTTTGCCGATGTTCCTCTAATCATTTTTAATCGATATTCTGGTCATGCCTGTGTACACTTTGCCACATTAACATAGTATTTTATAAATTCCTCTAGTGTCAAGAAGATGCCTAGGAATGCAGTAGTTGGTGAAAGCTATGGTATCACATTAAATCATGGACTATGGCAAAAACAGCCCAAATGATTTTAACTGTTGAAAGAATCACTTTGATCTCTCAATTTACTTGCTATGGAGCACATTTCATTGATGCTGCTGCCTACAGGCAGATTACTAAAAAAAAACAGATCATTTAAAAACAAGAAAAGGATATTTCATGATATTTTAAAATTTCCCCCAACTTCAGACAAAAGTCTAAAAAGGGGATATACCTGCGCAAAAGCAGACATTTATAAGGTTACATATTTAATATCTGATTACCTACAGAAAAGTGCATTTATAATCTGTTCTGATTACCTGGTGAAGATCTTGAATAGAACTACATTAAATTTCTTCATCATTCTGTTTGCTACGCAGCCTTAAAGAAGAGATGGGTCGAAATCATATGCAGCAATTTTCATCTATTGATGCTAAATCTTATATTTATGAAAAACAAGATTGCAGTGACTTAATTGTGAACAACACAGCATTAGTTATTAAAACAATTCTGTTATCCAGTCCTATTAGGTACTCAAAATAGTTTTGCATTTCATTAATAAAATATTCTCACTCATTAATAAGTCATGCTTATGGAAATGTTTTTTGTTAAATTGATGGATTCTTAACATGAAATTTCACACAGCATTAATATAAACATTTCAAAAATTTGTTAGTAAAACAGTTATGCTTATTGTGTATCTGCATTGATGAATTAACAAGTAGCTTTTATTATAAGACAGTAATTCATTTAATTAAGAACATCATATGATTGAGTCAAACTACATATTCTTATTAGCTCCTCTTGTTTAAATGTAGAACATGTTTTGCTAACCGTTGACTGCTGGATAATTTATGTTGCTTTGGGGATGTATATTCTGCTCTGGTGAAGGTGTGATGAACTTAAATTTTATGTTTTCATCCCCAGAAGTGTTGAAGTTCATTAATCTGTCTCTGTATTTATAAATGTACATTTCCTCCCATGTTGCTAGGTTCTGTAATGATTTTATAATTTTGCTTTTTTCACTGTGTCTTGGTTTTCTGTCCAGAAATGAGATGAATTTCAATTCATATTTCAACATTAATTCATTTTCTCTCTCTCTCTCTCTCTTTCAGGAAACGGTGGCTGAAATACACAGGAAGTCCAATGTCTAAGATTGAGAAGGCAGAGTTCAGGAATGAAAAATCACTTGATGCATATACTTTCAGCGGCTTTAAAGTTCGTCATTAATAAGTGCCTTGTAGACAATTAAATTTTAAATGTTATTCTTTGTTTCTGCATACCGATTGCAATACCTAAATAGCTTCTATAGGTATGTGAATATAAATGTTTATCTAGTCAGAAATCATATATAAAATGAGAATTCCTGATGAAAGGAACTCCTTCAACAGTATTTCAAATAATTGTATGTTAAAATAATTAAAGAGTGTACCGCAAAAAGAGGGAATGTCAGGTGGTATTAGTTTTGATGGAAATGAATTTTAATCTAAGGAACCATATTGCAGTACATTAAGCAGAAATGTACATTTTTTTTCTAAACAGAAATGTATATATTTTTTTCATGTAACTGAATACACCTTTTATAAGTTTATTTTTTTATTTAGTAGTATAAAAGATGAATTATTCCCCAAAATGTTAGATATAAAATTTCAGGGTGCACATTTTAGGGGAAAAAAAAAATTTAAAAAGTCGTAGCATTTGCACCAATATCAGGCATTCTGCAGCATATTCTGAGTTGATTTTAAATTCATTTGCAAGTAACACTGAACAGTTGTAGTACAGTGACATTAAAGTCTCCTATTGATATGAATGATAATAGCAGTACATAAATAAAGACATAAGAACTAGTTAGTCACTAATTACACTAAAGATGCAAATTATGAAATGTATTAAATTAAACAAAAATGCCTTGCAGTATAATTTAAACTAAACAAAAAAAAAAGCCTAATCGGAATTGTTTACATTAGATTAACATATAACATTAACCTACCTCACTGATTATCAGTTGTTGTGCTTTCATATGCTTTGTATTTCAACATTTCATGTGAAACTTAGACATAATTCAGTGTATTTTTCAGTGGCTGAATATTTGTTAGTTTTGGGACTATAGAATGCCTTCTTTTTTGTATTTGGTGGTTCCAAAGGTTGTTTTTGTTTCCATGAGTTAAACACTTCAGACATTTTAAACTCTTGATTCACAGCTGTTTCCATGAACTTCTGCAAATTTATCACTAAAATTTGTTGCATAACCTGAATATTTAAACTTTTCTTGTTCAATATAAACACCTGGAACACAAGTAACACTGCCTGCTAGTACTCTTTTTAATAGATAATAGCTGTACAACAATGTCTATTTGAAAATCTGTTTATGATTTAAAAAAAGAAACAATTTTGATAAGATTTGTGCATTTTGAATAAAGGCAATCATGATAAATTAACTCATTGCTGTTTAAAATTTTACCAATAAATCAATATGTGTAGTCAACATATGAGTATATTGCCCAAGACATTTATTGAAGTTGATATGTGTACATGATGTGAATTTTTTTTTCATTGAATTTTACTAGGAAAAGTTATGTGATTGGAGTAAATGTAGTATATTCTGTCCTCTTTGAAATATAATGTTGAGCCTTAAACTCGATTTTCACAAATTCTGACATTCCTACTCTTTGCAGTGAGCTCTTCATTTGTATTTATATTAATTTATTTTTCTCTGCTAAAAAGCTTAAGCATGCTTATCAATTGTTTTCCTTAATCATTTTGCCATATATACTTTTTGGAGTTTTCAGTTTCTCTGAGTTAATGCACAAATGTTTTGTCTTTTTTTTTTTAAGAATGTGAAATGCATTGTAAAACAGTCCTGAGTATATGCCGTTCCATAAGCCAGTACTCAAATAATAGAAAGCTGACCACTGTTGTGGTTCAGAAGCATTAAACAACCTGTGATAAGAGCATGAAATTGTGTAGAAAAATCCAATGGAATGTTCTCCCAAGACTGATCCTTGGAAAGTGCAGTATGTTACAAATATGCAATGTATTACTTTTTTATGCATTGTAATGATAAATGTAAAAATTAATAAATCTGTATCCATAATACATATTTTATAATATATTTTAGTTGTAAAACCACTTTTATTCCTGAAACTATGCACCTGTTATTTTAAAAAAAAAAAAAAAATGGAGGAATAGGAGGAGGACTTACAGTAATACATAAGACATACAAGTGAAAAGAAAGCACATGAAAAACTAATAATGAATATGTATTTTTCACATTAATTTCTACCACCACAGGTGGCTAAGGTCGTTAAGGTGCAGACTCATGAGCAGGAGATCTGAGATTCGAATCCTGCCAAGATCGTCCTCGCTGACTAAGGTTTTTTCCAGGTTTTCTTCGGTCCTCATAAATGGCAAATGCCAGGGAGGTACCCTAAACTTAGTCTGGTACGTTTCCTTCCTTAAAAATAAATCCTTTCCCAATGTATCATTTCATCTCATGTATAAACAGTGTCCATCGCCTGTGATACCTCTGTAGCAAAAGCGAGTGTTAAACACTATTCATTACGTTAACTTCACTAAAATTGTTTTTAACAAGAATGTTTTCAAGGACTGCCATCTTCACTTATATTAACAAATGGGAATGAAGACAGCAATTTTCAAAACTATCTTAAGTAAAAATGAATTTTTAGTTAGCTTAAAAAATGTGTTGGTCTCGATGATCTACAAATCTATCAAAAGGAAGTTTTGAAATTTATACCACAAAACCTAAGATATGTAGAACCTAAACTCAACTACATGGAAAACCTATTCAAATAAAATTTCAAGAAAAGATACCATTTCTAAATAAAGACCTTCAAATATGTGTACAATACTCCAATAAAATAGAAGATTGTTTGGTAGATTTAGAAGTGGCAACTGAAGGGTTAAACCATAAAGAAAAAGAGATCCAGAAATGGATGTGAAAAAATATTGAAAAGATAAATAACAATAAAAAATGGAAAACAAGACTTACAGAAATACAATAAAATCTTTAAATGATAAAGTTGTAATTTATACAAAGGCTGATAAAGGGAACGGAATGGTTATACTAGATAAAGAACAACATACTACAAGGATGCAATAAAAAACAAAAATTTGTACATTGTCCTGTAATACTTATTAAAGGGATGTATTATTCACTCAATGAGGCTCTGAAAACATGCACAGTTATTCCAAAAGTAGCACAAAATAAAACAGAATAACCCAACAATAGCAAAAGTTTACAAGACAGATAATGATATGTTACCCATCATTAACACCCGCACCATCATAGTCAATAGAAAAACTTAAGGATATAAAAGTACAACCTACTGATACCCAAGTATCTTTTGACATAGAATCTCTGTTTCCAAGTATACCTAAAGATAAACATCTAACTTATCTCCATGATTGGCTAAGAACAAGCAAAATTAATAATGCACACATAAAAGAGTACATAATACGTACTGAAATATGCATAAACCAATCCTATTTTTCATTAAAGGGCAAAGCCATAAACAAGAATCAGGACTTACTATAGGCAGCTCCTTATCTCCATTTCCAGCTAACCTTTTCATTAGCACATTTGAAACACACATCAACAAAGCATTCCCATACATATTTAAAATCTGGTACAGATATGTTGATATATTTGCCATAGTTAACAAAAAACACATTAATGATGCCATAAAATTTCTTAATGTATAGGATAAAAATATATTGTTCACATACGAAACAGAAGTAGATAACAAGCTACCATTTTTGGACTTTAAAATAATAAAATACCCAGGCAATCTGAATTTGGAATCTACGGATAAAACATGCATGCAGACAATCACATCAAAGCTGATGGATTTAACCAAAAATGCAAACATGCAGTAAGTAATAGCTTAACACGCAGACTCGCTAACCTACCTATTAACAAGAAAGAATAATCCAAAAATACAAGAAAATAGAAAGAACAATAATTTAAAATGGATTTAGCAAAGAACTGGTTCACAAAAAAATGCAAAGGTTCAATAGGCAAAAACTTATTAAGGAAACCACAACACTTTCAGCAGGAAAAGATATGACTTTTAAAAATTTTCCTCTGGGCTATGCACAAATTTAACACTTTCAGCAAGAAAGGATAAGATAACTTTTAAAAAATTCACATATCCATAGGCTAAGCACAAATTTCAAAATATTCTAAAAGATTTTAATATTAGATTGGCACCAATCATTTATCATTAAAAATCTCCTGAAATGAAATATAAATGAAAGTATTCCACTGCAGAAAGAAGAAAATGTTTGCCAAATAAAATGTGCAGAATGTGAAAAAATGTACATTGGAAAAGCAAAAAGAAATGTAGGCACACTATTAAAAGAATACTTCAGAAACATTAAATACAAACAAATAGGGAAATCAGCAATGGTATCACATATCTGGACAAAGAACCATGGCATAATGAATAAAGCAGTTATTAAAGTCAGCATAGGGACTCACAGAGCTGAAAATGTAAGAAAATTAGAGACATTAATGAACTTTGACACTTCCAGGGATGAAAACATAAAGTTTTAAATTCATTACAATTCCACCAGAGCAGAATATGCATTTCCAAAGGAAAACCATGAATTATCTACCAGTCAACAGCTGAAGATGATATGTGCAGAACATATTTTAAATTAAACAAATGCGTGAAGCCAATAGAGGGTGCAGTTCGACTCAATCATAAAATAATGTTAATTATACTGTACCAGTATCAAAGTATAGAGTTCTTTTTTAAACCATTAAATAAATAACTTACACTAATAATGTGTATTTTGTATATCACTGTAATAGATAAGTTCTGTAAAAGATGAAAAGAGAAAAAACAGATAATGTGGGGCCTCTTACCTCAGAAGACTCTATGCATATATTCAATGTTTTCATGCATACATGGAACTTGCATTAACAATAACTGCCACCCAAGTATGCACTTAGTTGTTGATAGGACATTTTATTATTGTGCACATTGTGTTGAGTTGCAAAGCAATAAGCCTATTATTTTACAGGACAGTTTAAAAGAAAGGGTCCATAAATGCAATCATGAACATTGGATGAACCACAGAACAGTTTACAAGTAGACATGGACAACTTTTCAAAAGCTAAACTGTAAGTGTGTATCAAAATAGTGTGGGCATTACAGTGCCTTCCTTGCAGTAAATCACTGTAAAAGAGCACATTTCAAATTTTACTCAGAGAGCTTGACTAAATTAATTTTAATCTGCACCCTCCACTTTTTCAACTGGTTGCAGACAAATGTATTAGCCAATTAAGCTCGGGGGGGGGACAGCAATCTCACATCAAATTGTATTATGGATAACAAACACAGAGGGAGCTATTTGTTGAACTGTACAAAGATTCCGTTTCAACTCAAACTTGACTTAGCTGAAAATTAACACTAAGCAATGGTCCAAGGCTCAACCATTTTGAAATGGCCATATTTTTACTGGTCCAACAAATATAAACTTTTACTGATTAGATACTTATCTGGGATGTCAGCATCAAAGGGAACTGGATGTAACAAAAAGTATGTCAGAACTCTGGGGAAACATTCCTTGCTTATAGATGACACAAATATATTATATGAACACGAGTGCGGAAATGCTTAATTTCATTATAAGTTTTGCCTACAACTCCACTTACACAGTGTGATATGCAAGCATGCCAGCACAGCTGTCCTGTGGTGATAACCTTACATCAGAATAGTTGGTTGTATATATAGTAAGTAATCATTCATTTTTACCTCTGATTAAATGGGATGAGGGTGTTGTAGCTACTCTTAGTTCCTAGGTTCAGCATTGTGGTTGTTCAATACCACGTAGTTTGCTAGTTATGATACTCACTTTATTGTTTAATGTAGCATCAAACACATAGTGTCAGTTCTGTGTGTTTACAGACCTCGTTTCTAATACGGTAAAATGAGATATTCAAATGTGGAGTTGGCAGATGTTCTTATGATCGGTGGATTAGCCAAAGGTGTACAAAGCCTTCGTGCTTGTCCTATTGTCTGGCAAGGCTACCAGACAATATGAAATACTCCAGGAATTATTTTTGTCTTATCTATAGCTATGTTAATTATTAGACGTAATATTATTAGAATTGCATTAGGATCAGTCCATCAGGGAGTCAAAGCAATGGCAGGTTGATGGATGTGTCTGCACTAATGAAGAGCATTTTGAACATTTCATATGATTTTTTGTTTTCCACTGTTCTGTTTTTGAATATTCTGCTATGTGGTACGGGTGTAGAAAAAGGGCTCTAACAAGGAAATAAAACAATTTTGGACTCATGTTCATATTACAATTTAATATGTGAGGAAGGTTTCCTCAAAGTTTGACATACGTTTTTGTTACATCCTGTATAATTACATATGGTGTCATTCTAATTTTTTAACAACTGGTTCTGTGCAATAATTGCCACAACATTCTTTAATTTGGTGCAAAAATATTATATAACATATAGCAGATTATTGTAATGTTAATTATAATAGCAAAAGTTTTATTAATACTTAATGTCATAAAGTTTAAATTTAGTACCTTGTTCTATAAACAAAATAATTTTAACAGGGTTCAAACTGACTGAATTATATATAATAAGAACTAGAGGAACAGAAATTGATAAAACACTGAAATGTTACAGAAATATCAATATTTTGAACAGTTTGTGTTCTTCACATTTCTCTTAAGCTTTCAAAGAACACAAGCTGTTTGAAATATTATGATATTTGTATAACTATTTCAGTGTTTTGTCTATTTCTTCTTCTTCTTCTTCTTCTTCTTCTTCTTCTTCTTCTTCTTCTTCTTCTTCTTCTTCTTCTTCTTCTCCTCCTCCTCCTCCTCCTTCTGCTTCTTCTTCTTCTTCTTCTTCTTCTTCTTCTTCAGTTATAATTTATCTAGCTACATTGTCCCAAGAGTTATTTTATTTTTCATTTTTAGTTCTTCAACTCTGCAAAATATGCATTTGTTTTCTGTAACAATCTCTTCATTTGATGCAATTTTCTTTCTTACCAGCCATTCCTTCATGTTGAGAAACAGGCAGTAGTTCGAGGGTCCAGTTTCGGAGAGAAGGTGGATGAGGAAGGATATATATTAAGTTGGCGCGTTAGCCTGCTGGAACAGGGTCTTTTTCTTTGCCGAGTGAGGACAGTTCCTCTTGATTTCGTTGTTTAATTACTTCAGTAGCATAGTGTAATGTTCACCGGATATGGTTTTCCCTTTTCCAATAAGCTAATGAAAATTTCGTCATGACAACCCTAAAAACATAGTCGTCGTCATTTTTTCTGTTGAGGGAATTGTTTTGTTTTCTTCGGAGTGCTTTCTCCTGTTGCATCCCACTGTTTCGACTGCTCCTTCGTTTCTGGCCGTAGTGGTGAATCCAGTTTCGTTGACTGTCACATACCAACACCGAAATTAACTTATTCTGTTTAAACATTACGTGCCAACTCCCTCATGGAACTATACCACTGCGCTCGATGCTATTATGTCATTGTGTTTTGTGCATACAATAAAGAGTGCGACAGTGTGGAAGCAGATCAGCTGCGCTGCAAGCGGTGCCATAGCCTGGTGTATTTCAATGTAGGTAAGGATTTGTATCTTGTCTATTTCCTACTTTTGATTGTTCCTATTCAGAGACCTATCTAATTTAGCTGGTATGTTTATGTGCGCTCTGTTTTAGTTTATTACAATATACAGTTATAATCGTGGAAGGACTAACATAACAGCCTAACATTTTACTAGGGTAAGAGTATGTGGGCGTATCTAAGGTTACAAGCTGCTCACGAATACAAAAGCAAGAGAAAGAAAATGAGGATAACCTAGAAAAATAAAAACGATATTTTTAACTAACTTGAACTTTTAAATTTGAACATTGTTTAAGCGAATTTCGAAGGAATGTAGTTATTGCAGTTGTACCCATGAAAAGATTTTGAACAATTTCTTAAAATTTCAATTAATCCTACTTACTAGGCACAAAATTACTACGATATCCTACATTAGTCGTGCCCTGGTCTTTACTCATTTTGCCGCGCTCGAAATCAAGTTCCGTAGCAAATCCTAGACAGTTGTTACTCCTCATTGCTTATATTATTTGTAGCGTGTAATTTTTATTATTTTTATTTTTATATTTCAAGAGAATACAAAGTGGCATACACAAATGTATATCACATATAAATTTAAAACGGATAATACATAACTAAAATTTATGTACATGCAAAGGTGAATACAGTTATCATAGGTTTCTACATATGGAAACTTAAAATGCTTAAATTGTTCTCTGATATTATACCTTGTCCAAGTTTCCATCGTCTGATTCCTGTTGAACACATTTTTCGCATTTTTCGCAATAAGTAACCCTCTTTTTGTGTACCCCACACACAAACTTGTGACATATAGTACATGATTATTTTGGATTTTGTAGCTGGGTCTTCAGGCGTTCCTGCCAACTTAACCTTTGCGCTCAAGTACATCTAATCTGGCCTTCATTTGATTCAAACAAAGTTGCTCTGCCAGAATCTCCAAAATCTCTCGTCTGGACATGCTTTTCTGGTGTTATCATGGAAAACTATATAACTATTGACAGCACCAATATTAGCGCAAGAAAGAGAGCAAGAGGCCACCTATTCATTTTCATCTTCCTTGATACGGAATACGCAATCTTCATCTAATCCATTGTATCAATGCTTCTCTTGTGAGGTAATAGAGGTTAGCATCTCGGGCTTTTTTTATTCTCCAGATGTTTCATTTGTAGAATCAGGAAAATGCACAGATGAGAACAACACAATTCTTCTTTGGTACTTATGACAATAATGTGATAAAACCAAAAAGACGATTGCATTCTTAGCGGTGCTTTCCTTTGGTTAAAACTACGGGGATTTCCCTTTTACTATTTCTCAATGTGGCAACTATGAACAGCCTCTCACGATGAAGCTCCACTGCTACCAAATGTCGGTAGTGCTGTTTCGTCCCGTTCCCGATAATAATAGGTTCAACAATCCGTAGAACTATTTGATGGGGTGTGTTATTCTGCTGGAATGACCAAGTAGGTTACTGCTTAACTTATACTTCCATGTTTACTGCATAAAAGGTCTAGCGTCATAAAAGTACAAATATATGATGTGGTATTTCGCTGGTTTTGATTTCATGAAAACTCGAAACTGCGGCGTCCACTAAAGGGTTCTAGCATTTCGTCAATTGTGGTGTATTCTCCTACAGAGTATTACTCTTGTAGCTGTTGAAACATTAAAAAACATCCCTTAAAGATGTCAAGCTGCTTTCATTCGTACGTTCCACGATTTTTTTCCAACACGTCGTTTGGAAAACTCACATACCGTAATTCGACCCGAACGAGCTTATCACTTGACCCCAGGTTAGTGTGTCGCAATGTTCTGCTGCCTTTCTCTCACATTTTGACTAGGGCAATGCATAAACCATTTTGTAGTATTGCCCATTCCAAGTAAAATGATACATCAGCAGAGAAAACAGGTGGTGGCATTGCTTGATCCAAAAGGTTGGCTTGTATATCAACCCATTCATCACTTCCAGAATCATGATTGCTATTTTCCACAATTTCCTTGTTCATCTATCTCTGCAAATATATCTACTTCATCGTTTCCATTGTCGTTCAAAATTTCTAATATTAAATTACGAATTCTTTCTTTTTCTCTTGCATAACCATCCATATTCCAGATATACTGACATAATGCATACAACCAAACAAGTGCGTGGCTGTTTAAGTAACAACGTTACTTGGTTGCGCGTAGGATTTATTCTCCGCATCTGAGCAAAATTTGTCGGCCGTTTCACGCCGTGAATAAAATGGGACGCTGATGACCTGAGATGTTAAAGAGCGTCCGTAAATAAATCAAATAAAAAAAAATTGCACGATACTTAACTTTATACTTTCTATGGAATTATCCATAACACATGTGATTTAGCAAGCTTAATTAAATCTAGACCGTTTGGGGGGGGGGAACAGCAATCTAGGTCGAAAATACATTAAATGCCCCAGATCTACGTCGTGTAAAATGGAAGAGTTAACAATCATTGAATATTGAATTCATGTGCCGACATTGCTACAAGTCACCCGGGTCTTGAAAACGTTGCTAATGTTTGATAGGAGCTTTAATATCTCCAATTAGTTATATTTTTCACATATAATATATACCTATAATTTATTATATACTTCTTTTCTATTTTTTCTTAATAATTTACTGAGGGGTAATCTCAAAAATGAACACAAAAACAAGTTCACTTCATGCCAATGAAGAATTGAGAAAAACCGTATGTCAGGTTGTGCCCTATGGTGCAGACAATTTTGTTTTAATTGTATTCACGCCCTGGTGAATGAGACGTCCGGGGTTCGATTTCCACCACGACAGTCTTTCCCTACTGAGATTTTCTCCGGGTTTTCCCCAATCCTCATAAATGGCAAATGCCGAGGAGGTACCCTAAACTTAGGTAGGCCTGGAGCATTTCGATCTTTAAAAAAGTCTTTACAAATTTATCATTTCATCTCATGTACAACCAGTGTCCACTGCTTGATCTCAGTATTTTCTCTAAATTCTATTTTTTGTGTGTTAATATGCTCATTTTAGGGCTAGCTTTCAACTTTATTCAAGTCTCCTGTAACATTTTATTTCACGCACTTATCTGGTTTTAATGAATTCCGAAGGAATGTAGATATTGCGGTTGTACCCATGAAACGTGTTTTTTTTTTTTTTCCTTCCCAACTCTCCTTCCATCCTAGTACTAAACACCGAAAATGACAATGAATATATATATATATATATATATATATATATATATATATATACATGTGTGTGTGTGTGTGTGTGTGTGCGCGCGCGCGCGATCACATTTTTTTTTTTTTTCTGAACTAAACTTGGCATATAACATCAATTAACAAACAATTCGTCGAGTTCGTTAGCCAGCAAAAATTGGGTAATTGTAGGTTGGTTAAGCTAAAGCGAAAATGTAAAAACAACAAATAAATAAAATAAAAATCGCTCTAGTGGCCGAAATTTTTTTTCTCAACGTAATTTGGTATATTTCTTCAAAGTAAATTGATAAAAGTAGTTTCTGAAAATCAGGGCAATCGAAGAAACTCGATATAAGCTATTAAAATCATAATTGTGAAAATCAGTGAAATCGGACTATTACGAGAGGGTTTTTCCTGAAACCCAAAATTTAAAAATCGCTCTAGCGGTATTTACATTTGTTTTGTCACAACGAAACTGCAAATGTGTTGTTTAAAATAATAAAAAAAAATAATAATTTCTAAAAATCAGCGAAATCGGATCATTAGAAGCGGGAGCATACCTGAAACTTAAATTTTAAAAATTGCTCTAGCAACATCAATATTTGTTTCTTCACAACAAAATTCAGTATATTCCTTTTAAATAAAATTTTAAAAAATGGGCCGTTAGGAATAGCGGTATGCTTGAAAACCGAAATTTAAAAGTGTGCTTGCGTTAAATATTCTCTATATTGTTTTAAAATAAAAGGACACATTAATTCAGCATATAAACTGTATTTATAACGATGCATATGTTTTATATTTAGCAAAAGCATCGTCGTGAAGATAGCAAATGTGAAATATTAGTCTAATATGTGTTTGAGAATTATATTTCTGTGTAAGAGTGCTCTGCATTAACCCCAGGAATCGTTTGCGTTACATGCTTTTACTACAACCTTTAAACTAAATTTCAAAGTCAATTAAAATCGACGAAACTCTCGATTGTTTATAGTTAATTGTTTATATTTGCTTAATATATTGTAATAGTTTTTAAATAGTAACATTTTTGTTTTATTGAAATATATGAACATCTTTTTAAATACATAATGTATCTCGAAACGTTCTGTTATTTTTCACTATTTTAGTGAATGTATAAATGTTATCAAGGGCTCAGTTCATAATAATGGCTACATTTAAAAACGTTTAAAAAATACCAACAGAGTATAGCTTTGCCTAACTGTGGTCAAGTATTTCATTAAATTAATAGTTTATCATTAATTATTGTGGTTTCATATCAAATATATTATTATTATTATTATTATTATTATTATTATTATTATTATTATTATTATAAAAATGTGACTTTGCTTTTGTGAAACTTATAGATTGCAAGAATTCTAATTTTGTTCCCCTAATACCACACAGTAATGCCATAACTTACTTCATTTCATAATTAATATGACCATAATTTGCATTTTATATACTTTTTTTTAAGTTACTCTACTAGGTGAAGAAATCGCTTAATTTACGCAGCGCAGCTCCTGAGTGGCGAATTTTTTTCCCTAAATACTGTAGAAATATTTGAAACAATCGAATTATATATCAAATGAGTGCTTAAGACAAATGTACCAAAGTAAAAATCACTTATATTGCCGATTGCCTGACCTTCAATTTTTCAGACCGCCGCGCCCTCTTAATTACGATTCATTTTCATTGTTCAACGTAAAAAATACATAAAGAATAAAAGAAAATTAAATATTGGAATATTAAAGATAGAAAAAACAAAATTTTCACTGTTTGCGCAAACTATGCCAAAAATTAGAAATATATCCGCTGTTTTGTTAAACATAATCTGGAAAATAATTATGTGTAGCGTGATATGTAGAGTTTAATGTGTAGATTTTTGTTTTCACCGACATCTCTTGGCTATTTTAATACCAAGCTCGCAACTTGCATCCACATGGATAGCCGGAAGTGTCTGTCTGTTTCACCTTGAGAACAGGTTTTCATGAGGGCAGCAGGATACTATTATATATGTAATGGGCGTTGTTTAAGTGTATATATGGAGGGAAGAGAGGAAGAGAGAATACTGAAATGAGCTCCTGTGGTGGGGTCCGTTACGCAAAAATCTGTCTAACTCTTCAAGACAACCTATGTCGTGACATAAGTTAAAGCAACTTCGCACTATCTATAATAGTGAGTTAATTTGTTTTTATAGGTTATGGTAGGCTTTTTAAATGTTAGATTAGAAATGATTTGGTGCATTTTCTCCTGTTTCTCGAATTTGTTGTTTAGGACAATTCGAGGGGAGGGGGGGTACATAGTTTTGATGCTGAAGCTAATCATTTATTTCAGTTTCATTGAATCTTCTCAAAGCCCATGATTAGACACTGGGATTTTGATGCAGTTAAATTAACATATGATTAAGTAAAGTCGGGGACAAACATAGCGGAAGATGTAAACAAAGTAGAGGTTACCCTAAACTTCCCACTCCATAAATTAGAAAAGGAAAACATTTGTGTTTTGGGTGGCTCATGTTGTTGCAGTAGGCACAGTGAAGAACGTGTTATTCGTGTAGAAATTAATGGGTACTTCGGATATTTAATTTCAAACTTAAAGTCACTAAATATGTGACGTTAGTAATGTTACAAATATAAAGTATATAATAAACAATGCAAATTTATTAAGCAAAAAATAATTCAGATAGGCCATGAAGAAGGAATGTCAAATAAATTCCCTTTAATTGTAGCTTACACTACGATATTTACTTGCACTGAAGTAAGATATTTTGATGACACGCTTATATAAGATATAACTTTTAAAACAAAATACAGTGCGATCAATGATGCTTTCCCCCTGTGGTGAGGTGAGGTTTTTCCTATGAAGGAAAGGATTAGTTTGCCGCGCCGTGGAGGGAATAGCATGCCTGCTTGCTTACTTGTTAACCTTGCTGACTGCCGCAGTGGTAATACAGGTTTTCCCGGGTGTGTGTTGTGTTGTTCGTTTCTTAATGCTTTTTTTTTTATTTGATTTATTTATGGACGCTCTTTAACATCTCAGGTCATCAGCGTCCCATTCAATTCAGTGCGTGAAATGGCCGACAAATTTTGCTCAGAGGCCTCTTCTTTCAGGCTTGAGGTTCTTTTTCGTGCCGTAAATGTACGAGACGGGACCCATGGCTTTACTTCCCTTCCGAAGGAAACCATACTTAGGATTTTTACGCCAGAAAAAATCCATCGATCCTGTCCGGGTTTGAACCCGCAATCTTGGGTTTAGGAGGCAAGTATGGTAACCGCTACACCACCAGGGCCGACAATTATCTTAATTCGACAGTATACATAAAGTGTATTATGTTTTGTGTGTTTACAACGGTACAGCATGTCTTTATGTGTTAACTCAGTAGTGTAAGAATCATAGGACCAATACTTTTTTAGCATACAGTTGTTTTCTGTTACTTATGTGAACACCGTACTAACCCCCTTTTTCAAAGAATTAACCGACAGGGAGCGTGATCTTGCATTTTTTAACAGGATTCTGCCACTGTTCACACTGCGAATAATTCCATAAGCGCAATTCCAATGTTTCCATAAGACAGAGTTATTAGTAGAGATTTGTAGCTCGCTCGGTCCCCCGAATTAACAGCCTGCGATTATCTCTGAGGTAAATTACAAAATGCTCTGTACAAGATGAACCATACAAGAACTCAAAGATAATATTCGTCAGGGAATTGTCAGGATTTCTCAAAATGAACTACAGCGAATATGAATAATTTTCTAAAGAGATGCCAAAAATGTGCAAAATGAAGGCGAGTAGTTTCAACATCACATTTTATAATTTGGTAAATAATGAGCATCTTAACGTGTTATGTATGGTTAATTTATTGTTTTTTTTTTTTTTTTACCCTCCCGCTAATCACTGTGACTCGCTGTCCGATTGACCGCATGAGCGGTGGACTTGCCCATAGGCAAAACACTCCGGGGGAAAATAAAACTGATCGCACAGTATTTTGTAAATTGAGCTAACAAAGGAAAATACATTACCCCTTTATCTTAGATTATTTAAGCGACACAGCCGACCTAAGGCGTAACTGGGGGATATAACAACTTGAACATGTTTTAAAGCATGTAATACTAGGTTCTAAATTTGTTTAGTGTTAAACTAAAATTATATACAAAATAACATATTCAAAAGATCTCCAATACTAGGTTTACGTATCGTTTCTGTGCTATTCACTCAGACGTCTTGGAACCGAATTTATTAGATCCTCAAAATATTCTGAATTTTTTCGAAGGTATTTCCAAAACTCATCTACAGTGTTACATTAAGGCTACTCTTCTCTCTTGGCCAGGCTCCCACCTATTAATCATCTTAGTCTAGACATGCTCTATTATACTCAACTCGGGCGGTTTAAGAGGCCAATCCAGGATTGGAAGTCAGGATGTCGAATAAAAAAAATCAAATGCTGTGACCTCTATGGACGCCGCTGTTGTCTTGCACAAGTTTAATAACTGAAACTTCCATGAGGGGAATAATGCTCTGATGCTCGGAAGAAGTGTATCACTTAATAGTTTGCAGCAGTTTTATTTGGTTGCGTGGATACCAATTTATGAAGCCGTCTTGTTGATTGTGATGATCGTCTCTATTGTTGTCCACACTACACGACAACATCTCAAAAGTATTTTTCCGCTATTTTGTTGAGTCACTGCTCAAAATGAGGGGAGATAACACAAACTGTGACGTAGTATATACTGTAATTTATTGGTCGCGATATCTTTTACAGACTCTGGTGTTTCTACAAACGATAGAGCTTTGTGTTTAGCGTTCACCTACTCTCGACCTCACTGTGCCGCGGAGACGGTTGTTGGAATCCAGCCTGGGTCTTACATACTTGAGAAAACTTGAGCACGCCCTCAACATTAAAACTGTGTCTACCAAAAGATCTGCCGAATGAACTTCAAAAGGGCTGCCCATCGAGATTTCTAGAGACGAACTAAATCTGAGAATGAGTACAAGTCCGAATTTTTCAGCGAACTTCCCGAAAAACGGATGAGTCCTGACCTGAATCTGAGTCTTTAGTACCTCTGAACTGAAAATGAGAATGAATGAATGCCCGAGCAGTGTAAAAATCTCCTTATGTGTGCAGTTCAAATCGCCTAAGCTTTGGCGTGATCGAACCATAGGGGTCTACACATCCAAGCGAACGTCTCGCGCTGCACTGCAAAAATTTAAAACATTTATTTGTATTTGGTTGGTTTAAAGTCAACTGCCTAAAACGGCGAACGAGTTCACTATCCTAACACATACACTGGCCCGCATTCCAACTGACCCTCGCAAACGTTTGGTCATTCAAGAAGCGACGTAGTACTTGTCTCTTGTTTACCCTTAACAGTGATTTATTATCTTCTTGGCACCCCTTTCTTAGCTTTGCCTACCGTAAACAGTCGCACCAGAGAAATCCTGTTGTAAAGAAACACAATTCATGTCTCAAAGTAATCCTTAGGGTGCATATATACTTAATATCTACACTATTAATTACAATACACAAAATAAAATAACAGGTTTACAACATACTATATTGATATCTTGGTGGGAGCGGGCAACAAGTACTGTTTCAAGTTCATACTGGCTGCATTCATGTAAGGTGTAGTTTCTATTAGCTTTCCAGGTCCAGAACCAGTGACAGCACATGCTGCTATTAGGATGCCAAATATTCGAATCGGATGAAAATGCTATCCGTAGGAAGTTCCGTAGGAAGTTTTTGTTTTTGTTTTTTTTTTTTTTTTTTCCGCTCTGAAGTCCGGAATTTCGCGATCCACGGTCACGTTGCTGACAGTACGGAAGGAACTCTCAATCATTACACGAAAAGCTGCGTCATCTTATTCGGGGGTTGTCTTTTTAACTTTTCTATGTCGCTTTCGAATGCCTGTTAGAGTCCCTTCACCACCTACCCACCATGTGCCAATGCTTCTCCAATTGTTTCCATGATATAATTCTTGCGATTTGTTCTAGAGGTGCACGTGCCTCTCACATTCCATCAATTCTACACCTTGAATTGTACGCGGAGTGACGGTAGCTACGGAATGACTAATGCTGCACTGAATTAGGAAGAACATGCAATATGTTTCCTACTCCCCTACTGTGGCTGTCAACATTGCGGCCTTCCTTATTTTGTTTACCTCTTCCGACTATCATTGACCCCGCCCGTAGACTCAAAACACAACGCAAGCACTGCCCGGTAGGTAAACAAGAACTGTTGAGGGACTGACGCAAGGGGAGAGGGTGATTTGTAGCTCGTGATCTATTACACCCTTTTCACCTGCTGTCTACAGTGCATCCCGTTTTGCTCTGCGCTATGTCTGGTCGTGATTTTTGTCAATTTAAAGAAAATTTTAATGGGATATCTCATTTATAAGTCGACAAGAGAACTGCTGAATTATACACAGTAACGTATCAAACTGTATTTTAGGGTTACTCCATACAAACAGAACAATCGAAAATACGTTTATTAATAATCTATATCGGTTATCATCATGGAGATGCAATAGTATAGTCCTATTTTTTACAATGGATATAGAACCGCTCTGCGTAAAATAAAAAGTCGATATTAAGAAAGTATTTATTAAAAAGGAAGAAATTTATCTTTTTAAACCCATTAGTCGATAAATTGATATTAATCATTGTTGGCTTAGAATGTTACATTTAATCGAAAAGTATTACAGACTTTCGATAGCTACAGAACATCTCTGAATTGAGAATAAATTTACATGCGCTTATTTCGCACACAAGAAAATATTTAGTTCTTAGTACTTCCAAGAAAATTTCTGATACACCTAGTTCACAAACATAGATCAATCATATACATTTATTTACAAAAATATGAAACTTAAAAATGGATGTACGGCCACGCTTGTGTTCAGCAGCCCACATTTTAACAACCGAAAAACGAAGGGGGGAAATCTTTTAGTGTGGAATTCAAAATCTTTTATATTTCTTTTGGGTTAAACCCTTCAAAACGAACACAGCTCGTATTTCAGCTCATTACATTTTAATCGTTTTGTAGAAAACCTTAACACTAGTTTGTTTACACGATCGTCGCAAACAAGTGACTACACTTACGAGTCTGAAATTTTACAGCGCACCATTAAAGGATGATACTTAATAGTAATCTTGCCACCCTTACGATATCTCTATGTCAGGTCGAAAACTTTTGGAAAACCCCTCGTAGCATTGCATGAATACCGGCTGCCCGCTGGAAGATGAGCTGATACGAGTAGTTGTAACACCAGATGGCATTAAGTTTACCTGCCATATTTTATCAATCACATTCCTTAATGTTATTTTTCTGTTCCTTTGGCTGTGTTTATTCCTAATGATTACAAGACAAAAGTTACTCTACTCGGCAACAGTGCCAAGCATTCTCTCTTGTCAGCTACGGTCATGTAACAATTTGAAGAGCGTGGTTTCGAGGTCACTTCCTCAATTGCCCCCTTATCCCCATGGCTTTGCTCACGCGCATTTGTTACGCTGGCGTAATTTGCATATTCACATCCGTAGACAGATTGGGGCTCTGTAATGCATACCAAGTATTCAATACTTTAAGCGACACGTCTTAAAGTAATTTTATCTGTTCTGGTTTAGGAGCGATGATTGTTTGCTAAGCTGCAAATTTCTACTTTCAATTTTTTTTATAGCTCACCGTTCCCAGCAAATCAACTCTAAGTAAAATGCTATGCTTTGTTGACCTTATAAATAACTTAAGTCCTTTAATCTAAAAGTGTACCAAGAAAGCGAATAGATTTTTATTTTGGCGAAAGCAAGACTTATATTAATGTAATTGTATTAAAACTTGATACCATTGCCGACTGGTTGCCGACACTGCACCTCGAGCACTGAGAATACACCTTCTTGCTAAAATTGTGAGTCCAATTATGTTATTGCGTAATATTTGCCATACTCCATCTTAACGTTGTCCAAAAGCTAAGAATATTGCGTAACTTCTAAGCTTTTCAGGCACTTTCGCCGCTTTAAATTGCAATGTACTTTCTCCAGTTTCTTTTGTTTCATTTATTGATTTTGAACCTGTTATTTCTGAAAGCATTATTTTCTATATAATGAATGTTGATATATAAAGTAAGGATGACTTTTATCTCCACTTTGATGTTGTGGATTCTAAATCCGGCTCAGAGTTGAGCGCGCTTCTCAATGAATCCATCTGTCGCAGGTAACATTGTTTGACGAACAGCTGTGTCAGTCTTGGTGGTGTAGTTTACTTGCCTCGTAAACGCAAGATTGCGGATTCAAACCCGGCCAGGATCGACGGATTTTTCGGGCGTAAAAATCCTAAGTATGGCTTCCTTCGGAAGGGAAGTAAAGCCGTAGGTTCTATGTCGTAGATTTAGAACGAAAAAGAACCTCAAATTTGAAAGAAGAGGCCTCTGAGCAAAATTTATCGGCCGTTTCACGCCCTGGATTGAATGGAACGCTAATAACTTGAGATGTTAAAACGCGTCCGTAAATAAACACACACACACACACATACACACACAAAGGTTCTTAAACGTATAAGTTGTAAATTCATGGAATAAGACGTTAACTTTAATGAAAATGTGTTTATTGTTTTCAAAATAGACATATTAATTCCAGTATCGTCACCAAAAAAGATAACAGTGTACATTGCCGGCTTAATTGAGATTAATAAATCATGTTTTTTTTTTTTTCATTCTGGTTTTTGCTTTCCATTGTCTATTGATTGTTTCTGAATGACAATCAAGCATTTTTAGCAGAACTATTATTACTTTATTTTCTTCCTCTAAATCTCTACTTTATGTTTAACCGAGAAAGTATAACACGTTTCTAATATAAAAAAGTTCGGTTAAGGAGCTGGGAAGCATTTTTATAACTAGCGTAAACGACAGATTTCTGAAAACATGCGTCCTGTTTTCTGCACTTTACAGCAGCTTTGCTATAATATTATCATTACTCAATGATAATCAAACGTGGAAAGGATAGAAAAGTGTCTTTAAGAAATATGAGAGATTTTCTGTAAAATTACTACATAAAATAAACCATTATCCAAGAACAAATTTCACTGCATATATACCACCTCGAGTTGCGGATTTTTCTGCATTAATTTTCTTGGCAGCATTTTTTTTTTTTTTACACAAAAACAGCATAACATAACCTGCAATAACAATAATACCGAAGAAATGTCGCGGAATTTGTCTTAGTAGCAGAATTAATTATTATTCGGTGGAACATTTTTCAATGTTTTTAAGATTTTCCAGTGGTAAAAAGCATGAACTTGGAATTTATAGGTCATTTTATCAAAATAATTCAGATGAATTTGATTCAGCATCAAAAATTGTATCATTGCCATAACCCGTGCAAGTGTGCAACCATAAACAAATATGCGCTGGTTTTAATTGAAAGACCGGAGAGTGATATAATCACCAATCGTTATCTACGCGATGACTTAAACTAACGTCAATAGTAAACCTTTCGGAATGCTAACATTTGGGAATACTTGATTTCGATGGCATAAACATACTTTATAGCTGCTTAATTTATTAAATAGTAGCACTATCTATTCTCGGTTTGTATTCAATTAAGCCCTCCTTTATTTATGCAGAGCCATCTAAAGGAGAATAAAAGTAATACAGTCAATTTCGTGATATACGCACTCAGAATTCGGTTCTGCGAATTACCCAAGCCGTCCCTATAATACATATTGTGTTCCAAGCAGAGATGATAGGGATAAAACAAATGAATGTACGAAAAAAAAAAAACAAAAAAAAAAAACAAGAAAAACTATTGTTTATTTTTGCCATTCTATTTACTGTCAATATGTGCTGACAATGTATTTTGATTCCCATTGGTCAGTGAGTTCGTTGGATGAAGAACATTCACTTGCAAATCATTTAACCATATGTAAAGGTCATATATCAGTGGCAATAAATACCTAGCGTTGTTTATCGATACAAGAAGAGCCAGCCGTTACTCTTGCTGTAATCTTTAGAGCATTAATCAGAAATAATGGCGTTTTACATTAGTGATACAAAATTCCAAATGTCCAGCAACTTCCGAAATGAGTAACTTCAGTTACCTTGTGGATAAGTTAACAAGCTTCATCGTAATTACCTTAGATAGGTATGCTATTACAAATAAAGTGCTTATAATGTTTTAAATGTCTTTTTGTTTGTATGCATAGGTAGTGAAGGATATATATATTCAATTTCCGTCAAGATTTAATTGCTATTTAAATCTATGCTCTGAAATGCTCCCGATATTCTTTGAGTAGCTATGGTTTCTAAAACAAAAGCTTTTTTGACTGATGGCTGCATAAAAGCGCAGCTGTATTCGGTCCACTAGACCTTTCTGCAGTTGTAGCGTATGTTTGATTCACTTTCACTCTCTCTGTGGATAACGTTACTTTCTCTGCCGTCCCAAGGTGAACCAAACAGTGGATAAGGCACTCCCGCCACCACCTTCATAGGCGCTCTTCAGCACAGTCAGTGCGGGCAGTTCCTGGAGAACGTCACGTTAATTACTGTCGGTGAGTTACATCCTGTTTACATTTTCCGTACTGTAGTGCAACCGCGTAGACACAGTTTTTTCTTCCTGCTATTCACTTCTGCCTTCAGTTACAGCAGGTATTTAATCATGTGCTCTTTAAGTGCAATGCTTTTAAATGTAATTCCTTAAAATAAGTCAAATCCTCTTTAGTAGTTTTTTGAATGACAAATAATTCAGCAGACAGGATGGAGAGTTGTGCCTTCAGTTGGTTAGGAAAACAATTGAGTGCGCTTATCTCAGGAAAATATATTTTGTTTTAAACACGTTACAGTAGCTTTTATTTCACACGCGTGCGAATTAGCTCAACTGTACTGGAGTGGCATTCCTTTTAGAGCGAGGTTTTTGTCGACTAATTGTGCAGCTATGTTCTCGAGTAGAATGAGGCAAAATTTGGTCATAGTTTTAATCTCAGGAATTTCTTGCATTTTGTGATATGTTTAAGAGAAATTTGCGGTTTTGGAATTTAGATGAACTCTTTCTGTATAAATAAATTGTAGCCAGCTCTTTATGAATTCAGTAATTTTGGATTTTGGCATTTCTTGCATTTTGTGATACATTTAAGATGAATTTCAGGTTAGGTTAGTAAATTGTGACCAGTTATGAAATTCAGTATTACTTTAAATCTTGTCCTAATAATTCTTTTTTGACACTTTATAGGAATTTTGTTTTGGCATCCGTTGCAAATTGTTTTATGTTATACTTAATTACTCTGCTTAACTTAGCACAGATTTAAATCTCATTCAAATCAATAGTGGCATTAATTTGTTTTCCTATTGTGTTTACACAAAATATATTATCTTGCTTCGTAATTTTTTTTTTTTTTTTGAATAGTGTTTAATGCCCGTTTTTACTACTGAGGCACCACAGGCAGTTGCTTCGTAATGAAGGTAAAATTGTTGGCCCAATGACTTGCTAATCTATATACACACATTAATGATGCAAAAAGCTTAGAAGCCCCCAGGGTATAATGGATTTGTTCAGTGATCTTTATTTGTTATGTTTCGCGTCACCGCATCTTGGCTGTTGTGACTGTTGCGTGATTATGAACGTATACAATCGCACAGCGCCTGTTCCTTGTTTTATAGCTAGTTTACCAATATTTCGTGTAAATCAATCCATATTGTGTAGTTTAACTATCACCTAGGATCTAAGCTTTCAAGTCGCATTTTCGGGTATTATACAACTAGATAATCTTATAGAACCCCAAGATATTATAGACTGAGATGGAGGAAACTGGCGGTTATGGAGAATACAGTAAGCGGTTCGATGATCTCGAATGTTTCTTATCTGATTCCGGTCCCAAAACTTCAATATAACACACGACTTGTACATTCATATACTAACGTGTTGCGTTTAGAAATTGACTCAGCCTTAAGAGGAAACAGGAAACCTCACTCAATATTCAGGAGGCTGCAAATGCCTAATGAAATAATAAACTATGTAAAAAAGCAATTATTGCTGCCCCCGTTAATACCCCAAAAAACTATTTCGCATAGAACAGCAAAAATAGCAAAAATACACGCTTAGAGTGTGTCATGTGTTCAAGAATTAAAGATAAACGACTACGTAAAACATATTCGATTTTGTTTTGTTTATACTTTACAGAACTTCCTACTCAGCAACCTGGAATTTGAAAAGTCGCTTGATTTGCAAATGAAGCATGGTTTCAACTCAATGGATATACTTAATTTCTTAGAATAATATTTATTGGCAACGGAAAACTCACGCTTGGGGAGCCATTATATTCGCAGAAGGTCGGTTGTGGTGTAGGTGTGTCATAGGCGAATGGGAGAAAACCATTTTCAGCCTAAGTATGTACCTATATGAGCAGGTTTGTTTGGCACCGTGAACGTGTATGTCAGCTCTTGACATAAAAAGTTGGTGCAGCCTTAACTGTACCTAAAAGTTTAATTTTAAAAAAAATATACTGATATAGCTTATAAGTTTGAGAATAGATCGCCTTAATAGTTTTATTTATTTTTTTCCCTCCCAGAAAGTCAGTCGAGGTGGTTTAGTAGTAGTATTTACAAAATATATTTGTTACAAATCTAACTCACACTTGTCGCAAAGGTCCTGGGACCGTACACGTTTTCCCAATACACTAAGAAATACATGAAATTGCATAAACCAATATTTAACTCTTAAGAGGAATATATATATAATGATGAACTAAATATAAAAATAAAAAACATGTAGTAAAAATGTAATACATAAATAAAATAAAAAGAAAAAATCAGTACAAAAGTAAATAACAAACACTGAGAAAAAAGTATTTTGACTTATATACCCCTACTCTGATCCCTTTTCCAGTTGGCTGCCTCTTCTATCTGAGATACTGCCACGAGTGACCTAGATCGTTAAGGCGAGGACTCGTGAGCGGTAGGTCTGGGGTTCGAATCCCACCAGAACCGTCCTCCCTGAATGAGTTTTTTTTTCCAGATTTTCCTCAGTCCTCATAAATAGCAAATGCCAGGGGATGTATCCTAAACTTATGCCTGGAACACTTCCTTCCTTTAAAAAGAATAATAATCATTTCCCAATTTACCATTTCATGTATCATCAGTGTCCACAGCCTGTGGTGCCTCTGTAGTAAAAACGGGTGTTAAACAATACTCAAAAAAATCCGATGTGAGCTGTCTCACTTTATTTGAAAATTTCTATTCCCTCCTCCTTCCTATCTGCCAGCAAATTCCAGCACTGCCACAGCTCCCTGCCCACGTTAACAAACGGAACCTGTAGATATCTCCTTCTCCATTCTCCCGTCCCCTTGCAGTAGGCCAGAATATGTTCCCAATATTCTTTCTCCGCACATATAGGGCAGATTCTCATACCCTCTCTGCCTGTTACTTTAGTCATCCACCACGCGCCTAACCTAAACCAAGTGAGCCCCTGATTGCAGAGCCATGCTTGTATCACAGACCCAAGATCGATTTATCCCGGCCTGGTCTGGGTCGATGGATTTTTTCGAGCGTAAAAATTCTAAGTATGGTTTCTTTCGGAAGGGAAGTAAAGTTGTGGGTCCCGTGTCGTACATTTACGACGTAAAAGAACCTCAAGTCCGAAAGAGCAGGCTTCTGAGCAAAATTTATCGGCCGTTTCACTTGAATGGATTCCAATGACATAAGATGTTAAAGAGCGTCCGTAAATAAATCAAATAAAGTTTCTCAGAGCTGCTAGTAGGGAGAACGATCATTGCATTTAGAGAACCATAGAGTCAAAACACAAGCTATTTTCATTAACAACACATAACCCCTGTAAAAACACACAAGCCCCAAAATTGCAAGCACCTAAACACTAGTTAAATTCGCGAATTCTTGGGTAACATCGCCGCACTCATATTGTTCGGATCTCCAATCAGAAAAAGTCTTTTCGCGCCTCTTTTGAATATCTCCTTACACGAACATAAACTGTGATTTGACTTGAGAAGTTTCACTCTTATAAATCCTCGTGCAAATCTCATGCTTTCTGGGTAAAAAAAAAATATATATATATATATATATATATATATATATATATATAAAAGGCTACCTATTCTCAAATATTAACCACAGTGGCATCTATTCATTGTGTAAATGAATTGAATAATGTTTTATTACTGAGGCACCACAGGCGATAGACACTGATGAACATGAAAGAATTTATTTTTGAGGAAGGAATCGTTCCAGGCCTAAGTTTTGGGTACCTCCCCGGCATTTGCCATTAATGAGGACTAAAGAAAACCTGGGAAAACACTCAGTTAGGGAGGACGGTCCTGGCGGGATTCGAACCCCAGACTTCCCGCTCACGAGTCCGCGTCTTAATGACCTCGGCCACCCGTGGCGGTTCTCTATTCATTGTTTTAGACTGTTATTTTACAACAGAAGGCTGATAAAGTAAAAAATACTATATTTCAACATAAACTACACCATATCAGGGGTACTTCAGCAATCTTATAACATAAAAATGGAATTTTAAAAAATATATAAGGACGTATTTACACAATATTCACTATTTTAAGACATTTTATGTCAATCAATAATGCACCAGAATAACGCCATTAATAATCGAAGCTAAAACAGCTGTACCGCAGACATGGATTCAATATAGCCGGAACTATATGCAATAGCAATTAAAGTAATATGTTAACAACTCTGAAAATAGTATTTTATAGCTACAGACAGTAAAACAAATAACAAAATCACTAAAGCAATAAATGTAAAATTTAAAAATTGTTGTAACTCTCAAAAAGAATACGAGGTGGTATCCACAATATTCGGAACTGGTGCTGCCATCTCGACAGTAGTTGGAGTAGAGTTTTGTACCGCTATGTGGCAACACTAGTACTTCTGATGATTGAGTGTTTAAAGTTTCATTCAGCTGGGTAGATGTTTTGAGATTCTATTGTATTTTTCATGATACTCTGTGTGTAGTGTGTGGCGATTTTACGATGGATTCAAGATTAGAACAGAGCGTGTGCATCAAATTCTGTGTAAATCTCGGGAAAAATTCTACGGAGACCCTCGCAATGATTCAACAAGTATTTGGGGGACAAAGCATGAGTCGTACACGTGTGTTTGAGTGGAGTGCTCGGTTCAGGGCCGGTCATACAGCTATTGAACACGATGCTCACACCGGTAGGCCCGTCAGCTGCACAACGCCTGACATTGTTGCCACAGTTCAATACCTCGCTCGTGAGGATGATGTCGAACTATTGAAGACCTTGCTCATGAAGTGGGAATTGGTTATAGGATATGCCAACGAATTTTAACTGATGAATTGGGCGTGCATCGTGTCGCCGCACAATTTGTGCCAAACATGCTGACTACTGATCAGAAGGCACATCTTATTGAAGTTTGCACGGAGCTTCGTCAGGCCGTATATGATGACCCAAAATTCTTGTCCAGGGTCATCACCGGCGACGAGAGCTGAATGTTCGCCTATGACCCTGAGACAAAACAACAATCCTCCCAGTGGAAGAGCCCGAACTTACCAAGACCAAAATAAGCGAGACAAGTGAAGATCAAAGTCAAGAGCATGCTCATCGTTTTCTTTGATACCAAGGAGTGTCCACAAAGAATTCGTCCCACCAAATCAAACAATGAATTCCACGTACCACTATGACGCTTAGCGACCGCTCCGTGAAAATGTGCGGAGACGACGGCCCAAACTTGGGCAACAAGGGAACTGGCTGTTACATCACGATAATGCTCCCTGTCACAATTCCTTGTTCACCAAGAGACAACATGACGGTTGTCCTCCAACCACCGTACTCGCTTGATTTTCACCCTGCGAGTTCGCTCTATTCCATAAACTGAAAATCAAGTTGAAAGTACGTTGGTTCGACACAATTGAGAGGATTCAAGAAGAAACGCTGTCTATGCTAAACACCCTCAAAGAACATCACACACCCTCAAAGATGCACTTAGAAAATGGCAGAATCGCTGGGACCGGTGTATACGTGTGGAAGGGAACTACTTCGAGGATGACGGCGGTCATTAGTTCCAAAGTAAGTTTTTAACCAAATGGCAGCACCAGTCCCGAATATTCTGGATACCACCTCGTATGTTTATCAAGTTGGCAATGCTCGCTAGCTGGTGCATCCTTCTGAAATGCTATAGAAACAGAGGAGTCTATCAACGACACACATTTTTAACGCCCTAGGTTCTGTCCATTGTCCTATTCTCAGTTTTGGCTTTACTTGCTATTTCGGACGTTCTATTGCAAGTGCGGCCAAATTCATTCTAACGGGATTGGGCTGTACTATTGCAACATGGCAAAGCAGAGCGCTGTTGCCAATAAATTCTCATGTCAGAACTCAGAAATAGGTTAAATTTGAGCTAAAAATGAAATTAATGAAATTAATATTTACGTATTGGATAAAAGATTGGTGCAGCTGTACGTATATACATTTGCTAATAATCTAAACAACGTACTTTTTTATAGACAGTAATTTGGGATTTTTGGCGAGGAAATCGTCCTGTACATTAATAGATTTTTTAAATTGTTCATTACGAGACCGTTTGTCAATTTGTGTAGCTATTTTTACTAGTGTTCTCAGTATCGTTACAATTTACTACTCTCTTCTTTTCCAGTTCGGGTGGTTTCAGGTATGTGAGGCTCATGGTAGGAAAAAGAGAGCAGCACATTCATTAACCTTGCTTCATTATCAGTTAGAATGAAGTAGCACGCAAAGCGCAGGAACTTGTCTTATCAGTAATGACAACACATAACGTTTCAAGAAAAGAATTATAGCCTTAAACGTTTTATCTTTCTTCGAAATTTCCCACTTAACTTGCTTTGTCTTTTCAAAGTTTCGTGACGGAACATAGTAAAGGGCCTCTCACAATGAATATGTTAAAATTAACAAGGAAGTAAATAGTATTTACAGAAAGTTGACTCACGGGGAATGTTTCTTCCTGTATATTTCCATGAAAATGATTTGAAAGTGGAATTTTGTAGCTTGGGAAAGGAAATATTGCAGCAGACTATCATTTCAGAAATATATTTAAAGCATTCTATCTATTGAAACGTGATTACTTTGGTGTTGATTGAGTATCGCTTTCATTTCTATCAAATACTTTTAAATGTAAATATGTGGTTTAGAAATATCTAAAATGATTCTAAAACTGTGTGTGTCATAATTTACAAAATAACTTTTTACAAAATAAGTTTTTATAGTGAATTACTCAACCCATAACAGAAACTTTTGTTTACTTTTGCCACGATTGACCACTTTGTTTACAGCGGAAAAATGATATACACATTTACGAATGGGAATATCACGTTATATTGCCTGACATCGAATCGCGACATTGTAAAGTCACAGAGAACGTAAAAAAGTGTTCTTTCACTCTTGTATGCAGAGCAGGGAATGAAAAATCAACTTTAAAAATTCGAATCGCGATTGGAATTCCAACCACAGATCTTCAGCCTTCCGATCTGACGCTCTAACCGACTAAGCTACCGTGCTCTCCAAGCACGGAACCTCTCTTATCTAATTCTGTATTCCCTGAGACTTACCGAAGGTTCCTCTACTAATAGTAGCAATAGACTTTTATTGTGGCAGATTTACCAGTACACAAATGTAAGTATAAATGTCGCATGAGTCTAATGACCGTACATGCTAATACCGTGATTTTAACAATCAAAATATACAATGCACAAAAACGGTAACATCAATTGCTATGATTAAGTCTGTATGTACATATATATATATATATATATACAAACATACACACCCCTGAGATCCGCTTCCCTTTTCTCACCCTCCTCCCCAACTCCCCTCTCTTCTCCATAGTCATTAGCCTTCCTTGTCCAGTCTTCGCTAGAAATAGTTCCGAGTTGTGTATCTCTCATGCACCAACACTTCCAGGTAGGTGTTCAAACTTCTGTTGGAATTCAAAAATTGTGATGGCAAATTCTCATTTCTTAAAATCTCTGTTTCCCTGCATTTTGCCAGAATATACCTCCAGGCATCTCTTTCTTCGCACGGAGGGCAAATTCTTTCCCCGAAAGCATTAACTGTTTTATTTCCTTTCCAAGCCCCTAATCTGAGCCATGCGAGACCACTTCTTTCTTCTCTCCCACAGACATCTAGACAATCTTCCCCCTCCCACACCTGGTGTATTTAAGTCTACATGTTAAGCAATGGCATTTCTGCGCTTTGAGTTTCAGTTTTTTGCCAATCTATATCTCGCAAACGTCTGTTTACTATCTTCCAACTACTGCGCGTGTTGTCCTCTCATCATTTTTGGTCGGTCCTGGTGGTGTAGGGGTAACCATACTTATTTTCTAAACCCAAGATCGCAGGTTCGATCCCATTCAGGATCGATAGATTTTTTCGGGCGTAAAAAATCCTAAGTACGGTTTCCTTCGGAATAGAAGTAAAGTAAAGCCGTGGGTCCAGTATCGTACATTTACAGCACGATAAAGAACCTCAAGCCTGAAAAAAGAGACTTCTGAGCAAAATTTGTCGGCTGTTTTACGCCCTGATTTGAATGGGACGCTGATGACGTGAGATGTCCGTAAATAAACCACACTCTCCTCTTAACTAAGTTATACCCAGTTCAATTTTGTCTAAGCCTTTCCTTATTTTTGATGTGCAAGCCATATCTCACCCTTCCTTTATTTATTCCCTCGGACAAACTGCTCAAAGAAGCGCTAGATACCCCCGTATTATTCTAAACCAGTGCTTAATTGTTCTTATTTTTTAATTTACACTTTCGTTAAAGATACCAAACTCTTTAAGCACCCCACAATTTGCTGTAGCCCTCTCTACTTGTAACATCTCTTTTAGAAACTACGTTTGTACTTGATTAAGTTCCTGGTGTTTTCCCATTCCCAAATTTCTGCCCCATACGTCACAGTTGACCTCACAACAGCCCTGTACACCATTTCCACTGTTCTCGGCGTGCTATCAGTATTTTTACCGAAATCTATAATGCTTCTATATATTTATTATGACTTGCCTTTTGTGATGCTCACGTGTTTTGTCCACCTCCCGTTCATAGCTAAAATAACCACAAATATATGAATTTGTTCACATTTTCTAATACCTGATCCACCTTTCTTTCCTGCTGTTACGCCGCACCGTTCTTGAACGTCATTTTTTTTTTTTTTTTTTTTTTTTTTTGTTAACCCTTCTCATTCACTTCCATTCCCTACTCCTGATAATACGTCTCTAAGCAGTTTAGCTTCTTTTGCAGATCGTCAATTGTTGTGGATATCGACATCAAATCATCCGCATAAAGGAGAGCTGGTATAGATATGCCTCCTATATTCAGAGCAGCAGATTTTGCAACACATATTTTCTCCGGTGTGTCATCTACAAACAAAATATATTTTTCTACTATAAGAGGTTTATTCCTTAATAATGTGGGTGTGTCAACCTTTTGTCAGTCTTTTGCATAATTTGTTTCGGTAAATTATTCTGCAAACATGACTAAGTCTCAAAATCAATTTTTACGCTTCATAAACCGCCACGGGTGGCCGAGGTCGTTAAGGCACGGACTCGTGAGCGGGAGGTCTGCGGTTCGAATCCCGCCAGGACCGTCCTCCCTGACTGGGGTTTTTTCCAGGTTTTCCTCAGTCTTCATAACTGGCAAATGCCGGGGAGGTACCTAAAAACTTAGGCCTGGAACGCTTCATTCCTTAAAAAAAAATATCCTTTCCCAATTTACCATTTCACCTCATGTATCATCAGTGTCCACCGCCTGTGGTGCCTCTGTAGTAAAAACGGGCGTTAAACACTACTCAAAAAAAAAACCGCTTCATAATTTATCTTCTCGCAATTCATTATTACTGTCTTCGATTTATTCCTTTTCATCTAGCTTTTACTGATTGTTTCTGGATATAGCTGGGCACCTTTTAATGACAAAGTGATTTCTATTTTACTTAAAAAAAAAAAAATATTACAGGATTTAATTGCATGAAGTCAGAATGTCTTGAATTCCCCCCCCCCCCCGCATTAAAATTGCATGTCTTTCGTGGAATGTTATTACTAATATGTACTTGGGGATTGCGTTTTGCACATGCTCAGAAAGCATGAAGGCGATTCGAAGAGCTCTGCGTCGGTAATAGGTAACCATACAATTGTCAAGGTGATTTTTTTAAGCTGGTACATCTGTCTTAAGTATTTATTTGAAATATAAATCTATTGTTTCAAATAGTATGTTTAATACAGCTTTCTAAAGCAGTATTCTTTTAAAAAAATGCTATTCAGTGATAAATTTATTTGTAAAAGTTTATTTAATACTATATAAAATGTATACAAAATTTATAAAACTTTACACAGATCATCTTCATTTTCATCGATTTAAAAAAGAGCTGCCGTGCGTAAATCTGGCTATACCAGCTTGAAGTTGACCTATGTGAAGGACATTAAAGTGTTTGAAATTGCTAAAGCTATAGGCATTTCAAAGGAACGCCTTTGTTATATTTTAAATGAACTGCATATTAACAGTCTTTGCTCACAATGGGTGCTGCCCTTTGTTAATAGCACATCAAAAAGTATGCATTCATGTGAATATATCGCAACAGCTATTACCTTTATGTGTCGAACTCAAAAAAACTCTATTAAATGTGTGTTTCGAATTGAATCGGAATGGTGAATGTATATGTGCTTAATTATTTTAAGCATTTTGTATACCTAGCAAAAATGTATACTTTAACTATATAAGCAATTCTATCTACCTGTATACGTAAGTTTTCATATTGGTTAACTTGCCTTGGTATAATTTTATGATGAATCATGTATTTAAACAACGAATTAAGATTCAAGAAGTAAATTTGGAAAGATAAAACAGATACCAAATGTTAAACTTAATAAAACAATACACATGCACATTTCGTGGGTAAATGTGAAATGACGATCGACTTTGTAAGATAAAAATGACTAACGTTTGCGCGCATTAACATATTCAGATCTCAGTATGATACGCTTAACATGCATCTCAATCCGAATTGAATCCATTTCATTTCTTTCCCGTCCAGGGTCGATGGATTTTTTTCAGGTGTAAAAGAACCTCAAGCCTGAAAGAAGAGGCTTCTGAAGAAAGTTTACCGGCCTTTTCAAGCCCTGAATTGGATGAAACGCTGATGACCTGAGATGTTAAAGAGCGTCTGTAAATAAATGAAATCAAAATTACATTTAAAACACCTTGGAAACCCTGAATCTCTCTGATGGGTAAAATGTATATTATTCCAGATAATTATGTGCATATTAGTACATACTTATTATATTTTATGATACGGATACAAGAATTTAGCATAATTTTATAACGGTAGATAGAATTGCTTATACAAGTTAAAGTATACATTTTTGCTGGGTATACAAAATGCTTAAAATAATTGAGCACATATTGGCATTTTTACTTTTGTTGCAGAGAAAAAAAAAGTAAAATACCCAGCCATGAATACATAAATCGTAGAACAAACACAAATAAGTTTTCTGATATTTAGTTTCTAGTGTGCGAAGCACATCTCAAATGGTTCTTCACATCAGGTCTCTTAAATTTTTCCCCCCTTCCCAAGTTGCAGATTTCACAGAAATGTACGCAAAAGACTTGCGCCAAAATGCCTACTTTCCAAGTTTTCTTAGACATTGTTGGCTAGGTTGGAGATAGTTGATCAAAATTGTAAGTGCTAATGTTTAAATTTTTGCGTTTCATCTCAGCTTATAGTTTCATTTTTTGAGAGAACCTTGTAGTAAATAAGTAGGAGTTTATGCTCAGTTTACACTGTCAGGTTTCTGAGGAATGTCTAAAGTCTTTCTCGTGTAGATGACTGGCCAAATTCCTCGTCGTCCAGAAGACCAGAGAAAGAGGAAGAACCCTAGGCCTTTCGGCTAGAATGTGGCGATTTCATTACACACTCTTTCCGCAAAATTCGCTGATAGCATCGTAAAACGTTAGAAGATTGGAGCTTTGCCTTGTAGCTCCGGGTAGAAATTGTTCAGAGCTTCAAGAACACAAAGATAAGCCGGTAAAGAATAGACACTTCATTTGTGGAGGAATTATGCAAGTAATGTTTCCCTTTCACCAAACTCAGCATGCTTTCGTTTGATAACCAATGGACTTCCGCACGGAAAAGAATGGTTATATGAGTACGGCAACACTGAAGTCACTGCAGTTAACTTTGAACAACAGGTGTGGAGGCATTTGATTTCACTGCATTTACAGCTTTGTCAGAGTCAATTATTGCACTCCTTTGGTAAGTTTTTGAGGTTAAGGCAGGTCTATGAACGATACTGTGATTTAATACTATAGCTTAATTCCTTTGTTTTAATAAAGCGGTGAATTCAGAACATAATTCAATTATAGCTGTACCTTTCTCCCAAGTGAAAAATTGAAAGAACGCACAAAACTCATTACGACCGCTCGTGTTACTCTTTGGGTGAAAACTACCAGCGCAATCTAGTTTCACACGCCTCAATTAACTGGTAAACATATATGGAAGTTTGTCAAGGGAAGGCCTTTATACTCTGTTCAATAAAATGGAGTTACTGCTTGACATAGAAGTCAAAATCAGATTTGTGAACAGTGTCCTCAGAGGCTGTTTCTCTCATCCATTGCAATTTTTATTGAGAGAAATGTCCTGGATGTCGAAATGCAATCGCACTTTCTACAAAGCAAAAAAAAGTAAATGAAAGCCCCAGGAATTTTTCTCGGTAGAACGAACAGCAAAGTGACGCTACTACAGTCTACAAGTTTTGTTACGCAACGTCTTGGTTACTAGTCAGGATAAAAAAAATATGATAAAATAAAAAGTAACAGATAAATAATTGGAGATATGTGAATCAAACTACTGTTATAATACTTTCCCAATATTCAGTCTATAATTAAGTACAAAGTTTAACCACAGGTACGTTTCACTTTGTGTTATTATTGCTTTTAAGATAATTTGTATGGAATTCAACCGGTAACGACTCGGACAGGAGTAAATTCTACTAATAATCAGTCAGTAAATCAATAAGAGAGGAAAAAAAATATATGTATGATCGTGCCAATTTTATTTCTCGAAAACAGGCCATTGTGGTACCTTATTACTCTGTTATTTACTGTTATGGCGATAGTAAATTGTTTTGTTTCATTGTGTAGAAAATCACAAAGCATTCAGTACAATCGCTTTCAGAGCCAGGTTTCTGCAAACTTTTTTTCACGCCAGTACATTGAACTAAGCAATCCTGCACTTGCTTCATCAGTATATGGTATCATTGGTCATGCTATAATGAACTAGGTTAATTTCTAGTCAATTGTAATTTCAAATATCTGGTGAAATGTGTTTAAGACGAAAAAATTGAGATACAGCATGGATAATTGCACAGATAAGTGTACTATTTTAAATTCAGATTCAATAAAAGACAATCTCAGGATTTAAGGGCTGTCTTTTGTGTTTAATATGGCCTTGCAGAGTTTTGAGGACATCTCTGTAGTATTGCCCAGCTCAGTTAATTGTATGTGCATGTACAACACGCTGGCAAACCATTCCTTGAATATCGAAAAATTAGATGGCAATAACATTCCCAGCATAAGCAACCACTTTTGCTTTTCTTGGTGTTGGTGATCACACATAGCTTTGCTGTTTGCTCTCAGGTCGAAATTATGTAACCAAGTTTCATTAGCAGTGATTGTCTTTGAAAGAGACTCCGCATCAACCACTAACATCTTCAACTGCATGCAAACCTACAAGGGAACATCCTTTTGTTCGGGAACCCATCGTATGCAAATACGTCTCATGTGTAGCTTTCAGTTATCAAGTGTAGGTATGCCACCCAGTGAAATTTGCAGAATTTCTGAAAAAGTTAATGTAATAAAGATTCTCTCACAATAACAGCAGCGGTTGGTTATTTTCTTCCGTCAGAGCACAAACTGGAGCGCCGGGTCCACCTTCTGGTGGTAACCGGAAACTAACAACAATGAAACTAGTACCACGTGTACATTACTCTTTTAGTTAAAAAATTGTTGTAAAGTTAAATTTTAGCGCAAAAATGATACATATAGAAAATATAATCATTCTTTATTGAACGGGCTGTACTTTTCAGTATCGTGATCTTCTTATCTCGTCATAAACTACAGTTGACCTCCCTTCTTACTTTTACGTGACTGCTTGACTCGTTCCAAAAACCAACTCATAATTCAGAAAGGTTGAGTTCTAGTTTAGCCAGAGGCTTAAGTTTCTTTTTCAGTCACATTTCTTGGGTTGATAAATAGAAGTACTTTAACAATAACGTGCATTTGCTAACGCAATTGCGACACTTGGCCAGTTCATTGCATTTATACTCTTTAAACATAGCCATTCTGAACAAAATAACAGGCTGCTGACATTCACGACAGGTCCTCAAGGTCTCCGCACAACAAAGCATGACAATCTGGAATGTTACAAATCTTCCTCGTTCCTTCCCATAAAAAATGTCGCTAATTAGATGGTTTGCGCATTGGAGACTTTCAACGAATTTTTTCATCATCGGGAATACTAATTGAACTCAGAATTATATAAATTGAACGTGTTATATTGAATCATGAATCGTCCCGAAGCCATTTTCGTAAACTGTTTTCTACCAAACACTGGACCATAGCTCAACGAAACGTTGTATACGCATCACTTTACCCATCTTGCATTTAAATGTAACCATTTTGCCGCCAAATAACACATAATTCTAAAATATGGAATTATAACTCGGCCACTAAATTTTCGCGCATCTGGGAGTACAAAACCGACAGACACCCATAGGAATGGATGAGTAATACTGAACAGGTATCCATTTATTTGTTGTATAATATTGAAAAATGCTTATATATCACTAGATCACTTACTACCTAAGTAGGGTAAGCTGTAAAACTTTCATTGCAAACAATGTACAAGTATTAGAACTATTTTGTTAAGCATTTGTGCATATGCTTACATTCCTTTCTCCCTTGATTCCTATAATATGTCTCTGCGTGACTATCCAGTCTTTTAAGGGGTTTTTGTGGAGGTCACTTGCAACTACTGAAACTCTCGACTTATTTATTTTTTGTCCTCTTATCTTTCAGTTACATTAGCTGCTACAATCCTCCTGAAATGTGAAATCTTATGACGTCTGCATGTTTGAAGTAGTCCCCCCTCCACTTTGAATGGTCATCAACACCTGACTCCATTTTGTTTATAAACTGCAGTCAAATTCTAGTCTCTGGTATATTAACAATATTAATTCCATTAATGTTTTCTTCTAAATAGACACTGTATTTTAACTCTTTAGCGTTTAATATTAGTACAAACAAAGACCATTAGCTGACTATGTCGGTTGTCTACCATTTTCAACAATTACTTATAAAATATTAATTTTATAGCAAAATAGTTATTACCATGGAATTTAGCTTATCTTAATATCCTGTTTCCAGAATATATCCTCACCGCTCGCAAGGCCGACTCGCCTCCTCACTCATGTCCGCCTACCTGCTTCCCTTATGCTTCAACTAACGAGCAGTCACCAGTTTATATTTGTTTCAAGAATTATATGGCTGTAGTAACTATTGTTACCCTTCTGTCTGTTCGGATTAAGTCTTCAACTCGTTGCAAATTTCCCTCTGTAGTAATCTCCACGCGGTGTTCGTCTTGATACGTGTTCATCCTTCACAGAACGTCAAAATGTTAATCAGTTTGGCGTGCTAGATAGTTCTCATAAATATTCTTTGATTCCATTCCTGCAACTCGCAATAATCGCACAATGGAGCGATACTCAAAGGTTATACGTTCATACAGCGTGCAATTGCTGTCTCGCTATTGTAAACATCGGTTGTCTGCCACCATGCCACTGGACGAATCATCTAGTGGCAATAGCATCTAGTTCAAACCCAACATCAATTTGTAGCTTGATTAATGACTTAATGACTTACTCTTTATATCTGCCAAAGCTAATAAAAAGCTTACCTATGATTACTGGAAGAGTGTAATAACACAGAAGAGAGCTAATTTAACAGAGATAGTGTGGTACAAGAGGAACATAGAACTGAATAAACAGAAGCATAGAGAAGGTTTAGCGGCGCAATGGTACAAATGAAATTGTAGATAAAGAATATCATTAACCACAAGATCTATATGACTATATTGAAGTCTCAACTAGCAAAAATGGCTTGAGACTTTCTTTCTTTATTTGAGTATTTACACTCCAAAACGTAAGAAAATACTACATCAATGCCCACTAAGAATTTGAGGTGGCATATTTTAGAAGAAATTGTTAACTTAGATTACAGAAATATCAAAAAATCAATCAAATAATAAAAAGAGAATATAATTTCAGATTAGAAATACATTTCGTATCTCAGACAAACATTTCTTTAGGATGAAATAAAACTTGTTTAACTTTTCGTTGAGCATTTTTTATTTGTTCAACTTTGTTTATATATGATGTTTGATTAATAACACTTAAAATGAAACACAATTAATTATATTCATTTATGTATTTTCTTGCTAATTGAACTGCCCAACTAGGAGGTATAACCATATAAATCTTTTTTGAGTCCCTGTACTTCATTTTTAGTTTCATGTTGTTCGTTTTGTCCTCGCCCTCAGACTCTTTCCCAGTCATGTGTACGTTGCAAATTGATCTTAAGTGTCAGTTTCATTTCACTTCACATTATATAACAGATACTTTTAACCACTTTTTCTCCATCTGCACAACAGCTAAAAATTTCTCTTTTGTGCGTCATCGCTTTACAGCAATTTCAGGACTGGTTAAACAGGCCATTAACCTGTGCTTTTTTTACGTAAAGAATGCGTAAAAAACTAGAAGCTCAGAAGTTGAGAGCGTGGATTAAAATGTGCATTATCTGTGCAGCAAAATTTCCTTGCAAGATGTGCCCAAGTATGTTATTAGAGAGAACTCAGCGTTGATTGATTTATTTTCAACTTGTCTACAGGTATTGATAAACTGATTAGACATTGGCATCTTACGCGTCCGCGCGAGCATGCATAGTATATATAGCTTGTGTATTTCGCGAGATCGAATTCTGAGTGCGCATGTCACGAAATTGACTTATTCTCATGTAAATAAAGGGATGGGATAGTTGAATACAAACCGAGAATATTTATTGCTATTTTTTAATAAATGAAAAAGCTATAAAACGTATGCATACCATCGACACATTGATGCTTATTAATAATTAATAACATTTATTATTATTATTATTATTATTATTATTATTATTATTATTATTATAACCGAATGAAAGCCTCCCGAAATCTTGAACTATTGAACCTAAAGTTTAAGTCACCGGGCTGGTGGCGATTGGCGATTAAGTTTGCCTTACCCGCGCTTGTGAATCAAAGCCTGCGAAAGTATCTGATTGTACAGGTTACGACAATAAAACAAATATTAATAAATATTCTGACCACGTGACCCTACAGGCTCCAAATTCATACTTTTTCACCACTGGAACATCTTAAAAACACTGAAAAATGTGCCACCAAATGTTAATTAATAACCCTTTCTACATTATTATTATTATTATTATTATTATTATTATTATTATTATTATTATTATTATTATTATTTCACAGTATGTTGGGCTGTTATTTAGTGGTAAAATGCTGCCAAGAAAATGAATGCAGAAAAGTTAACAAATTGAGGGGTTATTTGTGCAGTAAAATTTGCTTTAGAATAATGGTTTATTTTTGCAGAACATCACTCTTTATGGTATTCTTCTTTCCTTCCCCTACTGATTTATGGGTATCATGCGGTAAATCTGCTGTAAGGCGCGAAAAACGCAATACATATGTTTTAGAGATCTGTCATTTACGATAATTATAAATTTAAGCTACGCTCGCCAACGCCTTACATAAAGTAGAACTTGAGGGGAAAAAGTTCATTACTATGATAGTAATACAGTACGATAAAAATGCAAAAACATACTGACTTAAGTTTTAATACTTTAAACAAAACATTGTTTTTGTGTACCAAAAAGAAGAACATTTTAAAAATTCAAGGGAAATATTAAACCCAGTCTCATCTTTCATTTCCAAAACTAATATTTTCTTTGAACTATGCTTTGATATTACAACTTTAATAAAAATCAAAATAATTCTAGGAATAGTTTTCCTACTCAAGGTTTGTTTTCTCCCGGAGTGTTTTGCTTATGGGTGAACGCGTCACTTGTTCTCGATGATCAGCAGGAGGGTAAAACTATAAAACATATTACAACAATATATAAACCCATTTAAGCGGCTCATTACTTACCAAAGTATTAAATGAGGTGTTGAAACTGCCCGCTTTCGTTCTTGGCATCTTTTTAGAAAATTAATAGTCACTCGCTGTAGTTCATTGAAAAATCCTGACGAATATTATCTTTGAATGCTTATGGTATGTGGATTCGTCTTGTATTCAGCATTTATTAATTTACCCCAGAGATAATAATCGCAAACTGTTAAATCAGCAGACCGAGCGGGTCACAAATCCCTATTAATAACTCTGTCTTATGGAAACACATTGTAAATTGCTCTCGTGGAATTATTCGCAGTGTGAGTAGTGGCAGAGTCCTGTTGAAAAAAATGCAAGATCACGCCCCCTTTCGATTAATTCTCTGAAAAAATGGGTTATTATGGTATTCACATAAGTTACAGAATCAACCGTATACTAACAAAAATTGGTCCTGTGATTCTTACAACACTTTTTTTTTTTTTGAATGATTTATTTATGGACGCTCTTTAACAACTCAGGTCATCAGCGTCCCATTCAACTCAGGGCGTGAAACGGCCGACAAATTTTGCTCAGAGGTCTCTCTTTCAGGCTTGAGGTTCTTTATCGTGCCGTAAATGTACGACACGGGACCCACGGCTTTACTTCCCTTCCGAAGGAAGCCATACTTAGGATTTTTAAGCCCCGAAAAGAATCCATCGGTTCTTGCCGGGTTCGAACCCGCGATCTTGGGTTTAGGAGGCAAGTAACCACTACATCACCAGGACCGACTTTCATCACTTAGTCAGCACAAATAAACATACGCTGTGTAGTTGTAAACACACGAAGCATAATACACTTTATATATATTGTGGAATTTAGAAACGAACAACACAACACACACCCGGGAACAGCTGCACTACGACTGCAATAGTAAGATCTATAACTAAGCAAGCAGGCTTGATACCCTCTTCACGGCGCGGTAAACGAACGGGCGCTACCTGATAGGAAAAGCCCCGCGCCGCGGGGGAAAGCATCACTGATAGCACGGTACTTAAGAATGCTTGATCGTCATTCAGAAACCGCCAATAAACAATGAAAACTTAAAACCAGATTTGAAATGATTACTTGGGAATGGATGATTTTTAAGGAAGGAAGCATAGCAGGCCTAAGTTTTAGGGTATCTCCCAGGCATTTGCCAGTTATGAGGACTGAGGAAAACCTGTAAAAAAACCCAGGCAAGGAGAATGGTCTTGTTGGGATTCGAACCCCAGACCTCCCACTCACGAGTCCGCACCTTAACGGCCTCTGCCACCCGTGACGGTGAATGAATTCATTGAGAAGTACATTCGACTCTGAGCCAGATATAGAAGCAACATCAAAGGCGCTGACACAAGCCGTCCCTTCATTTTCACTATCAACAGTTTCGGGTTGTGATAGCAGCATATGCATTAGCTTTTAGAAGTCAACGAGATTTCAAGTGAATAATGAGAAGCAAATACTTTTTTAAAATAACAAGAAACAGGAACTGCATCATATTTGAAAACAGCTTTAATCGAAAACTTTACCATGAAGTTTGTATCTACCTTAAAAATCGCAGATGTGACATATTACATAAAATTTGCTTATATATTTTAAAAAATTAACATATGCAGGAAATGTTAACAGATAAAGCAAAAACCATTATCAACAAGTTTTGCTTTAATATCATATTAAGTTTGTGAATTGTGGGCAGAACAAAACTGGGGAGACATCTACAAAACATTCAATTATTCTACAAAATATTATATTTTAGCACTTGCTGAATTCATGGGCATGATCGAAATTTAGCTAAATTTAACATCTGCTGACGTAAAAAGTAGGTAAAATGACAGAAAGTTTTATAGAGTTTGAGTAAAAGTACTTCAATATTGTCTTTATGTCAGTGCTCATTTTTTCAATAAAATGATTTATAAATTTAAGTTCCCCATCTGTATCAATCTTCTTTGTACTGTTTATCCCTGGATTACGAATTTCTAACTTGAATAATTCACCTCTCATATGACATCTCTGCAAATACTTGCCGAAGCAATCATTTTGAATGGTGGCCTCTTATTCAAAGTGTGTTTGAAATTTGCAATTAATTTAAAAAGTTTATTTGTTGTTCTAATAATTACTACTTGTAATTGTCATGACTTCATTCGGAATTATGAAATAAAAAATTGAATAGCACAGCAGGACAGAAGAATTTATATTTCTAAAAAACCTTTTTTAGTCTATTGCATAATATTTTAAATGCCATACACCAATAGAATATTAAACTAAAACATATTGATTAAAATATTTTGAAAGCGATACAAAAGTGTGTAAATATTTACTTTGTAAAAATTAGTTATTTTCATGGTTATAAAATTATATATATAGTAACAATATACTTGAATTATCGTCTTTTTTGGTAAATTTATATTAGCTGTGCAAATAATGTGTTTTGTAGGGGTTAATTTATTACAAATAACATAAAATATATCAATAGCTATAGAATTGACTGTTTTACGTATGTATTGCAAAAATAAGTGTGTTACAAATACGCAGTTTTGTTGTATTTGTCACTCAGTAGTTGGAGCTTATTATTCTGATGTACTTTTTTCTTTCTACAAAATGTTAAAATAAAATTGGAGGATGTCTGGTCAGAGCCAATGCAAACTAGAACTGTATGATGCAGATTTCCGATGACTTCGCAAACGCATGTTTGCTTAGGCCTAACATTGAGCACAGTCTATTGACGAAAGCATCGTCATTTTCTAGGTCATTACAAAGGAACGTTAGCGACTATTTCTTCGCTGAGCTACAAATTGACTAAACGGAGATTTGATGGTCTTTGCTTCACATAGAGCTTTGGTATATTTTGTTTTCAATCGACTTTGCTCAGATATTTTTGTTCTGTTTCCTTGAGCCGCATTGCCGAATTCCCCACCTTCCTATGACTGAATTGATTTTTTAGACCATCCAATTCTTGGCCTATTGTAAACAAGTATAACTTTTTTTGAGCTATGAGAGCTGTTCAATAAAGAGTGGTCATAATTTTTGACAATATATATATATATATATATATATATATATATATATATATATATATATATTCATTCTCATACTTTTGACTATCAGTTGGCCGGTCCTGGTGGTGTAGCGGTTACCATACTTGCCTCCTAAACCGCGGGTTCGAACCCGGCCAGGACCGATGGATTTTTTCGGGCGTAAAAATCCTAAGTATGGCTTCCTTCGGAAGGGAAGTAAAGCCGTGGGTCCCGTGTCGTACGTTTACGGCACGAAAAAGAACCTCAAGCCTGAAAGAGAGGCCTCTGAGCAAAATTTGTCGGCCGTTTCACGCCCTGAATTGAATGGGACGCTGATGACCTGAGATGTTAAAGAGCGTCCATAAATAAACCAATCAATAATAATGACTATCAGTCTCAAGTTGGATGCACTGCATCTGTCTCAGTGCAGTCTTTACAGATTCTTTAGAATCGCCTCTGGAGCCTTCACCACGCCCCCCACAAGGGTGACTCTTCAATTTCTTGTAAATAAAAAGTCGCGCGGGGCTAAATCTGGGCTTTAGGGAGAGTGAGGGACACATCTCACGTTGATTTTTGTGAGATATTCAGCAACAACATTTGTAATGTGCTACTAAAGAAATGTGGCCTTTTGCGTTTTACATGGCCTTACAGAGTTTTCAGAGCATCTCTGTATTATTGCCCAGTTACAGTTGTGTGTGCGCGTAAGACGTGCTGGTAAACCATCATTGAATATCGAAAAATAAGATAACCTTTCCCATTAGAAACAAACATTTTGTTGAGATTTCCACACACAATTTTGCTGTTTGCTCTGAGGACATCAGCAGTGATTATCTTTGAAAGAAATTCCGCATTATTCTCGCAGCAGCATCTTCAACTGCACAAACCTGCACGCTGACATTCTTTTGTTCCGGAATCAACAGTCGTGCAACTCACACCGCGCAAACACATTTCAAGTGCAGCATTTTAAGTTACCATCGTGTGGGTGGAACAGTGAAATCTTCACTGAATTTCTGAAAGTGTTCTAAATGTTACTTGATGATTCTCTTTCATACTGACAGCAGCGGTGTTTGTTATCTTCCGTTAGAGGACTAATCAAAGCGCCCGGTTTACCTTCCTTTGAAATTGGTTGCCTCCCTTCTTTAAACATTTTAAACCATCTTTAAACTGTGCTATAGGAGAGAACAAACTCTCCATAGGCCTCAGTTGAAGATTTGTTGAGACGAAAATAGAATTTCAGAGCAGCATGTGTCACTGCTGTAGGCGGAACTGAACACTTCTCAACTTGCACATTTCTCACAGGTGGGAACTAATAATGACAACAATGAAACAGTATCACGTGTTTATTATGTATTAAGGTAACAAAATATTGTAAAGTCAAAATTTAGGACGAGAGAATTGTCTGTAAAAAAAGTAAAGTCATTCTTTATTTAACAGCCCTCGTATATTTCATTTAGCTTTTTAGCGGACCACAAAGATACATCTCGCGGACCACTTGTGTTCTGAGGACCATAGTTTGAGAAATGCTGAGTTAATAGTTTTAAGGTAAGAGTGTGACTTTGGCAAGTATAAGCTACAATTACAGTAGCTAGGTCATTTGTTGGTTTGGTTTATTTACAGACGCTCTTTAACAGCTCAGGTCATCAGCGTCCCATTCAATTCAGGAAGTGAAACGACCGACAAATTTTGCTCGGAAGTCTCTTCTTTCAGATTTGAGATTCTTTATCGTGCTGTAAATCTACGACACGGGACCCACGGCTTTACTTCCCTTCCGAAGGAAGCCAGTCATACTTAGGATTTCTTACGCTCGAAACAAAGCCATATATCCTGGCCGGGTTCGAATCCGCATTCTTGGGTTTAGGAGGCAAGTATCGTTACCACTACACCACCAGGACCGACTAGGTCAGTTATGTAATTTTGTCTTACCAAGGGGCTACCCCTTTCGTAAGTAATTGTTTGGGTGGTGTCTTAATGCTGCAGGATGGAGACCTGACTGAAGTATTATAGGCGCTTTACTTCACCCAAAATTGGCGAAGTACATTTATCTACCACAACAATGAGTTCATTATTACGAAAACATAGGCAAATTATGGGATTCTTACAATATTATTGCTATAGCAAGAAGCCTGTAACTGGGGTGCTGCTATTTCAAGAATTACGAATTAACAGCTGCGTTCATTGCATTAACGGAGGTGAGAAGAAAAACATTTTCATCTGCTTTGATCTTAGAACTCAGTGTGGAATGTGTTTGAGTTGTACTTTACACTTCGTGGTATTTACTATTTCTATGTTGCATTGCTAATTTCCTACTGGTAACAAAATATAATTGTTATTTGAGTTGGCAGTATTGATATTTTGAAATAAATCAAAGCAGCTATAAAAAGGGTGAATGATATTGTTAAAACGGTACGTGTGTATTGGGCGATTAAGCGATTTGAGTTGGTCCGGGCTAACATTATAGCTGTTAAATTCATTCAGGAAGGAATTCTTTAGCACTGGAGTTCATAATGTGTTGTATGTTGATCCCCCCCCCCCCTCCCGCAAGGAATGTGGACGGAACTGTTGCGCAGTGAACAACTGGGCTAACAGAGAAGCTTAAACTAATCTTTCTCCGGAACATCTTGAGCTGAATTTCTCAGTCAGAGCTCCTCGGTTACAAGACGGAAAAGCTGATTGCAGTATGACAAGACATCTTGCCACCATTGGCGAGACACTGCAATATCCTGCCGGCGATTTGGACGAAAAGAGCAGTTATTATACTAAATTGCATACTCGAAGGAATATCAAGGTCAAGCTCAGAAGAGAGTCTTGTTACTACATGGTAGAGCGCGCGAACTACCGCTGTGTAACTCTCCTACTTATGGAAAGTAGTTTGCCTGCCTAGATAGACTGACCAGATTTTTCAGCTTAAAACAGGGACATATCTTGTTTATACACAACATCAATTCAAGCGTATCTACATATTATGTACTAACAATACAATAATTCATCCGTAATCCTATGTGAAGTATACATTCATGCTTAATACTGGAAAGGAAACTATATCATACATAAAAATTAAATAGTTCAGAAAGTATGTAATCAAATTATATTTTGGCATGGCCACTTTAGTTGGACCTGGTGGTCTAGTGGTAACCATGTTGCTTTCGTAGACTCAAGACCGCCGGTTTAAATCCGGCCAGGGTCAATAGACTATTTTAGGATGTAAAAGTCCTAAATATGGCTTCCTTCGTAGGGTAAGAAAAGCCATCGATCTCGTTTCGTAGATATACGGCAAGTAAAAGAACTTCAAGCTTGAGTAAGTGACTTCTGAGCAAAATTTATCGGCTGTTTTATGCGTTCTGAAATGAAGTCAGATATGATAAACAGCGTCTTCAACATTTTAAAGAGTTCGTTGTGATCCATCCGAACACTTCTAAATGAAAACTGTTTTGCTACTGTTAGAGCAGAATAACAAATTAAGTGTATGAAAACTTATTTCTATGTCAGTGCACTCGCATTAGGAAAAATAGCCTCAAGTATTTGTATTATGAAAATACACATTTTTCTTGCATTCCTCAATTTTTTCAATATCTCAAACTTTAATAGTAATTTCTTCAGTTTTCGAGATTTCTATTTTTGTAAGTCCATCAGTACATGAAAACCTCTTCAAAATGTTATATACGTTGTAAATTATTCCTCTGCCCTGTCTCCGAATAACTTCACTTTTCCCTATTGTAAAATTACCTGCATTACTTAAGCAAAGGAAGAAAGAAGAATGCAGAATACTAATTGATGCATTAATTAATTAAAACACTAGCGGCCGTGAAAGCGCTACGTTCCTTCACTAAAGATAATGTACCATTTTCAATAAAATGACTTTAGTTGGAAGAAATGTAAACACAAAAGTATCCTCGCTATAATTTTTAGAATTCTAGTTGTAAATATCCATTGGCAACATGCACAATCACTGCATTCCAACATTCCCCTCCCCATCTCATCTTTCTTCCTGCATGCATGGATCTGTGTTTATTGTTTGCAACCAGCGTGCATCTGGAATCCAAACTATCAAATTTCCGTTAAACAGAGTAACAGAGTACTTGCTACTGTCAACTATTCCTAGACCTAAGATTACGGGTTCAATTTCCACCAGGTCGGCGACATTTTTAAGCGTAAAAATCCTAAGTCGGAAGGGAAGTAAAGCCGTGGATCCCATGTCGTAAATTTACTGTACGAAAAAGAACCTCAAGCCTGAAAGATGAGGCATCTGAGGATAATTTATCGGCCGTTTCACGCCCGGAATTGAATGGGACGCTGATGACCTGAGATGTTAAAGGGTGTCCGTAAATATAATAATAATAATAATAATAATAATAATAATAATAATAATAATAATAATAATAATAATTGTCAACTATTATGGATCAAAATATGGGATATGCACTGACATGAACAGAAAAGCAATTCAGTCCACCTGAGCTATTCATAGGTTTCTGTACAAAATGTTTTTTGCGTGCAAGAGATATAGGAAATGACCTTCCCAATGGTAACTTCGATATACTGTACCAGGTAACGCTGTAAGGCTATGCAGCAATTATTCGACTGACTGACGCTTCGGTGACCTTGACTTTCCTTAAATTTTGATGCCTATTACATTAATCCTTTAGATTAACGATTTCTTTTCTTTTTACAAATTTACTTGTCTAATAGGTAGTTATGCTAGTTGAGTTTTTACTTACTAGAAGATCGTGGAAGAACTTACCATGGTTCTGGGTGATACATTTTTACCTTGTCTTTGTACTGTGCAGCGTTGCCTCATAGGCGGTCGTATTTTAAATCTGAAATTACAACACTATCTAAATGTATTAAATGGTTTTTATGATACTTAAGAACACGGAAGAAGCTTTGGCCTGATTCCACATAATTCGGGACTTGGCACTTAGAAACAGTAGGCTATTGATTGAATTGTCAGTTATGTGCCGCGTCTTTTAAATGATAACATTATATACTTTCGCTCTTCCGGCACTTTTATACTTTTCTTTTCAATATTGCTGTTCATGTAAGTTTTACAGAGGATAATACGATTGTATTGTATTTTTCAAGATTTAAATGCGATGTTGTTGGACATTTTCTACTAAAACACTTTTTGCATTTGTGTATCCATTTTTGGCGACATGTTTGTTAAAATCCATACATTAACTAAATAACTCTTATGTATGACTTATTTTTTTTTTAAACTTGTATAAGACGAAGAAATTACACGGTTTGCTAATTACTAAAGCCCGGATTTTTATGTAATTTTAAAATGAAAAATATATGAACATAATTAAATATGTAATATAAAATTTGTCATTTACATTAATCATTTGCTAATTGCATAAAATCTGGGATCTAACAATTGTAAATTAAAAAAAAAAATTAGGCAATTCCAATTACTAGTCATATAACATTCGGTCTTCCCATTACTTCAAAGCACTCTAAAATCGATATAATTAACCATAGGTTGATATTTTAAGTAATGTACAATTTTTACTTTAACAGTTTTCATGATGTTTTCTGAATATTTGAAATGCGTGCTCAGTATATGTAATGCTGTAAGTTTATGTAAGTATATGTGGAAGAAAAGCAACACAAAACAGCTTCTTTATTAACAATTAAAGGAATTAAACAAGAGCCATACACACGTTTTTTACATCAGTATATAATGCACTGTTTGTTTGCCAACGGTGGCCGAGGTCGTTAAGGCACGGATTAATAATTAGGAGGTGTGAGTTTTGATTCCCGCCATGTTCGTCCCTCCTGAGTTTTTTTTTTTTTTTTTAACTTTTCCTTAGTCCTCGTAAAAGGCAAATGCCGGGGAGGTACCCTAAACTTAGACTGGAACGTTCTTTCAAAATTTAACTCATTAACAGTAAAAAAAAAAAAAAAAAATGAAGAAAGTTGAAACGACGTTATTGACACGATAAAGTTCAATTGGAACTGTAGGGTTCAAAGAATGTGACAATAAAGCGGCATAGTAAAGGTGTAATAAAGAGTGTGTACACTAAGAAGGAAATTAATACCAAAGAGAGAAAGAAGTATGAAAAGAAAAAAATAAATACATGAAGAAATAAAATGGGAAAATATTTATTTTTATCTAAGAGTGTACGAAATATGTAATAGACACCATAATGTACAAAATATGTCAAATTAAAATTGAACACTATTTGTTGACAGTTGCTGTTTCGTGCATCTACATAAAAAAGAATAGAATCTGTATTTAAAAAAATATCCGGCCTGTACTCATCCCATTTTAAAGTCAAATCTCTCACTGATCTGAATTACTTTCTATCAGGAAGACACACTTCTTACCGACCTAGGAAGTTCCGGAGGCAGAAAGTGAAACTGGTGCAGATGAGGGGGAGAGAGAGGGAAGTATCTTTTGCCAGAAAAGGAGAGATGGTTACGAGTCAGTAACCTTTCTATTTGTAAACGTTGTAAGCGTGCCAAAGTAATTAGGTATGCGTGTGACCTAGACAGAATGGTTTCCCAAGTGTTACATCAGAGGATGCATGATGGAAATCCCCGTGTTTGCGTTGTTCGTGCAATGCAGACAAAAGCGAAAAAACGCAATTTTAATAGGAGTATGTGTATGTGTGTCAGTGGCGTGCAAAGCAAACAATAATTTATATATCAACACAGCAACGGTGATAAAATCCAAATGTGAAATATATAAAGAAATAATGTTAATTGATTTATGCTACATAACATAAACATTTTTAAACTACTTATAACACTTTTTCCATTTTTCATCAATAAAAGTTATATTCCACCCTTCTCTCTTGCGAATTTGGTTCAAGGATAGATATATGTTAAAAAAAAGAAGATGAAGAAAAAAGCACTTAATTTGTTTTAACTTCTACATTTTCAAAGATAGAAAGCTGACTTTTAGATGGTAATTATAAACATTCTCTTTAGCACTGCCATTTCCCCCTGCATTGAGCCAAAGCCATATTATACATTTAAAATTTTTTCAAGGTGTATTTTCTTGAAAACCACTGAATATAATTTACTGAAAATTTAATATCTACTTCTTCTTGTTGTTCTACAGTAATACTGATAGAACAGAATTTTTATATTCGTTAAATTGCTAAAGAAAATTATATTTAAAATTTTTTTATTGTTTATGAACATAAGATATTTATATAGCTTGACCCTGCATCTACATTAACACAGTTATTGCTCCACAGGATTGTGCAAAAGGACATTTTCTATAAAACTTCCAAATTTGGTTGCCTAAGATTTTTTCTAAGAAAATGACCTCTAAGATGAAATATATATATATATATATATATATATAATTTAACAGTAATAATAGAAGTAGATAAAGATAAAACACAGAGAAAGAGTCACACTTGAAATTGCTATATTTCGAACTACTGCGAGTTCTTCAATGGCAAGAATGGCAATGGCAAGCTTCTTGCCATAGAAGAACTCGCAGTAGTTCGAAATATAGCAATTTCAAGTGTGACTCTTTCTCTGTGTTTTATCTTTATCTACTTTTATTATTAGTGTTAATTTGTTACATTGTTAATAGCGTTTCTTTATTTTTATTTTTCACACACACACACACACACACACACACACACACACACACACACACACACACACACACACACACACACACACACACACACACACACACACACACACACACACACACACACACACACACACACACACACACACACACACACACACACACACACACACACACACACACACACACACACACACACACACACACACACACACACACACACACACACACACACACACACACACACACACACACACACACACACACACACACACACACACACACACACACACACACACACACACACACACACACACACACACACACACACACACACACACACACACACACACACACACACACACACACACACACACACACACACACACACACACACACACACACACACACACACACACACACACACACACACACACACACACACACACACACACACACACACACACACACACACACACACACACACACACACACACACACACACACACACACACACACACACACACACACACACACACACACACACACACACACACACACACACACACACACACACACACACACACACACACACACACACACACACACACACACACACACACACACACACACACACACACACACACACACACACACACACACACACACACACACACACACACACACACACACACACACACACACACACACACACACACACACACACACACACACACACACACACACACACACACACACACACACACACACACACACACACACAAAAGTTACGGTAAATCTCAGTTAAAATTTTAACTTCTATTCATTTCCATTGGTGCTGGGATTACTAATGCTGATTATGTCCATAGTCCTGTTCTTCTTCTACCTCTTCCATTTCCTTCCCCTTGAACTATCTAACTTGATGGGCTTTCTGCTGGGGTTCATTAACCAAATGTTTCGATTTTTTAATCTTCATATCGTCTTTCTTTTCATATTTGTTGTAAAGAACCTAACTCAATTCTAAGTCCGTGTACTACCTGTATTCTTCCTAAATTTCCGCCAGACTTCATCATAAGCACAGAGTTTACAACTTCTGATGAAACCAATATCCTGTTAGAGCAGAGTATCCAAACTTGTATACGTGAACGCATACAATCTGAGATTGGGAGTAGAGAAATAATGAAATTGTAATATTTAAGGCTTAAACTTAAAATATTAAACAGGCCAATATAATTAAATACATGACAACGTAATTAAAACATGTCAAAATAATTTACTACATTTCAACCTAATCCTTAGTTAAATATATATTTACTTAATTAAAGCATTTCAACCTATTCTACATACATTTAATATAATTCAATATATTTTAAAAATAATTAAATGCATGTAAACTGCAAAAGTTACTCAATAAACTATAGCGTTATCTAAGTTTCCTTAATATTTTTAATTTAGAGGACATTCATCAATGGCTGCTTCAGGTAAGTTAATCCAGTCACCGATGATTCCGTTTAAGAACAATCATTTTCCTACGTTGATCCTGGGTGGCCTTCTTGTCTTCCTTAAATTTTAAATGTATGAGAGTACGTTAAGTTTAAATCGTAGATGCTGCCATGCACTCTGAATCTTAAACGCCTTTTAAATGCACAAAGCCTCGCTGCCAAGGATTTCCATCCCACATTCTGCACCCTTTCGAATCCATGCCCTCTGCCTCCTTTCACGAATTTGTCGATTACAGCTTTGATTTGGATTCCGGGGCCTTTAATGCGTACATGTATGCAATAGATCAGGATGTTGATTTGACAACTTTCCTTACCTCTTTACATAGATAATGGGGTTCGTCCATGTGAGTTTTTGTGACTACCTCATGCTGGAGCGTATCATCAGTTAACAATTTGTGAAAATGTGGTCCAAACTGCAACTGCATTTTTACATCGTCTTTGTTGTGTCTGCCATAACGTATTTGAAGTTGGCTGAATGTCTACCTCGAACTGCTGATGGTGTTACATATTCAAGTTTTTTTGTTTATTTTTCCCCAATATTTGTAATGGGGCCCATACATTCTAGGCTTTAATCTTGCAGTCTGGACCTATGACTGGCTATCCAGTACAGTTTTGAAAGAAATGGAATCTCCATCTACAAGATATTTAATGTAACATACAATTATACTGCTGTTGTGGACGATGAAAGATTAATTGCTGCTGCCTTTACCACCATATTAGTTTCTGCTATGCTTCTACTGTCAACCAGTGTTCTTTTTCACCCGAATCTTCTAATTCTTGTTCTATATGTACTTATTGATAACTTGTAAATCTAACACATGCCCCGCATCGACACTAATCACTAGTGCAGCGATATTTATTAAAGATAAGGTGATAATGCAGGAGATGATTTTGTGGAAAAGGGATAAATGGTAATGTATGGATTGGTGGGTATGATTAATAACTGCAATCTCAGGGTATTTAGTTTTCTTCTTCCTCTCCGATGATAGTTTCCGCTGCCTTATATTTTAGCCACGGCTGTTGAGACTCTGCTGCTGGATACTTTTATGGCCCTATGACCACAGAGGAAGGAGTCTTGGAGATTATTAAGATTTCTCATTATAGAAGAAACACAGTTTATTGTTCATAAACTGTTCCACCTAAAAATGCCTACTGCCGTTGTTATTTCCTGGAGAATATGTGCCACTTTTGCACTAACCATGGCTATCACTGACGTTAACGCACTTTAATAATTCTAATACTCTGATCTTGAACTCCACTCAACTCAACTAATTCTAAGACACAACTGCCTATTCCTCACTGATACTCTTCGACTGAAGTGAATTAAATTGATATTTGGACTGAAAATCTCTTGGCACAGACGTAACTTGAACTAAACTGATAATTGACCGGAGAAGTGACACTGATATGCGCCAACTTGACTACGCTTCCAACTGAATACTCTCTCCACTCACTGATAGTTTTCCACTAACGAACCTCTCAACTGAATTGAATTAAACCGAGAATACCTTTCCACTATTAAAGCCCCACTGATTCGAACTGAACGGAGAATGAATGTGGATCGTCTTCCCCTGGGCCGCAAAATTGCAAGACTAAATAAACAAGACAGTCTTCCGGTCTCACGAAGCTATTCTTCTTCTTTAAAATATGTTTTTAGAAAAATATGGAATATTTTCTTCCGTAATACCGCCGGCCGAGATACCATCAGGATGTTATTAAACGAAATCCAATCTGTGATGTCTGTCGACTGACTTACAACTTGTTGATGTTCTTCTGTTTAATGCGGTGCTACAATTTCCCTATTCAATCTCGATGGCTAAGAATAGAAGGGATGTTACACTGGGGTAATAGGAATCGAGCTAGGTCGACTCCTCCAGGAAAGACGAGGTGTTTCCAGACAAATACAGAATAACTCAACCAACTCTGTTAAAGGTATAAGTAATTTATTAAAGGACTTTCTGAAACAGTTGGACGTGGATCCTCCAAGCACCAAGGCTTCTCTCCTGTCTCTGAATCAATTCAGGGACCTTTTATACAATTGTAATGTCCAAGGAGGGGTAATAATAACCTAGTCTTGACATAAGAGTTATTGTTAAACACTTCCTTGAGAACAGTCACCGGGTCCTGTCATCATAAGTTCTAAGACGTTCATGGTTTGGGTTTGTTAAGCTTAAAACTAAACAATACTTTGTCAGCACAATAATTCTGTCTATCTATAACATGCACATGTAGACAAGATATTTTAAGTGAGTGGAATGCAAAAAGACGGTTGTTTGTTGTTTTGTTTATGCAAGTGCTTCTCTGAGGACCCTTTCAGGTCAACCTCTTCTGGGTGGCAAGGCAAGGCATCCTTAATATTTATTACATCTACGTCTTACTGTGTTTGGGTTTATACAGTATGTTTCACTAACTAGGACATACAATGTGCTCTTATATAATATCATGTTCTTATTATATCTTGTCAATGTTACGATTCCTTACAGCAGACTCCTCATTACACCTCTATTGGGTAATCTATTCCCCCCAGTCTTTTCTGCTACATTATTTGTCAGATGACCTACGTGACTTCTTGCATGTAACACCCTAATACATATTACATGAAACCGTTAGCATCTCCCTTCTAGAGGTTATCAGCCTGTCTTTTCACCCCCATATGCTTATTACTTTCGCCCTGAGCTAACATGACAAAAACACAGCTCTCTAACTGTAAACGAAATAAACATCTTTTCAAAGACCATGCTTTAGAATTCTCTCCAGAAACTATCGGTTCTGCTTGGGTCATCTTTTACAAAATATTATTATAATACGCAACAGAAATTCCGAGGTCAAATTTTATGGCTGGGGTAGCTTTTTGCACTCTGACAAGAAGATGCATTACAAACAATAATCCAACACTTGTACAGGAAATAGAAACGAAACTACACTGATGAGTAAAATAAGTACGATACATAAAATTACGATACATAATCACTCTAATTAAATTAGGATGTAGCAGCTTATAAATACTGTCTCAATAGTCAGGGAAACTTCAGGCAAACACCATTTCCCCCTTAATATTTATAATTTAGAAAATTAGAATATTTATATTTTGCTACATTTAATGCTTAAAAGTTCACGCTTTTGTCCAGGACTCCTTTAAGGGAAGATGGAATCTTCACAGCAAGGAGTTGGCGGTGGAGACGCACTGGCTCCTTTACTCTTCCGCTTTTTGTTTCATTTTTGAGATAACACCAGACTTCGGTTTTTACCGATACACGATTCGTGGCGCACAAAATTCACAATTATAAGTTCTGGTTATTTCTTTATGCTTCCAATTTCTTCAAGGAGCACTAGGTGTTTCGCGGAGCACAGTTTGAGAACCGCTGGTGTAGATCATCATAATCCTGGTAGGTCGTCTAGAAGCTTTTGTTATGTTGATGTTGATCTACTCAGTCAATGAAAGAAACAGGGAAGAAAGTGTGGACGGACAGAAAAACAAAGAAAAGGAAAACAAACATAAGTAAAATCTATAAAAGTAAACTGCAAACTTAATAATGCTCAAATTAAAACATCTATAAAAAACTTTAAAATTCAGTTATTATAAAAATACTAAAAGTAAAAAAAAAAAAAAGTAAAAAAAAAAAAAAAAAAAGCAAATTGTGCTAATAAATGCACAGTAGTTGACGTGGATTTTCATAAAACAGTTTTATAACTACTGGGCAATATCCATGCCTTACCAAAAATAAAAGACAAGATAATAAAAATGCTAGCTAAAAAGGCTTCTCTTTGCTAAATCACTCTCATACTAAATGTCAGCCTTATTGCAATATCATAAATGTCATTTGTTAGATACTGCACTAGACTGCAAATTCTTGACATAGCTGAAGGTGTTCCATAACTAAACAAGTGTTTCTGCATTAGCTTGTTTTTCTCATTTCATCAGTGCAAAGTCGTTAAGCCTTAACGACAGTTATAATGAGCTCGTTTTGCGATAACATTCAGTAGCATATGGTTGCCTCTGTTGCTCAACCAAGTAAATGTGTAACTTAACCAAATGTGCCTCCATATCTCAGTTGCTTAAGACGTGTAACGTAAGTCGAGGACTCGCTTTTATAATCCTTCGTCTTTTTGACTAGAGGCTTATTTTCATTTTTCCCCTCCCCTCGGCGTTTTTTTTAATAGTGTTTAACGCCCGTTACTACTAAGGCACCACAGGCGGTGGACACTGATGATGCACGAGATGAAATGAGAAATTGGGAAAGGATTTTTTAAGAAAGGAAACGTTCCAAACCTAAGTTTGGGGTACTTTCCCGGCATTTGCCATTTATGAGGACTGAGTAAAACCTGAAAAAAAAAAAAAAAACAGGAGGACGGTCTTGGTGGGAATCGAACCCCAGACCTCCCGTCACGAGTCCACGCCTTAACGACCCATGGCGGTTTGCAGCGTTTCTAGTACACATATTCACAAAGACAAGACAGTAGACAGGCCGCCATACATTTGAAGATTTTTTAAATGGAAAATACTTCAGATACCACCAGACCTCTAGCAGGTTGCTAGTTTGCGCTACCCTCAGCAATTTCATCGTTCAATTTCCCATCAATGCGTTTTTATGCATAATAGAAAAAACAACATCAATGTCTATAAAGAGCTTCTATCTTGCGTCTGATGTTTGTTTTTGCGGTTATTAACATAACTTGGTTTGCAGATGCGCTGTAAACCAACATCTATCTTGAGTTTGTGAAGTATTTTGACCGAAGATTTGTTTTATTTACGAACGCTCTTTAACATCTCAGGTCATCAACGTCCCATTCAATTTAGGGCGTGAAACGGCCGGTAAATTTTGCTCAGAGGTCTCTTCTTTCAGGCTTGAGGTTCTTTATCGTGCAGTAAATGTACGACACGGGACGCACGGTTTAAACTTACCTTCTGAAGGAAGTCATACTCAGAATTTTACGCAAAAAAAAAAAAAAAAAATCCATCGACCTTGGCCGGAATTTAACCCGTGATCTTGGGTTTGCGAGGCAAGGGTGGTTAGGTATTAGACCACTAGGGCAAATTAGGAAGCTAAGTGAAAGCGGCAATAGGAGCCTCTCGGCCATAAGCGCTGTTATTTGTATGCACCACCAGAAACGCCACTCTCGTCACTTGTTTTCCCATTAAAGCCTTCAGTTTTATAGACTGACAAGTGACATATATATATATATATATATATATATATATATATATATATGCAATTGTTACAGCCCACGCCTTCATTATAATCTTTTTTATAGTTATACCAATTATAATTGGTGGTTTTGGAAATTGGCTCATCCCTTTAATACTTGGTAGACCAGATATAGCCTTCCCACGAATAAATAATATAAGATTCTGATTGTTTTCTCCCTCTTTAATCCTTTTATTAATTAGAACTATTGAAAGAAGGGCTGGAAGAGGATGAACAGTATATCCTCCACTCTCAGGAAGGCTCACACCGGTTTAAACTCAGATCATGTAAGATTTTAAAGGTCGAACAGACCTAATGATTAATGATTATTATGAATTTACACTAGAATTGTCTTTTTAATAATCTTAAATATTGGATTAATGTGTGTGTGTGCGTGTGTGCGTGTGTGCGTGCGTGTGTGTGTGTGTGTCATAGGAGGACTCCACGAGCCCGAAATATAGCGATCTCAAGTGTGACTTTATCTTAGAGTTTTATCTTTTTCTGCTATCATAATTACTGTTAATTTGTTACATTGTTGATAGTGTTGCTTCATTTTTATTTTCCTTATATTTTATATATGATGCGTGTATATTAGGTAGTGTTGACTTATTTAAAATGGCTGAATCGCGCATAATGAAACAATTAGTGAACAATTCATTCTCGTAGCTTAAATACAAAGATTACAAATAAATTACTGTGAAAAGCGAAAGATATACTCCAGTTTTAGCTCAGCTGCAGTGTGAACAGAAGGGGGGTAAACAATAATCTTTATAACAGTTATTTTAATTATGTTGTCTATAATTCCTGTCTTCTGTTAATTGGAGCCCGGTGAAGTCTAGTGACAGTCATGTCATGATCCCAGCGTATGTTGTTGAGTGAAACAATGTAGCAATGGCAACACAGCCATATATATAAAGCGCTTATACCACCGGGTTTAAATCTCACATATTAATTAATTTTCTTTTCTTCTCCAAACACTCTTAGTGCTTGTTTCATCTGTTTCCTTGCATAGCGTTACCTTCGATACTCAATGTTTATTTTATCACCGTCACTTGTCTTCTTGGCATAGAAGAACTCTAGTAGTTCGAAATATAGCGATTGCAAATCTGTGACTTTTTCTTAGTGTTTTATCCTTTTCTGCTTTTCTGATTATTGTTAATTTAGTTACATTGTCAATAGTGTTACATTATTTTTCCTTTTATATATAATATGGGGAATCTTGGAGTTGTTTCATATATATAATATGGGGAATCTTGGAGTTGTTTCAATATCAATGTTGCACTTCAAGCAGACACTTTCGAGCAGCGATAACAATATACACAAAATAAATTTTGAATCGTCCCATAATGAAATTAGTCAAAATATACTAATTTTGGGGGAAAATTTTAATAATTGATTTTTATTAACTTTTGTTTCGGAGACATACAGCTTGTTCATATATATGTAATTATTTACAGTGATAAGCAAAATGTCACAGTATTATACTAATACTACCACAATTTAAATTAAATGTCTATTCGTACAATCAATCGTAAATTAAAAAAAAAATGATAAAAACGCATTTGCCGTTAGGATTGTAAAATTCTACCTGAAATACAGAAATAGTAGCCAACAAATGAGTCTTTTCTTTGCTTTGCCTGTAATCCTGCTTTGAGGCATCTCTTCGTCCAGCAGTAATCTGCAACATGGCACAGTTTCACCGACCCTGATTGTTGAAATGTCTCGGTGGAACCGCCCACCATGCTCATCACTCTCGGTGCCACGGTTTTCTGGTAAGAAATCTGAGAAAGTGCATTTTGACAGTATACGCTACAGCCTAAGCGACGATATTGATCTAGAAAGTTGTTTACAAGTTTCCAACAGGTAATGATATCCTGCTAGATTAAACCACAGAAGAGATAGCTTGTGTCGGCAACTTTGATTTTGTTGCTCCGAGTTGGGTGTACTTCTCAATGCATTCATCTGGTAACATATGCGTATAACAGCTGTTAAACATGCGAGGGTAGGTCCATAAGTTTCCGATAAGGATTATCGTCTTCACAAAAGCCTTTATCTGTTAAGTAAACAATTGCAGCTGTAATTTCCGCTCCGCTATGTTCAGTACTTCAGATATAGTTGCATAAAGAAGGTTGTGTGTAGAAGATTGTGACACGTTCAAAAGAGAGTTTCGAGCTGTTATTAATCTCTTCACAAAAGAAGGACTCACTCCAAATGAAATTAAACAGCAATTGAACTGTGTACATAGGGAAGCATCCCCCTCATATTCTACTGTAAAAGAATGGACCAAACTTTTTCGAATGGGTCGAGAAAGCATTAAAGACGAAGAGCGTGCAGATCGGTCCTTGGAGGTGCTCACTCCTGAAAACATCGTTCTTGTGGAAAGAGAAATTGTGAAAGCGGCTCAAAGTTACAGAAATAGCAGCAAGGTTGGACCTTTCTAAAGAAACTGTTCTTCGAATTATTCATGAGCATTTAAACATGAATAAGGTTAGTACAAGATGGGGGTCTGGACTTCTTTCCTCAGTCCAAAAGCAGAAACAAGTCATCTGTTGTCAGGCATTTTTGGAGCTCTGCCCTGGCAAAAAGAGAGAAGTTCTACAAACCATTGTTACAGGAGATGAAACTATGATCCCTTGTCCAAAAGAGAATCAATGGAGTGGCGTAAACCTGGCGAAGCACCGCCTCTAAAGGCCAAGGTCACTCAGTCAACCAACATGATCATGGCCATAATCCTTTGGATCTGTGAAGTAATACTCTTCATTGACTTCAAGGAGAGGAACACCACAGTAAATGGGAAGTAGACTACGTGCTTCCATCAAAGAGAAAAGGCCAGGAAAACTGAGTGGTGATGTGCGCCTTCTTCACTATAATGCACCTGGTGCACACAGCTCTTGTTGTAAAGGAAGCTGTGAAGAAATGTGGCTTCAAGGAGATTGACCATCCACCCTACAGCGCAGATGTAGCTCCCAGTGACTATTTCCCCTTCTCAAAACTCATGAAGGACCTTCGAGGAAGGAAATTTCAAGTGTGACGAAGAAGTGATAGATGTTGGTTACGCCCATTTTGCAGACAAGACTTCTGACTATTTGGGGGAGGGGGTTGAAATGTTAATTCAAAGATGTGATAAATGTGTTGCAATAAAAGGTAATTATATTGAAAAGTGAAATATAGTTTTTGTCTTTATCATACCTAGAAAATGGTTAGGCTAGAAACTTATGGACCTATCCTGGCAAAAGTTACGGTTCATTAATTAAAACATTAACTGTAATTAAAATGTACTTTTTATTTTTAAAATAGAATGAAATTCCAATACTTGCCACTGAAATATAAGGTAATCATGTAAAACACTATTATTAATTTATGTAGGTAAACGATATTTTTTATATTAGCTATAGGTTTTGATTGTTTATTGGTAGTTTCTGAACGACGATATAAGCATCATTATTATTAACTTATTTTTTTCGCCTAAATCGCTGCTCTGTATAACGTTTCTGAATTTTAAGTTTCTGATATAAAAAGTTAAAGAGATATTTTATAATTATCGTAAATCGCTTATCTTTGAAAAACATATATTGTGTTTTCCACTCTCTGCATTAGTTTTTACCAGTACCCATTACTCGACAATCAAGTGAGATAAGGGTAGAATATCGAAAAGAGATATTATTTATGTTTTACAAAATTACTATAAAAATAAGCTATTATCCAAGAGCAAATACTATCTCGAGTTGTTAATTTTTCTGTATTCATTTTCTTAGCAGCATTTTACCACATAAGAACAGTTGAACATAACCTGAAATAAATAATTTTTTCTGTGAGTTTAAGATTTTTCAGTAGTGAAAAAGTATGATATGATAACTTTAATTGTTGATATAGTGTGTCTGACTATACAGGAATGAATGCATTAATATAAAAATTAATTTCTTTAATAAAATGTAGGGTACTCATTAGATGTACACTGGAAGGTAAAGCAAGAAGATACGCGCAAATGAAGTTTTTCAATATGATGGCCGTTCCCGTGTTCACTATTATTATTATTATTATTATTATTATTATTATTATTATTATTATTATTATTATTATTATTATTATTATTATTATTATTATTATTATTATTATTATTATTATTATTTTCAATAGTGTTTAACGCCAGTTTTAACTACTGAGGCATTACAGGCAGTGGACATTGATGATACATGGGATGAAATGACAAACTGGAAAAGGATTTTTTAAGGATGGAAGTGTTCCAGTCCTAGGTCATGGAGAAGTGGGAATGGAACCGCAGACCTTCCGCTCACGAGTCCGCGTCTTAACGATCTCGGGCTCCCATGGGGGTATACTCACTTATGGTAGTGAGAATTGAACAATGAAAAGCTTCGGTAATAGAAGAACTGAATCTCTGAAATGAGGTTTCTACATTTATTCGCGATTAACTATTTAGATAAACAATTTGCAAATGTTAGAGAGGTGTTCAATATATTTAACTTTATTTGTAGGCACATAAGTTAAAAGATAATTGGTTACACAAAGAATGAGTTACAGGCTTAAAATACTATTGAATTACAAACCAAAGGGAATGGCGAGCATCAGCTGGATAGCAAGATGTATCTCTTGATATGATGACTAACGCTTATCCATGAATGGAAAGGAAGGTGAAAGAAAAAAAAAAAAAAAAACTACCAACTTGGAACTCTTAGGGTCATTTGATCAGAATGGTATTAATGCAAGTGTGCAGTCAAAAATTATCCCAGGCCTTACCTCACAACTTTAGATAGCTAGCTGCCACCAATTCGCTGTCTTAAATCTAGCATCAATAGTAAAAATGTTGAAATATTTACATTTATTTGTGCAGAGCCACCTAAAGGATTACTGAATATGATGACAAACACACTCAGAATTCGATCTCCCTAAAAATCCAAGGCGTCCCCACTGCATACCTGTTGTAACAATAACGTACGGTCGAACTTTCAGGACACATTCCTCACATGTAGGTGAAGAAACGGTGTGATATGGACATGGGTCCATTTTCTACAGCTCTTCATAGTTACACAGAAACAAAAAGTATCCTATGATTAATGTACTATGAAGAGTTGTAGAAAGCGAGTTCTAACATGGAATAAAGCGTTTCTGGACCCATGTCCATATAACATATTTTCTTTGTAATTCATTTGTGGAATGTTTTTCCCTGCTTCTTTCTTCTAAAGCAAACATTTTTTTAATTACTTTGCTGGCCTGGGAGAGGTGGTCATTATTTGCAGGCTGCGATACAGTAGCTGTTTGAGCTATTGACTTGTCTCAATCATACTGCATATCAGAACTACCAGAAATTTTACTGTATAAGATTTTCGTCTGAAGTAAACATATTCTGTATGATTTTTCCCAAAGGTTTGCATTTTTGTTCCTGGTAGCCTTTCGTACTTAAACTCGTTTTTCATGTCATTAATTTTTCTTCTTTAAATTTTTCACAGTTATGATTCTAGCAAAAGAGGTTCATATCCTGATACTAAACAAGAATATTATTTTTCTTTAGCACCCAGCCTTAGGAAGCAGAGATTTGCTGAATAGCATTGGATGTTTGTTTAGAATTTTAGTATATCCATGTTAAAATTCTAAATTCATTACAATTACAATTGTTTATTTGCCAGAATTAATACGATATATTATAGGAAATAGTAAGAATACAGAAATTAAAATTTAATAATATTATTACAGTAAAAAATCCATTAAGTTTATAAAAAGGGTTATGAATAGGTAAAGTTTTTTAAAACAGCCTTACATCTACTTAAACTAACAGAAGTAATAAGTAATAAATATATCACTCAATATGATCAAGTTTAAATATCAGTAATCATATTGTTTTATTAAACAAGAAGTAATTATTGTAGTTATTTAGTATTTACTTATAAAATACTAATAAAATATTATTCACACACATTTTCGAAAACTAGTACTTATAAGCATGAACTAGCAGTACTTAAATTACTAGTTTACTTAACATTCCTGGTAGGTACTTTACCCAAAAGAGACTGTCAACGAATGCAAGCTGCAGAAATGAGACTTTTGAGAGCCGTGGCAGGCTATAAATATTCGATTCGTAAGATAAATGAGGACATAAGAAAGAAATTTAAAACACTCAGAGAATACAAAAGGAGGTGGATAGGACATATAGACTGTAAATCACAAAATAATGTAACAAAACAGACAATGACACTAAATTCTAATAGTCTTTTTAGCATCGACAAAACTGCCTGATCTTAAAACGTAATGAAAAATGTAACTTTAAGTTTACCAATTAATAGGGTTTCAGAATTTATGAAAGATAGACCATCTATTTTTTTCATTTAAATGAAAATATTGCTTTTTTATTTCGCAGGTTATTGTCGCCTGCACATACCTTCGCATTTTATTGCGGATTCAGAAAACATGATAGTTTGTTGCCATAAGGAAGATAATAAGATTTGGAGTACATTTTTCATCAGTAGAAGCCAGTCGTAGTGTACAAGAAAATAACTAACAGTTTCTTAAAGCAAAGCAGGTATGTAAGATTCAATTGGATTCTAGCATCTTTACTTCAGATTCTAGCTTTCAAAACGTAAGACAATATAAGGAAATGAGCTATATCCAAAAAGTTTTAAATAATGTAAAGAAGAACATTCATATACATTTGAAATGAAAATTTACTTTAGAAGCTATGCATCATTTATGGAAATCTTTACACTGTGATTAAGGTGAGTATAAGAAGCTGCAATAAAATGCAGCTCGGCTCTAAATTACCGAGGTTAATTTAGAGCCCTAACAACAAATATTGGTACGAAACGTTTAATTCACACTACAATTTCATCATTAACTAAACTTTTTGCATGATATATTCTTAATCCATTCCTCCATATATACTGCTATTTAGAAAATGTAAATATGATATTATGCGGTGCTGTACCATAAATTTAGACATGTAAGAGCAACCCATGTTATACTACATTTTTTATAGAACAAGTTCCTGGTTTGGTTTCACAAATCAATATTAACTTAATAAAAAACAAAAAAAACCAGTAATACGGCACTGTTGATTTACTTCCTACTATAAGTCACTGTAATAAACCAAATAACAGCAACAAACCAATTTAACAAAGTAATGTACGAACCTCATTTTTCATCATTTTGTCTACGATCGATACCTAGGGGTCTGGTAGATATAATCTGACTCGATTTACGAAACTCGTTCGTAATTGTTGTATATGTCACTGCAATAATACTTTTAACTAATGACCGTTACAATATGATATATCTCGTTGTTTATTCCCGACTCAATTATTAATCCACATACTTAATCATGATGCCCCCCATGCTACAATATTAATAACTAACAATATTAATCCTTAATTTAATTCCGGAATGAAAATATGAAGCTGAATTCCACTTACAAAGCGTTATATGTGCAGCGGTTTTTATTAGAAGAAGGGTTAATTAAATATGCAAAATATGTGGAGGGAAAGATTTTGGAAGGATTAGATTAATTGTTTAGATTAAGGAGTGGAATCTCAGGGATAAATGCTTTTTTTTTTCTTCTTCTTCTCCGATGGTTGATTTCATTTATAGTTTTGCAACGGCTGTTGAGACTCTGCTGCTGGATACTTTTATGATCCTATGACCATAGGGGAAGGAGTCTTGGAGATTAATAAGATTTCTCGTTATAGCAGGTGAAACACAATTTATTGTTCATAAACTATTCTACATAAAATGTATTACCGTTGTTTCCTGGAGAATATGTGTCACTTTCGCACTAACTATGGCGATCACTCTGACATTTCTGAAGTTGATAAAGGCTGGTCCTGAAATCAACTAATCCTGAGACGCAACTGAACTCAACTGATAAAACTCTTATACTTAATACTCTTCCACTGAACTGACTGTGCCTATCTTCCACACTGGTTATGTATGCTCCACACTGAATACGCCTCCAAAACCGACTATAGCTTTCCACTAACTGAATTGAGCTAAGTAAGCGCTTCCACTCATAATTCCCCACTGGATACTCTTGAAAACTGACTGCGGGCCGCAAAATTACAAGACTGAATAAATATGGCCTACGTGACTTTTTACTTATGGATATCAACTGAAACTGCTAGCTTCTTCCCTTGGCTTTTCATCCCTGTAGTTGCCATATGTTTTATTACACCTACCTTGCATTAAAATTCTCTTACAGAATATAAAATAAACATCTTTTCCATGGACCATGCTATAGAATCCACCAGAAAATATCAGTTCTGCTTAGACCATCTTTTACAAAATATTATTACAATAGGCAACAGAAATTCCCAGGTCAGATTTTATGGTTAGCGGTAGTTTTCTGCACTAAGGAAAGAAAATAACACCACAAACAATAATTCAACACTTATACAGGAAATAGAAATGAAATGAGTAAAATGTAAAATTGACAAGAGATATTTGTATTCTAAGAGTTCTTATTATATGTTTTCTTAAAGAAGTCTATAGTTGTATTCTTTTTTTTTTCATTTAAATGAGCACATAGAATTATTTTTCATATAAGTTGTAACAAAAGGTATCAATACTGTGATAGTCCACAAAATCTGAGTCGAGCCCCAGAGTACGCAGTTCATGCCTTGCCCGGGAAACTGTGGTGTACATTGAGGGCTCTGCCTGGTTGATGTTTTCAGTTTACCAATTTGAAATCCTCTCCAGAACAAATAGTTGCATTCAATTTGATTCTAATTTTCTTTATCTCAATAAATACACGTCGTAACTTTATATATCTTTCGTTTTCTCATAACTCATTGTATGTATACATTCAAGAATATAGGATGTTCCATAATAAATGCAGTTTTGTTTTAAATAATAAAATATATAATTCATTTGAAAAGTTCTAATATTATTAAGTCAATATGAAGACTAATCACTGGTATTAAACATCATACAAAACTTCAGGCAAATATCCTCCACGGCTTCGTTGGCACACCTTCACTCTGCTGGCAAAAATTTCAACAACTTTAGAGCAAAAGTTCCGGCTGAATTTCATCCCTGACACGTCCATATATACACGAGATTTTACATAACCCTCCCCCCCTCACAAAAATAGCCACATGGTGCCAAATCACACGATCTCGGTGGTCAATTTTGATCGCCGTTGCGAGAAACGCTGCAAATGACCCGTCGGCTTTAGCTCTTGTGTCAGTTCGATCTTAAAATGATGCATATGCAGATCTTTTGTTAAAATTTGTGCAAACTGCTTCTCAGAATGGTTAATTGTTGAGAACGGCGGCGAATATACTTCATTTGGGCTCATAACAACGATTTGTTTGAGGGCAATATTGTGTACCGATCGATGAGAACATTAAGGTGGTTTGATGTTTTCTGTCGATCCTGTATGTTCAATTTCCTCACCTGCCTCTGCGTTGTTGACACGTTAGGCGCATTTCGTCTATCAAAATAATTTATACTAAGTCTTCGAACGGTCTCTGCATAACACTCACCGTACTTAAATGCGCTTTCAATATCTGGACACATTGAACCTTCGTGTATCGCTCCATTTTAGTTATAACAAAACACACAAATGACAAACGTTAATCGCAATACAAACATATGGCAGTCTGTTCAATTTCAGGTCCGGCAACCTAATACTATGGAACACACTATAATGCTGTTAACAGTATTCTAATGCTTCCTGGAACCGCTAGTCCAAACTAACAGAAACTAATTAGAATGCCGCTAAGAGTACATGATATTACAGTTGTACCATGCTGCCTGTTCGCGTCCAGTACTCTATTAAGATACATAGGTTTTCCACTAAACAGAAACAAAACAGAAACTCATCTCGGCTGCAACAAACCTGCAATTGTTTACTGAACATTTTAAAGACATTAGTTGGTGGCGACTGTTTATCTTTTGTTTTCCAAGTTTCGAAGGCCATAAATATGAAAATGTTTTGCATTTGTTTTGAAACTGTCGGTGTAGTGAGAAGAGACCGTTTTGAGGACAGAGCGTAGTTTATAAAAAATTACAAAAAAGTTAAAATATTGGACAGTTGAAAAAGTTAGCAATTTAATGGAGACTTTTATAAACAAAAGGTTATTTATGGAATGTAAAATATTTTAATTCTGAAAGTTGAATTAAAAAAAAAAAACGACTCTTACAGAGAAAAGGTTGTTACATTGAAATAGCTTTGAATTAAATTGAAAGAGAAATAAAAAACAATTTCCCAACACTAGTGTAAAATACGAAATTATAAGAAAAGAAAAAAAATCTACTAATTTTGGACAATATACGCGAGAGATGAATTGATAATAAAAACTTTTGTTTTACAATATTCTCTCCAGTGGAAACAATTGTTAGTTTTAAATAAAATCTAGATCGAAATGTGCCTTTAATTTGAAACAGAGATTTAATTGTTTCAGGTTTTCCAAGACTGTTTTGTTTCCTGATCTTGAAAGAGCAACAAAACAGGAAACAAAAATTTAATAACATATTGCAAGTTGAAGGGCTAGTTGTACTTAATATTGCCAGCTGTTTTGGTTGGAGAGAATATTGTATCGTAAAATGCCCATTTCCGCTACATCCCCTTCTTCTGTTGTCCAAATGTTTTTCATTTTCTTACAATTTCGTCCTTCTCTTGGTATTGAAAAATTTTCCTCTCAATTTCACTTGAAGTTATTTTAAACCTGGTGGTCATTTTTTATGAGTCTGTTTTTAATTGTCTTTTGCTTTTCATAATTTTGCATATTGCCGAAAAGGCTCAGTTAAATTGGTAAATTTAAGTCAAGCATTTCCTTTATTCTGCCATTTTGATTACACTACGTTCTGTCCTCACAACAGACTATTTCCACAATGCTAATAGCTTCTAAACAAATGCAGTCCTAATTAGGAAAACAAAATACGATCGTACAATTACCACCACAGTATTTCGCACGATCGAATTCTGAGTGCGCATGTCACCAAATTGGCTGTAATACCTGTATTCTCCTTAGATGGTTCTGCATAAATAAAGGGACAGCACAATTGAATGTAAACCGAAAACATTTATCACTACATTTTTAATAAATTAAACAGATCAGACATATGTATGGCATCGAAGCATTAATAATATATTGCCGATTTTTAATAATGTTTAGTATTCGTTTTTCCTGCTGAAATATCACAGATGGTGAATATTGGTAATACATGAGATTAAATGATATATTATGAAAGGACTATTTTTAAGGAAGGAAAATATTGGTTTCATACTGGGATAAAGATTGCTACATGTCACAAGATATCTCCGGTGCGTATTTATACAGAGAAACTATCTAGCAATAATATTCTCGAGAGCTGTACAGTTTCACAGTTAAATAAGACACAACAGATATGTAGCAGGTATTAAATCTGGATTAAAACTGTATGTGATTTCGCTTCCTTTTAACATTATGTAGTTTTGTGTATAACAATAGAATCCTCTCCTTTAATGTCGTCTGTTCATAGCACCTTAAATTCATCATTAATGTTTTGTGCAATTGTTGAATGATTTGTTTCTTTCAAACGTTTATAGTAGATCAAATAAAGCTTGAATGTAATCTCAGATTACAATGGATTTTCATTAGGTGCAATCCTTCTATATGGATCACCTATACCAGCAATTTTTAAGTTTTAACGTAATTTTTCCTCAAAATTGATTCATCCGGAATTCTGAGATAGTTACTTGAAGTTTGTGCAAGAGTATGTTCGCCGCATCGTTGTCTGCATACATATTTGAAAAATTCACTATTAGATCATATAAGCTATCTCTGCAACTGTGTAAATAGCAGCTATTTCTTTGAAGAAACTTGTATTTTGTTGCATTTTGCTTATTCATTTATCTGAGTGTAAGCTCTTGGTGTTACCCTCTAGCATCGGAAAACTGTCCTTACATAGAAAAACCCCAGACATGCCTGTAGGTGTACTGAAAACCGCATATGGGGCACATAAGATCTACAATGAGTCTGTGACATATGGGGCAGACATTTGGGATTGCGAACAAACTGCGATCTAAATTCAGTGTGGACATGTTTTTGAAAGGAATTTTGGGGGTGAGAAGAAGCACAGAATTGTGGAATTAAATGGAATTTCGGGGCCTATAGCTAGATCATAGAGTATAAAAGTAAAGTAGTGAAATGCTGTCTACGATTTATTCTCCAATTCAATTTTTATAACCAATATATTTTGCTTTCAATAAATTAACATATTACCTTAAAAACTCACAATTTCCCAACTTTTTCTGTTGTCAAAAATGTTTTTCCTATTATGTCACTTACATTACTTTATGCGTTAACAATAAGTAAAGCGCACTAACCGCGACAGTTTCTGAACAAATGCAAAACCCTTTGATGTTTACCAGCTATAACCGAAACTTGGAAAACAAAACAAAAACAATCGCTACCAACTTAGTTTTCAATAAGTCGTTAAAATTTTTTTACGTACAGTTTTGTTGCGATCGATATTAGTTTCTCTTTTGTTTCTATTTCATCCATTTGGTGGAAAACCGCCTTGATGTAATGATATGTAAACGAAAATACTGGTTCTGCTGCCATCTAACGGGGCAGAAGACACTTGATAAACAGTACCGGAGATGAATATCTATTAGGCAAACAGATTTAAGGAGCGCATATAGGAAGTGATATATCGCTAAAGATGTCCAGCATGGAACTCGATCCAGGACCAAGTTCTGCTTCCCAGCTTGACCAAGTAAGATTTTTATCTTCTTTCCTCGATGTGACTACAATCAGTTCAGTTGCTGCTGCTCGCAAAACACCCAGATGAGAGTACTTTGCGTGTGGCCCGGTCGTAGTTCCTTGGAGATTGCTAGTTTGAAATATTTTACATGGGATTACAATTATAGCACGTGGAAATAATATCAAATATTTTAAACTGCAGTAAAGATATGCAAATGGGCATGATTTGTAAAACCCTTAATCTGACATTTGCTTTAGAACAGGTGTTCTCAAACTTTTCCAGTGACAATCCATTACATTCAACGCAGGATATTAAGCTGGTGGAAGGGTCAAAATAAGCATTTCTCTACATTTATAACAACATTAGTTATTTATTTAGTTATTTCTTGTATGTAGTATATAGAATTAATATTAATTGAAAAGTGTTTAATCTGTTACCATTCAGTGGATTTTTCTGCGAAATGTCTTAAAATTAATTTTTTTTAAGATTAAATATAGTGACTGAATTCATAAACACTTCGACAAACATATATTCCTGATATTGGCACTCCAGTACTCAAGACTTACAATCATAAACACTTTTAAACTTTATAATTTTAACTAATTTCTGACTCACACTTTTGTTTCAGTGCGAAGGATGTGCTTGTTTAGCTAAACACAGTTCTTTAATGTTTGGTTTCAACTGACTTAATTTTAGTCAAATTGGGATCAACATTCAAATTATTTCTGTACTTATTTTTTAAATAAAATTGAGAAGCAAATCCACGTTCACAAAGGTAAGAGTTATATAAAAATAATGTTGAAGCTTTTTCTGAGATCATTAAATATTGGTTTTTTCTTGCCAGCCAAAATCTATCAAATACATCTCCTTGATCATTTGCCTGAAAATTCCGTCACATGATAGCTCTATCACTTATTCTTTCTCGGAAGGAGTTGTCAGCAATAGAAAACGGGTTTCTAATCCAAAATTCTGAATCCAGGTTTTCAGGGAAGTATGCATTGAAACCTGAGATGAGACTCCCAAGGTGTTTCTTAACATTCACTGTCAGTTCGCAACGAAGAAAAATTTCATTTTCACTTAAGGCATCCAACAATGGAAAGGAAGATGTTTTGCCATTATTGATTTATGTTATCAAGAAGCTCAGTATTTTCTTAAGAGTCGCAACTGCACAGTTTTCCTAAATGTAAATGCACCTCGCAGCTAAACAAACGAAAACACGTATCCCATTGTTATCTGAACAAATATATTTGAGTTACGCTGTCATTGTCGTAGGATTAAAATTGAACTTTTTTGTACAGTATCACACAACATGTTTTATGATAATGTAAAATTTATTGTTTTCGTTAAGCAATAGTAGAACTGTCAAATATTTGTTGTTTGTAAAACAAAAGTTACTTTATTTATTTGCAAACATATTTACATACCATAGGTTGAGAAGCCCTGCTTTAGAGTAAGAAGTAAAATTAAGGACATAGTAAAATATATTTAAATTTGATAAGTTCCAAAAAGTTAGCATTGCGCTAATGGAAGGAATTTGTTTCATGACCTTCGGATATGGAGCAAGTTCTAAGTAGACATTGGTAAATTACGATCGATGACCTTTGCACCCTGTGTGTGTATGTCTATTTTCAGACCGTAAGATATGTAGGAGGGGGGTAGTGGCTGTTAGAGAAGTTGTAGGAACTGAAATATCTTAAAACAAAGAATACAATTAAATATACAGAAATGCGTTAACAAGAATTACTAAGTGGGTGTGTGCCTGTGCGTCTTTTATACGTCTTTTGTTGCCCCAAGCTAACTGTTCTATTCTTCAAGATAAAGACTATAATGAAACAATAAAAGTGAAATTTACTTAACTTCTGCACTTTCAAGGTGATGGAAACCCCTCGAAAAACACTTTATTCGCCTAGTGACAAACACAAAAGAAGTTCAAAAATGCTTTACGTTGAAGCGGCAACTAGTAGACCCAGGATCGATTCCCGGTAAGGTTATACCTCAGGCTGAGAAGCCGGGTGCTAGATTATTAAGAGCCTCAATTATTGATGCTTTTATTTGATTGTCTGGAAGAATTTTTACAGTCCGCATAGGATATTAAACGCTTATAAAACATTAATACATATTCATTAATTTTTATGAAAACCTTTAAAAGAAAAGTGTATTGACTGCTGAACAGAGCGTTGCTTATAGTAAAATGAGGGGCATTCAAAAAGCTTGGCAAGTGTCATTTTAAAAGTGCAAGCTAAGGACTGTATTCGAAAACTTATCCTCACTATTCTTCAAAGCACTCTCCATTTCTCTTCACACGCACGCACGCACACAGAGTTGTAGACGGTACAACCACTTGTCAAAACGCTACGGTACACAGAGATATTGTCAACAGAGTTGAATTTGTAGCTTGCAAAAGGTCCTACACTCTTTTAAAAGGTTTTCCAAAATGCATGTTTTCATTCGAGGAAACAGCCAGAAGTCGCACGGTTCAAGGTCATATCTCTAGAATGGATGGTCAAGCAATTAGACTTTGAACACTTCCAGTTTCCTCAACTTCCACATGTTCTGAGAGGAGATGCATTGTCCTGAATAGGCAATAGCCTTGAAGTTGTATTTGGACGCCGCCGCCTCAGCTCTTCAAATAAAGGATCTAAAAGTACCATAGTGTTCTCCCACTCATTGTCATTCCTTCCGGCATACAGTCAACCACTAATGGTCCTTCATAGTTGAAGAAAACGGTGAACATTCGCTTCCGAGATCGAAAATCTTGTCGAGGAACAACTGGTCTTGGATCATTCTCATTTACCCACACGCAGTTCTCAGCTTTATTTGGGATGTTATAGCAATAAAACCAACTTTCATCACCAGTGTATATATCTGTCAAATTTTAAGAATATTTGATGGAAGCATGCTCAGTAGTGTCCTTGCACATTTCTTTCTCCTCTTCTTCTCTACATTGTTTAGGGAATGAACCCATTTTGCACAGATTTTTGGCAGCTTTAAATATCCATAGAATATACTGTCAATGCTGCCAACACTGTACTCGCTTCCATACTTAGCATTTCAACAGTAATGTGTCGATTTTCCTCCATAAAGTTTCTCACTCTTTGAATTATTCTTTCGTTAACAGCTTCCCGAGGCCGGCCACAGTGAGGGTTGTCTTTTAAAGTCTTTCGCCCTTCTTCAAACCCATCTTGCAATGGTATCAAATGAAAACACTTGATCACCAGAACAGCTTTCAAGTCTTCATATATTTTTTTCGCTCTTTCACCTAACTTATAGCGTGTGAAAATGTACAATCTAAAGTTTTCTTTAGAAATATTTATGATTTTTTCACTAGCTATTGACATAGGACCGAACTGAACAGTACGACAGTGACTATGGAAGTTGAAACTTTCACTTATGCATATTTTGGTAGCTTATGGTCCATTGTTGCCAGCTGCGTTATTTAAATTTCTGTACACATTATTGTCCAACAATGGATAGGCTGGTTGCAAAACTTTTTGAATGCCCCTCCTACAATCAATGCGGGCATTCGGCAAAGAAAGGTAAACTCTTGGATACGGATTTTGGAAACAGCGGTGCTTTATCTGAGGATAAGATTAGCTCTCAAGACTAAAGGCAATACTTTTTGATCATAATAAGATTGAGCTCCGTCGTTGAGTAGAAAGACGTAGAACTTGGGATTAACACCAGATTTGTGACCTTGGGTTTTTCGTGGTTTTCTCTGGTCACTTACGTGAATGCTGGGGTATATATTTTCTTCCTATGATTATCCGATCTCCCGTTCGCCTGATTTCATCTTATAGTATCTTACAAGAGGCGAAGCGGGGTGGTGCCTATGGCATGACGGTGGATTTGCGCTCTGGTTCTAGCGATGAACGTTCAGCTTGGGAACCCCCTTGATACACGGCGATACCTTTGTAGCACTCGAAGACCTGCCGGCATCTGGGACGTAAAGTTCGGGATCTGGCCACCTGAGCCCGTATGGTCTAATACATTACAAGCGTATGGACTTGTAGCTTGTAGTTATAAGTAGAATTTTGCTACAAAAGGTTTCTGCTACACTTGTACTTAACAACTCCACACAAGTGATTTTTTCGTTCATTTGTTCGACAAAAGTAATAGCATTGCTCGTGCATTTGTAACTTGTGTAGGAATATTGGTAACCTCATATACTAGCGTAAGTTTTAACATATGTTTAATACTTTTGGGAATCAGTTGACCTAAATATGCTAAGTATTAGCAAAAGTAATGATAATGATGGGAGTAGAATGTGTACAAAGAAAGAATAATTCAGCATTTGAGTATAATGGAAACGTTAGGCGAGTGCAATTTAAGTACGACTTGTAACTGGTGTTGACCTTTCCTTTTCCAATGCATATTTCAGTCCAGTATCTTAGTTTTGCTTTTTCTTAAGATTGTATGCTACGAAAATAATTTCTTTTTATTCCTCATTATCTTTTAACACTATTTTCAAGTGTTATTTTGGGGGGGGGGCTTATAAGGAAAATATGATTGCCAAATAGTATAAACAAATTTATAGAACTGATATAAAAGATCAACTTGACTAATAAAACAAATGAGGATCATAATCGTGAAGCTTGGTTGTTCTGCTGCCTCTCAACAATTGAAATTGTGAACTATTTATCTTGAATATTGATAAATGCCCAATGAAGTATTTGAATTGTCATTATTTATGAGAAAAATACCAGCTGTATTTAGCAGGAAGGGCAATAATTCGGTCTGTACATTAAAAAAAAATACTAATTTATTACTTAGGAGTGGGCATAACATAATTCAAGGTATGGCGTCACTTGTAACTTTTTACTAATACTTTACGTTGGAAATTCTTTCACGGAACAGAAAGTTGCAAGTTTATAATTTACAAGGACTTTTATTAAAACGCCTGTAAAATATTAGATCATACTTTGATTGAATAAGGCCCTGATGCATTCCTAATCCCACCCCTTCCTTTACGAGGTGCCTTCTTTGCAGGACATGGATAAAAAGATCCATTAGCGTGGACGCGAGGCCAAAAGTCTCCTATCCTGTTCTATTCTTAAGGACATAATTTTTATGATGGCTTTAATATTAAGGAGACATAGAAGTACTGGAGAATATGTCATTTTTGGTCAAAATATATTTTGTTTTTGCTCGGAAGATTATTTTGAACCCCAGAGAACCTACCTGAGACGTTTTATACCTGTACGCCCTTTGGAACATTTGTTTTAACAGTCATTACACTCTTTAATTCCTTTTCTCCTCGTCTTTAACTGAACTTCAAACACCTTTTTCGCTGCGCTGTTTAAACTTTTAGTATGTTTACTTGAACTGAAAACCTTTCTTCCACAATTTTTACATATATACCTAATATTTGTTTGACATATTCTGTAGCCCTTGCTTAACTAAAATTACCGCCACGGGTGACCGCGGCACGGACTCGTGAGTAGGTCTGGGGTTCGAATCCCGCCAGGACCGCCCTCCCTGACAGGTTTCTTCCAGGTTTTCCTCAGTCCTCATAAATGGCAAATGCCGGGGGGGTACCCTAAACTTAGGCCTGGAACGATTCCTTCTTTAAAAATAAATCGTTTTCCAATATATCATTTCATATCATATATTATCAGTGTCCATCGCCTGTGGTGCCTCTGTAGCAAAAACGGGCGTTAAACACTATTCAGTGATTCATTCATTAAAATTAGCATGCATTTTTCTCTAAAAACAAAAATATATTAATAAAAACCTTTTTAGTACAGTCAGTTACTAATTTTTCCACGGTTTTTCATTTTAATGCATACTTTATTTTTAATAAAATCCTTAAATCATAATTAAAAATCAATGCTAATTTTTATGTAAAGTTTTGTAAAAAAATCAAATTTTATGGGAGGAGATATATTTTTAAAACAATAGCTTTGAATCCCCCCCCCAATAAATGTTTAAAATAATGGTAAAAAATTAACCAATTGAGCCTAAATTTGTAAAGGAAATAGTAAAAACCGAACAACAAGTGTACAAAATTTAAAATCTTTAGAATTAATTATTCAACATTTCCAAAGTTCACTCCGGTGTCTTCTTTTAAGTGACAAAAGAACTAAATAATTATATTGGAATTCAAAATATTGTTATATATTTATAACACATTTTTTCATAGGCTTCAGTGAGGGCCACATTCAGGTCTAGTACGAGTGCCCAAAAGGATTGTTAACAAAGAATAATAACCAAATCGTTGCTAAAAATAGTTTACTAGAGGCGAGCCTTAATGGAGGATCAAAGAAATATATTTAATGCGGGCTACAACATGTACACACTTAAAACAACCTTTCTATTTATTTTAACAGGAAATAACACATATTTGAAACATATATCGTAATAAGACTACTACCAGATTCGTTTCTAGCTTAATATATAATTATCCAACATGTCTACTTAGCTTCACGCCGGAGGTATAGCATTTGCTTGCAGGTAAGCAAATAGAACGTAAAGATGAAATGTTTGATCAACACTATACTCTATTAATGAAACTTAATGTTGTGCTAGCTTGAATGGTGTCCCATGGAAATAGTTTTCTTAGATATTCTAGACAGAAACTTCTCAAATAGCTCGAATACAGGGTACCAAGTTTGCTCATTGCATTATCCACTTTTTGGAATTGGAATCAAAACTAAAACAGAAAGGACATCTGTTATGGAATGAGTACTCTTTTTCCATTTTACAACATAAATGTAAATTATAGTGTGCTTTTTAGACACAGAGAATGAAGTTATGCATAGACTGTGTATTGTTTCTTCAGTTTTATTAGTAACCATCACTGCAGTTAGCATATATACCAAAAGAAAAGGCACCTGTTTACTGTATTTGCAGCTTTCTCTTTGTAGTTGATTAATTAAGCCATGTTTAGTATCTATAGATTGCAAAATTAAAAAATAAATAAATAAACCTCATTATGCAATTAATACATGAAAATCACAAATTATAGACTTGATAGACGATATTGCATTTCAAAGCGCACATCTCTACATTAAAAACAATCAATGAAGATTAGCCAACGTGTGTTTGCGTTGTGACAGTCACTTGATTGTCGCTGGTTTAGTTCATATGCTCTTGCCCACGTTTCATCAATTGCAATGATGCGTTTAAACTGGGCATCCTCTTCTTCACCGCCACAAGTGGCCGAGGTTATTGAGGCGCGGACTCGTGAGCGGAAGGTTCGCGTTCAATTCCCACCAGGACCGTTCTCCCTAACTTGAGGTTTTTTCCAGGTTTTCCTTAATCCTCATAAATGGCAAATGCTAAGGAGGTACCCTAAATTTAGACCTGGAACGTTTCCTTCCTGTTTGCTCTTCTAATTCTACAAACGTCCAGTGCCTATGATCGTGTAAGCACTGTTCCACTACCATCATCTGTGCATCCTTGTTCGCGGACACAGGACACCCACTGCGCGGTCGACAGTCGACGCTCTGCCCCATTTGAAGACCTCTATCCATCTCGCCACTGGTCGACAGGGCAGGGCACGCGCATCCAGCACTTCCCCGTAGCTCCGTGTGCATTCTCGTGCAATCCTGCGCACGTTGTTCATTCTTCGTGATCTCAATTTCTGACCACTGTCTCTCGCAACTGAACTTCAGGGCGTACTGAAACATGCAGCTTTGCTCACATACACCATCTGTTGGCTTCATTTGAAAGTATATTCAATACACTTTCAATCTAATATCTTAGATTTTTGGTGTTGTCCGTTGTTTGCCAGAAAAAAAAAGTAGTTGCCATGACTTATCCCTTGCATGCTTTCGAACTGGAGGGAAAGAAAGTGTGACATGATACAACCTTGCTTTTTGTATTTTGTCCTCAATTAACTTTTTATTCCAACGGTCTCCACACTTTTCTTAGAAGGGATTACTATCACCAATCAGAATACAGTAACTAAATTCTGTCTACATAAATTACTAATTGCTCTCCGTCTGACGCTGCTAATCGTATTTCGAAATAATATACATACCGCAATATAGTATTAGTTGAAATAATATTTTAAAAAGTATGCCTAAATAAATATGAGCGAAATCAAGAAATATAAGAGGCAAAAATAAGGCCATAGGTAATGAAAGTTAAATTTATTAAAAAGAAGAAAAAATAGAATATCAGCTTGTAAATATTCAAATTAACAACAGAATAAAGTGAAGAAAACTCTATAAGTGTTTGGGACGAAAACTAGTGATAGCAAAGCTTTATAACTCGGTAACTAATATTTATTTTAATGTTGCTTGCACAAAAGACAGAGAAGCACAAAAATTATGGTGGAAACTATTTTATTAAATATTCAATTATCTGACAATAAATTTTGCGTTAACGACACTGTTATTTTATTCACCGTCCTTTATATTTCTGAATTGATACCTTTGTTTCCGATGTATACACATTTTGCATCTTTGGTATAGCCAACAGAAAGAAATGCTGAATTTTGGTTTCAGAAAACCCTTATGCAATGAGAGAAAGTAAACGAAACAATCCTAAAATCAATGTTTGGTGCAGTCTGATGGCACAACAAGTGATCCAATATTCTTTATGGTGAATATACCATAAATAGAAACGTTTATGTATATATGCTGCAGAATTATGTCATTTCTTATATACTAGGTGGATGCTTTTTCCAACAAGATGGAGCTAGCCCACATTATGCTGCACACGTGAAGAATCACTTGGACGAGGTTTTCGTGGTTGCGACACACAGATATCATGACCTTAAAAATCCTCAGATCTCCTTTAATTTTTTTCTTTGGACATACATAAAGAATAACTTATACAGTAATGCAGTGGAGGATATGGTTGATTTGCTTGTGTAAATGTCACATTGGGGATGGTGGAAAACACCTAGCGAGGGATCGAATAGCATCTGGACATTTGCCGAGCTATACAGGTTCACATGTATAGATTTGTTGACTACCATAAACTTGGCAAGTGCCCGGTCTTTTACAGCAAATCGCATTTAAATAAAGGTATTATTTCCTAAGTTATAAAATGTTTTATTTAGTAGTTTTCGTCCTGATATTCTTAGAGGGTATTAAATGAAGAAGATGGAAAAGTTATGACCGAAGCTTACCCTCAAAGATATTGCACTGAAACTTTCATGCATAAAAGAGATAATAAGCTCCAAAGGAATGATAGAAACTTAAAGAAATATGAAATTAAATTTATTGTTTAATGTCCTAGTGGGTTATAAAGCATTTGCTAATATCCCTGCCATGTCTACAAGTTGAGAATCAGGTGTAGTTAACCTGTCACTAAATTGCATGTGTATAATTAAATATTGGGGAAATTTTCCTCATCTTTCCCTTTCACACTTTACTAAGACCAACTACGAGGGCTGTTCAATAAATAATTATAATTTTTTTGAACAACATATCTTTACACATCCTCATAATGTTGATGATCTTTCTCAAAATGCATCAAGTGGATGCAATGCACCTGTCCTAACGTTTCTGCCAGTTTTCAAAGACATGTTGGAAACCATATTTTGATAGTTGCTTCAGAATCACCTCCTCAGCCTTTAAATACCTCACATGAAGGTTTGGGGAAATGGAAGAAGTCATACAGGGATAAACCTGGCCTATAGGGAGAGTGAAGGTCACACTACACTTGATTTTTAAGAGATATTCAGTAGCAATATTGGTGATGTGTAGCCGTGAATTATCGTGATGCAGCATCCAGTTGGTTTTACGGAAATCTGTTGCGTGTATTAAGGCCTTACACAATTTTCAGGACATCTCTGCAGTATTGCCCAGTTACAGCTGCATGTGCAGATAGGACATGCTGGTAAAGCATTCCTTGAATTTCGCAAAATGAGATTAGCATAAATTGGCCAGCAGAAGCAACCACTTTTGCTTTTTGAAGAGAGGGGTGACCCCCAGAGCTTTGCTGTTTGCTCCCATGAACGAAATGATGTAACAGTGATTCCCTCCAGTAACATCGTCTTCGACTGCATGCAAATCTGCACACGAACGTCCTTATGTTTGGGAATCAGCAGTTTTGGAAGTCACCGTGCGCGAACACGTCTCATATGCAACTTTTCAGTTATCAAGGTGGGTGATACTCAGTGAAATTTTCAGAATTTTGGCAACCGTCCTTAATGTTATTTGACGATCTTCTCTCACAATGACAGTAGTAGTGTTAATGTTTTCTTCCGTTAGAGCACAAATTTCCTTTGAAACTGTCTGCCCTCGTTAAACATTTTAAACTATCTGCGAGCTGTGCTGCAGGGAAGAACAGGTTCGCTGTAACTTTACACAGGCCTCAGATGAAGATTTGTTGAGACAAAAGCGGAATTTCGAGCTGAATATTATTCGTGGCCTATCACCACCGCTGAACTAAAATCTTTTACATCTGTCTTATGCGGGAACCGGAAGTGACATCAATGCAACTGTGTGTAGTGCGCTTGCATTAAGCACTGTGCTAACAAACATTCTAAAGTTAAAATTTTAGCTCGAAAATAAAATTATCATTTGATTATTATAAAAACAGTACATCATACAGCTTTGAAGTTTACTCTAAAGTGCCTCAAGGCTCAAAATGAGGTCCACTATTATTTCTTTTATTTATTAATGATATATCATTACTTGTTAATTCTTCTAATATCGTAGTATTTGCAGACTATCTAAAAATCTTTAGCTCCCTAAAATCTGTCTCCGATTGTGTTAAACTTCAAAATTATCTGCATTCCTTAAATAAACGGAGTAAAGCAAACAATCTTGGTTTTAATATATCAAAATGTCAGGTTATGTCTTTTTCTATACTCAAAAGTAATGTTGATTTTATTTACACTATAGATGAAACAATATTACAATTAATCGAAACAAAGAATGATCTCGGAATAATTTTCAACAAGGACTTATCATTTACTAAACATATTAATACTATTGTTAGTGCAGCACATAACAGTCTGGAATTTATTATTCGTAATTCATATTATTTTAATGATCTGAGAATTGCATTTATTTTATAAAATTCATTTCTCAGATCTAAACATGAATATGCTTCTATTATATGGAGTTCTTACATTGATAAACATGTTAAACTTATTGAAATAATTCACCGCAAATTTCTAAATATGCACTTTTCAAAATATTTCGTTATTCCCCCCTAATTGAATTTCTTAAGATACTTTACTTCAATTATTTCAGTACCGAAGTTTATCGCTTCTATCATATGGAGTTCTTACATTGATAAACCTGTTAAACTTGTTGAAATAATTCAACGAAAATTTCTAAATAAGCACTTTTCAAAATATTTCGTTTTTCTCCCTTAATTGAATTTCTTAAGATACTTTACTTCAATTATTTCAGTACCAAAGTTTATCACACAGAAGAAATCGTCACTTGTTACTTTTTCTTTACAAACTATTACACAATAAGGTTGATGATTCAAACATATGACAATCAATATGCTTTTATGTTCCAAATATCACACCAAACCGATTTCGTAATACTTTTTGCATTCCAAGTGTTAATACTGATGCATATAAATATCTCCTCTGCTTAGAATGCAAACATTATATAATAAATTACATTATTTTACTATTTATATATTCAATATGAATCTGCATACTTTCGCTTTGTCTATATTACAAAAGATACATTGATTAACTTATCATGTATCGTCATTGCAAAATTTTGTCATATTTGTTTTGTAACTTTTTTATCACATTTGATTTATTATATTGTTTTTATTTTGTTTTATTTTTTCATTGTCTTAAGGATTGTATCTGATTAAGTGAACATTGTAATTGGGAAATCTGTAATGTTCACAAAATAATAAATTAATTATATACTGTCATAGCATATGCGCAAATAGTACTCTTTAATAGAAATTAAAGGAGTGATGGTGCATCTTAAAACACAAGGCTTACTAATCAGTTCTCTTTACCACTATCTAAATAATTCATCATCTTCATTATCAACTATCGCAGTTTAGACCTTATGGTCTGTCCCAACTTCAGGAGAACATATCTTTCCATCTTGTTCTCTTTACATCTATATTTAAAAAGTAGCTTAAGACATGTGCTTTCATCCTTTCTTTGGATGCGATTATAGCAGTTTATTTTCCTTTCTTCTACCAAAGCATTTAAATTATATATAAATATATTCTATGATATTGTTACTCCTCTGTTTATCTAGAGTATCCAGGCCATGGATTTTAAAATTTCATCTCCGCCAATTCTTGTTCTGTCACTTGTACTTGATGTCCAGTTCTTGGAGCCATAGGTTCAAACTGAAACCGCCAATATCTAGTAAAAGTTTGATTCTCCTTTCTGGTGTATTTCTTCAGCGACCCCCCCCCCTATTCTACTTTTTTCAGTATCTAATTGTTTTACAAATAAGTTGGAACGTTCTGAATGTTTAAAACTTATAACTTGTTTGAACATCTTTATTCAGCTCTATTTTACACCGCAGATGATTTATTCTTAAGAACGTCATAGTTTTAGTATTTTAACAGATACTTTTAGATATATTATCTAGTTCATAAAGTCCTCTCTGTAATTGGTCTTTCAAATCATTCACAAGCACTATCGTCTGCAAATAAGAATAATATTATTTTTAGTTTCCTATATATATATTTCTTCCCCTTTAGGCTTGTTTACATCCATATGTTAATGTCGTCTTCGTACAGAAATTAATACGTGCTGGCTATGAGAGACATTCCTGTTTAACTCTTTGGTTTATATTTCTTAAGTAAATTCATTTTGCATAATTAGGTTATTGTTACAAAGAAAGTTTTACTTGCGGCAGACCCATAGTATCTCGCTCTCTCTCCGAAACTTGCCTCCAGAGGCGAAACGTGATTACAGAGAGAAGGAAGATCTGTGCACAACTGATGAAGTCATCAAGGTGGGCAACGTATCGGCCAAGCAACATAGGCATAAAAAGTACAGCTTTGCAATATTATGCTCATGAAATGTTGATTTCATTTATGTGGTCAGTAAGAGCAAAATAAATGTTAACACAGTTACGTAAGTACATTCTATATACTTGTATTTGTATGTTATAAAGAACAGCTTGAGTAATAGGAATATTTCAGATGAAAATACTGATGAAGAGGACATTTTTATTTTTTATGACGATGAAGAAATAGTATAATTTATTATCAATACTACAAAAGATAAAATATTCGACCTTCTGTATGCTTTAGTGGCAGCTTTTCGATTACTAATCCAGAGATCTTGTGTTCCGTTCCCCGTCAGATCAAGTTGTCTGGATAAGGGCTTTTGGAGTTATTCCTTACCTAAGAAGGCGAATGCCAGATAGCTTTAAGGCTCCAAAGACTCCGAACTGATTTGCGTCTTTAATGATTCATTCCATTCATTTCTACGGACTACACCTACAGTATCCAAGTTCATAATTTTAAGATGTCGATAAGGGCGATGCGGTCAAAGCCATAATAAATAAACTTATAAAAATTACACTTGAAATAAAATGCCAGTCACAGTCGTTGAAAAGAAATATTCTTGAGGCTTAGATATATTATTTAACTATCTCTAATTTGTAGTGCGACAAAGGACTATTACACTCTTAAAATGCATATTATGTAAACTTTTCATTTGTATAAAGAAAACTTCATTTCCTACCCTGCTTCTGAAAATATGTCGTTTTGAAAAAAATATATAAATTATAAAATAATATTATAATTTATGACTAATTTCTTTTAATTATAATATATAATTCATAAATACCAATAGGACGAACAGAAAACAAATTCCTGAAAAGTAAAAAATACCACACAAATAAAGACACACACTAACACACACACAAATCCTCAAACGTTTCATTTTTACATGTGTGTGTATATATATATACCTTTGAAGGAAAACAATCTTCAATTCTGACAGGCGATAAAGCTATGGTCCTCTACCATGACCTACTTTCCAAAAGGGAGTGGCGCAAACCTGGCGAAGCGCTGACAAAGGAAGATCGTCCAAGAGAAAAATCATAACCACAATTTTCTGGGACTGCAGGAAAATTCTGTCAGTTGATTTCAAAAAGCGGTTTTTTTAGTGATGGTTTAACGCCCGTTATTACTACTGAGGCATCACAGGCGGTGGACACTGGTGATACATGAAATGAAATGATAATTTGGGAAAAGAGTATTTTTGTAAAGGAAGGAAACGTTCCAGGTCTATGCCTAGAGTACTTCCTCGGCATTTCAAGAAAACCTGGAAAAAACCTCAGTCAGGAAGGACTGTCCTGGTGGGAAATGAACCCCACACCTCCGCTTGTAAGTCCGCGCCTTAACGACCTCCGCCACTCGTGGAGGTGAAATATCAGTGTGAACGCAGACTACCACTGCAGCTTCTGCGCAGTAATTAAAGAAAAGAGGCTCAGTGCGCCGAGCCATGACAAGCACTGTTCAAATTTCAAATTATGCTGTGAATCTAGCCACCCATCTACAGCCCAGATCTGGCCCTCAATAATTCTTACCTTACTCAAAATTGAAAAATAAGAATACCGACGAGGAAGAATATTTAATGATGACAATGAAGTGAAGGAGGTCATTTTTAAAATATTTTATAGTCAAAAGTTCAAACTATATTTTCTAGTGCACATAAACGCTAATTCAAATACGTGAACAGCGTAATAAATAAACTGAGACCATGTTAAAAAGTAACATGACTATTTTCTCTATCTTATCTCTATAGGTAACTTAGGCGAAAATTTATGTAACATATAATCGGTAACATTTTCCGCTCGCAAGTTTAGAGATCAATTTAAAGATATTCCCTCCCAGGGGAATTCATTTATTCCAGCTTTTATATACAACGTTTTTTGGTTCTTGTGTGCATAGGTCTTCACAGGAATCTAGGAGAAAGAATGCTTCTGCTTAAAAAAAAAAAATAATAAAATAAAATAATAAGAATCAAAAATTGAGACACGTATTTTAAAAGCAATTTGGGAGCTCTAAAGTGAACTATGTGATTTAGTTCTTGAAAATCGCTCTGAGCACCTGTATTGCATCTTCCCCTTAGATCAAGCATCTCAAGGTGTCGTATCCCCATACCGACGAAGACACCTGCAGAGGTTGAGCCGGCAAAGGTACAGCTGTGGCTATGGCTAGGGGACGAGCGGTAAGCCTAAAGCTGAGAAGATGGGTTGGTCACTTAAATATTAAAATACAACCTGGAATTCTTTCAAGAGATTTATTTACAGAAGAGTAATAAATATGAATACAGAATAGCTGGTGAGGAATTGAGATATTCTCTAATAATTTCTATGTCCCAGAAGAGGAATCAGGATAAGATACTTAAAGTATCAAAGTAATAAGGATTTTCATATCAAGACACAGATTTTTATATAGCATGATTATCTAACGCTGTGTATGTGCCCCAGAGATGGTGAATCTGGAGGCTTAAATATTCTGCCTAGCGATAAGAAGGGTCGACATTTGCTAATTAAGAGCGTCTGGCTCTCCTTGCCAGATGCTCGTAAATTAGTAAGAAATCATCGGCTCTAGTTACTTAAAGAGTGATTCGGTTATTCTTTTAAGAGAATATAAATATACATGTCAGTCTTTTCATTATTTCTCTTCCTTGTGTAGTTTATAAATAGATTATTAAGGTTATCATCTCCTTAGAAGCACTTGCATCGTAAGTAGGAGCATAGGTGTGTAAATAAGGAAAACGTATTATGAATTTAATTTAAGTAGAAGACGATTTTCTTATATTATAATCAAAGGTATCTTCTATTTGAGAAGAAGGATTAGTATTTGAGTGAATCATTGGTATCAGTGATGTCAATGGCGTATTGCCATGACAAAGGTCAGGTTTGTCAAACATAAAAGCTGAGCAGTAATGGAGAATTTGCGTTTGATCAACACGAAGATAGCCAAATGACGATTGTGTGTTATTTATAATGAAATATGTATATGTCGTAAGCAGAATGAGTCGATCTATGCACCGATCTGCACTTATTACCGATATCAGAAAGTGTCATTTTATAGTTGAATAATCGGAATAGAGCTGCACAATGCAGATACCTAAGCAAATCAAAAGTAATGGCTAGTGACGTAACACGGATATACTTGAAGGAAATCCGCACTTTTTCCGCCGTTCCAATGCCAGGCAGGAGTAGCAAATTTGGCTCGTACCCGATCCGTTTGAGACTCGGCCTTAGACCTTATTCACGGAAAACACCAATAATTATTAGTCTTTCTTTCCTCTAAAATGAGGATTTTGTTTTATTTTCACTTAATGAACTGCAGCTAAATAAATGTTTTAAAAATGCTTATTGTAAAACCAAAAATAGTTTGGGCCTTGCGTATATTCACATTAAAAAGGAAGGAAAGTATTACAAAGACCCCATTTACAAACCTAAAAGTTCTGTGCTGTGTTTACAGTGTTCAATGCCGTAGTTTATAGAACCAGAAGCTGCAGGCCAAAATACGCTACTTAAAACCAGGTATTTATATAGCATAAATGCACTTAAATGTCACGAAGCAATTATTAATATCTAATATTTTATTTCTTTATTAGCAAAAGGTTTATACATGTTAGAAAAAATACATAACTTTTAATTTTAAGTTACAATTAGACCGCCTTCGTTTTAGTGTTATCGTTTGCAACAGCTACTTCGAAAGTCCTAGGTTCCAATTCCGATCAGGACAAGCTGTCTGCTATTTTTTTTTCTTCGGTTTTTTTCCTTACCCTGAGAAAGTGAATGCCAGAGTTTTAAGGCGCCAGGGATTCCGAATTCCTAGACATCGCGAGAAGACCATATAGCCAAAGCGACAATAAATAAAACATAAAATAATATCTGACATGAAATCATCCACGTACAAAAAAATTGTTAAATATTGCCAATTTCAGTTTACTGCTGAAATAAGTAAAGAAATAGTAATAATTGTAATAATAACAATAATTATAACACCAAAAAACATGCATACTTAAGAATAACTTAAGTATTTTTCATAGTGTATCAAGTCTAAAAATTATTTTAAGCAAATCTACTAAAGTGCAAAATTAATGGATCTTTTAAACATAGCTGTATCTATGTACTGATTTGACATTTGGAATTTGTAAAGCCATGCAAATGTAAAACGGTTAGACGTTTATATCTAATTGCAATGCTCTTTACAAGTAGAATAAACAGTTTTAACCCAATTACGAGAAAAGAAAATGTAATGATATTTTATTATTTAACATGTGTGTGTAAGAAAAAATTACAGCCCATACGAAGAGCTCCACTGAATATGTCATTTGATTCGCATAAGAAAACTTCAATTGTTTTGATGCAAATGTAATTTTATCAAATTTCTCTAGGTCCAAATCATGATAGTGATAAACATACCTTGATAACGTTTATTAATGAAGTCACTCTTTAAATTCCCGATATATAATTATTATTATTATTATTATTATTATTATTATTATTATTATTATTATTATTATTATTATTATTATTATTATTGTGGTGGTGGTGGTGGTGGTGGTGGTAGTATGAAAACTCAATAATTATCATATTTGTTCCATCTGTAACATTGTAATTCCTTACTTCCACTGCACTTAAAAATCGAACTGAACTTCTCCATAGGCAAGCACAAAGCTTTTAAAAAATACACGAACTTCCAAATTATTTGACACCTTAACATAATCTACATTGATGGAACCGCGTCTGTTTATCATTATTTATTTTAATAAAAAGGACATAGTCTTCCTTGCAATAGTTACAAACGGGTATATCGGTCTTTTCTTAACCTCATTTGCAAAAGAGTTGAAACATGTTATGACATTCCGGACCTTTCCTTCCGTTGCTAAGTCTCACTGTCACATATGATGATAGACTAGAGAAAATTGTGGGACAAGTAACATTAGTTAATTTTGGAATGTTTCAAGGAACGCATATTGGTTCACCATTTGCACAGGTAAAATGTCTCCAATCTCAAAATTTAGTCCTAAATGTTTAGTACGTGCTACAGTTTTGTCGTTAACTCAATTTTTTTCACGATGTATGCTCTTTAATCACTTCTTGAATCACTGGCCTTTAGGAATTTAAATATGGCAGTATGCGTGCACTGCCATAATAGAGGTATAACCGGACACATAACAAAAGCGAGTCATGTTATACGAAACATTTTCTAATACACAAGTCCTGGTGTAATTTCATTAAGTGAATAACAAACAAAAGAACTAATACGCTACTGTTGATTTATTTCCAATTATAAACCACTGTAAAATACCACGTAACAGCAACGAGCTAAATAAACAAACCCATGTGCTTAATAACAGTAAAATGTCTGAACCTCTAATGCCGCCATCTTGTGTACTATCGATATTGTGGTCTGAGGATTGGAATTAGTCTTGGTTTCATACTCGGATAAAGATTGCTACATGTCACAATATATCTCCGGTGCGTATTTGTACAGAGAAATTATCTAACATTAATATTCTCGAGAGCTGTACAGTTTCACAATTAAATAAGCCACAACAGATAAGTAGCATGTATTAAATCGGGATTTAAACTGTATGTGATTTCGCTTCCTTTTAACACTATGTAGTTTTGTGTATAACAATAGAATCCTCTCCTTTAATGTCGTCTGTTCATAGCACCTTAAATTCATCATTAATGTTTTGTGCAATTGTTGAATGATTTGTTTCTTTCAAACGTTTACAGTAGATCAAATAAAGTTTGAATGTAATTTCAGATTACAATGAATTGTTCATTAGTACCAATCCATCTATATATCAGAAAATTTAAAATTTTTCTATAACGTAATTTTTCCTCAAAATAGATTCATTCGGAATTCTGAGATTGTTACTTGAAGTTTGTGCAAGAATATGTTCGCTGCATCATTTGTCTGCATACACATTTGAAAAATTCACTATCAGATCACATAAGTTGCCTCTGCAACTGTGTAAATAGCAGCTATTTCTTTGAAGAAAGTTAAACTTGTTGCATTTTGCTTATTCATTTATCTGAGTGTAAACTCTTGGTGTTACCCTCTAGCGTCGGAAAACTGTTCATACATAGCAGAATCCCAGACATGCCTGTAGTGTACTGAAAACCGCATATGGGGCACTAGTAAGATCTACAACGAGTCTGTGACATATGGGGCAGACATTTGGGATTGCGAACAAACTGCGATCTAGATTCAGTGAGGACATGTTTTCTGTAAGGATTTTTGGGCTGAGAAGAAGAACAGAATTGCGGAATTAAATGGAAGTTCGGGGCCTATAGCGACACCATAGAGTATAAAAGTAGAGTAGTGAAATGCTGTCTACGATTTATTCTCCAATTAGTGCATTGTGCTACCACGAACAGTTGTGGATGGGAGGGAACACAAGATCATCCAAATTAAGAAAGGGACTGGAAACCATATGGTTGGGCTCCATTTGAATGGCGAGTCAGGGAAATTGAAATATCGCATGGAGGAGAGTTAAGAACCGCTTGAGGGATATGGATAGGCAAAAGACAATTGCACAATGCAGAGGGATGATTTCGTTTCAGGTTACACTCTCGTTATTTCGGTTGACTCAACTGTAAGGAAATGTTGATGTCTCAGAAATACTTTAAAAATAAATGCTATAGATGATTCATGAGAAGAATGTTACATCGCGAATCTATTTGTGGACAGGAATCTGGAATCTGAAATTGCATCCAAATACTACTGTAAACCTTTAGGAGAAATATACAACCTAATTCTATGGCATATTAATGATGGATTTGAGGTGTTATGAACAAACGACGTTAAAGGAGAGGATACTATTTTTGTACATCCATGTTAAAAGCAAGCGAAATCCTATGCAATTTGAATCCAAAATTAGTACATGTTACTTACTTAGCTCATGAACTGCAACGAGTGGCAGAGACAAAGATTTGAATTGCATCACATGTCAATTTCAATAGATTGACAGCATCAAGAAACTGGAGATTTGAACACTTCTTCAAGAAGCCATTGAAATAATGAAAGATGTAAACTGATTAAGAACCCAGATACTCAACATTTCTTAGTTTTGAAACTGTAGAACTCCCGGGTATGTTATTGCTAGATGGTTTCGCACCTGTGATATCTTGCGATGTAGAGTTATCTTTATCTGAATACCCCTCGTATGGTTCACACTGGGAGCTTGGCGGATGATTAAGATCACTAAGGAATATCAGCTGAAAAGTTGCTCCATCTGTGAGTTGTAGGAATCATGGACACATATACTGGCTGAATGTAAAGGTACGGAAGAATGAAGGGAAAAGTATCAAGCGCACTCCTTTATGGGATCGAACAGAGGCAATTGATCATGCTGGGCTTTGTTCGCAGGCAAGAAAAGAGAGGAGAGATTAAGTAAATTTCTAATGAAAATTTAAAAGATTGGGGGGGGGGACAAATTGATTAAATCCATAATGCGATTTCTTTATTTTGTATATGTATTTTTAAACATTCTCTTTCTTATATTAATTTTAATTTATGTATTTATTTTTATTTGCATCTTATTTTATTTTTTAAAATATAGTTTTATAGCTTATTGTGAAATATTTAATCCAATATTTTGAACTAAATCAAACACCTCCTGTATTACAAGAGCACATTGGACCCATGTTCCTGTTGAAGTAGTATTGTTGTAGTTACACGTAATAAATACATTATTACTATTACTAAAGAAAGTTCTTGTTTATTTCAATAAATGTTGTTCAAGTTGGGGTTTTATCGCATACCTGATATGTCTGTCTGAGCTATGGCAGAAAACACTTTTGATATCAACTGTGAAAGCACTGCAGATCCATGCTTTCGGTTTAGACGATAGGAAAACGCGCTGGTGCCATTGTTAACAATTGACTGTTAGAAATTCTGAAGCGTGTGTTGTTGGTTTTTTTTTTTTTTTTTTTTTTTTTTTTTTTTTTTTTTTTAAGAACAAGAGAGGAAACTGTTGATACGCGTTATTGGTAGCAGGGAATTTCTGTAATTTCGCTTTTAATGTAACGAGAATTAGCAATGCAATATTGTTAAACATTTTAAATGTTTTCCCATATAGTTAAAAACATGTGTAGTTAAAATTTATGGACTTTTGTCTTTTCTTTGTTTATAAATATGCAACATTATAAATTACATAAAATCCGACTCTAGTCATTATAAATTTCAATCGGGTGTTTCTATGAACGTAAAAACATTTAAAGCAAAATGCAATAGTTGTTTATATAGAGAGTGCCCGTTTTCAAGTTAGCTTTATAGCTTATCAATCTAAAATGCCTGTATTCACTCCCACCCAAAACCTAACAGCTTACCTTGCTCTGGTGTCCATACTAAAGAGCTCGTACCGCTCTAGAGATTACTATCCATACAGTAATGCAGGCGAAGGAGGTCACCCTGACAATCCCGGGTTTTCCTGAGAACAGTGTGACAAAGCCAATGAGACACCTGTGTGTTCCTGCTGCCAGTCTTGTGTGCTGTTAATGTTAACAGGTAGGTTCTTTTTTATTACATTTCTCCTAAACTATCTTGCCTAATTACACTTTTATAGTCCCTAATGCTATACAAATCGTGGAGTAGTTGTTTAATAATTATATCATGTAAAATGTAGAGCCAGTGAGAGCATCTCCATTAAAGACTGGAAAATTTTTCCTCCTAGAAAGAAAAACTGCATGATACTGCATTTATTGAAGATAACTGCCCAAGAAAACGATCATTATGCAATAAGGATGATCCATTGTTTTTATCGTATCTCATATACTTTATTAATTTTGTTGAGACATAGCGTCAAAAGTGACCCTATAGATAAAATGAGATGTACAAGGTCGCTTGTAATAAAAATTTAAATAGTTTTTCGATGAACATATGCCGTTCCAATGTCAGTGTCTGTCGTGGTGGTGTAGTGGTAATCATACTTACCTCCTAAACCCAAGATCTCGGGTTCAATCCCGGCCAGGATCGATGGATTTTTTCGGGCGTAAAAATCGTAAGTATGGATGGCTTCCTTCGGAAGGGAAGTAAAGCCGTGGTTCCCTCAAGCCTGAAAGAAGAGGCCTCTGAGTAAAATTTATCGATCGTTTCACGCCCCGAATAGAATGGGACGCTGATGACCTGAGATGTTAAAGAGCGTCCGTAAATCAACAAATCCAAAAAAAATTCACTGTCAGTGTGATCATCCTGAAATCATAATTTCTCGAGACTTCAGTGAGTGAACTATTGAAAGTTCAAAGATTCAATGCAATACTATCACGAGGAGAATCATTTATGATCTAGGATTAAATTGCAATAGAGGAAAACTTTTTATCGCCGTTTTTGGAACACTTCATGTGTGTTCCCGTACATATACTAAAAATGTCTCCCGGCCATTAAAAACGCAAAATAAAGAAGCTTCATATCATTGTGATACGGTTAAGCTGAAATCAAAAGATAAACAAACGAAAAGTTCTGGGCGTCCAACAGCATTCACTATGGAAGAAGAGAAAGTGGTTTTTGCACATTTGATAAAAATATGCGTCTTCCTGTTGTTGAGAAGTGTCTCCGTTTTATTGTCAAGTATTATCTTCAAAGTCACTGACAGGCTGTAACCCAATTTCGAAATAATATGCTTGAATATAATTGGACACAATGTCGATGCACCCTTTGTCTGGAAGTTCGAACCCTTCTAGTAACGTTCTCCTTGAATGAGATTTTTTCCACATTTTTCAGCCCTTATCAATGAAAAATCCAGGGATATACCTAAACTTAGTCCAGCTATGCTTCCTTCCCAATTTTTCACTTTACCTCATATCATCAATGCTCACCGCTTGTGATACAATTAGTAAACACGGCGCTAAACTCTATTAAAATTAATATAAACACCTGACATTATCGCAATACACGCATCTTTATTATTTTTATTTCTTTTTTATTTCTTCAACATTTGCATTATATATGTAATAACTTCAATTCATCATCATCATCACCATCATCATCAAAAAAAAAAAAAAAAAAATAGAATAAAAATAATCAGGTTTCGAGATGAGACTGGAGTTGTTCCACGCCTAGTATAAAAGTCAAATTTATACAAAGTAAAGCGACGATATTGAAATTAGCAGCCATTAAAGGAGGTGGATTATGTACACATATATAGACTGTTTCAGAAATACTTTTACGAACTTTGGTGGCGGGTTGCTCACACCAAAACAAGAAAAAAGTGAATATAAATATGTTCGGAAATCCTTAGTTTTTGAGTTACTAATGAAAGTTTAGCCAGAGTTAAAATGACTATTACTATGACATCTTTAATGGAGTTATTACTAAATAACATAAATGACTAATCTTCAACGATGCTATTGCTGCATTTTGCGAATAATATTTGTAATATTATTGACGCGTCAGCAGACTTTATTGATAACATCATTCTATTACTTAACAAAATGAACTTTATTTTCGGTTGTGAATTTAAGTTGTTGGATTGTAACTTGAAACGCGTTGAAGTAAACTTTCATTAATAACTCAAAACTAAGGATTTCTGGACACGTTTATATGGACATTTTTTCTTGTTTTGGTAACCTTTCATTAATAGCTCATAAAAATAATAATTTCTGACATATGTTTATTTGTTAATATATATATATATGTTTTGTTAAACTATCATTAATTACTCATAAAAATAATAATTTCTGACATGTTAATTTGGATATTTTTTCTTTTTTGGTAAACTTTCATTAATAACTCATAAAAATAATAATTTCTGACATATTTATTTGGATATTTTTTCATGTTTTGGTAAACTTTCATTAATAACTCATAATAATAATAATAATAATAATAATAATAATAATAATAATAATAGTAAAATAATAAAGCTATTATTATTATTATTATTATTTCTAACAGGTTTATTTGCATATTTTTTCTCGTTTTGGTACACTTTCTTCAATAAGTCATAAAAATAATAATTTTTGACATGTTTGCATATTTTTTCTCTTGTTATGGTGAACTTTCACTAATAATTCAAAAACTAAGGATTTCCGGACATATATTTATATGAACTGTTTTCTTGTTTTGGTGTGAGGAACCCGCCACCAAAGTTTGTAAAAGTATTTCTGAAACATTATGTATAAAGCGATTTAGAGCGCTCTTTGAAAAGTTTTCAATTGCATTAACATGTGTTAAACTCCCGTGAGCGTTATCATACGTACAATTTTGTGTACGTTGAAGCATTATCAGGGTGATCCGTTTGGGTATGGATAACATTAAATATTATTATAAAAGTTAATATGATAATAGGAGACATTTCTTGCAGGTAATATTTTGCTTAAAAGATCGGAGTTTCCGTACATGGCAAGAATGAAAATCAACAATGCATAATGACAAATGAAAATCGTAGATAATTGAAATGGCTACTGCAAATCAACAACGACCGCAATGCTTTCTTGGTATGCTGACTTTGAGAGTGCTAAATAAGTTCAAAGAGAATTTCGACGTTAAGTATAGTGAGAGTCCTAAATATGATTTCATAATGTTGTGCATTCGATCATTTGTAGAAACAGGTTTTGTGCAGGAGATCGCAGACGAAACCCAGTATGAGAGATAGTTATTTCTGAAGTCCTGATAAGAAACCCTACGAAAAGTTAAAGACACTATCAACAGAGATGAATGTACCATATATGTCCTGTCAGCGTATTGTTCGAAAGTACCCGAAATTACCCATATCACTTACGTCTACAAGTCTTATGCAATGCGATCAGGATCATAAAGCTTGTTTCAATTTTGCATCCATGATGATATGGGGTGAATTACATCACCGTTATGCGCTGTGCAGAGTGCGCAATGCGGGGTCATGTAGATTTCTGAGAAATCTGCTATCTTTCGATGTTGTATACACCAAGTTTCAAAATATGAAGTTCAATAGTAAATGTTTTACAGTGTTTTGATTTTATCTGAAACCAAACGGATCATCTTATATTTCACATAACTAAGATCTATTACCTTTCCAAGTGTAATTCGTTTATAACGCAAGAGCAGAAATAACAACACGGCTTTGTTTGTTAGAAAACAGAGCGCTTTCCCATACGTACTTTCAGCATAGTTTTTCTCTGAGTTAAAAATAACAGAAGGAAAAGTAACCATATTTGTATATACGTTAGTGGTGCGTCAACATACATTATCGCGTGCCACAGCAGAAACGGCATAGATAGAGCACATTTACAATCCCTTTTTAGTTGTGCACTTTGCTCGAGGTATGGCAGAAGGACAGGTGGTATCAGTGTCGATCTGCAAAACTGTGAGTAACTCAATGGCAGCTCGTCACCTTTCTTAAGCCGTTAGCAAAGAAACGAGGAGAAAGGTACTTTAGTTCCACACAAATACAGTCTTCAAATGTGTGATCAACGAGAAAGTGATAAGATGCCGAGAAAGCTAGCGATGAAAGTTATACGCTACATTAACTATTTAGGAAATATGGACAGTCTTTTGTTTTATTTATTGTCGTTTTGACTGCATTGATCTTCTCGCAACTTTGGAGATTGTGAACTGAATACTTAGTGAAAGTCTGTAGAGATGAAATGAAATGAATTATTGATGGCGCAAATGAGGTCTTTGGTGCCTTAAAGATGCCTGGTATTTTGCCTTCTCAGAGTACGGAAAAACTCGAAAATAACCTTACCCAGACAGCTTGATCTGACCGGGATTCGAGCCCAAAAATGTAAACACCACTAGACCACGGAGGCGGTCTGATAGTTCTTCTTCTTCTTCTTCTTCTTCTTCTTCTTCTTCTTCTTCTTCTTCTTTAATTGTGCTTAAAGTCCGTTTTTAAGGAAGGAAACGTTCCAGGTCTAAGCTTAGGGTACCTCCCCGGCATTTGCCATTTATGAGGACTGAGGAAAAGCTGGAAAAAACCTCAGTCAGGGGGATTCAAACCCCACACCTCCTGCTCACGAGTTCGTGCCTTAACCTCCTCGGCCAACCGTGGCGGTTATAGTTCTTTGTGAAGCACATGTATCACGACAGACGTTTTTGTGAATAACGTGAGAATTGTTGCAGTAACTTTTAAGAGTACCTACTCAATATTATAGGGGAAGCAGTGCTTCATAATAGCGACAAAACAACTACTTTCCTAAAAGGAATGAAAGAGGAAAGATTAATTTCTATTCCTATTCATGCTCCTCATGAATTAGAAGATAAATAAATTAAAATACCTCAAAAAAATAAAAGACAATAACATTAAAGATAATCTTGCTTCATAAGAAATCGTTTGAGCAACGTTAATAGCAGCCGAAATTTTTGCTTTTTCTCTCTAAGAAAATCAGCATATTCAATATCAATTCATATATCAATTAACAAATAATTCATCAAGTTCGTTAACCATCAAAACTGGACCATTAGTACCGGAGGTTATCCAAAGAACAAATTTAAAATAGCTCTAGTGGCCTCAATTTTTGTTTTTTCGTAACGAAACTCGGTATATGCCAATGAAATAGAATAGAAAAAAGAAATTTTTTTTGAAAATCATTGAAATCCGAAAATTGGAAGTGGGAATTTTCTTGAAATCCAAACTTTAAAAATCGTTCTATCGCCACCAATAGCTGTTTTTCGCAACGAAACGCAGTATATACCATTTAAATAAAATAATACAAATACTTACTGAAAATCAGGAAAATTGGACCATTATGAATGGCATATATCTGAAAACCGAAATTTAAAACGCGCTCTAGAGGCACCAATTTATAATTATTTCCTGGTAGTAGACACGCCCTCCCAATTTCTCTAAACTCAATATGTAACTTCTTTGATGTAGTGCTCTGTAATAACGTTCAGAAATTCGACTTGCTGAGGAATTCGCTTAGTTCTCGCAGCTCCTGCATGATGGACTTTTTCTTAATCAAAAGTGGCTAACTAAGGATATTCTGAATGCGTAATGACAGTGAAACCTCATTATCTAAAAATTTATACTTTTAGTTATATTTTAGGTGGTTTCCATGAAGTACAGTACCGACATGAGTAGTCTATGTCATTAAGGCATGAACACGTAAGCAGAAAGTTCGGTGTTCGGTTACCTCCAAGACCGTCATACATTTCTCTCTCTCTAGGTTTCCCCAATCTTCATAAATACCGGGTAGGTAGCATGGAATACTTTCTTCCTTAAAAAGAATCCTTTCCCAATTTATCATTTCCTCGTGTCTCATCAATGTCCATCGGTCCTGTGGTGTGGTACTTGCCTCCTAAACTCAAGATCGCGGGTTCGAACCCAGCCAGGATCGATGGATTTTTTCGGGCGTAAAAATCCTAAGTATGGCTTCCTTCGGGAGGGAAGTAAAGCCGTGGGTCCCGTGTCGTACATTTGCGGCACAAAAAGAACCTCAAACCTGAAATAGAGGCCTCTGAGCAAAATTTGTCGGCCGTTTCACGCCCTGAGTTGAATGGGACGCTGATGACCTGAGCTGTTAAAGAGCGTCCATAAATAAATCAATTAAAAAAATCATCAATGTCCACCGCCTGTAATGCCTGTTATATAGTAAAAACGGGTATTAAAAACGATTTAAAAAATGTAAAAAATAGCTCACCTCTCCAACATTTAATAATAGCAGAGTTCAGAAAAATTCTTGTTACTACTTCATTAGTACCTTTGCTGTTCTCTTCCGAGAAAAGGGGCCAGCTGTTTGGCCAGGAGACGAATAAGTTCATATATGCTACTCTCGAACTATTTAAAAGCAAATTTCTCTAATTACATTTCCATTCTCTTTGTGTCTATGAACAAGAAAAGCTTCAAGATGGTTAGAAACAAAATATCCATCTAATAGCGAGAGGATACTTTATAATGATGGAACACTTTTACCGACATTTTCATGTGCAAATTCTGCAATCTAATTTACAATTGGAATGGAAAAAAATTAGACAAGTATATTAAAGTTCAGAGGCCATTTCTATGAATATGTTTTTTCAATAATTCTCTCAACTTCTTGATCCTTTTATTGCGTTAGGTATTGCCTTTTCAATTGAAATATTTGTCTGAAAGCATAGAACATGTTAAGATAAATAAATTCATACAAAGATATGAATTTGCTAAAAATATTCAGAGCAATAAAGAGGTGGACTCCGTACAAATTGTTGGCTGCAGTCATAAAATTCCCGGTGTGCGCAAAACCAAGTTCTCCAACCCAATTCGGCTCCTACAAATAGTGTTATTCATATCTTCAATTAAATTATATTTAAGCATTTAAGATGGTAACGATTGTAAGTGCCAAAAAGTAAACATTTCCGGAGGAAGGAAAAAAAAAAAAACACTTTCCATCAGAATGTTTTATTTATGAAAATATAGCATTAAATTAGTATGTTTTTGTTTAGTAATATTAACAACAAATACATAATCTGTATAATTATGCACAAATTCTGTTACAAAAGCATTATATTTAGCTTGCACGTAATTCAACCTGTCCAATAAATTTTTTTCCTTCCCATCACTGTTGGAAATAGCTTTCTTGTCATTATCAAAGTTTTTAATTTTATGCACTTCAGCATATCTACCCTTTTGGAAAAGTCCTTTGTCTCCCACTCTTCCCTTTTACTAAAACTTCATTTTACTTTAATTTGTGGCGAACCTGCCTGAAAACCCCTGATCCAATATTTATTGCTTATTTTCAATGTTAAAAATGTACCAGAGGCATGGACAAAATTCATGATGTCAGATTTGTTGCAATGTTACAACTTGAAATGGATTTTTCAATCGTGCAATTTTTACAATATTTTAAATGCCTTCAAGTATTTTCAGATGCGTTTTGTTTTCTCGCTGACTCCCACGTGGCACACGAGAATGTCCAGAGATTAGGAAATTTAAATCTATGGAATTTTGAGCACAAGAATAATTAATTCTGTCCGGCCTTGTAGCTGGCATGTGTTTATTACGCCTACGCTTGTCTAATATGATAAAAGCAAAACTTTCTGGCAATATACAAAAGAAACGCCTTTTTTTAAATCGCCGATGGCGTCGGTTAAGTGGCCCGGGGAAGATATGGCATACGGGGGGATTGTTATTGTTAGGATTAATAAGTGGGTATTCCCGCCAAGCGATAAACTCGTTGGTATCATGTGAAAGAGTATCGAGGGGGAATAGTGTGCGCATGCGCATGGACGAATATATAATCGAACTTGCCCACACAAACACGGCCGTCCTGCGGCTTCAGTACCGAACAGCAGCGAAAAAAGTCGAATACCAGGGAATGCTGGAGCGATACGGAGCGATGTACAAATCTTAAGCGGCAGTGTATGAACTTTATCAATCTTGGTAGTGTAAAGTATACTGTAAATGCAGGCAGAGAAAACACAACGGTTTCAGAACGCAAAAACAAGCAATCGTGCACTTAAAATTAACTATGTAGCTTAAATGTTGATCGCATTCCGTTTTAGTTGATGTGCAGTTAATTACAATTGGAAACGATATAACACGTAAATAAAATACTAATGATACAGGAAAAGCGTACACCTTTAAGCCTGAAAGTAGTGTTTTTATTAAATACATATGTATATCTTCATTTAGCTTTACTTGTTTTCTTACTATATTCTCTGCTCTGGCGCTTTGTAATAGCCTTCCCAAATTTAACTTGCTGAGGAATTCGCTTAGTTTACGCAGTTTCTGCGCGAAGGACTTTTGTTCTGTAATGATAATATTCTTTTGTGTAATGAATACCATAAATATATATATTACAAAATAACAGTACTGGATTGTATTAGGTGAGACGGAGGTTGATTTTAGACACGGAAGTTCAACAAGGACCTTGTATCCTACTGAACCTCTGGGAGAAAGGCGTGAAGTGAAAGATACGGAGGGCGGACAGGAGTACCAAATACGGTGCATGTGGCATCCCTAACGTTTCCAGATTCCTATTTTCGATCTGTCATGATCCCAATGGAGCAGAGCAGCCACTTGGAAGAGCTGCTGTCACACCAGATGCCAAAGCAGTTTTTCCAAGCTACAAAATCCACTATTAAATCCGTCAGCCCACATCGCTTGACCTTGTAAACCTGAAACAACAAGAAAATTAAAGGATAGTTGATAAGGGGCAGGAAAGTTCGTGGAAAGGAAAGAGCCATCCTAGCATTCAGCTAAGCGACCAGGAGAAACCGTAAAAAAATCCAAGGTCTGAACGGCCGGCTCCAAGGGATTTGAACCTGTGGCCTCCCGAAGCGAGTCCCAAACTTTAACGCCTGATCTTTCTAGACCTCAGGCTTAAAGCTTGGGACTTGCATTCGGGAGGTTGTTCTTACTTTGGATTTTTTTCGTGATTGTTTTCCCTAGTCTCTTAGCTGAATGCTGCGATGGATATTTACTTTCGATGACTTTTCTGCGCCCCATTTCACATCATTTCATTCAGTTGGTCCTGTTATAGAGGGAAAAGGGGGGGGGGGTTGCGCCGGCGTCGGGTGTTGTATTTGAAAACAATGTTAGAGATTCTATCCAACTCCGTGCCTTATACCGCGGGTTCGGGCCATCCGTTATATCCCTCACCTCATCCCTTTCTCCCGGAGTTTAGACATTAACGGCCAGCCTTTGAGCAAGAATTAAGTACTTTTACTTTTACTTTTTAATATCAATAACACAGAAAATTTTATGAATGGCCGACTGTTAAACGAAGCAATATAAGTTTAAAACCAGTGTTTAAGTGAAAAAATTCTCAGTTCATCATGCTTTATTGACCTTTAAAATGCATTTTGACAGATACAATTTTAACACCTTGGAAAATTATATTCTCTTAAATGTCTGACTATTGGTAGAATTTCATTAAGTTCAATTGCTTGAAGTTTAGGAGCTTCCTAGTATATGAAATGACTCACTATGTGGCAAATTATGTCTAGAAGCCTGGCATTTCATTGCTTTTTTTAATGAGCTACTCATCAGATACACCATTCTGATTTCTCCAAACATAACACATGCAAAGAAAAATATTTTATTGCTTTCAATACTTCTAGTCAGCCAAGGAAACCTATCACATCATCAGGACTGAAAGTCCTCGTTTGATTTTAACTTACTTATTTAATAGACAATAATTTTAACTGGCATTGTTATCCATATGTTAAATTACAAAGAGGAAAAATCTTTAGAAAATTGTTTATTTTATTTAAATCTGTCAAATCATTATTTAGCACTACATATATACAAAAAGAAGATAAAAGGCATACATTTAACTGCACAGAAAAAATCAAATTTAGCACTTTGCAAGAGCGCATTAATAACAATTCAAAAGACTGATGCTGGCACTCTCAAATCCAAAGCTTCACGAAGCATAGAGGAAACCATGCACCCTGCTGTATGTTGCAGTGAAGAGATCACAAGGCTGTTTGCCAAAGCTTCTTGGCATGAGCAGACTCTTGCTGTTAGAATGGTGACCTATTCTCTTTACTTCTCTCCCTCTCTCTTGTGTAAATACAATATTCTGTTTTAATTAATTTTATTTATTTTAAAGTCAGGGAACTTTAGGCATAGAGCATATATTGATGCTATGCCCCTGGCAATGTAAATGTTGTTAATCATAACTTTAAGTAGATGGGACAATAACATATTGATTTGGGGACATTACCAAAACTAAATTCTGAAATATATTATCATTTCTGGCTGATGAAAAGAAATTTCATACTTTTTCAGACCTTTATGTCATTTTACAGTTTTAGTATCTAATAATAATTCATTGTGACAAAACAAAAATAATAAAATGGGATATATCAAATTTGGTAGGGGAATATAACTACATGAAAGACTGCAGCTGGTGATGGTGGTGAACTGCTTTAATCCTTTGGATCACATTACACATTACAGGACTGTCCAAATAGCTACAGTGTCTTAACACAATATTAAAATATAAACTTATAATTAAGTATGATAAATTATTTAATATAAGTTATAGTTGCTATTTACAGATGTTAATAAAATGAGTTTCAAAATAACAAAATTAATTATGCCTAATATTTTCATAAAACTCTTAAACTATGAAAGCATTGCATTGTTCTAGTGGAAAGCTTTGACAGAGAACTTGAATTTATGCACTACAGATCTACAGTTATCTACAGTTTCTTATCATATTGACTTATAATTGCATATAAACAAATATTCAATATAATTTACAATTGCTATTTACAGCTTTTAACAAGTCAGTCGCAGTAACTTAATAGTTGATCAATTCCATTCAAAAATACTAACAAAATTATTTATACCTAACATTTTCATAAAACTCACTGAAACTATAAAAAAAGTACTATAGTAGGTACTTTTGGACAAAGAGCCTAAATTTATGCAGTAGATATACATTTTTTTTTTTTTTCAAGCAATCTATTATGCCTTTGATTAAAGTTGTAGGCCAGCACAGGTAACATTTTTTCCAAATTGACTGGTAATTGTTGTTTCAAGTTTCTTTGGCTGGTGTCAATGTAATTCATTTCAGATACTTTTTTTGTAGGACATGGCAACTCAGAAACTGAGATGAATTAAACTGACTTTTAATTGTGACTAATTATGTGGAGTTCTTCAAAACAGTTATTTTAAATAAAGTTAAAGACAGTACACATGTTTACATTTTAGATCATCCACATAAACTGTGCAATATACATACATTGCATTTTATTTTGCAAAAGCACTATGGAAACTTTCATATATCAATCCGGTAATCTCTAACAGTCATATCTTTTATTTATCTAATAATTTGGACTTCAAGACATTTTTTATTGTTCAGAATCATCTCAGGTGAAAGCTGGCACCAACAAACTTTTTATAAAGAGCACCTTGTTGGCAGGCTCTTTCTTAAACATGCAACTTTGTAATCTTCCTTACCATGTTGGGACTCAACAGTATGTATTTTTTCAAAACAATTGCATTGTTATTTTATGATAAAAATAACTATACATGACAATAAATTAATTAAATTAATCAGCCTGGATTTATTTAAAAGAAGGAAATTGCGTGAATTGTTCAACTTAACCCAGCTCTGAATTTGAACCAATAATATGATGGTGTAAAGATGGGGGAGCATTCACCTGGTGACTCAGAAGCCACCTAAAATAAATATTTCCTTATAGAGACTTAATACTAGTCATAACAATGCTCTGAAATTACATTTATATTTTTATTTGAAGGGAGGCATCTTTCCTGAGATTTATCTATTATTCACAAGCCTTTCTAGACATCCCCATGTTTGTTTTTATGACATAAATTTCTAATTGCACATCTAAATATTTGACTATTCTTTCCCATACAACAAGAACAGAACTTTTAGATATTAACTCTGATATATGAGTGGACATGACACATTAATTCTTTATTAACCAAAAGCAATGGTTTTTCTTTTCATCCAAGTACACCTACCAGCACTAGACAAACAAAAACATGATATTAGCAATTCATTGTCTCTTTAAATATACATATCTATAAATTATTAAATAAATTTCTGAACTATGTGCATTCACCTATTCATGAAGACTACTAAATAATAAACTAAATCAGTCTAGCTATTTAATTTATTTATTCCAATGGCAAGCTTTAGAGGTCATTCTTTCTTGCTTTGCAGTAAATAGATGGTAAATTACATTGTGTCTTTTTATGTGGATCTATTGCACTGTACTGAAGTAGATGGCCCTTGTGCATGATGGTTCTTGTAGATGACCCTTGTGCATGATGGTTCTTGTAGATGGCCCAGGCAGGTGAACTTTTTATATTAATTTAGTATAGTTGGTTAGCCAAATAGTCACATTTGCACAGGGAATACACTTCTATACTTAACAACAAAAACCAAAACACTGTCAAAAGAAAAAGAAAATAGACTTCCAAAGTGCTGTTGTGTTTTGTGTTTAACACAAAGAAAATGTTAAACACAATGTAAGAATGTTTTGTTTTTTTTATAAAACTATTATTAAATACATTGAGCTGCTTTGCTTTTGCTGTATTCATTTTTGCAAATTCTGTTTTTCTAAGTTACCATTATTTTATTTTATTTTACAGATGGACAATAAGGGGTTTGAGAAAGAAAAGAAAGATGACACTGTGGAACTGAATGAGCTATCATCTTCAGTATCAAGTAATGGAAATGCCATAAGAGGATGCTCTGATGCATGCATTGCTATGCATCAACAACATCAATTGCACTATCCAGTAACACAGCAGCAACTGCAGCACCAGAAGAATGAAGAGTTACCAGAAAGTCCATGGCATCCTCTCAAAACTACCTTTTTGCTCATTATGATTGCAGTGTTCATTGTTTGGATCATTGTATACCCTACACTCAGTTACTTGAATTTCATTTGATTTTATGGGATGTAACTATTTTTCGGATGAGACATGAAGACATCAGTGAGCGTGTGTATTGTGTGTTGGTTAACTCAGGTAAAAGCAATACAGATGTGGTTAAGGTTCCATTATTTTTGCAATTTTAAATCCACATAATGGTTAAGCATTTAGTGCAACTAAGACTGATAATTTGTAGGTTTTTACTTTTATTTCATTATTTTACTAAAGGCTACAGAGTTGTGATATTTTACAAACAAATGTGAATTCTATAACATTAGTTTTCAGATTTATGGCATGCAACGTTTTTATTACCAATGCATCAGTTAAAAGACTGAAATGTTATACCATACATTCCCAGAAGAGTTTTAATTGACTCTAATTGTTGTATGCATAAATTCATTTAGCAAAGTGCAGAATCAGAAATGAAAGGACTGTGGTGGAGTGCAAGAATAGCATGACTTTATAATGTGTTAACTTATCTGATACATATATAAACTAGAATTGTATCAACTTTACCAAGTGTAATCATTGTAGATATTACAAGATTAAAAAAATGCTCATGTATATTATTAATAGTTTCCTTGCAAAATCTTGAATAGGTTGGAGAGCTAATATATATAAATATTCTGGCTTACATGGTATATATTACTTGACAAATAAAAATATTTCAAGTTGCATGCACATCTCATCAATGATAAGACTGTTTAATTATTTAATATTTTCCCTCATTTCAAATAGCATAAACTCTATTTGTAGATGCAAGCAAGATAATAAATCTTCAGATTGACTTTCTACATTTCTATAATTTAAGCATAAAAATCACAGATTTTGTAAAGGTTCTAGTCTAATGCACAGTATAACTATATAAGGAGTCCTGAGCTCAAAGAATTAAAAAAGGCAGCAGTAGCAAACAAATTTATTTAATTACCAAAATAGTAATTTAAATGATTAGTTCCATACATTGTTCCTCAGTATGGATTTTGAGGGTACAAAATTAAGGAATACATTGTTATCAGTTATTCCCTCCTTAGTTGCCATCAAAGTCACTGTTTTGTTTCTCTTTAGACTATTTCTATACACATATAAAATATATAATTATAGTGAGTGAATATTTTATTTATATTGAGAAGTGATTGACATTAAATTTACTCCATATGAAATGGGAAGTTGTTTGACATGTGTAAAGGAATTTGCCAACTAAAGAAAGCAGGAAAACATAACAATAATACTAGTATAATATTACATAAAAGTGTGGTTCCTCTAACATATTAACAAGGAGGAAACATTCCAAAATATACAACAATGTACTTATTAGTTATTTTGTTATTCATATAATTAATAATTTGACCTAGTCATAAATGGCTTACATTCATCATAAGACAGGAAGGAAAGGAACTTCAAATTCACATTGTGTGGGGATTGTTGACAATAATAAGGGACTAGGAGGAAGTAGGTTGAGCAATGCTGTGGATGAAACATTTTACCCTAACAGTGATGCCACCTTTTTTTCCTGAAAATTAATAAAGAGCAGTTTAAAAGTTGCTAATTCTTTATATAATTGATTTAACAAGTTCATCTGGGCAATAAATACCAGCATAAATGATTTTAAACAATGAACCCAAAATACCTGAAAATATCCTGAATTTCCAAATATCCACTAAAATACTCACATACCTTCAAAATGGGTAATACCAGCTAATTGGTATCTGATCATTGCAAATTGTATATTCATGTTTTAGAAGCATTTATGGTATTATGTTGCCATATTTTAAAAAATTATAATCAGACAGTATTTGTGCTTTTTAATGTGTAACAAGGGACAAAAATGAAATATTACTCACTTTAGCCATTTAGAAAATTTCATCAGTAATCAGAATGCTGAGATGCTAATAATGTCAGAGCTTCTTCTTCTTCTTCTTCTTCTTCTTCTTCTTCTTCTTCTTCTTCTTCTTCTTCTTCTTCTTCTGCTCCTCCTCCTCCTGCTCCTGCTCCTGCTCCTCCTCCTCCTCTAGGAATTCACATATTGAGTAATAAGGAGTACTTAGGTTCATTCACTTCAAAGCAGTATGTATTTAGCCTCATTGCCAAGAACTACTATTTAAGCCATTACCTTGAAATAATTACATTATACAATCAAAAATACTGCATTCCATATTATTATATCATCATTTTCTTTGTTACCACCCTTTGGTGATGGTTAATAAACTTTAGTAAACTAATTGGGAAATAAGGATAGAGATCAAGTTCATTCTGTAGAGTTAACTTAATGACAAAACACACTTTGCTTCTGTTGGTGAGCATTATGAAAGAAGAATGAGGATTTTTTTATGTAATATATATATATTACTCAAAATGGTGACTGGATACCAGGATGCTCCTGTGGCGGTGTGTGATGGTTCTATTAGGAACTTGCTGCATTCATCCATTGGAGGAAAATAAAAATTCATTATGTTTTTCTTATTTTTTAAGATGAAAATGTTTTCCCAAGTGGCTGCCATCGTTGAATTGTGAAGATGTTTCAGCAGCTTAGCCTCTGCTTTAATTTCATGATTTCTGGTCCAAAAGTGAGCTGCTACTGCTGACTTATAAACCTGCTTAAAACAAATATTCCTCAAGTGTTCTTTTCTCCGAATTTCCAAAGTTCTCTTCATTTTTCCAATGTATACCTAACACAGTCTGCACATTTGATTTCATAAATTCCTGATTTCTTTTCTGTTGGCATATGGTGTGACCAACAGAGGATGATGACAATGACAACGACAGAAACTTTTAACAAGTCTATTGTTAGTAAATAAATATTATTATTTATTATTATAATCATTTTTTCAAATGTTTGCATTATTATCTATTAAAACAGCTTGCATTTTTATTATTCAGTCCTATTAGAGGTAATGAACTATGTACATGTATATTTAGTCACATTGTTTTGCTGATATAACTTCAGGCTACTTAATTTCAGTTTGAACTTTTATTGAAAGTACTTAGCATTATAGCTTATTACACAACTAATACATAGTTCAGTGCTATATATACTCATATGTCTAAAATATATTGACACAAGATGTAATGTATTACTAGATTAAGATTAAGATTTATCTATGCACATTCCATCAGGCTCTTTTAATTGTTATCTACTTTAGCACATGGAGCAACTCAAGATGTATAAAATTGTATCACATTAATGATATCTGTGTGGACATTTAAACATGTTTTAAAGTATATAAATACACATACTCAGTAATCAACATACATATAACTAAATTATATAAGCAGCATTACAGATAACAAAAGAGCAGTGTGTTTCATGCATTGTCTTACCATATTAGATATTTAGTCTTATGATTGAACACTATTTGAGAATTATATATTATTTATTTGTGAATTCATCAATGAATAATGGGCTTGTTGCATAGATATTCTGTAGGAACAGATTTGAATTTTTCTCTGATATTGGATGATAATGAATGGAAAGTAATTGGGAGAGCTTTAGATATTCTGCTGCGCTCATAATAAAAACTCTTTTTTAACATAATGAGTTTGAAATGGGTCCATGCAAATTACACTTTTGCCTAGTGTTATTTTATGTAATTTTGGATATTTTTAATAAACTGCTCTTGATTTTTAATGTAAAAGTTCACAAGAAGATGCTGTACTCATCAGGAAGTGATAAAATGTTTAATTTCTTTTAATTATAGTTCTACATGATTTTCTATAATTTACATCACATATTATTTGTATTAATATCTTTTATAATATAAAAACATTATTGCTATCAACTGAATTTTCCCAGAATATTAAATATGTATCACAATTAAAGAAAAATATGCATAACCTGTTATGAAAGTGGTTACAGAAGGAATATGATAAAATGAGCATAGAGCACAACCTGCTGATTTTAGTTTGGTGTATGTGCTTTACAAGTACCTATCAACTTGAAGACTAGAAATTTTATATTGTGTGCTCGTTAGTATATGCTTATTACTAATTAACTTACAACTTAGAAGTGGGGAGTTGTATGCTATTAATTTAATAATGGTTGTTTTATCTGTATATAATGATAATTTATTAGCTTTGAACCAGTTTTACATTACAATAAGGATATAATAAATTTTTTCCACAAGATTATTAAAATTACTGTTAGAAACTATTTATACTGATATAATCAGCAAACATACAGTAGTACCATACAGTAAGTAGTTTAGGTGACAGTGAAAGTTCTTACATAAACTAAAAACAGTAGTGGGCTAAGAATTGATCCCTGTTGAACTCCATGTTTAATAATTCTCCATTTTGGAATATTACACTGATTACTGTCGGAACAATTTAATTTTATCATTGGAGGTTCAATTGCCTTTTCACACAGCAGTGTCATGCGTTATTCTAGCAAATTTATAACTATTTTGAGGGAAATGGCATTTCAGTGGAGAACCTAACAGTGAAAAATCTTCAAGATATAGTAAAAATATTAGGCAAAATTAAGTGAAATAAATTTAACTGTCTCATCACTGATGGAGCAATAATTTAAAATTCAAAACAATGGGTACATTTCATTAGGAAGCTCCTAACATGATGCCATATGGGTTATAAAAACAAGATCAACATATGTAGAGCTGCTAGTAAATCTTGCAACATAAGTGACCTTCATGGTTCTTAAACTTGATTCACTCCAAGCTCCAAAGCCATGTCACAGAGCAACACTTGTGTAATAATGCACGGATTGAGATATAAGATATAATACAAGAGGCATGTCTACAATTACCTTTATGCCAATTTATTGTATTTCCTATAATTATATAAAAAAGCATATTTGCTGCAATAGCATGCTCTCTATTGCAGAGGTCTTACAAGCTTAAGTTGAATTCTGAATATTTCAAATTTGCAGTTCATGTTACTAAATTATTGTTCTGAAGCTACTTATGCTGTCCATATTTTTAATTGCTCAATACATATTTAACCATTCCTTACCCACTCGAGAGTGCCTTGTAAAACTCATGAATGATAAAAGACATAATGTGCACATTATTATAAAATATACCTATTACAGTTAACATACTATACTCTTACACTCATTAAGTATAAAAATCCAAGTTTGAAATGACATTCAAAACAGGAGATCCATTTATAAAAGAAAAATCTGAAACATAATTTTTGAGTACCAATTAATAACTGTAGAAACGTTTCATTTAAATGACACATAATCATTTCTAAACATTCACTAGTTTCAATGTTATATTATAAATAATTGCTACAAAGGAAACTTTTAATTTGGACCAACAATATTGGAAGTAATTCATTCTTTTACTTGCTACAAAGGAAACTTTTAATTTGGACCAACAATATTGGAAGTAATTCATACTTTTACAGTTCCCTATAGTAACTCCATATAACATTTGCACTCCTTCACTAGGTAGCGTTCTCTTTTGTAGCCCCTTTTCCTCTAGCTGTGCAGTAGAAAACAAATTTTTAGCATTGAAAGCTCTGCTTGACGATGGCGCAAGGCAGGGGCTGCCCGTCAGCAAGGACCAAATGTGCCCGGTCTCCCCAAAGAAAACGCGATTATTATTTACCATCTTCTCTTCTTCTGGTCAACTTAAAAATAATCATGAAAACAGGGATGTATAAGCGATTAGCTCTTAATTGCATCTTGTGCAATAAGCGCATTTCCTCTCTATTGTAGTAGTTGTAGTATGCAAGTCCTCCGTTAGCGAGGGAAGTTCATGGGCCAGTCCGGAAATTCTTACGCTTTAAACTTATATCTTCATGGGCCAGCAAAGATTTACAAGAACTTATGTCTGTGTTCCTCCAAGATGGATTAGCCTTTCTCCTGCTTATTTCTGCGTTCTCTTGGGCCAGCAGGAAGACGGCACATGGCCAGCGCTTGTATTTTCTCTTTTCTTAGGAACCAGATATTGCGGGTTTACCGACACCACGCATAACTGGCTAGGAGTAGTTTTTGCATTTTGTTTGAAATTGGGTGGCTTCCTCGTTGTTTATAAGTAGAAAATTGACTTTCACGTGTTAACTGTTAAGATACAAAAAAGTGTATCTGTTTTATGGCAATGTTTAACTGTTAAGTGATAAGTGAAACAATTTGGACCTCATCAACCGAAAGCTATAGGAGTTTACTTAGCAAGACAGCACTAAATTATTTTTTTTTTAATTTAAAAAAAAAAAGTTTTTGGCTTACAGCGTATGAAGTGAGAAACATATATTGTAAATAGGAACGAGATTAGAAAAGAAATATAAAGGGCAAATTCATTTCTGTACAAGCCGAAGAAACGACAGACACTATATGTACATGCATGTCACAATTTGTCCAGTTTTAACTACTGAGGTATCACAGGCGGCGGACACTAATGATGCATGAATTGAAATAATAAACCGGAAAGCTTTTTTTTAAGGAAGGAAGCATTCCTGACCGAAGTTCAGGGTATTTCCCCGGCATTTGTCATTTATGAAGACTGAGGAAAACCTGGAACGGTTCTAATGGGAATCGAACCGCAAACCTCTCGCTCACGAGTTCGCGCCTTAATTACCTCAGTCACCCGTGGCGGTACAGTTGTGATATCACGATACACCAGTGAGGGAAAACCGATTGAAAGATTCATAAAACTCATTCTGAATTGACCGCAGAAGGCTTAAGGCGCACTTTAACAGCTGAATTAGAAGAGTTCCATATAAACCAGAAGTTTATTGCACAAAACGTACGAAGGCTCTGCAGTTATGAGAGAATGTTGGGGAGGAGTATTAGTCTTAAAAAAGACCTTTCCCCACGCTATTTGCGCGTCGTGTAGTTGTGCCCCCCCCCCTTCAACAGGGGCCACGATTCGCTATTGGCACAAGGTTAAAAAATGCAACAAGATGACAGACATGAAGAGCGAAAGTATGTTGAAATAGCTTCTTCCGCTCCCTCTGGCAGCAGAAAAACAAAATGCTGAAGGCCTCCTTAGTCAAAACAATTCTCTTAAGCGATGAGCAAGATGAAGCCGAAAATTGAAAGGAAGAGAAAGAGGATAGTGTTTTCATCATGTAGATTTGTGAATTCATTTGTATAGAGAAGGTGAATGACGAATTAGTCAATTTCGAAGCATTTCTCGCAATAGTTTTGCGACCCGGATTTTAGGGAATACTCGTATTGAATGCTGAAACTCTGATATATTTAGCACCTGGTCAACATGTAGTATGTAGTCACTTATTTTGCATTATTTTTATCTCTGAATTGATATTTTGCAATAAAGAAGGGATATTATAAACATTGTAAGGGAAAATTGCCAAGCAATTAAATTGTTATTTTTAAGGGACCCCTACAATTAACCCTTCCATTCCTAACATCACAAGGCGCTAAACAACCTCATAAATTTGAACTATAAGGAGGCGTTTACTCTGCTGGAACGTTCTGTATTCACTCACTCATTTTCAGTTTCAATTCAAAGGCAGTTCAGATTCATTCTTTCGGCAGTTCTTTTGGCAAATAAAATCTTAATGTTGAAGACGCGCTCCCAGGCTGGATTCCTACTACCGTCCTTGGGGTGCAGTAAATTTATTAAGGTCGAAAGTAGGTGAACGCTATAACACCTAGTTTTACCGTTCGCAGAAACACCAGAAGTTGTAAAAGATATTGTGATTAATAAATTACTGTATATATTATGTCATATCGCGTGATTATTGACATTATTGATTTCCTCTCCTAGTCCTGTTGAGCAGCGACTCAACAAAATAGCGGAAAAATATCCTGGGATTTTCTTTTTAAGTGTTTAACGCCCGTTTTTACTACAGAGGCACCACGGGCGGTGAACACTGGTGATACATGAAATGAAATGATATGTTGGGAAAGGATTTTTTAAGGAAGGAAACGTTTCAGCCTAAGTTTAGGGTACCTCCTCGACATTTGCCAGTTATGAGGACTGAGGAAAACATGGAAAAACCCTGTCAGAGAGGACGATCCTGACGGGATTCGAACCCCAGACCTCCCGCTCAATAGTTCGTGCCTTAACGACCTCGGCCACCCGTGGCGGTCGAAATGTTGTCGTGTGGTGTGGACAACAATCGAGGCGATTATCACAATCAACAAGACCCCTTCATAATTTGATGAGGCTGGCAACCAACCAAAACAGCTACAAACTCCAGAACGATCCGGTTTATTTCATTGTAGAAAGTGAAAGAATAATGGTAGACCCAATTGCAGAGCGAATAAAACCCAAGGAACAATCGTGGTTGCTAAATTATGTATATCCCAGTTATATTAATTAACAAAATACATAATTGAATACGTAACAATTAACTTAGTTTAATACATATTTACCTAATTTAATGCATATAAACCTAATTAATAATATTTTAATCTAATTAAATACATGTCAACTTGTTAAAGCCTCTCCACTTTAAAGGAATTAGTTTAAATATTAAATTATATTGACTTATATTTATTAAGGTTGGTATGTATTTAATTAGGTCGACGTGTATATAATTAAGTGCGCCCATAAACAGATAACGTTTATGAGAAAAGTACTATATAAAATAAAGAAAATATCTTGTAATGTAATTCTCGCAAGCAATGTGAATTCATGAAGTATTGTTTTGCCCTTGGAGGGAAGAAGGAAAAAAAAAAAAAAAAAAGATAGCTGTGGATCATGGTTGTAAATTTCGACAGCGGATACAATGTTCATGGACGGTAACCTCGTTGTAAATGTGAACTTGCTTGTTTCCCCCTCTTCTCCTTCCTATGCAGAAGGTTGTTTGCTGTTTCATGCTCAAGAAAATCAGTGACATACATATACTTGGATCATAATTTGTGCTTTCAGAACAATAATTGCATACTATCCCCTTCCCTTTATCGCGGCCACATTGATCTCAATGGCAGTTTACGAACTGTATGTTAATACTAATATGATTTGTGTACTTTGTATTTCTCTTATTTTATATTAGTGTAGATTTATTTGGCACATATATCAATTTACTCATGCATTGTATTGTATTATACTAGAGATGGCAGTAAAACTCGTTGTTTTAAAATGCAGCTTAAATACACTAAAATTTTATAATATTAAGAGCCAGTTGTACAAAGAGTTAACTTGAGTTTAGTGCATAAAATTAGCAATTATTTAACTTGGAAATGTTGGTTGCATAAACACTAGTCTAAAATTATTTCGTCTTAACCTCAAATTAAATCTAGCTCACGAACTTTCTAAAGTTAAAGCTCTAACTAGAGCTTAGTATTTGTTGAATAAAAGATTTCTCAGAGTACAGAAACATAATAACTTTATTTATAAATAACATGGTTAGTTTCGTTTGTTTTAATTTCGTATAGATAAAGTTTATTTAATCTTTCAATTTTAATTTCCGCGTAATAAAAACAAAGTTGCGTTCAATTGTAGGCTATGTTAGGTTAACCTTACAAGCGGTATATTGTACAGATTTCTGATTTCCGACATCTCATCCGAATATGAATTTCACGGTGCTCCTGTGAATTTCATGAAAAAAAAAAAAAATCAATTCCTAGAACTAAATGACAAAACATTCAAAATGCGATTTCGCTAATCAAAAGGTGCCGAAGAAATGGATCAGATGTTACGTTCCCGATTACAATCACAAACTAAGAGAAATCATGCTTTGAATAGGGTGTTCATGGAACTATTAACTTTAAGGTTTGTATCGGTTTTAATATAGGCGATGCTAAATTTGTGTGTCGCCGTAGACGTCGTTCCTAACACCATAATATGCTCGGATAGTTCAGGATTTTATATAATAACTGGATTTTTCAGATTGGTACTTCTAGGGTGAAAGGAGTGACTTTAAGTATAATAAATTACAATGGATAGAAATCTACGGAATTTATTAATGTTATGTTATTGCCATATAACAGCACACTTTTCCGATTAAGATACGAGAGTAGGTCCATAAGTTTCAAACCCTATTTCTCTTTGGATTATCTACAATAAACTATGTATGTTGGCTAGTCGTATTCCTTCTGCTTTTCGATATATATATATATATATATATATGTATGGTATGTATGTATGTGTGTATGTATGTATGTATGTATGTATGTATGTATGTATGTATGTATGTATGTATGTATGTATGTATGTATGATTTCCGTTTACTTTTCCCATTTATTTCTTTCGCATTTCCTAATTTCTCTTCTAGCAAATGAACAGCGTTATTTATATTCTTATTTGATCTCATCATATTTAATTTTTAGGTATTTCAGACATGCCTTTTTTTTTCTCATCTATCACTTTAGTATTGTTTTCATTTTAAATTCTTAGTCCGGTGCTATTACTGTTCTTCCTCTTTTTCCCGGTGTTTCAATAACCACTTGAACTTTTTTCTTTCCTTTTATATATATATATATATATATATATACATTTTAATAAATTTATTTTATATTTTCCTCTGCAATAAAATATATTTTAACCGTTCTTCTATTGCACTGATTGTTTTTACTCGCCATTTTCCTCTATCTCTCAGGGGTCGCGATTTTTGAAACTAGCGGAAAATGTTTAGAGTGAGCACTACAACCATACTCATAACATACTTTTGTATCTTGAACAATGCTTGCCGATTTAGTATTAGCATATAATCTACAATTGAACGAATCCGTTTATCACTCCCTATAAACTTGTGTATATTTTGTGTATACCTTTCCCCATTATTATTTGTAACCTCTACAAAGGTATCTTCTATGCTTGCATTGAAATCTCCTGCTAATATTATACAATAATTTTTATTTAAATCAGCAATAACATTTTAAAATGTTTCATAAAACTTCTGCAAATGTCCTCCATGCACTGATTCAAGGCTATGGCATTATGCTAATTAAAGTTGTATATCTGTTTATATAATATTCCTAAGTTTCAGTACAAGCTAATTGATACATTCACAGCTTTGCATTCTATTCTTCATTTGTTCTTTTATTAACATCACCATACCAACTGCGCGATTTTCAAGTAGAGCGTCACCATATAAAGGTACGTATGTAATGCTCTAGTTTCTCTTTCTTCTCTCTCCCTTTCTTTCTCTGTGTGTGTGTGTTTTTTTTTTCCCCCTTTTTTTCTTTTTCTTTCTTTCTTTCGTTCATTCTTTTCTTTTTCTTTTTCTTTTTTTGTTTGTTTAATTATAGCTGCAGATACACCATTTATGTCCACATTCACATGTTTTAAGTTCTGTGTCTGTTTATACTTCTAATTTCTTGTTATGTTTCTTACGTTCCACACATCAATTTTAAGAATGTCTGTTAATCCTAATCTCTTTGTTCTATTCATAGCTGTCATCATTTGTTCATTCCGGATTTTCCTTTAACATGGGAGAATCGGTAATTGAAGTGGTAACTGAATAGTAGTAGTTCTACTTTGAAATGTCTATAACTATTTTCAGATTGTGGATAATATTTATGTTAAGCTTAACACAAGATTCTTTGAGTTATTTAGTGTGAAATTTATTCATTTAGATGACTCGCAGCTGTTTCAGAATCACCATGAAAAATTTCCAGCCAATGTTTCGATACATTAATGAGTACTTAAGGACACTTTTCCGATTGGGCCAGATAAAAAAAAAAAAAAAAAAAAAAAAAAAAAAAAAGCTAACACATTTATTCCCGTCATCATGCTAACACATTTCGTGAGACGAACAATACAAATACAAATTCGTACAGTAGTAGGAACCATCAAAACAAAAGGAAGACTTTCCGAAGCGAATAGGTTGTTAAGATTTATAGCAACAATTCCAGAAATCAGCGTTTCAGTAGAAAGAAGTATACGCCGTCTGAAGAGACTGAAAATAGACTTACATAGCACTATGACTCAACGCAATGGCCATGGCTTCAATCAAGGGAGAAACAGAACTGTAGTAGAGGCTGGGATGGTATGACGTCGCTGATAAGTATGCTAAAAAGAAAGAACGCACGATCCATGAATTATATAAACTGTTAATGGGTGATGCATTACTGCCATTTTTAATCTGCTTTACTGATCATGGGGTTAGATTTATTTTATTTAAGGACTATCTTTAACAGGTTGGTCATTAGTGTTGTTACACTAAATGCAGGGCATATAACAGCCAATGTGCTCAGAGGTTTCTTCTTTCAAGCTGGAGGTTCTTTTGCGTCCCATAGACACCGAACCAATGACTTCACTTCCCTACCGAAGGAAGGCATACTTAAATTTTTACGTCCCTAAAAAGATCTATCGACCATGCCCGGTTTGAATCGGCGACCTTGGGTTTACGAGGCAAGTATGGCTACCACTAGACCACCAGGACCGACGGCGATAATGATGAAATTATAATATAAAACATAATTGTACACATCACGTAGAATGAAATAGTTAAGCAATATTTTAAAAAAAGTTACTTAAAAGTATAATACTCTTGTACGAGGCGCGTCCAGAAAATAAGTTTCCCTACGCCCACAGATAATAGGCGTTCTGTTAGGCGATAGACAGTTGTTTACGGAGTAACCATAAATTTAGGTGCTGCTTGAACTGAGTTTTCTCTGTTAACGTTCCATTAAAACTTTTATTGAGTTTTTTTTTAATCTAGAATCTAGAGAGATTTATAACCAAAGAGCAAAAGACATTCCATGTGCTGCAATCTTCAAATAGGATATCGATAACACAGTGCAACGATGTTTCGTCGCTGTTTTGGAATTGATGTACCGATGTTGAGAGTATCCGCTAGTGGGATCGGCAATTCAGACACTCTGCGGATTCACTGAATGTATTATTATTATTATTATTATTATTATTATTATTATTATTATTATTATTATTATTATTATTATCATCATCATCATCATCATCATCGTTGTTGTTGTTGTTGCGTTTATTTAAGGACGCTCTATAACATATCTGCTCATAAGAGTCCCATTCAATTCAAAGTGTGAAACGGCCGAAAAATTTTGCTCAGAGATTTCTTCTTTTAGACTTGACGTTCCTTTGCGTGCCGTAAATATACACCATGGGACCAATGGTTTTATTTCCCTTCCGATGGAAGCTATGCTTAGAATAGCATAGCTTCCATCAACCAGCTTGAAACCACGACCTTGGTTCTAAGGGGCAAGTGTAGTTACCACTAGACCAGCAGATACGCTAAAGAGTGAATGGGAAGAGCTCGACTATGACTAGATGTTGCTCGTATAATCAGGAGTCACACAGATCATTTATTAGTTGACAAATGCGGATCCATTTGGAATCAAAATTATCTTTTAGAGAACCCTATATGTTTAGAATGATGATGCATTTGATTCTCAAGAGAAATGAACCGTATGGAGTGAAAGCTGGCGACCTGGGAGATACAATTCAGAGATAATTTAATCTGACATGAAAACATATCAGTTTTCTGCGAACATGGCATAAACTTGCATCTCTTTCTTCCCTCTGCGTATACATGCAGGAAAACAAACATTTTCCAACTTACAGATGCCGTATATTGATTTTGGTTTATTTATGCACGCTCTTTAACATATCAGGTCATCAGTTTCCCATTCAGTTCAGAGCTGATGAGTGGCCTCTTCTTTCAGGCTCGAGATTCTTTTACGTACCGTAAATCTATGACACAAGATCCTCGGCTGAATTCTTTTTGTGAGATACTTGGTATATATTCAAGGGGTGGCATATTTTCGGCATACTTTGTAAAAATAATAATAAAGTTGAAAATTAGTAGCCGCACACTCTTATCCATATTGGAATGGATGTTTTTCTTGCTAACGCTACGCTGGAGGTCCATAACTTAACCATTGAGTTGTAGGTTGCAGAAATATTTTATTTCGCTTACATTTTTAGGTTTCCATCTCTTTGTCTCCCTTTCACATCTCGCTTGTATAAAATACGTTAATAAATTGTGGAATTGGTATTATGTTACTGAATTCATAGCTTTCTGACAAATGATTATTTAGCTTAAAGTTGCTGCGTAATTCACAATTTTTCTCCATTTGAGTATACCTGTAACAAATTACTTTAATTACTAACAATAAATAATAATTATAATGACGTTGGGCTTAGCGGATGACCTTGGTTTCCAGACTTCTAGAAATGACGTAATTTAGCAGCGGAGATGTTGGAATGGCAGGCCATAAGAGACATGCGGATCTCGCACTCACGCAGGCACAAAACATGTATGAAGAGGGGGGAAGGGAGGATTCCATGTTCTACTTCTCCAGTCTACAGAAGTGAGCGTGGGGAAATGAAAACCAACTTGACGAAAGTAGAAGGAAGGTATAAACCATTTTGATAAGTTGAATGTATTCTGGGCTTCCAAAAATGAAGATTATAGCTCTGTTAGCGTTAGTGGGCTTTATTGGAGCAACATGGGGTAAGTTTGTGTCACATTAATATAATTTCCCGTAAAATAGCATTAACGCTATTGAGGTTAAGTGCATTAAATAGTATTTCTTAGTCTGATTCCCTTATAGAAAAGGGGGAAAGGAGGATCTAAAAGTAGCACATCAGAAGATTTAAAGATGCGAAAGTTTAGGAGTACAGAAAGGGTTATAAGAATCTCATTGCAAGCAACGTCCTCCATGAAAAATAATCAAGAAGGGAGGGGGAAAAAAAAAAGATGCAGAAACTTTAGGAATTTAAACCATTTTTCCTCTTCATCAGTTTGTACCTGCAATATATAATGTCGTGCGCGCTGTCGCTGGCCTTAAGTTATTTTATTAGTCAGTATCTATTATTATTCATTTATTTTATTTTTTACTGCCCCAAAATTCAATATACTGTTTTTTTTTTCTTTTTTGTAACATTTTTAGTTTTTTTTTAAGTATATAATATCAGAAATAAGTTATAGTACTAAAACATTTGCTGCTTTTCACATATTCAAGAAGGTAGTTTCACCTACAGAGAATTCATTAAGAAAATATTTTCAAATTATTGTTAGTTTACTTCATTTTATCTCTTTCTCTAAAATTATGGCGTTCTAATACAAATTTAAGTGTATCCTGCATATTTTTACTTGATGTGCACATTCTAAAGCAGATAGAATTGTAGTAGGGCTGTAATATTTCTTCACCAAGATATTAAGTAGCTTGCTGTTCTCTTTAAATCATCATATGCATTTGTTAAATAATTATTTATTTTACTTTTGCATGAAATATAAACTTGTAATTAGGATCCACTTTAATTTAGCAAAAGCGTGGGTTCTATGCACTTTTGACTAGGCTATTGAACAGAAAATTATTATGGCACATGAATTATAGTGCCATATAAATTGATATTTTCAGAGATGGTAAAAATATGGCATCAGAGAAAATTAAATTGGGACAGGGATAAACATAGATACACTCCATGATTATTTGTCCATAAAATGTTCTGCTATTTTAGGCATGGATTAGGAAACTCTCTGTAAAGAATCCTTTTAGTATAGCTAAGAAATGTCCATATATAGGCAGTATATTAAATATGGAATGTGTAACAGAATCTTCATGATGTAGAAGTAATTCATACAAAAATTAATCATATTTTGGACACATGCTTAGTAATATATATACTGAACTTATTGTATTGTCAATTAGAAGCTATGTTGTCAGAAAGTTTTGAAATGAAAATCCATTGCTTTTCACACTTGTGTGCATCTGCACTGAGCATCTCAAAGGAGGAGCAAAGGAAACTATCATTTGATAACTAAAATAATCGAATCAGAAGAATAAATACCACAGCATTGGATTAGGAAGACAATATGATCATTATACTCCACAAAAAAACCATCTAAAGACAACTTGAAAAACTATAAACTGATCAGTCCAATATCAAATATCTGCACACTATTCACCAAAGTTCAAACTAACAGACTAATAAAAACTCTAGATGAAAATTAACAATGGAGAAAGTAAGTTTCTGCTTGGGATTTGGCACTATAAATCATTGCAAACAAATTAAATAAGTGAAAAATTCATTCTGAAATTAGGTATACATTGCATATGTAGACTACAATAAAACTTTTGATTCGGTAGAGCAAAATAGTGTGCTGCAAGCACTAGCAAATCAAGGCTTTGAACTCAAATATAGAAGGACTGTGAGCAGACTTTATGAGCAAAGTCATGCTAAAGTAAAAATTGATTAGTAGTCAATGTACACTCAAAAGAGGAATAAAACAAGGAGACCCAATTTCTCCAAAGTTATTTGCAAGTTTTTAGAAGTATTCAGAAAGTAAAACTTGATAGAAAACTATGGACTGAGTGTAAATAGCAAGAGAATAACTAACTTACGTTTTGGAGACGACATTTTGTTTGCACAATCAGCAATAGAACTGGAATGTATGCTCACAAGAGCTCAGTGCAAAAAACAAATGAGTTGGCATCATTAACTTTTCAAAGGCCAAAGTCATGACAAATAGATTTCAAATCCTAGTGAGTCGATGAATAAATATTGTATATATTAAGAATATATTTGTATCGGTTAAAATGTAGACTTTTTACAAAGAAATAAGAAAAAATAAAGAGTCCTTGCCTGGAAAACATTCAACTTTATCCTACAGGAAAAATCTGAACCTAAAACTGTATCTTGATATAATGTAATGATATATTGGATCGTTGTGTGTTCCCAGTTCTCTGTATTAGTTGCTAGACAAGGTATTAAAGAACAGGACCATGAATACAGTTCAAGTGTGCCAGTGAAAAATAGGGAGAAAGATGCAATGCATCTCAACTTGAGAGTGCTCAACATTGATCCAAGGAAACGGACAGCCTGAAAGACTTGAAGGATGAAATCCACTCTCTCAAATGGAGATGGGATGGTCACATTGTGAGACGTTAGGAGGGTAAGTAAGCATTTGTAGGCATAGTATGGAACATTGTCAGGAGAAGAATAGGCTGGCCTTGTTGACAATGATGGCAGCAGGCAGTCAGTGGTCAAAAATAGTATTTAATAGGATTCTGTAAAAGACCTAATAAAGATTTAAGTTAGGCAAAAGTGAAGAAACTGCATATTTATAATCATGAGTGTTTAGGTCAAGTTGAAGATGTTTGTAAATTAGTTTAGTTAAAAATTAGGGTAGTGTAGAGCTAACTTATCACTTGGGTTGCTGCTAAAGGAGTATAATTAGAGCTATTCTACCTTGTGGAAGAGGCCTTTGTCCTTAATGGGATAGCATAGGCTTTCATTTCGTAATCAGATTTACAGTGTTGATTGATAGAAGCAGATATTCAACTTTCAATGAGTGTTTATTGAATCATATGGCTTATACCATTATTTTTGCAGCACGCTGTTATAAGTAGCTTTAATGTATTATTTTTAACTGAACTTGGAAATTTAATTCATATTGCTTAATTGAAGATTATCTCGGGTAAGAAAGGGGCTTCTCTTTCTATAACCAGGGAAGACTTGGAAACGGATACTCACATTAGAACCAAAACACTACAACTTCAAGATTTCTTGTCTTTTCATTTAATTCTGTTTCTCCATCTTTTCTTTCCACCTAAACAATACAACACATTCCCTGCCTATTGTAGGTTGCTTAGTGTATGTCTTTCCAGAATTTGTAATCTTTAGTTTAGCTTCAGGTTGATAATTTAGTTGTGGAGTTTCGTTGTCTGTTTATATAGACCTTATTACCTCCCTGATAAAATGCAGAAAACCCTCTACCCTTTTTCAGCAATATGTGCATGACTTTATGCATTTTCACCTTTGTTTATAATACATAAAACTAAAGGATGTTTTTTGAAGAACATTCTCTGGGAGCTTAAAGGCAAATATACATTTTAGAATGTATTATTGTGAAATAAAAGGCTACCTATAGATGACTCAGTGATCAGAGGTATAGTCTACTGGTTGGGCATTCATGGACTGTTACATTCTGAAATCCATTCAGCTGGAAAGTGTAAGGAGAATAGGTTAAGTTAGTGGCATAGGAACAATTCCTGATTACTTGTTAATAAAATTCTGAAATTCTCATACCAGATGCACTTTAATAATGTTATTTGAGAGACTATGTTTATACTCTAAGCTAGATTCTCACCAAAATTTTACTTGATAAGATGAAATATTACAAAATTAAACATTAACTTAAGTCTTTTGCTGGTGCTCTGCCTTTGTAGTAGCTTGAAATTATCAGTTTCAATCATAACAGTTAAATTCTGTGCCTTGCAAAACTATCATTGTAAAGTTTAACTTGGTATATTTCATAAGTCTCTAATGGCCAGAGATCACTCGGAAAGATGTAAAGAGATCTTTCTCTCTATTTCCCCCCTCACATACACACATTATAAAATATGAAATCTGTGCATATAACTATGTAAAAAGATGTTTATAATAACAGTTCAAAACTGTTTCCTGAGTAATCCTCTTCAAAAGCAAGCAAAATCAGCATGCAACTGTACTATATCCCTCAGAAGTATATGCAGTTGCCTGAAATATCAGATGTTCTTCGTGCCAGCCATCTGTCTTTAATTTTCTTTACTCTGAACTTCCTACTCTTGTTAAAGCTGTGTGTGACTGTGGGCATGTGCATGTACCACTCATGTGTGTGATGTATATAACAAGAAGAAGGTATAAAATGATAAATTTAAATGTAACACAAAAAATATGCAAGACATCATTTCTCTTGAACCATAGAGTTATCTGATAACTTACTAACTTATATAAACATCTTGTTTTGTGTTAAATTTTATATATTCTATATGAGTACTTCTTTCTATTTTTCATGATCAATATGTGTTACAATGAAAGGTAAATTATGCAATGAAGGTTTCTGGTAATTCTCCATGTTCCTAACATCTCTCAGTGAGAATTGAACATATTCATGTCAAATATCTCTCTCTCTCTCTCTCTCTCACACACACACACACACACGCACGCATGCACGCACACCAAAAAAAAAAAAATTCCAATGCAAACCTAAAACTTCCAAAAACAAATTCATTGACCCTATAACCCCTTACTTCCCTGGAATTGAGAGGATCTAACCTATCTTGAAAGAATGTCTTGATATTTGCATTATCCTTTATTGATTTTTTAAAATTTGTCTTGCTTTTACACTCTCAACCTTAAAAGTATATTTCACCACAATCCTATTCCAAAAGCTCTCCCTGGTCACAGACTCACATCCATGCCAATGTCCTTAATGCAAAACACTGAGCACTTACTATGCCATGTCAATTGTTCCACAGTCCAATTTATCTAGATAATTTATTTGCTACCTGCTTCAAGAATGTTGTGCAAGACTTGCAAATCATTGATTTAACATCTACTGTTGTTTTCCTTTGTATGAACAAATCATAGGCATTCTAATAAAACAAAATCTCCCAAATAGTTCCCCAACCAGGCCTGTCACAATGGATTTGTTGGTTGTTAGTGACCATTGGGGATGCTAATATTTATCATTTTTTCTTACTTTACTGCCCAATAAAGAGCTTCCAAAATATTTTTTACTTGTTTCTTGCTATCAAGTTTACTGCATTTCAGTAGATTTTTTTTATTAGTGTTTAACGCCCGTTTTTACTACTGAGGCACCATAGGCAGTGATACTGATGATACACGAAATGAAATGATGTATTGGGAAAGGACTTTCTTTTTAAGGAAGGAAACGTTCCAGACTAAGTTTAGGGTATCTCCCTAACATTTGAGGACTGAGGAAAACCTGGAAAAAAAACCTCAGTCAGGGAGGATGGTCCTGACGGGATTCGAACACCAGACCTTCCGCTCACGAGTCCGCACCTTAACGACCTCAGCCATCTGTGGAGGTCAGTAGATGTTCTTTGTTTAGAATTGTATTCATTCCTTACACATTGGGTAGTAGCTGTTCTTGATTAATTTCATTCTTTTGTTGATTTGTTTTATTTAAGGACAACATTTTACATCTCAGGTCCTCAGCATCCCATTCAATTCAGGGCTTGAAATGGCTATAAATTTTGCTCAGAGGCCTCTTCTTTTAGGCTCAAGGTTCTTTTTTGTGCTGAAATCTGGGACACAGGACCCAAGGCTTTACTTCCTTTCCGAAGGAAGCATACTTAGGATTTTTATGCCCGAAAAAACCCATCAACCCTGGCAAGGATTGAACCTGCAAAATTGGGTTTATGAGGCAAATACGGTTACCACTAGATCACCAGGACTAACAATTTTATCCTGAAGAGATGTTCTAGCAGGTAATCATGCCTGACAAAGAATTGGAATTGGGCAACTCCAGTTTTTCTTGGTTTCTATATTAGACGTTTGAAAGTCTTTAGATCTTAATTTTTTTTGTTGTTCAGTTATTATGGTGACTCCTTTTTTTGCTAATGTATCAGTAAACTCATTCCTCTGTAATATCGCATAGCTCAGGATCCATTGTAAAACTATTTCTATTTCTGATCTGGATTGTATGATATAGTTTTCTTATTTCATTTATAGTCTGTGTTGGTGGGTAAATGTAGATAAATTTAATTTAACAGTTATTAATGTACTACTCATGTCTCTGACTGTAGAGATAGAGAAATAACATAAAGTTTTGCATATGTATTTGCTCATGCAACCCTAAATAATACATGAATTCACTAGGATTAACTGTTTGATGAAATGATGTTTGTTATTATTTCAAAGCATAATGTTATTCTGTCAGTACTTTCCAAATGTCAAGTTTTGTCCACCCAGGACTTAACAATGTGTATAATATTTCTGTCTGCATCTCTATCTCAATGTCTTTATCACCAGTTAGTTATATCTGGCTGTTCAATCAGCAGTTTTCCCTTATGTACTACATTTTTTGCATTTGAAGCCTACTGTCTTACAATATTTTTTTTTTTTGTAATTGCAGCTAGCAGTTTGTGAACTGTTGGAAATTTTCTTCTGAATTAAATAGAAGGCCTAAATTACATTCTAAATTATCTTTTTATCAAAATTATTACAGGAAATTTATATTCCTGATTCCTTTTTTCCTGGGGCACACTGTGAACTTTCACCTTTATTTCTTATCTTGAAAATTTCACAATAATTTACATCTTGTAAATTATTTTGTATAATTAAATACTTCATTTGTTCTGATTATGCATATCCTTCACACACACATATATATATTTTTTAATTATACTTTCCTTGCCTCACTTTGCATAGTCTGTTATTTTCTCCCCTCCCAAATTGCAACATATTTTTAAACTAAATAAAAACCACAAAATAAAGGTATATTGAAATCTGGACAACATTTAAGAAATAAGCTAGTCACTAGATATGCTTAGTACCACCTATATTCAATGGATAGATGTGTTAGCAAGGGATAGACACATATAGTTGTAAACAAACTGGGTGAGTACAGAAAAAATTGTTCAACTCCCCTCTAACTCTTCACTTTACACTTTCATTCTCCTAATTGCTGGCCAGTATATAGAGTGAGCTGCAAACTCAAAAATTGCAAGTTTCACTTGCTAGAGAGTTTAAATGTTACACATTTATCAGCTGTTTACATTTAAACTAGCAATAATGAATACTCAGCCTATTAAATAGTAATGTAAATTGACACTTGAATTATTATATGTGCTAGCTGCAAAAAAAAAAATACTTATTTTAATCCATATTTTTATAGGTGCAGTACAAAGGAAGGTTACAGATAAGGAATTGCAAGCTCTTACTGAAGAACTGCTGAAAAAGGATGTAAACAATGCTGCAAAATTCATTCAGATTAACTATCAAGGACGTACCAAATCAGACAGCAAAAATGATGAAGCTCCATTGCCGTAAGTTTCAGTGTAATGTTCAGTTTATCACTGAAAAAGGAATGAAAGAAATAATTCAAAGAGTGAAGATAGAAAGACACCTGAAAGTGAGAAGAGATTAAAGAAGCAATAATTGCTGCTACTGCTGATGATCTTCAAGCTTTAAGCCTAAAGCTTGTTGTGAACTGCAAATTTTTTACTATTTCTCCACCTTTTCTTTCTTCTGTCTTATTTTTTATTCCATTTGGTATGTTAATATAAAATTTGTTTTTGATATCCTGTATTTGACATAAATTAACATTCTTAGTGCTAAGTGTCTTGTGTAGAGAAATTTAGTATCCAAGGTTTTGAGGTCATCAATCACCTCACTACTACAGAAGTTGGAATGACATGGAGTTGTAGATGTGCCTTGTAAACGGATCTAGTCTTATACTATGGAATTCTCTCAGTTTGTGCAACTCAACAAGCATATCCCCACTCTAATGATATGATTGGTTGAGGCTACATCTTAGGCAAACTGTTCCTCAGAGTTTCAAGTTCAGGGCCCATCTGTAATTCTCTTTGAAAATGTTTTATGTGAAATTAATAATCTACAATATGCCAATATGCAAATGACATCAATGCACAGATTTTAGTGCATAATATTCAGCATTTAGATGACATAACTTTGGGCTTGATAGAACGGAGAAGTGGTGTATTACAAATGGACTTATGCTATATTCTGATTAATAATATCAGTGTTTTAGATTTCCATTCTAATAGTCCAGTGTATCTTTCACCCTAGATTCATAAGCTCTTTAAACACAAACACTATTCTTATGCATTTTTCTGTCAGATATGTTTAATAAAATATATTTCAGCAAAGGCCTTACAATTTTAATCAAAAACAAACATAGTTATGAATTACCTTGTATTGTCCCATTGTATTTCATACCAAAATGGTGCTCAATGCACGTGAAATGCTTACATATGAAACAGTTAAACTTAGCCATTCACTTTTTTGAGGTACAGAAAGCACAAATTCTTTTCTCTGCAGTTGCCTGAAATTGTTGTTCTACAAATGGAGCATTCTCATCCATCCAAAACATACTCAAGGGTCCTTTTTAGGCTGCACTGCAATGATGGGGCACTCAGTTTTTTCTCAGCCATGGTGCTATTAGCTCTTAGCTCGCATGCTTTGCAAATGTCTGATGCAAAAGTGGTTTAATTATTTTTTATTATCTTATGCACTCATTCCATTTTGCCCAAAATGGAACAATTTTTATTTTCATAATTTCAATTTGGTTTTTATTTCTTATACCAATTTTAAGGGTTCAATAAACTAACACTACTTATTTTTACTTAAGCTCCTAAGTTTAAGAAATATTGCATGTTTTTTCTGAACAAACCCATATTAAAAAGTGTGGAAAAATTCATTTAAAAGCTTGAAAAAGGTCTTTCTGCATATATTTATCACCCAATTTTAATATAGTTATTTAAATATTTTTATATAGTTTTTGAAAGTTAAATATCAATATAAAAATGATATAGTAAAAAATGTGAAAAAATTCCTACTAAGTGCAGTGAGATGTTTGTAATTAACTCCAGAAAAAATTCAGAATGGGATCTCTAATAGTTCAATGGAATGATGAAAGTTTTTCAGCTTAAGCATTAAAACTTAATAATAATATACCATCCAACTTTTCCAATGGATGGTGTAAACTTTTACCATAAACCTATGTCAAAGTTCAATGATGGTGAACTGTAAAACCATAACCTCACGCTGGGAACTTAGTGATTTTGACTGGAGAATCCTATGATCATTGCTATAATATGATTCAACACAGTTGAAACTCACTAAGGGGAATAATGCTAACTTACACTCATGTTCACACACTGTAATATATTCAGAATGTTTTTATATGTTGTATTTAGCTGTTTCCAATACACATGAAATTTTTAATTTTCACTCTGCTACCTTCTTTCTTGAAAGAAAATTGTTTCACTAAAGCTTCAGCTTTTGGCAACAGAGTGAAAGATTGTAATTTGAACTGCTAGTTATTGGTTTTATTGTTAAGAGAGGATAAAATGTCCCTATTTTAGTCGGCATTTTTCTCTTTCTTCTTATACCACTTATTATATGGTCAATTCCTTCAAAATGTTTCATTTTATTGTAGGATCAACTTTAAAAATAGTTAAAATTTTAATTTTTACCATCTTGTAATCTGTTGTTTGGAAGGATTCAGTCAATTTGCTAATAATATCACCATTGACCTAGCATTGAACACTGATCCTTATCTTCAAAATTAACATTTTTCTTTGCTGGGTTCATGTCATTTTCTGAAACTTTTCTTGGGAGTATTTTTATTATGGTTTTTTTTTTTTTCCTTTTATTGATAGGGAGTTCTATTGACACTAAACTCTTATTACATTCTCAATGTTGTTAATGTTATGCACATTCACAGAATAACCCAAAGTAGAGATGGGGTTGTCACTTTCTTTGCCTGCTCTGTTTTCACTTAATTTGTATTTACTGTCATAAGAACCACAGTCACACATAATGTTTACTGAAACTAGCTGCAGTTTGATAAACTTTTTATGGCATAAATCACACCTTATAATGTTTTAGTGCACTTTAGTGATTAAGGCATTTAAAATCTTGTCACTTATGTGATTTTTACCATCCCTCATGTTCTGCATGTCATCATATGATCTTCACCCCCATGAAACTTAACTGGTTATTTTTTATTATCTATAGTACCCCTTTGCTAAGACTCTTACCAGTTTATTGCCAAGAGGTAAATAAGAGTATAAATATGCAACTTTAAGGAATACTCCCCTCTTAGCTGAGTAGACAACTTCGTAAAATATTTAGGTGATACTCACTGTATCTTTAATTATTAGTCATTTCATAAACAACTTCTAATTTTGTTGTATAGTGGAATTATCAGGAATTACATGCAATACAATTTTCTAAGAGTTTCAGTGACTTGCTTCTTGTGCTTTGTATTCAAATACTTCTTAACCAGAGATTGCAGGTGCATGTAATCTCCATAAAGTAAATTTTAGCAAACATACTTATACAAATACTATACTTTCAAATCTTAAATTTTGCACAGTTTTAATTTATCGAGTTAATGTTAATTTTTTGATTTGAAAAGAACTGTTAAAAAGCAGGCCAAATTATTAATTTATTACTGATTGACCTAAAGCAGTAAAAAGTAATTATTCAACATCTCAAATGCACCAAACCCCAAACCTTAAGTATATATAAAGTACCAAGCAATTTCATGTTACAGTGAGCACATAACTTGTATAATTTAAAATGGCCATAACTAAACAATATAATTTGAAATGGTAGTAATTAAAAACTTAAGTTTTTTTATTTGATGCCTATAATTCATGTAAAAATATTGACTTTCTGCAAAAAGGACACATTTTGTAAATGTGATTTGATATGGAATGACTCATATATGACATAAACATTCATTGAAATAACTAGGTGGCCATGTTTGATTTTTATGACTGCAGAACATAATGCTAGTCATTTCATCAGAGCATGCTTTGTGTAATGCAAGGTTTTCCTATCTTCTCCAACACTCTACCTCTTTCATGTGCAGTTGAAAGCAGCAAAGCATTTTTGTTAGGTTTTTCATTGTTTTACTTCCATCATAGTGTTCCAACCTGCTTTAGAGCTACTTGCTAAGTTATCATTCTTTACTCAGTTCATCATCATTTGGTCAAACTCAAGAGCAAGCTACATTACTTACTGTGGCTCACCATCTCTAAACGGAATTAATGAACAAAGAAATAATAGAACAAAATATCTCTGAAAAAACAAACACTCCTAAATTCCACTATATAATTTTATTAACATAAGTAATAATTACCAACACTTGAGTTGACTGTCGTTAAGATGACCCATCTCAGAGCTGAGGGTAAAACATGCCCTTTCTTTGGCCTTCCAACCAACTTTCTGAAAAATATGATACATCACAACAATCCACCTTCTGAGCATATGTGGAGCTAGCCTTTCCCCAAGTTCAAACTTGTAACCCATACATGAAACAACAAAACAAACTGCTGTTCCTGATCAAACTAACACCTCATTGTCAATCCCCCCATATGTGACATCTGCCCTGGGCTACCTTAATTGACATCTTCATCTACCCTGGGCTACCTTAATTGACATCCTCATTGATTACAAAAACTAAAAAGAATAACATAGAAATCATGTAAAAATTAATGAGTGAGAGTAATATAAAATTTTCCTGTATCAAAAATCACAGATAAAAATAACATATTGGGGGGGGGGGGAATCTCTTGCCAATGTAACTTTTGTTTATACCCAAGTATTTACCTTTTCAGCTGAGTTCCTCTCTATCTCCCAATATCATAAATAATTGCAGCACTATAGCCTGTAAATTGCGTATTGCAATATTAACAACAAAACTACAAGAGAAAGTGTAAGGTAGAAATACAATATACCTTATGCTTATGTATTCAACTTGTTTAGACTAAACTCCACTTACTTTATATAAAAATAGTTTTGTGAAAAGTTACTGGAGTTTAGTGTAAACTAGTTGAATACATAAGTATATTAGGATATATTACCATTCCATTGTCTTCAACTTTGTAATACAACTTATTTAATTTAGAAATAAAATTTTTATATACTACATTGGTGAATCATTAACCCGGCTAAAGATGATTCAAAAGCACCTAGTTTGTCTCCCACTTGTGATGTAAAGTGCTGTAGATGAACTTGTAGATGCTGTTATGTAGAGGCAATCAACCACTGGCTTTCATTGACTTCCCAAAAGTGGCAACTTAGCCACTTAATAGGTGCAGCATGAAAAATTGCAACAAAGCAGAGGGGCTCATAGGCATCTGGTTCCCCTGGTATAGAGCTGACTTACTGGTTGTAGACATCATGGCTCCCGACATAGGATAAAATGATTATAACAATAATTAGAGAAGTCTTCTAGCTATATAGACATACAGTGATTAATACAAAATTACAAAACAATCCTTAAAAAAATATATACCCTAAATACAAGTGTTAGAAACCAATTTACAATATTGATAAATTGAGTATAGAAAACGATAACAAAAAATTGACAATTCCCCAAAAATGTATCATAAAATTACAGTATCACAACTTGTTAATATAAAGTGGGTACCCAAAGTTAATAATAAACGTAAGAAAGACACTTTATTAAATTATATGTTTTCTGATGCGAATCGCACTCATACTCTCTCACACAAACCAAGTAAGTGATAGAAAATTAACATGACCCCAAATGAAAATAAGTATAATTTCCACTACTATCCACTATCTATTGGCAGTTCAAACCAAAACAACCCATACATATAATACTCAATAAAGTAAAAGTACTATCAGGCCAAAGTACTATAATTTCTTTCTATCTTCCCCCCCTCAATTTGTTATCATTATTATTGTCTCTCTCTTCCTCCCTCCCCCTTACTCCATTTTTACTGATGTTAGTGCTAAAAAAAAAAACCTGGAATATCCTTTCAATAAATAATCAAAATTACTTTTATACTAATATAAACGCTTTGGAGTGTCAATAATAATGGATTTTTTTTATTGAAGAAGAAAGCATTCCAGGCTTAAGTTTAGGATACCACACTGGAATTTGCATATATGTAGACCAAAAGCAGTTGGAAGGCTCTAAGGCACCAGCAGGTTCATCTCCTTGATAAAATAGTAGTAGTGATGGTAGTGGTAGTGGTAGTGGTAGTGGTAGTGGTAGTGGTAGTGGTAGTCATTAAAGATGCATTCATAAAAAATGTTCAAAGTTTTTGCTATGTGTTTACATGCCATGTGTGCAAGTAATCTTTCTTATTTATGTTCATCCTAACAGATCATTAAAACTTTATTTAAAAATTAAACTTACACTTAACAATCATGCAACAAGGATGAAATCATATTTAATGCATGGATAAAACTAAGTAAAACAATATGAAAAAGTTTAAAAAAAATTGACAGTATAGAAATCTACTACCCTTATTTCGCATAATAAATAAATAAATATCTTCACAAGCATGAGTTTGCATGCATGTATGTGTGTGTGAAACAGAAACATCTGTCCTTTTTACTGATAGATATATTTATTGTTATTTATTTACTTGTACAGGCAGAGTTAAGACCTTAGAGCCTTTTCTCCCACACAACCAATCTTCTACAGATACTTACATGGTGTATTTTCATCCATAAAGTAAAATAATGACATAGGACTAGTCAGCTAAATTATAATAAATTAGTTCAACAAAACATTTCATAGTATAAAAATTAGAGGAATCCAAATATAAAAGACAAATTTGTAATTATATATTCATATCAAATATATAAGAATAATTCACGGTATAACCTTCAGTCTTCAGGCAGCTGGAAAGAAAGTGGAGAGGGCTAAACTGCATTTCTTTGAACTTAATATATAAATAGAGAGAATTATATCCTTCCACGTCTCCTTTCTTTGAATAGCTAAAGCTAATTGCACCATTGGTATGTCTTTGTAAACACATGACATAACTTTATAGATGATATAGTTGCTAGGGTCATGCAAGAAGCATGCCAATAAAGTTATAACCGAGAGTAGTGTCAATGAGCAAACTAATGCCTTTCTCTGTTCTCTCTATTGAGTGAAGCTAAGCAACAAGTAAATGCAGTAATCTAGCTGCATGTGTCAATGATCCAACAAGCTTTAACGATTAACCTCCCACCTGTAGCTCACAATAATGTGTTGCATGAACTTGAGTGCAGTGCATCAATGCTATTGTTGCATCATACTTCATGTGCTAATATAAATAAACATGTCCTGAGCTTCTTTAATTGAATAAGGATAAATTGTTACTTTACATTGAACTAATTTGTATCACAAAAAGTGGTTCTGTGTCCACCAGTCAATGAGGGATGGCAAAGAACATTGGTACTTGACATCCAGAGTATGTAATTCAGTGGTATGGTATGGTAAGTGGAATGAGCTTGGACTTGTTCTAAAGGCTTACCACTTGTATAAGGGAAGATACACTGTAAACTGATTTGCAACAATTTAGATATAATTGAAATTAAGATTGAGATTGTAATTTACTTCCCCTTGGCTCTCCATAAATATATTAGCCTTGTAAACCCAAGATCACAGGTTTAATCTCAGGCAGAGTCGATGGATTTTTTCTGGTGTAAAAATATTAAGTATGGCACTTCCTTCGGAAGGGAAGTAAAGCTGTGGGTCCCATGTCATAGATTTATGACACACAAAAAAACCTCAAAGCAAAATTTATCGGCTGTTTCAGCCCTGATTAATTGGAATGCTGATGACCTGAGATGTTAAAGAGCACCCGTAAGTAAAACAAGTCAACAACCTTGGCTCTCTCATGAAACTGAGCTAAATATTGTAACCAGCATTAATTATATAAGCTTGGAAAAAAATTATTTGTGCACTTTTCGCTTCAAAGAATATTGTTATTAAATAATGCATACAAAAATGTGTCAATTGGCAAATACATTTACTTGTGTTAATGTATACATTATTTGAAAACAATAAAAATATTTGTAAATATTTTCAATGACAGTATGTCATATCAACAGGTAACAAATATTTCACGCCAGTGACAGTTGTACGTGAATAATGGATTGACTTGTAAGATCTCCTTAAGATGAAATGGAAATAAACTTTAACCATATGGTAAATAAATCGATGTAGTATTCAGGAGTGGCAGAGTTGTGAGTAAATTAGCTGATTATGTAGTAATATGACAAGAGCCACAGTGCAACTATAAAGTGATTGAGGGCAGGAAATGGATATGCATTGGTGAAGATGAGCAACTTTTTTCTATTTCTGATCTCTGTCTCAAGCTTGTTCTTTGTTAAATAGAGGATGCAGCATAGTATATAGCAAGTGAAATAATGACATGCTTAAGATAATGCTTACATTAATGCAAAAATGTAGTTTTCCAGTTTAGTTGGACTTGGGTGATAAATACAAATTTTATGTCTTATTATCTACTTATATTTTATCATACTGTTATAGCATTACTTTCTGTACTGGCACTAGAAGATACGCAGTTCAATTCCAACAGATGTTCTGCTAGTAACTTTGTAAAATTCTGCAGATAACTCTGGTGATCAGGAAGGAATTAAAAGCCTATCATTGAGGAAGGGAAGCGGATTTTTGCTTCATTTTAGTATTTGCCATTATAGATGAAAAAAAATCCTAGCAATAATTTCCTCAAAATACCATTCCATCAGTTTTGTTTTCCCCTGGAGCGTTTTGCCTATGGGCGAGCCAACTGGGTTTTGATAATTGGGTAGAGCATCATTGATTGAACTGTTTAACTGAAAGTCTGAACTGAAAATTCACATCATATCATGATAATTTAACATGTTTAATTTAGCACATAAATACTATATAAGAAATTAATGAATATTCTAGCTTTTACTGTTTATTAGAGTCTTGTATGTATTTGATTGGTTTTAGGTTAGTGTTGGTCAACAAACAGGCCTTGCAGATACCTACAATATCAAAGCTATATCAGCTTTATGATAATTATATCCGTGAGGCCAACATTAATGAGCATGTGACACCTGCTGAGCGAATAGAAGAGAACAACTTCTTGGATTCTGTAATGGCTACACCAGTTATGAAATTTGCTATGCAGTTTCTTGCAGATAAAGGTAGGCTAAAATGTAAAATTATGCTTAAAAACTGAGATACATTTTATGAAGCACTTCTTTGTAATGCATTAAATAGGTAATGGAAAAATAATTATAATTAATTCAGCATATCTTTAAATATCATTAAAGAATGACTGGTAAAAAATCTTCTACCCCTAATATTTCAAAACTATTTTAATCCGTTCTCGTTAATGGTCTCAGGTTTCACTTCAATGGATAATTTAAATGTCATTATCCACAACTATAGCTCAAATTTTCATAAATACACTTGACCTTCCTAAGGTTTTTGTACATCTCATAAATACTTAAGTGTTATTATCAACCAACACTTAAAATAGAAACATTGTCTATATACAAGTGAAAGTCATGCTATGGCAACTTTTTTTTTTTTTCAAACAAGAATCAACATGAAAAGCCAAAGATATATGAATGTTTCTTCCTTAATACTTAAAAAATGCAAAGATGTACTAAAGTACATATCAACTTCTGTATAAAAGAAGATGCATTTCCAGATTATTAAAAAAGATAGTGTGTCAGTCCTGTAGTCTAATGGTAACAATACTTGCCTTGTAGGCTCCAGGTTACTTGCTTTTAACAAGCGAGGGTTGATGATTTTAAGAGTGTTAAAATCCTAATGGCTTCCTTTGGAAAGGAAGTAAAGCCAATGTTGAGATTTGCAGATTGAGAATTCCATGAGGATTTGCAGCACAGAAAAGAACCTCAAGCCTGAAAGAAAAGGCCTCTAAGTTTCATGAACTTAATTGATTGGGATACTAATGAACAAAGATGTTAAAGAGCATCCTTAAATAAAAACCTAAAAAAAGGTGGTAAACAAGATGTAAGTCATTACAGACCTGTAGCTCTCTGTGTGCATTTGGCAAACTATTTGAAAAGGTACTAATGTAGAGACTAAGTGCTTACTTTACACAAAATAATTATTCAACATGGATTTAGGAATGAACACTCAACCACAACAGCAGCAGCTAAATTTATTCATGAAATATTGAATAGCTTGGGTAAAAACAATAAATCTGTTAGCATACTTCTTGACTTGTCTAAGGTCTTTGATAAATTTCCCATAATCTAAACTAGAAAAGTATAAATCAGAGGTAAAAATGTATGAAATTCTAGAGTATTTTTAAAAATTATCTGCATTCATTCATATTCTTAGGAAACTCAAAATTATGCAAAACCTATCCTGTCCAATTAAAGAATTGTCAAGGCAGGAGTTCCATAAGGATCTGTTTTAGGTCCTTTACATTTTATATTGTATATTAATAATCTTCCGAGTATTCCTGATTCAAGTGTTATTTATGCAGATGATACTTCAACAATTTGTTTTAGATAGAATCTAAGTGATTTAGAAAAACAAATTAATACATCACTAAGCAAATAAATACCTTTTTGACAAAAATAATTTTACTCTAAATTCTGCAAAAACAAGAGGTAGCTTGAAATGCTAATTGAAATCTGCACAGTAAAGCTAATCATAAAATTAAGATCATTATTGGTTGAGTCCACCTACACACTCTTATTGGTTCCACTTGTTTAAATTTAGTACATGTTTCACAGACAATTGTCCACTTCATCAGCTAATTGTTGACTGCTGGATAATTTGTTATGCTTTGGGGATGTATATTCTGCTCTGGTGGGGAAGTGTGTTGAACTTAAAAGATTTATGTTTTCAACCCCAGAAGTGCGGAAGTTCATTATCTGTCTCTGTGATTATAAATGTAGATTTTTATCCCATGTTGCAAACTCCCAGGGATGAAAACATTAATTTTAAGTTCATCACACCTTCACCAGAGCAGAATATATATCCCCAATAATGAATTATTCAGCAGTCGATGGTTAGCTGATGATTTTTTTTTTTGATTGATTTATTTATGGATGCTCTTTAACATCTCTGGTCATCAGCGTTCCATTCAACTCAGGACATGAAACGACTGACAAATTTTGCTCAGAGGCCTCTCTTTCAGGCTTGAGGTTCTTTTTCGTGCCATAAATGTATGACATGGGATCCACTGCTTTACTTCCCTTCCAAAGGAAGCCATACTTTGGATTTTTATGCCCGAAAAAATCCATCGGTCCCGGCCGGGTTCCAACCCGCGTTCTTGGGTGTAGGAAGCAAGTATGGTAACCACTACACCACCAGGACCGACTAGCTGATGATTCAATTCTCAAATTGAAACCCCTTGCAAAACAGTTTAAGTGTAGTCCTTAAATCGGACCAAGATAGAATCTGTAGGTAATTATAAATTCTTGGGTATATATTTAGATTGTTAAAACATGATTCTCATAGTGATGGAATTTGCAATAATAAGTTCAGGTTTATATCTACTTAGGAAGTTAACTAGTCATGTGAACACAGATGTCCTTAAAACAGAGCTTACTATGGGATAATATATCCTAATCTTGACTGTGGTATTGAAATCTGTGTTACAACATGCTTAAAAAATATGGATAGACTCTTCATATTTCAAAAAAGAGTTTTAAGGTGCAAATACCAAATGCTAGGGAGTTCTGCTAAAAAAAAAAATCATAAGTATTTTTTTCAGTAACTTAATTGCCCATATTGGAGAATATTTTGCCCCATATATTCTCTGGATTAGTATTTTCACCTGTATTTTTAGTCTGCAACATGTAAGTGGCCCTGGTTAAAATATATTTTATTCTGTTTATTTCATTGTGGTAAGCACAGCATTTTTTGTTGGAACAAGGTGTGGTAAGCAGAGACCCAAAGGTACAGAAAGATCTTCTCAAGCAAATTTGGTTCACAATGTATTCACGAGGAGGAGGCAAGATTGGATCCAGTGCCTTTGAACATGTCTTTTTGGGTGAACTGAAAAGGGGCGAGATTTCTGGAATGCACAACTGGATTTATTTTGCCACAGAAGAAGCACAGAAAAATGCAGATTATCTTGGATATATCAGAAAGTTGGATTTAGGAGGGGTGAGTATGCATGTGTGTTTCTTGTTTAAAATATTTTTCTCAGTTTTTATATTTTAAAAGCTGTGCTAATTAATGTTTTAATGCTTATTTTTTTAATGAATTAACCAGTACATTAATTTTGCAATTTTTATGAGGAAATCATTTAAATTTCACTACTTTTTTCCCACTTGGACTTTTTTCAAAGACTGTTCACAAAATTGGTGAAATTTCAGTGATTTCCTGTTAAAAATTACAAAATTTTACAATAGTTCACTTTGAAAATTCCTATTATTTAAAAATACCTAACATTAATATTTAATGCTATTGGTAAATAAGAAATCTAAAACTTAGTGATGTTTTTAAAATCAGGTTAACCTTTAAAATAATTGTTAACCATGTTATAAAATCTCCACTGATATGGTATTCTGGTTTCATATACATGAATCTTTCTGTATCATCATTCAAGGAGCATTCAATAATTATCTACCTGGAGAACTGAGCTTGCACTTGCAGGTTCGGACATATCTTGGCTTGAAACAAACACAATTACAAATCAATCTGCAGTAAATGCTGGAACTGAGATAATGGCAACTACATTACCATGCAGGTCTACAGTAAAAGTGAGCAATTTGGATCTTTGTTCCATTATTGAATTCTTCACAAAGGAAGGGAAGAAGCCTAAAAAAATACAAAGAAACATGAATACTGTATGTGTTAATGATGCAACTTCCTGATACCAATAAACTTTTAGGCCGAACATTTTAAAGAGAGCTGTGAGTCCATTGAACATGGCCTCCACACAAGGCATTTTGTGACAAAGCATCTTAAGAAATGTATCCAAAAGCAGAAACTATGATTATGTATGATGATTGTGTCAAGGATAATGTAATAAGTTTATAAACTAAGTATTTCAACTGGAATGACTTCACAATAAGTATTCATACACATGTGATGATGTCAAAGGACATTTTCCATTAGATACTAATGCCAAAAAAGAAAGCATATTGTCAGAATTCAATTAGGAGAATTTGCACCTCCTCCAAGATAAACCGTCTGAAAAATTGTTAATGGAGATGAAACATTTGTTCATTCTAGATGCAGAAACCACACAAGAGTTTATGTAATGAAAGGATAAAGGCCCCCCTCACCTCCAATTAATTTCATGTGCATCAGTCAGTCGGAAAAATAATGGCAATAATTTTTTGCAATACAAAGGGGTGTTTTGCTTTTGGAATTCTTGCTATATATGAGGGTCATCCAGGAAGTAAAGGAAGTAATGGCCTATTGCTTTATTGATACTGGACTTCTATCCATATCCAATGACCTGTTGCTTTATTGATCGACAACAGGCTTCTACCCAAGGTTGAATGGTTTCCTGGGCATTGTTTTTCAGTGTTCTGTGTATGCCAGTCAAAACAGTTATTATTGTACAGTCTGTGATTATTCAAAATGAGCTGTGTGATACAACATCTCGCTGACTTTGAGGTGAGAGGTGTTATGCAATATTTGAATGCTCAAAAGTTAAAACCTGCAGAAAATTACTGTTAACTAAAGGACATATATGGTGATACAGTAATGAATGAAAGAAATTGGAGAAAATACTGTGAAATATTCAACAATGGATGAACTAATGTGCATGACGAATCTTGACCCGGACTTGATTTGAAGAATCAAGCGAACAACCAAATTGTGCAAAGCAGATGCATAATTAATTTGGATGGAAAAATTTTGATTACCTACTCTATAGTTTGGACCTTGCTCCTAGCGATTTTCACCTTTTAAAGAAGTACAAAGAGTACCTGGGCAGGAAACGTGTTGGAAATGATGACAAGTTGAAATTTTTTTTTTGATCGATTTATTTATGGACGCTCTTTAACATCTCAGGTCATCAGCATCCCATTCAACTCAGGGCCTGAAATGGCCGACAAATTTTGCTCAGAGGCCTCTCTTTCAGGCTTGAGGTTCTTTTTCGTGCCATAAATGTATGACACAGGATCCATGGCTTTACTTCCCTTCCGAAGGAAGCCATACTTAGGATTTTTTCACCTGAAAAAATCCATCGGTCCTGGCCGGGTTTGAACCCGCGATCTTGGGGTTAGGAGGCAAGTATGATAACCACTACACCACCAGGACCGACAAGTTGAAGAATGCAGTGAACAAATGGCTTAAGGGACTGGCTGCAGATGACTACAAAAGAGGAATTCTAAAGTTCGTGGACAGATATTGTAAATGCTTAAATAACGCAGGTGATTATGTGAAGTAAAGTAAGCTTAAATTTTGTAAGTTACCTTTTTTATATATATATATATATATATATATATATATATATATTCATTTAAGCTAAACTTTCTGGCTCTATTACCACTGGAGAAACCTATGCTTTTACAGTGAAGGAGTTATATGAAGATGATAAGAAGAAACAACATGAAAAATGATAGTAGTCACATTGCTGCTTCATGATAATGCATCTTTCACAAATCACAAAAAGCAAGAGCTATTATCTAAGGTTGTGGATACTTGGAGCTTAACCATTCACCCTATAATCAGGCCTGACTGCAAGCAGTTATTTTCTCTTTTCAAACCTGAAGAAATTCCTTTATGGATGGAGAATTTCCTATGATGTCATGAAGGAGGAAGCAATGAGTTGTTTGGAGAACAAGACATATCCTTAAATACCAAAGGAATTAGATCACCAAGAATGTGGAAGTCAAGTGAGCCTACAATGAAAAATAATGAGGTGAATTTTACCACCATATTTCATTGTCAACTTGGGTAGGTAATTTATTGGAAACTCCACATATTTTCCATAACTGTATGATTGTAACGATTGTATTTTCCTTTAATTAAAATTCAAACATAAAAGTAATGGGCACTAAGAGTCCAGATATAAAGATACCCTTGAGGAAGAATGACATTGTACATTATTGTGATTTTCGTGAACATGTATGAAAAAATGGGGTGTTTATATTCAGCATTATACTCCAGTTGACTCTCCTTCCCTCTAGAGAAAAGAAAATCTCAAGGTACTCATTTGTAGTATAGTTTGAATGCCCCTAAGCTGATCAGCACATGACAGAGAAGAGAAATAATTTTGTGCAATTGCCTCGAACCAAATTCCATGTTATTTAAACCCTGTCTACCTAAAGATGATATGCACTGTCAACAATCATATCCTTCCCGCATATGTTGGAGTAGAAAGTTGGAGACATGACACATGACTGGACATTGGCAGAAATGAAGGGAATAAGATATATATACATTAAAGCAAATACTTCTCTATCAGTCTCACAATGGTCACGTACAGCAGTTTTATGTAGTTAAAATGTTTATTGCTCGAAAAATCTTATTACACCTATTTTGGGGTCACTTTATTAATAAGCAAAATAGCAGGTTAAACTGAGCACATATTTTGTGAAATATTTACAAAGGAGGAGCAATACAGCATTTGTGCTATGGTGAATAAACACATGCATCAGTTAACATCTCATCTCAGCTTTTGTTAATTAGAGAATAGCTAAGTTGTTCAACATCTCAACAGAATATAAATCATATGGTATTAATTTTAAATTTATAATTAAAATATTTTAACATTTATCTCTTTGCAGAAAGGTGCCATTCTGAAACTGCATTATAAATGGGCAAATGTAATGAAACCTGTGGGATCTATGTTTGTTGGCACAAGCCCTGAACTGGAAATGGCTCTCTACTCAACCTGTTTCTTGTTACACCCTGATGAAAAATGTCAGGTACGAATGGCAGGAAAGAACTTCAGCATCAGAACACATACATATCGCTACCGCAGCAAAAATATGATTGGCAGTGCTTTTCCAGAGATATAAGGCACTCTGTATACATAAGGAATTGCATTTAATATGAAGCCTTTCATTAACCTAAATCAGAATATTTAATGAGCATTGTACTTATGTTTATGAATTATCATGATACTTGCACTTCTAATTTGCTATGCCTTAAGCCATGTAACAAATGTAAATGCATTTCTGTACTACCATTATAATTACTATAAATTTTATTACCTGCATAATATGCAGCTTACATCCATAAGCTACATGTTAGTAAATACAGTAACAGAAATTCTTTTAATTTATACATTAGCAATAATACTAAACCTGTACCCCAACATCATTGTAGAATAGATTTTTTTGTAACCTTTTTTGAACATGAGAGAGTATCAGAACTTCTCTAAATGAATTATTAAACATTTGGGGAGGATGAGGTCATATTTATCCTTGAAAGTGATGTGCCAATGAAATGAATCAATGCCATAATGAAAGCAATTTTTCCAAATGATTCTCCAGCTATAATTGTCTTGAATGATATTATAATTTTTCGGTTTTACAATTGCAAGGTCCTTCTTTTCAGCATATGTATTTTTCCTTTTAAATTCTAGACCAAAGAACTGGGTTCTATTTACTTTCTTTCTATACACACAGTGTGTATTTTTTTCATTCTCTCTGCAGTATTTCTCTGCTCTCTAAGTAAAATTCTGCAGTGACATTCATTCAACTCCATGTCAGAACATATTGCCTGGGTAATGTTTTTTCCAATATTCTCTGTTACCCTGAGAAAATGAGTACAGGTAACATTAGATGCTAGACACTGCAGACTCATTTGCATCATTTTATCTATTTCACTCATTGTCAGGAAAGATTTTTATAGTTGACTGGTGGCTAAATGCTTAACAAAAAAGATATTGTTCTTTTTTTTTCACAACACTATAATTCCATTCAAAATAATAAAATATTGCATGAGCAGACCTTTCTGAATTACTGTCAATAACAGTTGAATTATGCTTACATTGACAGGTATACATTTTTTCAATTTGCATATCTTTTTTGCCATGCAGACAAGGAAGAACTGCATGTATGTACTATGCATAACATTTTTAGCTTTGGAACAATGTCACATAGTTTATAGTACCAATGTCCAACATTTATAGAATTTCGTGCAACATTTCATCTCTAAGGGGCTGGACTTACAGAATGTGTATATTAGATCAAGGTTCCAAAGCATTACCTCAGGGTAGCTAATATTGTCTCAGTATTACATATAATATCATTTTAAATTTTTAAAGGAGAGAGTAATTATGTACCTCCTACATAATTCCAAAATATATAGTTTATATTCTATGTTCTGCAAAGAAATATTTAGGCATACTAGAATTTATTTCTATTAATTCAAAGTATTTTTTTAATATTGTCTGTTTTCTGCTTTGCTTATTTATTGATAATAAATTCAAATATTATAGGAAATGATTAAATTGTTTATATTTTATTGTTCCATATTAACAAAATACTTGTTTCAAAATAAAAGGAAAGGTTATCATAATAATATTTATGATTTGTAAATTGAAAACTTCCTTTTAGCATGCAATGCTATTTGCTTCTTGGTAATGTACTAAACAATGTAATTTTCTGCTCTCTAGAATGATGTCCATCAAAAGAACTATGTTAATAAGTAATTTTACAGTATTCTGTAATTTATTTAAATAATATTTTTTATTTAAAATGATACACTATGGGTAACTTATTTACACACTTCACTCACTATATTTTCCTAATTTGGTACAATGTTTCGGGAACCAGCGTTCCCATCCTCAGCCGTTGACCCAGTGGTTTCTGATGCTTGTGTTGGTACCTTACAAGTTGTTGTGTGAACTGTGGTATCCTCTGGTGGATCTGAAATGAATCTAGAAAGGTGATCGCACGGCGGAAGGTCAAAATTCATAGCGATTTTATGATATTTTAAGATGAAAGTATTCTCCCAGGCGGCCAATTCAAATAGGTTCTTTATTTTTTTTTAAAGTTTTATCTCTGGGTTTATTTCATGATTTTGGTTCCAATAATGATGTGCCACTGCCAATTTTTCCGTCTGTGTAAATTTGATGTTTCTAAAATGTTCTTTCTTCCAGATTGTCAGATTTCTCTTCGTTTTTCCTATGTATTTCAAATTACAGTCTAAACATTCTATGGCATGTATTCCTGATTTCTTTTCTATGGGTATCTTGTCTTTTAATTTTGAGCTTAAGAGGTTCTTGATATTGTATTTTTTGAAAACCTTTTCAAATTTGTAGTGTAGTTGTGGGTTATACGTGAATTTGCAATATCTTGTAGTGTCTTTAATTACTTCTAGAGTCGATGTCTCTCTTATGATTTTCTATAGTTTATCATTTTAAATATGACTTCACTGTAAACAGCTTCAAGAATTATACATATAAAATATTTTTTATACTTGAGTTAAACTTGGTTTCTGCATTTACATAAGTAATGAATAAGTTGTGATATTTTTAATGGAGGAGTGTGTCATTGAAAGTCTGCATAAAATATATTTTTTCATGTTAACCTTTTCACAAAAATGATGTGGTACAACAAGGAAGTTCAATTATACATTAACTGTATGTAATGCAAAATTAATAATAAAAAAGTATACGTTTTTAAATGTTTTTTTCCTCCCTCTCTCTTTATAAAACTGGAGAACCAAAATGATAAATTAAGTAGATATTAATGTCCATGTAGCTGAGGTATTAAGTACTACAGTGCTCACTGCATTCTGCCATAACTCTGCGACGGACATGCAGTGGAGTTGAATAAGATAGTGAACAAATAGGGGAATAATTCCCTTTGCAATTCACTTTTTTTCCCCAGGACTTTTGAAATTTTTGAAAAACAAGTGTGATGTGAATTTTTGGAACTTCATTTTCCATTTCTCTAATGATAGTTTTGTAATTTTCTTTATTTATTCTTGCTCTTTGATCTCTATATCTTTTTATCTATCAGTTCTTTACTGAGGGCATGTATTCTGCAATTTTGATTATATGTGTATATCCTTTATTGTGTTTTGATTTAAGGTGGTATTTATTAGTGTGCAATAATCAATTAAGCTATTAATTATTGCAAACTAGTGGGATCTAGGGTTGGAATTATATGTTGTCGTCATTGCCAGTATGTGTATTTTTTCTAAAAATATCAAACTCTAACATATCTCTATTCCTGATTAACTTCCAAGTCTAGAAATGGAAGCAAATTGTTATTTTCTTTCTATAATGTTGATTATATACATAAAAAGCACTTAGTCAGCCCCCAGCTGAATATGAGGTCAAATGCTCTTGAAACATATTCTGATAAATTAATCAGTTAGTGAAATATAGTGTCACCTAATATCGACCTCTTTATGTGTATCATCAATCAACTTCACTGTCTTTAACTTTTATCGTGTTTACAATTTATTGTCGATTCCTGTAAATTAAGCAAAAAAAAAAATATGGATAAAGAAAGTGACTACACTATTGTTAGAGAAAGAGAAATTAAAATTTTGAAAAATTCATATATCACACTTGAACTTTGCAAAAATTTCAAAACATTTTAAAGAACTTAGCATCATCTTGTCTCCACAAAACAAATACAGTACAAAGAATCTCATAATATCACATCATATAGATGAAATTTCTCCAGTAAAGAAACCAGACATATACCAAATTATTTGTTCAGAATGTAATAATATATATAAAAATTATAAATGTCAGAATTAATGAACATTTCAGTAATATCAGATATAAACATAAATTACCTGTGGCTATCCACTTTTGGGAAATGAATCGTGAAATAGAAGAGAAGTCAAAATTATTAAAAACAACTTACCAATCATTGGAACTTAGCTTATGGGAAAAGATCTACAGCAAGAATTTGAAGATAGCCAAATCCTAACAGATGACAGATTAATTGCAAACTTTTATAACCTCTTGGCCAGAAGCCAGCCGTAAGTATTCAAGATGAAATTCTGATCACCCATCAGTCGACTAGCAACTGACGATATGGACAATAGTCCACAAAACATTTTCTGTCATTAAATTTGGTAAGTGGAGAAATGAGTTTTAAATTGACTGTCAGCTAAACCATTTAGTGTTCTCTAATGTGAAAGTTCTAAATTTTAAATGATTGACTAGCTGACTGTCGATACTGGCCATGATCACTATGACAAGAACTTGTGAACAGAAGGTCTACAATTCAAACCCTGCCAGGGCTATCCTCCATGACAAATTTTTTCAGGTTTTCCTGGAAAAATGGCACCTTATCATATCATCGCATGTTTCATCAGTGTTCCTGCTTATGATGCCTCAATAGTAAAAAAAAAAAAAAAAGCGTTAAATGCTATTCATGACAAAATTGTTAAATGTAATGCAACATCAACTTAGGTTTTTTACAAGTTGTAAATAAAATATTCATAACGGTGCAAACAATGGCCTGCGAAACATGTACATTTAAACAAGTGGACCCAATAAGAGTGTGTGGTTTGACTCAATTGTACAATGTTTTTAATCAAATATTCACGTGTTCTTTCAAAATTTCTCATAGGATTCACTAAACTATTATGATACAATTTTTTTTTACCATTAAAGTGTATTTATTTTTATTTTTATATTTATGCTTTAAATCTCGCAACATAACCATATATATATTACAGTGACATGCATTCAAGGAAAGTGGTGAAGCAGTGCTTCAGCAACAACCTATTCTGGTATTCGTTCATTTAATAAACAATATATAGTAACAATTTTCAAACTTCCTTTGTATTGAATTGAATTTATTTCTCTTTACATCAACATACAGTTTTAAAATATTGCAATAAAATCTATGTCTTTGTCAATTCCATAATCGTAACTGACACTATAAAATAAATATACATTATGATTGTATTAAAATATTTTAATTCCAAACACTACATCCAATTATTATTCTATACTTGTGAGTTACTTATTTCCTTAGGACTATATATACACTAACACCCAGGTCATTGATATATAATAATCTGTTTCTAATGCTAATTTACTCCCATTCCCTCCCCTATTCAATTTATCAATCATTAACTATCTACCATTCTTTATCATTTCTCCCTCACCTGCCCTAAATACACTGTAAATTCATAAATTATTATACTTCTAAGGTTACACTTCTTTCTACATTTCCTTCCATAATCCTCTTCATCATTCTTATCCATTTTTTTCTAACTTTACCTAAATAGTTCCCTATCATTTTTACATCTTTCTCTCCTTTTACTTAAAATCTTCCTAATTAAAATTTTCCCATTTTTTATCCTAAACCTTTTCTCTGCATAAACTTTGTTTGATTACAATATAACAAACAATGAAAATCTGTATTGGTTTCTCCACACATTAAACTCTTTAGCTGTTATCTGTATGTTTGTGGGAAATGTCTGCAGTAAACGTTCATCTTACAACCTTTTCCTTTGTAACATAATATGCTTATAGATAAAATGCATTATGTTATGAGGGAACCAAAGCATTATTAACACAAGATTGATTCAGGCAGGCAGGTAGGCAGCTGTGCATAATTATTAGGTGGAAAGAAATCCTGTTCATTTTAAATGGAACACCAAAGCTTGCTTTATATAACACATCCCTTAGAAGAGTATCACATTTGTCCTTGCTACGGTGAATTTCAAGATTGAAGAGCTACACCCATATTTTGACTATGTAATCAATCCCAACTTTAATGGTATTGGCGTAGTACAACTTTTTAACATCAAAGGGATTCTGGAAGGAGTCCTCAGAGGTACACATTAACATTAAGAATTACTAAGTGTAAGGTAATGCAACTATATTTAGCTAAATTAAAAAGTTGATGGAGCAGATCAATTGGCACAAACAAGTATGAACTACCAAACCTGGTTCAAAAGATCAATAACTTTAATAAACATTTTCAGCCTGTTACATTCCATAAGTGTCAATGTTTAGCCATAGTATGTGTGAATGAATATTTGTTATTTATACACTTACAATTACAGTTTTACAATATTTCCTTGATCCTTGAGTGCTTGTTAATTCAGGATCCTATACAATTAACATCTGGTTGTTGTGTACATGGATCCTACATCCCTCTAGCTATACATATTATTGAGTGAACTTTACAAATACTTCCCTAAAGGTGATCATCTTCCCTCATTGTTACCTTATTATCATCTTCCTTTGCCTTGATCACTTTCCCTACAAAATTTCCAAATTGATTAAAAATTCTTTTCTGCTAATCCCAAAAATCTTTAATGCCAGAATTTCTGCCTGCAACTTATCTGACTTCTTGTTTCATATTTCCTCTCTCCATCCTTCGGTTTCTGTACATTCTTATATACAGTGCAAACTCTTGTCTACCTTATCACACAGTGGGTACAATTATTTGCCAACTTTTTATCCCACCTAACATCGTTGTTCCTGTTCTTACCCGTATACCTTCCCTACCCATTTTGTCACCACAATATATTTTTCCCTGCCCCACTATTTTTCAAAACTCCTGAATATATCTGAGTACTCTTATCTATTGGGCTACCAAATATTTCCTGTTTCTCTATATCATCAAGCCTTGCTTTCACTTTATTCCATGTGCCTTGCCCATTTTGTGGCTTTAAACTATCTAGCTCTTCAAAACCAATTTTTCTTACAATTTTGTTTAATCTGCATGCCCTACTTCCTACCCATTTTCATTTTTATTATGTCCCCAAGCAATCTTTGAGAATATTTTCTTCCTCCAATGGTCTTATCCTTTGCCAGTATTGCCGTTTTATTGCTAGACCTTTTTGGCCCACACTTCCTAGTTACATCAGGGCCACTCCATTGCATGTAGCTCTAGGTTATCCCAATATCATTTTACAGACTGCTTTATGAATCTGATCTACACATTCGCACTATTTTTCTATCCCATGCATAATTTTCAATTCAACTGTTTGAATATGCTCTCGCCAACTAGCTTACGCTCATATTTAATATTTTCTTCATGCATGCTCTTATACTATTGGTAGCTAATTTTCCCTTCCCTAGTGCATTCTTCCTTTGTTCTGTCTATTTTCCATTACTGTTCAGCCTTATCCCCAAATAAATTTCTTCAATTTCAATTTTACTCCCCTCTAGCCACAATTTCTTGTCTCTGTTGAGTTTGTTCCCTTTATTATTGATCAAAATTTTTATTTAATTTTATTTATCTTTAAGCTCCATTTTTTCAATATTTCTTTGTTGCTTCTATTGCTTTCTTTAAACCACTTGTAATTGCAGCTGCTACTAGATCTGCAAAAGCAAACCTGGAATATATTTTTATTATTAATTGATGAACAATGCCTATTCTTCCTTGCTACTTCTTAGATCATCTCATCTATAAATAGATTGAACAGTACTGGACTTAGTTTACACCCCTCCCTTAAGCCAATTCCATTTGGTACCCAGTCTGTTTAGCCAGTAGGGGAGAAATCAACTTTTTAGCACTATTGAGCTGTGTTGTGTATGTAATGAAGAAATATTCTTAGGATTCTACAATATAAGTAATGGCTAACATGTCCAGGTTATTGCAGATCTGATACCAGAATTCAAATGTAATGAGAAATTAATTGCTCAAATTTTTGGATGAATTTTTGCAATGCCTTTTTGTAAATGTTTGTTTAATATGATGATAATACTCCTCAAGGTATTGCGCTCTATTAACAGGAACTGTAATTAGAGTGATTCAGTATTTTATCAGCTTTTAATGATTTTCTGTCAGTTTTGAAACCTTTTAAGTTTATTTTCTGTTAAATACATTCAAAAGTTCTTAAATGATGGTGAAGAGGTTTACCTGAAACAATATTTGAAGTGACTTTAAAGAGGAGAAAATTTAACTATAAATACATATATTGCAAAATATTTGATAATTATTATGGTCATTTGGAAATCCAGATATTCTTGGATACAATTTTTGTATTTACTGTCAAATAAAAACTGGACAGAATTGTAAAGATTTTTCTGAACCTCATGTTCCAAGCCTGTTAAGTATAAAAATTCTTTGATAGTATTTGAATGAAAATTGTCTTACTACATTGTACAGTAGTGAAGAGCTTCAAAATAATAAACATCTGAAAGGTAGCTAGTTAGTTCTCAGAGCATTCAGTGAGCAAAATTATAAACTCTTTAATTCCATGTTAAATGCAAGTTTTTTCAACAAATCGCCCCTCTACTATCTTCTGTAGACATATCTGCCAGTATGTCTTCAATAGAAAGAAAATGTTTACACTAAAGAGAGTGAAAAGGTATTCTCAAAATTATGCAGAAAGAGGATTGTGTCATCTTTATAGGAAGTATTGCCTACTAGAACAACACAGAAAAAAGTAACAATTCTTCGATAAAGTGGTAACAAGGTGGTTATTAAGAGAGAGTGATACAATTTAAGTTTCATTGATGTTGATTGGAAAATCAATTAAGATAATTTTGAATATTATTTGTTTATATAACCTTAAGATCTTGTTTTTTAGCTTAAAAGTAATGTTATTTTTTTATTTAATTGCAGTTTTATTATGGAATATTGACATATAATTGTTTTTTGAACAATCAGTGCTTCGCCTATCTGAAGGGTCACTGCATGCCACTAAATTATGGTCCAAATTCTTAAATAAAAAAAGTTGTAGAATGAGAATTTTCAGACCTCATTAAAGGGGTATAAAATTATAGGCTCTTTAAAATTATAGGTCTGGAATATTAGAAAGGATTTCTTGTGAGATAACACCACGTATGGATGGTTTTGGATTTATTCTTGCCAGGTTCATTCCATTCCTCATTCCCATGTCCTATAACAAGCTCATTAGAGGATTTTAGGGAAGAACATTCTACCCAAGCTCATTTGTACAGAAAGCTAGGTAAATAGTAGGTAATTATAATAGGTCTTTATCTTGCCTAACCAAATCAGCCACATATACAAACATAAGGTTAATTATTTTATTATGAGATTGTGACATTTTGTTTGAGTTTATTAAGCAAAATATAACTTTAAAATTTATAAATAATTTTTCTTCTCCCCTCTCCCTTTAAATAATTGGATAATTGGTACTCCCTAAAACAGTCACTAAAAACTCCCCTATTCTATAAAAATAATGTAGAGATTTTAACTGGGGTCTAAACTCTTGAGAATTTAATTTTTCAGTTCACAGAGAGGAAAAACAAATTTTTGAGCTTAATGCTGTTAGTGTAAACTTATCTTATCTCTTAACTCTTCCACAGAGTACTCTTCAAGGAGAAGCATTCTGTTAGATATAAAGCTGAAATCCTAGATTATGTATTTATGCAGATTGCAAGTTTGTGATTTTTATTATTTTGGATATAATACTAATTTGTTCCTATCTGTTCCAGAAAAAAATAGTAAAATTAACACCCAGATTCTAACATTGTTTTCCTGCACTAGTTAATAACAAGACTATATCAAGTTACCATGCATTTGTATCAGATGAACTTATGTGAGTTAAGAGGTCAAGTACTATCTGCAGAGCAAACATTTGCCAGTGTATTACACAAAATTCTGATAATGTGTTATTATGAAGTAAATGTTCTATTTATGGATAGTAAGAAAAATTATGCAAGACAGTAGCAGAAAGCACCCATAGTACAGAAAGTGAAATCACATGTGAGTGTGATTTAAGAATCTGAAATGGTTTGTCTTAAATTCAATACAAGTAAAACTTCATCATTCTTCAACACAGCTGCAGTCTACCAATCAAAGTTATTTACTAGCTGTAATTTATCATGGAATAGGGTTAAAAAACAGTGGCAGTGTGCAAGGTTGTATCATTGTAACAGTGGTGTCTATGGTTATCAGCCCCAAAAGAAAGTAGTACAGTACAAAGGTAACAGATACCAATTGAATTCTAATTATTTTAATTTCCTTCTATTTGCTGTTATAAAAGAAAAAAAAAATGGAGTGAATGTAAGGCTGCTTTTAATTATATCATGATATACTATTATATACTAATTATTAACTTGGTTATGTAGGAGTGTTCATGATACTCCTCAAAATAAATAAGTCTGAGTTGGAAATATGCAAAACAGGGATAATAAATGTGATGAAAAAAGTAAATAATTCTTGACTGCCAAATTTAAGTATATATTAATATTAGTGAGGTTATGGAAGTCAATTCACTAAGCTTTGACTTGCTGATGGAGGATAAAAGGGGGAAGAAAAAAAAAAAAAAGAAAAAGTCATTAGCTCCTTTCTTTCAAAATCATCATGTAGTTGAGAAATTAAACAAAAAATTGGTTTACTAATAGGATTGTTAAATGGATAGAGGTTAGAGTAACACTAGTATTGTAATACATCACAGTAACATTACACAGCTAAATGGAAAGTGGTTTTAGGATTTGGTGTAGCCATTACTTATGACACTTGATTTCCACATTAAAAAAAATAGTATAATAGCTTTAAGGGTGTTGAATAAAGGTCATTTTACAGTATGCTGTGACTTTATTCCCCAATATTTGGAAGTACTTACATTGTCTTTAACTAAAGGTTTCATCCTCGCTTCTCAGCTTATCATTCTAGAAATCATGATCAATAATAAATGCTGTGAAATCTCTACTTTTATTAAACCTAGGGATGGTCATTTTATTTCAGTTTATGTGATGGAGCATAATATGGTGTTTACTCATAATTAAGCATATCAAACAGTACAATGCTATGTAAAAATGCTATGACTACAACTATAATAAATATAACAGTAATAATAACTAAGGAAGCAGAAAAAGAATAAAATGCTCAAGTATTAATAGATTATCGATCTCTATATTTCAAACCACTTGTGTTCTTCAAAAGCAAAAAGACCATACATTAGGATACATTTAGGGGACAATCATTCCCATCATTAGCTTGTTACCACAACAAATTCAATAGGCTATTCAAAGAACATGGCATAGAGTTAGTCCCAAATAATAATTGTTAACCTGAAGATCAAAAAAAGTAAGTTTTCTGTATTATTTATTTATTTATTTATATAAAAATAGTTAATATGATTTATTTAAATCTCTTTTAGTTAAAATGTTTAAAAAAACTCTTTATGGCTTTATTCCCATGGGATAAAATCAGCCTGAATTAGAAATTTAAAATATTCAAAACACTCTTTAAGGTTTCACGCTCAAGAATTAAAAAACCAGGACATGCTTCATGAAACACTTGTTCACATCATCAACTGTATAACGACTGACAGATCACTCATTGAAGTTGGAAAGATAGGTATCTGGGAGGACTCTAGTGGTCTAGTGATGAACCTAAACAGGGTGCTGCCTATTTCCGGAATACCAAACTTCATGAGTTTATGCTTGTATTTTTTTATGAAAATATTTTCCTATATGCTAATTTCCTTGGTTTGTTGAACAGGTTTTAATAAATTCAAAATTCATTTCGTGTTAGAACTAATGTAGTGAAGCAATTAATTTATTCTTAATTAGAGTGGAGTGGAGCATAAGAGCATTAAATTGACGTATTATCTAGTTAAGAATTTAAAAAAAAGCTTTTAATAACTTTATGCCTTTTTCTATTTCATGATGTTCATTCCAAAATTGTGCTGCCACAGCTGATTTGTCTATCTGTTTATAACAGATATTTCTCCACTGTTCTTTCAACCTGATGCTTATATTCCTCTTGGTCTTGACTATGTATATTTTGTCACAATCTTTGCAATTAATCAGGTATATACCTGATATCAGCGAGCCCAGCATATGGCTAAAAATGCTAACAACACCATAATTGCTACCAAAGTTGTCCTTCAATAGGGATGCTATACCCCTCCCATTACTACTACCTAGCAACAAAATCTTACTCTTTCCTTTGGACTTAGCATCAGCTACTGGAGCAGAACTTGTGCTCTGATGAGCTTCCAATGTTCCAAGAATGCTGAATCTGTTCACCAGAGGGATGACAGTAGCATCGTCAGTGGAAAATACTCTCTTCCTCTTATGATTATTCCTTGGCACAAGCTTGAATGCACGTGATTTACTGTTAACTTTAATTAGTCAGCATTAGCTCTCAATTTTGCATCTTAGCAAGTGCCAGTTCCTCTTGCAGTTGGAGAATAGTTTTCTCTTGCTTCACAACTACCATTACAAATACCACTTTTCAGAAATAGTAACCATTTCACCATTTGTTTTAGCGCAAGTCCAATGGAACCACAACTGACAACCATCACATAACTCACCTTTCTACTACAAACATCTCAGTTACTACTCAAATCACACTCTTTAGCACGCATTATCATGCTTTGCACTTTTCTCAAACTCAGACACATTAGATTTAAATTACTATACTTAACTTAACTTAGATTAAACTTAAATAAAAAATGTACTCGACAACAGCAGCCAACGATGGGAGGAACCTCTCCCGAAACTAGTCCAAAGTTTTAAAAAAGTAAGTGGTGTTAGTATTAATAACTTGACACATTAATGTAGGATATATTACCACTCCATTGTCTACAGCTTCGTAAATAAACAGCAGCTGATGATGGGAGGAACCTCTCCCGAAACTAGTCCAAAGTTTTAAAAAAGTAAGTGAGTTAGTGTTAACAACTTGACACATTAATGTAGGATATAGATTAAACTTACTATACTTAACAACCACACATAACACGAAACTCAAGTATTTAGGTTAAACTTACCCTTCACATATTATTATTGCATTTTATTATCTTCAGATCCAGAAATTGCAATATATTAATAACAAACTTGAATTTGGCATTTAAGAAAGGATACATATACAGATAATTATATAAAGTCAATGGTTTTAATCCTAGATCTCATAAGGAAGCAGGTTTTAACAGTATGATACATAGGTTAGTAAATATGCCACTCAACAAAGATGAATACAAGAAAGAATATTTGCACATAATAACAGTAGCAATTTCCAATGAGTTCAAAAAACAGGTGATGAACCAAACTTTGAGGGTATTATCAGGGGAAAAAACCCTTCAAAAAGTTCACTTATCACCCATCAGTCAATAACAAATTTAAAAAAAAATTTAAACAGTATAATATCACATTAGCAAGCACCTCAAAACAGGTATAGTGTTAACAAATTATTGAAGTTAAATAAAATAGATTCTAGACCCAAAGAGAAAAAAATCAAGTATATACCAGCTTAAATGCAAAGATTGTGACAAAATATACATAGGCAAGACCAAGAGGAATATAGGGATCGGTTGAAAAAACATTGGAGAAATATCTGTTATAAACAGATAGACAAATTGGCTGTGGCAACACATTTCTGAAATGAACATCATGAAACAGAAAAAGGCATAAAATTATTAAAAGCTGTTTAACAACCCAAGGAACTTATTGTTAGTATATTGGAGAAGATTTTTATAAAAAAATATGAGCATAAACTCATGAATTTTAATATTCTGGAAGTAGACAGCATCCTGTTTAGGTTCATCACTAGATGACCAGTGTCCTCACAGATACCTACCTTTCCAACTTCAATAAGCAACCCGTTAGGCGTTTAACAGTTGACAATGTGAACAAATGCTTTAAGAAACATACCCTGGTTTTTTAATTCTGGAGAGCAAAACCATAAAGAGTGTTTCAAATATTTTAAATATTTTAACTCAGACTGATTTTATTCTATGGAAATGAAGACATAAAGAGTTTTTTTTTTTTTTTTTTTTTTTTTTTAACTAGTAGAGATTTTATGCTGTTTCACTATGTTTATTTCCTGAATGTATTAAAAACTGGTATGATTTATTTGTTTATTCACATAAAAATAGAGACATTTCATTAATTTCAATCTTCTAAATAACAATGATCTCATCTCCAAGTCCATGAATCTACAGAGAGGCAGCATCAGCATACCATGTGAGAAACTCACAGGGAATCTATGTTGGCAATTACCATTAAAACATGTTTAAGTAAGTTGGTTAAAATTAGTTGTATTTGAGTGATTCCTTGCCAAAACTGCTTAATTATTTTAACTTAAATTTTTTTTCCTTTTTTATTCCCCCCCCCATATCCTTGACATAAATGCATCAATGTTGTGACACTATGAAGTCTAAATTGTTAGAGACTGTAATGTATGCATACACCTTAAACTTTCGTATTCTAAGTAATGAAAATTATTTTGGTTATAAGCAAACTCATATAAATTTGTATAAGAAGGGCAACAGTGCAATACTATTCTTTTCTGTGTTGTCAGAGCAGCTGCATCACAAAATTGATCATGATAATCATTGATGTACAGACTGAGTATTTTTAGTATTTCCATAAGATAAACTTTTTTATGTTTCTAATACAAAGGAAATGTTAGTTCCAGCTGATGTGTTGGAATCCAGGATCAAACAAAGCAGTTTTTATAATTTTGTTTGTACCTACAGACAACATGGACATAAGCTTGCAACTATTAATCCCATTGCCATCACATCAGAAAGGTTTGTAATTCATAAGATTATAACAGAGTTTCTTTCAATGCTAATTTAAACTAAATATAGTGAATTTAGTAATTTTAAGTACAATTTGCTATACTTTAAAAATAGGTTAATCTGTTCCAAATTCATAGCATATTTATTTGTGTTGTAAATTATTAAAATGAGTTATGAGTCCAGGGTTCTTGAAATCTGTTACTTCTTTCACTTTTAGAGTTATTTTTACAAAGTTCTTCATAAGGTTAATAATCAGTAGAAATTTCAAATTTACAGTGGTTACAACATGCATATACATTTCTGTAATTTTAAAAATAATGCTAATTTTGCATGTTAATAGTTCATATATTTTATAGAGAGTGCTAGTGTCATTTCCATGGAATCTTGTCATTTTGCCAATATGTGCTGTAAATCATTAAATCATTTGTGTCATATTTAAATATTCTTCCCAGGTAATAGAAATAATGACAACAATTATTCCCTAGAGTTGACTCCATTTGACTTCCATTTGTTCCTAAAGTTCAAACTCTTCCTCACTGGCCAGTATTTTTCATCAAATTAAGAGGTACTTACAACTGCACATAAATATTGTTTGGCATGTATTTAATTCAGTGAACTGGCTTCTTTTATAGGTATTTTGCTATAAATAATCATTATATTTTCATTATTCTTCACTGCCATCACAATTCTTACATAAACACACACACACACACATGCATACATGTGTATTTCCATGTTGTAGCACACATCATTACATTTAATATTATTTTACAGATAAGCTTTATTTTGACTTGTCTTGTATATTTTTCTTATGCTGGTTATACAGAGCCCTCATCCCACTATGGATTTGAAAACTATTTTTCTAATGAGAAGTAACTGATGATGATGATGATGATGATGATGATGATGATGATGATGATTAGTAGTAGTAGTAGTAGTAGTAGTAGTAGTAGTAGTAGTAGTAGTAGTAGCAGTGTCAGTGGCAGTAGTATAAATGTTGTTGAACATATGAAATTGCTTTATACAATATTATTCCATGGACCATACAAGAGTGTAATTGTCAATTTACAACTTTTGCCTAGTAAGGCTTTAAAAAGAATTCTTTTAAATTATAAAACAGTTTGCTCAAAAACCAACTGGAGGTGAGACATTATAAACTTAGTGTGTCCAATTTAAAAACACTCAAAGGAAACTTATTAGCAATCCTGAGAATCACATAAACAAAATTAGTTTTAGTCTTACCTAACCTATATCTAGGCAATTCAAAATTATTATGGTGTCTAGTATTGTAATCATGTTCTTTTTTATTCTTAGGCAAGTTGAACATTATCCTTAACCAAGAGTACTACCTCTAAAATATGTAAAGATATTGCAGTCATAATTTTTAATTTCTTAAACAAAGGTTTACAGTGCCATCTGCCAAAGGAAATCATTTCATACAGCCAGACTCATATAATGCATTCTTTGTTTCTCTCATAATTTATTAGCCATAAATAGCAATTAACTTTCTACTTACCACCCTAGTAGATGCTCTAAGTTGGTAACCATACTTGCCTCATAAACCCAAGATTCAATCCCAGCCAGGATTAATGGATTTTTTTGGGCATAAAATTTCTAAATATAGCTTCCTTCTGAAGGGTAGTGAAGCTGTGGGTCCCATGTAGTAGATTTACACCACAAAAAATAACTTCAAGTCTGAAAGAAGAGGCCTCTGAAATTTATCTGCTGTTTCACACCCAGAATTGAATGGGATGCTAATGACCTGAGATATTAAAGAGCATTCGTAAATTAAACAAATAAAAAATGCTCTAAGTGCCTACCTCCACTGTAAGACATACCTGAATTCTTTTAAAAAGATTTTGAGAAATTTATCACAATTCATCCTCCTAAATATTGTAACCTGCCTCTCAGAAATTTTGTTTTGGTGCCTGCATGAATTTTATTTCAGGTACAGCAGTAATTTTATGTAGATGAAGATATGGCAGCTGAGTGGTTTTATGCACACTGCAAATAGATATACCAAATTGCCAGGCTAATCATGTTAAAGACTTGTAAGGATAAAAACCTTTAATAGCTTTAGCAATTTTTACCATGCATGTTGCTGTACAGGTGACAAACAGCAGGATGTCGTTAGGCCACATTAGATGCATGGAGCATTCAAACAATCAATAGATTGTTGAATGGTTAACTTCTTCCAAAACAGCAGTATTCAGAACTAATTGGTCCAGGCTGTTGATTTCAATAGTCCTTAATGACATGAGCTATCAAGTGGCCTTCAATGTTGCTAGCTAGTTTCATGGATAGAGACAAAGATTTTGCTGGCTTTGATCATTTGCCTAATTCTTCATATGGTGTCCTCATAGCACAGAAGTACATAATTTCTTCTTAAAGTCATCTCACTAGGAATTGATTAGACAGAATAGTGTTATAGGAAATCCCTTAGTTTTGCCTTACTTAGTTTCCATAGGAGAATATTCACTGAAATTAGAACATCACACAATTCTTCTAAAAATGCTGAAGATTTACTGCTGCTACTTGCTGCAGTTTGTGTTAGCAGTAACTGTGCTATTTTTTTTTTTTTTTTTTTCCATCCCCATTCTCAAGAGCATTTTGTGTTTGTCCCATTTTATGTGTTTTTGGATTGCAAATCTCTTCTCTACTGCCACTTCAGCACCATAAATTTTGCTCAGTAATATCAAAACATTGGACATAAATACATCTTTACCAGTTTCCAAAACTATTTAAATGATACTGTTTACATAGCTTTATTTTCAGCATTTTTAGAGTGCAACTAAACTGCAACTAAAATGGACCATTCTGCACCAGCTGATTTGCAGGCCATCAAAGTAACCTTTTCTGGGTTTGCTATTTGCCTGAAAAAGAGATCAAGGATATAAAGATAATAGCTATCCTGGAATGCAGTAAACAGTCATCTCTATTTATATAACATTTATATCAGAAACAATTTGAGCCAATGGTAACATGATGAGAGCATGCAGTTGTTCATTGTGTGGCATTTACTTCATAATTACCAGAATGTGTGACTGGCTATTTAAATAACACTTCCTGGCAAGTTATCTATGTAAAATGTTGAGTTTAATATGTAAGGTCCAACAGCTTTTCATACAACTGCAGTTATTTCAAGTTTAAGACATGTCTCATTCAAAAATTCCATCCTAGCTTTGCTTAAACATGAAAGATAACCATAATGTAGAATACAGAAAAATTAAATTAAATGTAAAAAAAATTAAGTATAACACTAAATAAACAACAAAAATGACCAATAATGCACTAAAACTGTTAAAATTGACCTAAATTGAAAATTGTTGGAAAATGAAAAATATTACAAAAAAAAAAATTCCCATTTTACATCTACAAATTCATGATCAGGATTTATGTACATATAGCCCTACCTGCAACATTTTAGATAGAAGAAGAATCATCAACATCTGTATCCTAGCGATCAGAGAATGAATAAATTCAATCTAATAATTCATATTATTGTATGATTTAGTTGAACTACACACTCTGAATGCTTCACTTACTTTTCATAATGTATAGAACCGGTTTTGAGAACATTTGGTTGTATGCATTATGACAAGTAAGTGAAACATTAAGAGTGTATAGTTCAATTAAATCATACAATTATATCAATTATATGATTCTCCATTTTACATTTTAATTAAATTTAATCTAATCCAACATAAAACCATACTTTAAGTACATATTATGACACTGTCACATGGTATTTATCCTTTCATGTACTATGTACTTATTGGAATATGCAAATAAACAGAAAAAAAAAATCAATCTTAATTTTCATACTCAGTTGAAACAAAAGATTCACTTTCAACAAACCGCTACTGGTGGCTGAGGTCATTAAGGCACAGACTCATGAGCAAGAATTCTGGGGTTCAATTCCGACCAGAACTGTCCTCCGTGACTGAGGTTTTTCCAGGTTTTCCTCAGCCCTCATAAATGGCAAATGCTGGGGAGGTACCCTAAACTCAGACCTGGAATGCTTCTTTCTTAAAAATAAAAATCCTTTCCCAGTATATAATTTCATCTCATCTATCATCAGTGTCCACTGCCTGTGGTGCCTCAGTAGTAAAAACAAGTGTCAAACACTTTTAAAAAAATGGCATGATATTACCTCAAAGAGTCATGAAAAAATATTCTCATTTAAATTACTTTCTTGTTTCAGCACATTGAGAACTTTCATTTCTTTTCTCCAAGTTTTTGATAAATTACTTTTATAGTCCATAGTCTAGTGATAGCATTTGTGATCACTAATCTGGAGATCCTGATTTCAAATCCAAGTCAGCTGAAGCTATCTGGGTAAGTGTTCCCCCCCTCCCCCCTGAGAAGGTGAATACCAGATAGCTTTAAGGTGCCAATGACTCCGAGGTCATTTGTGCCATCATTAATTCTTGTCATTTCATTTATCTCTATACACTTACTTACACCTATAGTATTAGTCCATAACCTACAGACATTGCAAGAAGACCAATGCGGTCAAAGTCAAAAGCAAAACTAAACCAGTAAATAAAACATTTGGAAGAAAATAAATTATAAATATACAAACATTTAAACCAATATCTTACAATCAGAAAAGAAATAATTATAAGTGTTTATAAAAATGATACTCTTGTGCCACATCCAAAACATATCAGTGCTAATTTCAAAGATGCCTAAGAAAAATTATTCTACATAAAAAAACAATACAATATTCAGTATTAAAGAATAGAAAGGTATTAAGCAGTTTATGTCTTATAATGCACTGATATTACATTATCAAAATGAACATCTGCTACTCATAACATTTATGAGCACAGGTGTTCCAGGGTTAGCTTTAGTTACAAATTTACTCTTATAAATAGTAGTAATTATATGACAACAAATTAACTATAGAGCTTGAAACTAATTTTATATTTTGTTTTGTGCAGTCATGTTCCTGAACTGGATCTTCATCGATTTGGCCTTAAGGAAAATGATGATGTTACATTCACTGGAATATTATTTACACCCACTTCCCATGGAACAGTGGGTGAAGCAATTGCATTCCTACAGAAAGCTTACAGTGATAAAATGAGTGCTGAATTCAGCTATCTAGAGGTAAGTTTTAACAATGTAGTTAATGGCAATTAAAACCTTTAGTAGTGATATTTGTATTTTGATATGCATTTCCTGTATTCTGAAAATATGTCTTAGTGTTTTTTCTACACTGCTTGATTAAATGTTAATTCTGAAACTCATCTACATGAGTGAAGAATATGAGTTTTTTTTAATTCATATAATTGTATGATTTAGTGGAACTACACACTCTTAATGCTTCACTTATTTGTCATAATATATAGAACTGTTTCAAAAACATTTACTGGTTGATTGTTACTTAATAAAGTCATGATTCTCATTTCTGTTGTTTGAATACAATTTTGTTACATAGGTTTCTTTGCTCATGACTTTAAAAATACTATACATTATTTTGGTTTTTAATTATTTTCTTATTCCTATTAGACTTATTAGACATAGTGTAGATATTTAAGGTCTTACTTGGTTTTCAGTCCCCCCCCCCAAAAAAAAGGCTCATAACTATAGCTTTAAAAATATTTGTATGTAGAGGCCTAAATAATTATTGTTTTAAGTCAGTACTGAATTTCTAAAATAATATTTAAATCTGTCAATAGTCAATATAAAGTAATAATCACTATCACATGGTAACAACATTTTCCTTATAAAATTATTTATCTTCACACGTATATCATATTCTAGTTTTCTGCCTCGTTTATATGTTGACTTATGATTATACATAACTAATTTTTTATATAACATGTAAGCATTCATATTTGTTAATTCACCATCTTGGGCATTTCTCATTTCAGCTAGTAACAATCTTTTGAAAACAAAATAAGTACGTATCACAGAAATTAATTTTTTTCTATCATAATGAAGGTACTGTCTCAGCTTTTACATTAACTTTAGTTTATAAATGCAAGTAAGCATTATGAACTACAGTATTATCTTACTAAGTCAATTTAAATTATTTCGTTAGTATTTTTAATAACCAACATCATCTAGAAATTTTGCATTTAATCCTTCATGATGCTTTACCCTAATTGAACATCTGGCTGTTACATTCAATATTAATTCAATTTGAAATTGGATACAGTGAAACACATTTCTACTCAAAAGAAATTATTCTGGCTGTTATTTTCATTGGGCCCAAGTACTTTGTTTCTTTAATAATTCTTAGTAATTTATACGTATCCATTAAACTGGCACTATAATGCTTTCTTACAATCAATTATAGAGAAAAAAAATAAAGCTTGCTTAGTTCAAATAAAAGATTTAGTAATTCAATTTAATTAGTTCATTTTGCTGTACCAACAAATTTCTGGTGTCAGTATGTTCATTGAACAAGTAATAATGAGTGCTGTTTACCAGAAAATTTTACTATAAAGTAAATCATTCCTAAATTTTTAATGAAGACAATGTTCTATATTACACTTTGATCTTTACTTAATAAATATAATTCCTTTCTAAAAATATAATTGTTATGTTTGTGCAGGATGAGCAAGAGAGAGAATGGTTTGCACATCAGATGGAAAATGCTGTAGACAAAGATCTTGATGATGCTACAAAGATTAACTTAGCTACAGAGATGATAAAATCTCAGACGTTTGATAATTTTATGGCTACAAAATTTGTAACAGTCAAACGATATGGAGGAGAAGGAGCTGAAAGTATGATGGGATTCTTCATACAATTTTTCAGATCAGCTGCTGAAGGTAGAAGTAGCAAGCTATTACTCACATTAATTGCATATATAGATAACTTATATTCTTATTATTTTAACATAGATATACAATGTATTATATTTTTAACTGTTTTATATACTTCTAAAATTTTATATTTCCATAGTATGCCAAAATTAACTATTTAAAATGTCCAACACCATCTTTATGATCTGAATATTTTAATATACACCTTAAAATAGATTTTAGCTAAGAATTTATATCTAATCTAGAATAATGCAGATAATTTTCATTTGCTGACATGATGAATTACTGTTAATCCAAATGCTCTTGTCAGTCTAGTATTAATTATAGGGAACCTTTATTAAGCATTGCTAGTTCCTGAAAATCATTAAAATTACATTATCATTTAACATACAGTAAAATATATTTAGATAAATGTCTGTAACAATGTATAAACTTTTTATGAAAATATAATGTAACAAACATGCACTGTTCACTATTATTTAATATAATTTTATATTTTAAAGCTGGCATTGAACAAATAATAATGTGTATGCCACATCGTGGGCGCTTGAACTTGTTGACTGGTATGCTCCAGTTTCCTCCAGCACAACTTTTTAGGAAGTTAAAAGGAATCTCAGAGTTTCCAGAAGATGCTAAAGCCTCAGGAGATGTCCCCAGCCATTTCAGTGAGTACATTTATTTAAATATCAAATAAATCTACTTTAAATGTAATCAAAAAACCAGCCTATTTTACAGTAAACAATCATATAAGTCTAATTATTATGCTAATGAATGCTATAATGGGTAAGCATGAGTAGCATGCTCACAAGACCTGGGAGTTACTTCATCTCACAGTTACTATAAATCAGGGTCTAGAAGACACTTTTTCTTTTTCCCTCCATGGCAGTAAGAGTAACTTTTGCACATTTAATATAAAATCTCTTTGTATGTGCAACAGTATGAGTTTGGCACTGGATATGTATTCAGCCATCTGTCCTCTAAATGTGAATATAACTTTTCAAGTGAAATAGCACTTTATATATGTGAGTATATCTATCAAGTATACTCTGTTAATTAGACAAGACAACAGATTATAAGAACAGCATATATGTGGCAGCAGCACATTATAATGTTTTTGAGTTCCTGCACAACCTCTTTCCTCCTAATCACCACCACCACCACTTCTTTTATTGCAGACCATGACTCTACACTTGAGTTTGTTATTGTCAGAAAATACAATCACAATGTACATTGATAAACCAAATAATTTAAATACAAGAAGCAAGTTTATCTCATAATTGGTAGTAGTAGACCACCTTTGTTTGGCCTTAAAGATAACAGATCTCATAGCAGCTTTCTGACTGATTTGGCTAGGGCACTGATTCACAACAAGGTAAATAAGTAGAGGGTGCAGTGTTGGGGCAGTTGTCAGGTGTAGTTTTCTGTAGCATTCCCTAATGCTGAAAATGATTAAGTCAGGTAATTCTTGGTTCTGATAAACTCTAGGCACATTTGCATGGTATTAATTTATAAATTCCATTAATCTTCTTAAATACTTTGGCATATTAGTATTAGGTGTGCCAGGGAATGGCAAGAGGCCATTGAATAATGGGATTTTGGCTAGAGCAGACACAATTCATGCTACTTCTCAGATTTCTGTGAGAAGTCAGCAATCACGGTTTGGCATCCTGAGTTTCTATAGTCACTTTGAGCTGTTGGCCAGTATGCAGAAATAGTATCCAGCAGGGTAATGTAGTTTGTCTGGTGGAATGCTTTGGTGTTGTCTATTAGAGTAACTACACAACTTCCATCCTATAATGATGCAAAATATTTATTTTGGTCTCTTCTGGGTGCTTGTTAAAATTCTTGTTCAGCTTTTAAATTATCCTTTATATTTTTGGAAACTCATAAACTAACTCAGCACTGCAAGGCAGAAAACTTTTATATTTTATAAGATCATGAAAAAAGTATCTTTTGTATTATTCAGATCATTGTATGATTGAGTTGAACCACACCCTTATTGCTCCACTTACTTGTTTATAATATGTAGTTCTAGTTTCACGAACCCTTTGTTCAAGTCAATGGGTAGCTGATGATGCAAACAAAGGTTTCATAAAGCTATTATTACATATTATAAGCAAGTGGAGCAATAAGAGTATATAGTTGAATCAATCATAACATATTCTCAATTATATGATTAGCTTTACTGTATAACTTCTAATTAACATTTCTAGTTTCTAACTTTTGTATTGTTGTTGAAGAGTATCTTTTTCATTAATATAATTATTATTATTTGAAACTCATTCTTAATGAAATTTTTATATAACCATGTTACCGTTTGTTGTGCAGGAACTGTATGTTAACTCTATGGTGAACTTAATTCATTTATTTATTATTGAAAGTACCCATAAATGTATTTTTAAAATGTTTTAAAAATTTTATTTATTTATTCATATATAGGCCCCTTGAGTATGTGCTCTTCATAGAGGTAGTACATATATTTCAGGTGGCTTTTGAACCTGTAAAATTACAATATTATGCACAATAAATATTGTCATATTACTGTTATAATACAATATGCATTATATGATTATATTATAGCTTGTACATAAAAATGTACTTGACACTGAATTATTTTAAGTACAAATAGTTAAAGTGAATAAATTGTACTTATGAAGCTGTAGACGATAGAGTGGTAATATATGCTACACTAATGTATTCAACATGTAACAGCTGATGATGGAAGCCAGGGCTTTAGTGTAGGATACAAAATATTTTTTTCTTAAATTACCTTATACATGTACATTTGAATTGAAATTTATTTCTCTTTACATCAACATACAATTTTAAATATTACAATAAGATCTATGTCTTCATCCATTCCATTATACTAACTAACAATATAAAATTAATACCTATCATTATGACTCTATTACAATATTTTAATTCTAAACATTTCACCCAACTATTATTCTATAATTGTGAGTTATTCATTTCCTTCAGACTAGATACTAACATCCAGGTTATTGATGTGTAATAAACCTGTTTCTAATGCTAATTTACTCCCATTCCCTCCACTATTCAATACATCATTCATGGACTATCTGATCATTTTTTATCATTTCTCCTTCACTTTCCCTAAATATACTGTACTATCCTTAAAGTATTATACTTCTAAGGTTACATTTCTTTTTACATTACCTTCCCATCATTCTCTTCATCATTCTTATCTATTTCTCTCTAATTTACCTAAAGAGCTCCCTGTCATTTTTATAACTTTCTCTCCTTTTACAGTTAAAATCTTACAAATTAAGATTTCCCCATCTAAATTTTCCCATTTTTTATTCCAAATTTATTCTCTCCACAACTTTTTTTGGTTACAACATAATAAACAATGAAAATCTCCATTGGCTTCTCCACACTTAAACAAACTCCTAATCCTTTATTGTACCGTAATCCTTTTAAATTCATAATCCAAGTTCTAGTCCAAGCTAACCCTTCTCTACCTGCCTAATCACATTGTTCTATATATTTTTCCTTACCTCATATTATTTTTATTCCCCTATAAAGTCTCAATGAACTCTTTTCACCAAACTACTAATTATTTCTTGTTATTCACTATTTCCAATCTTAGATTTCTTTCTTTCTAAAATCCTCTGTTTTGGTATTCCCTATTTATCCATACTTTTCCTAAACCTATCTGTTATAAAATTTCCTGCACTTTAAAATACCATAATTCATTCTATTTACATTTATCCTGTGTACTAAAACATTTTTTAATAATATAACTCTCTTCTAATGTGGTAATTCTGAATAAATATTTCATAATTCTTGTGATTATTTCTTTCTTAGTAGAATATCTACCTAATTCTAGCTGTGCTATACCATTTGTGAATGCAGTTAGTAAACCTAAAATCAATTTACATAAACTTCTATTTATTTTATCAACATCTTTCCATGTATCCTCTATACCCCAAATTTCTGACCCGTACAATATTTTAACTTCTACTGTGGTTGTGTATATTCTTTCCAGCCAATTCACTCTTATATCAGGAATTTTTCCTAAATATGCTCTTATAACACTCATAGCTGCTTTTCCTTTTGCTATAACTATTTTTTTCAGCTTATTCCAACTTCCATTAGAGCTTAAACTTGTCCTTAGATAATTATTTTTTTCTTACTACCTTTATTTCTCTCCCATTTAACTGCCATTTTCATCATTTTTCAACTTATAACCTCTTTTAAAAACCAAGATCTTTGATTTCTTTTCATTGTTTACAAAAAGTATTCACTACTTCAGTTGCTCTTCTCAATCCTCCACTAGATATAGATGTGATTACTAAATCATCTGCAAAAGCAACCCTGGTATTCCCTTATTATTTATTACACGTAGATGTAACTTATATCTTTTAGTTTCTTCCTAAATGTCATCAATATAGAGATTGAACAGTGTTGGACTTAATTTACAACCTTGTTTTACTCTGCATAAAACAGGTTCCCACTGTATATCTTTTGTAATAGTTTTATAAACATCTTACCTACTTCTTTCCTTTTTAGTTTTAATCACATTGCTTCTATGTTTATAGTATCAAATGCCTTCTGAAAGTCTATAAGTACCATATAAACTGTTCCCGTTTTCTTGCTCAAATATTTATCTACAGTTGGCTTTTTATGAAAAATTATCCACAGTTCTTCTCCCTGCTCTAAAACCTGTTTGAAACTCTGATAATTTCTTTTCTTTCTCAACCAATTTCCTTAATCTATTGGGTAGAATTCCTGTAAAAACCTTACCTAAAATGGAAAGAAGATTTATTTTGCTATAATTAGCTGCATTATTTACTTCACCCTTCCCTTTATATTGGGTACTATCATGCTCCTTCTCCACATTTTGGGTATTTCCCTTGTTTCCTTTATTTTATCAAACAATTTAACCACTGTTTTTTTTCCTATTATCATCCTTAACCCAAATCCTCCAGAATTACCCTGGAATACCATCAATACCACTTGCTTTCTTCAACTTTAACCTCTTAATTTGATCATAAAATTATTTCTCCATAATTGCTACTACTAAATCAACTACTTCCTGATTTCCTAAGAAATCTATTTCTGTTCTAATTAAAGTCTCTTGCCCTAATAACATGTTAAAATGAGCTCACCAACTTTCTGAAGTTATATTTCTCTCTGTTATCCTCTTTTTATGCAAACTTTTAACTACTGACCATATCTTGCTTATATCATGGATATTTTTCTTCACCCATTAACATTTTACTTATTCTTTTACCCCATTCCTTCTTTTTGTCCTGAAGGCACCTATATTCTAAGTATTAAGAAATTTTCTCTTTGCTTTTTCTACCGATAATCTGCAATTTTTTAGTTCTTGAAATACACTTTTCTTTACCATTTTACAAGCTTTATCATATCATTTCCTTTTGTTATCATCATAAACCAATGCTTTCATATCATTCCCTAGAAATTAGAATATAGTTTCACACTGTATTCTAATTCCTCTACTGCCTGCCCTACTTTATTTGCATTTATTAGACTCTCTATTTCCTTTTGTAAAATTTTACCTCTTTCCAAATTTAACTCTTTACAAAATGAGTTATATTTCTCTTCCTTTCACTTGTAAACCTCAATATGACTACAATTCCCTCTGCATACTTCCTTCTTATCTCTCCTTAGTTCCCCCAATTTTAATCTTAGTGGGAAATGACAGGACATTAATAACCCTACATAATTTCAAAATCTCTAAATCAAATTATCAATGGCGAATGAACACAACATATAATATACCACACTTTGTCCATTCTTATTTATAAATGTAAATTCTCCATCTAAGTCAGACCCTCTGAATCTGTTACATGGTATACGCTTATTTTCTTCATATAAATCTAAGAACTTTTTCCCTTCTTTATTTAAAAAGTAGTTCTTGCTATATCTTTTCTTTAGTGTAAAATCCTATCACATTCATCAATTGGTTAGTTAACTTTATCTGCTGATCTTCCCCTATCCTTGCATTAAAGTCACCTAACACTATTATTTTCACTTGCTCATATTTATTTTGAAGCTCCTCAGCACCATAGCTTACTTTTCTAAACACATTTGTATCATAGTACTCGGAAGTACCAGGCAGGTTATAAACAATACAAGCAAGCACATAAATAGCCACTTTTTGGGTAAATACTATAAAAGAACAACTGTAATACTGAATTATTCCCCAAATCTTTTTTTTTCCTTACAATAAAACCTTTTTCTTTCCTTACAAAGAAACCTAATCCACCAGATACCCTTCCTTTATTTTTAATTTTACACCTTTTATACTAAAAAAGTCAAACCCTGGTATTTCAATATTTACTTTCTTTGCTACCCATGTTTCAATTACTGCTATTATATCTCCTACTTTCAATACTCTTAGGATTTCACCACTGCACATCTTAATTCAATAAACCTTCAACATTCCAACTCACTATGGATAATTCAAATCCTTATGCCGAATCCTTACTTTTGAACCTATATTTATACAATTTTATTTGACTTCTCATGCATATTTGTCCTTCGCCCTTTGTGTTTTTTTCATCTTAAACCTCCAAGCTGTTTCCTGCTCTTGTAGAAAACACACTTAAACCATCAAGTCTCCTTACATCTGTATCCAATGTATCTCTCCCCATGGTAAAATGTTCTTCTATCAGATGTGTTGTTGGTTGGGCTCACTTCATTGTTGACTTCACTGGCAGTGAATAAACTTCTCTCCTTTTTGCACCATAACTGTTCTTCTCTCCACTTCCAGCTCTTTTTTTTTTTTTAATAGTGTTTAATGCCCATTTTTACTACTGAGGCACCACAAGCATCTTCCTGCTCTTGTTGGTTGGATTCGCTTCACTGGTGGCATCATTGGTGATGAATAAGCTTCTTCTCCTCTTTTCACACCATAATCCTGCTTCTCTCCACTCACTCCTCCCTCTTCACTTATAAGCCATTTTCCCTCTCTTGTTACAATTTGCTGGCAAATTTCTTGTTCCACTCCATCAATCCACAATTCACTTATTTTAATAAATGCCGTTTTTCCTTCTCCCCATGCTTTCTTCATTTCCCTTTATCCCTTATTCTCTTTTCCCAAATCCTATTCAATAAATATTTTTGTGTCTTTTAACCTCTTGCTGCTTCTTTATACTCCCCAATTAAACCTCATTGTAGTGGTTTTAACAATTATTGGTCTCTTACTTTGTCCTTTCCTTCCAGTTCTATAGCAATCAATAATCTCCCACCCTACAATGTTCAGATTCAGTTTCTCTTGTACAATATGTTCAACTTCCCACCATGTTTGTCTATCTCTCTTTTCTTCTGCTCCAAAAATTATTAAATTCAACCTTATATTTCTCTCTCGAATATCTTACAAGTGTGATAATCTTTTCTTGCATTCTGTTAACTCCTTCTTAACCTCTCCGTCAGAATGCTGTATTATCGATATTAGCTCTATTCTGCTTTCCACACTTTTTTCAATTCTATACCCCATATTCTTTATTTCCTTCATTTCATGTGTCATGGTTTCCAACATCTTTTTCATTTGTTCCATTGTTGGTCCCATTTCTTTCTGTTGCAAGCTCGCATTAACATGTCTATCCTCCTTCACACATACATTTACATGTATCTGATATTATAATAACATAGATATAAAAATGTATGTAGTACTAAATAATTTTATGTACAACAATTAGAAATTAAGGTTATTATATATTTTTTTTGTTTCATAGGAGCTATTTACTATACATTTTTAGTTTAAGAGGAATGTTCTGATAGTCTGATTTTAATGTTGCAATACAATATCACAGAAATCTTTCCATGGTGCACTTATGTTAACTTATTTTTTTCTGATTTGTTTTAATGCATTTTATTGATTTATTACTTTTTGTCCTACTATCAGCATCATCTATTGATATCAACATAGGTGAGAGGTACATTCATGTGACAATGCTACCAGGACCATCTCACTTAGAGGTAAGGATAGCATCCAATTTTTGTTGTCAGAAGCATTTAATTTTAAGCCATTTTGTCATAATTCTTATTGTTAATAATTTTCTGAAATACTTGGAGTGACACTTAAGTATGTATTAGAAATTCACACAGTGTGAATGAATGAATGAATGAATTAATTAATTAATTAATTTCAGCAAACAACATTACAATTAAATTTATATAAACAAACAAAATATCTAAGAATTTAGCAGTACCAACACTAAGGTTCTCCCATACCTTAACCACCAGATTATATGTATGGTAAAATAAATTACCATTTTCACAACTGTGTGTGTCCTCAAGCTCCTTCGTTATACTTCTCTTCAACTTATTCTTTACTTTTCTTAAGAATTTCCCCATCTTATTTATTTTCTGTAAGCTCATATCTGATAACATTTTTATTGCCACTGTATCTTCTTGTAGTTTTTCCCATTTTTCATCCCAAATACTATCCCTCCACCTTTTCTCCATTTCACATTCTATTAGACAATGAAATGCACTACCCATTTTCCCACAAACAATGCATCTTTCTTTTTAATTTATTCTTAATCCTTTTAGAAATAATACTCCTCTACAATCCATGCAAGACCTATTCTTCCAAATTAATTACAATTTTCTATATATTTCTCCTGTTTCCAATTTCTTTTAACTATTTTATATAAATGTAAAGAACTTTTATCCTCTAACTAGCACAAATCCCTCGCTTTTCTTTATCTTCTACTCTCTGTCTCACTTCTTTTTTCAAAATCCACTAGCATTATTTTCACTCAATCACCATACATCTCCTATTCCAATTTCTTCTAGTAGTTTCTGCACCTAGCCAAATCAACACTCTCTTTCCAGTACATCTATTTGGTATGTAAGGCATTCTTTTAGTACATTTTTATTATCTAATTTCAAACATCTGTGTTCATATTTCAAGATTCCCTCCACCATTATATCTTTTCTTCCTACTCTTCCTAGTTCTGCTAAACTCACCCCCCTCAATGAACTTTTTGGTAACTGCAGAACTTCTGTACAAAACATTCTATTTACCACATTAACCCTTTTCCACTCCTTTGGTACTCCCAAAATTTCTACTATATACATATCTTTGATGACTCAAGCACAGCCTCATATAATCTTTCTCGAGGTTGTTGGAGGGAAATGAGATCAAGAATGGAAGATATGGATAGACAAATTTTATTTGTCCAGATTAAGGAGAAAGCTTACTGGCATATTATAAGGAACTAAGATGACTCAGAAAAGGAGAAATATATTTTAATTTGCAAGAAAAATGAAAGAGAAGGGATAGCCTGATTTTGATTAGGTGTTTGGAAATTAGGGGGAATGAGGGGAGATGTTATTCCAGGAATGTATCCCATCTGTGGGGAGAAGGAAGATGAAATTCATAGTATCTTTCAGTGTAAAGCCACAAATGTTTTGAGAGAAAGTTTAATTAGTAAGAAATGGTGAGGATTAAAAAAATTATATTGAGAAAGACCTTTGAAGATCATGAGCAGATACCCAAATTAGGGGAGTTTTTATTGAAGGTAAAAATGAAATGAAAATGGTCAGTTGAAAGATATGTAATTTAGATACATTTTAGATGATAAAGATTACCTGTATAATTATGAAAAATGTCATTGGTCTGAGAATAATTGGGATTGAAATTATATTAAATTTATTGAATTATTGAACGTGGGATATTGGAAATTGTTCTAGAAGGTGAATAAATGTAGCATTATAATTGGTATTTGAAAAATAAAGGAATTATTAATTTATAGAGATTGTAGTTAATTGATAAAATAATTTATAAGGTAGAGTAAGGAAATATTTATTTTAGTGCCTTGGGTTGGATCATGGCCTGGTCCCCTGGAATTCTAGTAAGTTGCTGCTGATGAATTGGGGACTGGAAACTGATGCAATCATTGTAGAAAATTTCTACTTTGTTTAACTACCTAGAGTTTAGGTAAAGATGTTAGTATAAAATGTATTTTGTAATAACAATTGTAATTGTGAGAGGTTACATCTAAAGATAGATGGAGGCCCCAGATGGAGGCCCCATTGTAGTTTGTATTTAAATTTTTCTTAGTACTTTATAGATTTTAAATTTCATTATAGTAGATGTTTGAGAAATAAAAGAATTAATAGTTGGTAGAGAGCTCATAAAATAATGGCATAGGTAGAGTAATTGAAATACTTTATTTCAGTCCCCGGGTTGGGTTGGAGCCTAGTCCTCTGGAATTCCAGTAGGCTACTGCTAATGAACCAGGGTCTGATGCAATTAAGGTGGAAATTTTGTACTTTATTTAATTATTTAGAATTTAGATAAAGGGTTAGTATAAAATCATTATTGTATTAACATTTCTGTAATCATGAGTAGGTACACATACTGGGCCAGATAGGGTGGAGACCCCTTGTAGCTTGTATTTTTCTTAGCACTTTCAATAAATTTCAAATAAATATAATTTTTTCTAGCCATTTCATTGGCAATGTGAGAATTTTATACAAAATTATTCTGACAGCTTTCATAGCTAATGTACCTTTTGCTTATGCAAATTTAGACTGAACCTTGCACCTTTGGTTACTCATAAGTCTCATCCCCAAATAATAAAATTCTTTCACTACCTCTATTGAACAATGTTATAAACCATCTCTCATCTTTTCTTAATTTTATTCCTTGTTTAAATACTATTATCTTTGATTTTTTACTATTTATCCTTAGACCCCATTCTGCACAAAATCTATTATTTTTATCAATGGCATGTTGTAATTCTATCATGGTTACTGCTCCTTTAATGAGATCATCAGCAAAAAGCAATCCTGGTACTTACTTCTTTCTAACAATAATGCTTCATATAGTAGTTATAGGTACTAGGTGTAGGTATTGTTTTATTTTTTAATGTTAATTTAAATTACCCCTTGTTTTGCAAGAAAACAGATAATTTACTATATGATATTAGCAATGCTAGCAAGACATAGTTATAGTTATTAAGTTTAACTTGGTTTGAATATTTTGTACACTAAGTCCTATCTAGCAAGTATATTGCTTACCAACAGCTTCCATTGGTGGTCCCAGACTCTTTGATTGTGGGATAGCTGCATCTTATCACTACATGGAGTGTTAAACACCCAACGATGAGCATCACGGAGAGTATTCCTGGCCCATCACTCTGGGAGCGACACAAATATTTGTTCATTCACAAGGCTCTGCAAAAACATGGTGTTATCATTTCTCTGTGCAGAACCACAATTATCAAAAATATATATTTATGGACACTGTTTTTTCTATTTTTCTTTCCTTCCCTTCCCCCCTTTTTTGTATTTACTCTTATGTCAGAGAATAATTGGTAGGCCTGGGATATGAATTTTTCTAGGTGCATTCTTCAGCCATACAGCCATTGATTAGACAGTCATTGAATATGGATACCATTCACTTATATGGGTTAATCTTCTGTCTATAGCCTTTTAGGTACATCCTTTTAGAGTATTTAAAAGCCCCTCTGCTAGGCGTGCCAGGCACAAAAAGTTTGGGTTTGTGCCTCTGCTGTGTTCATCTTGCTTCTATGTCCCTGCCCTTGCCTTACATTAATAATTATAATGCATCAAGAAGTTACCCTAGTTTGAAGTTTCAGGTGCATTCCTCATTGCACTGTTAGTGTTTCTAGTTACAGGCATAATTTACTGAACTTTACTTAGAAAAATTATTTTTATATTTATGGACTTCTGTTTTTATTTTCTTTTATTCACCTTTGTTATTTTTCCTTCCAGATGATACTCTGGCAGGCATTTCTGCTTTGTTATTTCTTTCTGAACTTATAAATGAATATGTTTCCTCCCAAGGCATTATTAGTATTCTAGTTCATGTTATCAGAGCCATCTGGAACCCTCCCCAAAAATAATTGTCTTACAGGGTTCCATTCCATTGACTTTCAAAATTCAATGTGAAAGACTGAACCTGGGCCACTTGCTGATACAATGGCCAATCTTGTGTTGTTCCTTCTCATATACTATAGATGTTTTAGAATTTAACATTGACTATGTAGGTAGTATTTTGGATGCAGAGATTTATAAATTTCATAATATGCTTTCAAACTTCACAAATAAACAATCTCAAAGGTGGCAACACAAATTACCTTTCTTCAGAGACGTTTTGAATTTCTGCTGTGACATTGCTACCAGTACTCCATTAAATTTGAATGAATTAATACTTTCGGACCTTGAATTATTGGACCATTTTCAGACTCTCAAAAAGGTTGTTACTAGGAATGAATTTTTGCTATCTACAAACATGAATAAACCTATAATGAACAGGTGATATCAGAAAATTGATATTCACTTTTTTGCTAATATTAACATCCACAAAAGTGACATATAATGACTTCACATTTGGCTTGACAACATTTCTATATGTCAATTCTTAACATTATGGGAGATCTGTAGAATGCGCAACGTTCCACACATTCTCTACTTTTGATGAAACAAATGGATGCTGTGCTTTATGTTGGAACCATCTTTACACTTTCATTAATAAACTCCTTTTTTCAATCATTAGTTCCTGGACATTCAAACAGTATATTGATTGCTTCTTCAGTTCTCTTACAGATGGAGTATATGCCCTATTCACAATTATTTCTGAATTCTCTCAATTTCCAACATCCTAATCTGAGCTAGGAATCTCATGTTTTTTTTTTTCTTTGTTCTACTTCTCAATATATATTTCTCTACCAAAATTTTTCTTCATTTACTTATAGAAAATCAGTGAGCTTTTCTCTTTTATTACACCCTGCATAATCTGTGTATTTATATCTTCACACCTTAATCTGATTTGCTTCCAAAATCTCTTTCTTAGGCATCCTCTCTTCAATCTATACATCACTCATCTCTGGCGTGGAGTTTCCAAGAACAATGAAGAAATATGATCCAAATTTTGAAATTGTAATTACAGAATGGTTAAAGAATGATGGAGTGAGGATGGGCTTATCTGTGATAAAGTAACTAAAGAAATTAGGTATACTTTTTATTTGTGATTTTATTTGCTTGGAATATTTTTATTACCTTACTGATTTTATATTAAACTTAATTTATTTATCTATGGGAAAATGTTACAAGAATGTTAATTTTCAAAGAGATTTGATTGAAAAAGAAGATAGAAAAAGACAAATAACATTGAAAACACAATTTTTGCAAAGTGATTAAATTGAGTAAATAGTGTTGCCTATATGCTTGTATTTTATAATAATTTTGTGTCATATGTAACAAAATACATAGTAGTTCATTAATTGTTAGCTCCTGTTCATTTGTAATTTACAAAAACATTCAATGGTCTTAAGAGACTGCTCGATGATATTAATGTACCAGAAATGTGACCTGGGTTATTACAGGTGATCTGAACCACCTTGATATATATATATAAAAATAATTTTTCCCGAATGGAAAGAAAGTATAAGGAGAAGATGTCAAATCTTAGAATATGAAGAAGTACTTTCAGAATCAACATTTTAACTTCATACTTTTGCATTCACAAATGTAATATGATACTGCATTGAACTACATTTGCTTAAAAAGACTCGCCACTCCTAAACTGCAAAGTACTCTCTACCTGTGTCACACCCAATCATGTTAAGGTCACATACTGCCCAAATTTGCATGAGTTCATGGTGACTGATCTAGCCTGTTTATCCCGAAACAATACTTAAATGCATTTTCTACTAATTTCTTCTTATTACCTATTCATCCTAATTCTGCTTGAGGTATCCCATGGTTAAAGCTCTAGGTAGACCCAAAATTAGTTTACAGAAAATGTTGTATTCCCAACATTTACTCAACCCTCAAATGTCCCCCAAACCCCATACAATATTTTTACCTCAACTATCACTGACTAAACTCTATCCAATCATTTTTAAAAAATTCTGTTGGAGCTCACACAATGAAGCTTGTTAATGTAAATTATAATTAATCTGTTGTCTAACATACTCTCATGGTTCACTTACTTTTAAAGATGGTGGGACCGGTATCAAAGAGACATCCTCTCTATCTTCAACCAACTTGACAATGGTATGAGAAACTAACATCTATGAGGATCTGTGGCTCCGTCTTGGTGGTGTTTTTTTCTTTATAAAGTGGAAATGTAATACCAATTTCCAGTTTATAAAGAAATGTAATACTAATTTCCAGTTTATAAAGAAAAAACACCACCAGGACGAAGCCACAGGTCCTCATAGATGTTAGTTTCTCATACCAGTCATCAAGTTGGTTGAAGATGGAGAGGATGTCTCTTCAAACCCAATCCCACTGTATTTAAAAATAAGTGAAGCATAAGAGTGTGTTAGACGATAGATTATTTATAATCTATCCAGTCATTTAATTTGCATTCCTAGCACTTTCTCCAGATGTACCTTTACAACTTTCAATGCTAATTTTGTTTTTCGTTCCTGCACTACTTCTCAGTCTTACTCCTAGATAGTAAAGTTAACTTATTATATCAAGTTCTTCTCCTTTCCAGCATCATCTCAGGAAGATCATGCATATAAATCTATTATTGTTTGGAAGCTATTTTTGTTCTTTATAAAATGTCATGCTACTTTGATATTTTGTATTTATTGGAAATAATAATAGCTTTTATGTTAATGCTATATTTTATTCAAATTTTTATGTGATTCTGGTAAAGTATTACATGATTCCTGTCCCTCAGAAAGTTCTGCACTTGATTATTTGACAAGCTGGAAAATTCTATTTTTTCTTTAAGGCTGCAAATCCAGTATCAATGGGTAAAACCAGAGCACGCCAACTATCTTTTAAGGAAGGAGGTTATTCTGAAGATACCTCTTCTAAATGGAGTGACAAAGTTCTTAATTTACAGGTATCTTAAAATTGTTTATTAATTTGAAATGCTAAATACTGTTGTTGCTTTTACTTTTTGCTGAGAAACTACATTAAAACATAGAAAAAAATGTGCTTTATTGAATTGTATCATAAGAATATAATAGTTCATTAAGTCAACTGTGAAATTTCAATATTCCATAATGTTTAATGAAAGTATTAGTTATCCGGGAAGAGTGATAGTTATACTGGTATATTTATGAATGGCAATAATGTTTTCTATTTAACATTAAATAATGTGCAAAAATAAGAACACAGAAAATGTAAAAAGCATAATAAAATTAACATATATATGTGATACCTAGCTGGTTTATATGTTACAGAAAATGGAAGCATTTGGTTAAACATTATTAATGCTAATTTTTCTTATAGTGTTACCTGACAGTCACTTGTATTTAGTTTTTTGTCCTAATATTTTAAGAATGCCCAATTCTTTGTTATAATACATGCACACAAAACCCCTGAATGCTCTTCTTTTACAAAAAGTATATTTTAAAAAAAAATTAGAAGTCATACAATACTCTCCATATCATAACATTCTTTTCTTTATATTTGTTTTTAGTTATTTGGTAGATTCCTGCCAATTACTAAGACACTTTATATTGAACAGATTCTGCTCAGCAGTGTCCACTATTAAGCTGATCTTCCCCTTCTTCTTTCACTCTCAGTCAAGTTCATTTTCTTGCTTGAATTCTACTTCTTATACCTCATAAATGTGTCACAGTTGCCTTAATCTGGTTTCTTTGTTCCACATGTGTAGAGGGGGGAAAAATTTAAACTGACTATCTTTTGAGAGCTTGCTCATTACATCAAAGCAAAGCATTTTTTCTAACTCCACATTTTCCTACCGAACCTTTTCAAACCATTTGATGGTGTATATGTATTTTTCAGATGTAACAAATGCTGAAAGTTAGCATTTTGTAATGAATCTTGACCTAGTGCAGTACTTGTTTATTAAAATGGAATGAACTAATGAATATGATTATACATTTATATGTATAAATAAATTATCCATGTGTATCATTATAAATGGTTATACATACTTAATTCAGTGATTTCCCACAAAGTGGACAGGTAGATGTGATCTTATACAATGCTCCCTCCTCATCCCATACTTTGTCTCTTCTGGAATTTAATTTTTGTGTGGGATTTAATGCATCATCTTGTTGAAACAGAAGGGTTTAGTGGCCATGGATAGTTGCAGCACTAAAACTTAAAGACGATCCTACATTCTTTATGTTAGACAGTTCTTGTCCTGAATATGTAACCTTTATGTAGAGACCACTTTGAATCTTTTGTAAATTGAAGTGATTGTAAATGTTTTGTAAATATGCAAATGGCTTAAGTTACTTAAAATGTGATGTCCTTGAAAAATGTTGCCTCATAGAAATTAATTTTGTTTTGGTATTCCAGGCAAGTTGTCAAAGTATAAATTTAAAATTAATTTCATGTTAGAACTAATACAGTGAAGCAATTAATTTATTCTTAATTAGATAGAGAATTGATTTAATATTCCTATGCTTCACTTACTATTGAATTATAAAGAACATGTTTCACAGGCATTTGTCTGCATTATTAGCTGTGAGTTCACTGCCAGATTTGTTGTTGCTTGTCAAAGTTTGTTGGTTTAATATTTTTGCATTCTGTAGACATATAATTTCTTATTTTACTACATGCATCTCATTATTTTTTTGTCATTCAATGGGTCATAGATTTTTCATAAAGTCTTTCAAAATTTTCAAAATATACTGTTCTAAGTTTTTTGTGGCCAGAATTCATATGCATATATATTGATTGAGTCATTCAACTATCTGATGACCAAAAAACAGCATGAACTGCATTAGGCAATAAGCCATTACCCCTAACCAACTGGGCTACACTAGAGTCAAGGCAGGTGGGGCAACACCAGAATCAGTGATAGAACCACTAGAGTAAAGTCTAATAAATTCTAATTTACAAAAAAGTTTGGGACTCGCCCATGTCACACGAGGAGATGGGGACCTGCCTGCCTTCATTTTCCATTATGTTTCTGGCTTCTGCATGTGAAATTAATCATTATCCTTCTTAATTCTCTTTGAGAAATTAAATTGATCTCTTGATGGATATTATTCTTCAGTTAATCTAAAATGTAAGGTTATTACCAAATTTATAATCTCATTACAATAGGAAATTCAATCACTTGGGCATTTATCTTCAAATAGTCTCCTGTCAGCATTAATGGACTGAATCATTAAACAAATACTTGTTGGAATACAATACAATAATTAGACCTAGTATTTGTTATTTAGTATTCCTAGCAGACTTTATTCTGGGATTAGGCCTTTTTTGTTCAAATGACATTGGCATAAGACTCAAAGCAAACAAAGCAGTTCAATAAATCTGCCCATCCATTATGACACATGTAGTCTGGTTAGCCTTGTGCAATGGCTTATTGGTCAATGCAGTCTCCTCTGCCACTACATCACACATTAGATAATTAGATAATTGGTCTTAGTTCCATATGTAATAGAAAATAATAATAATAAATTTATTGCTGTCAATAGATTCATTTACATAAATTTCCGACATTGTCAAAATTTTAAGAGTTAACAAAGCATAACTTATTCCTAGGACAAGGTTCTAGTACATATTTGCAAGAGTTAAAACAGTTTATCTATAAATACTGTTAAGATTACAATTGATTACAGTTCATCCAACGAATATAAACTTCTATGTATAAGGTATTTTTTCAACTGATACTTAAATTTTTATTTTTCTACATAGAGAGATTAGAGAGCATTCCATGCTTTACAAATGCATCCTTACATGACTGTCTTTATTCCAATTTAGAAATTAACCTAATACACTTTTTCTGTAATATAAATATTCTGTCCATATGCACTTTTGCTGCAGCCCCCCAAACCTGAATATCATAGTGTAGATGAGGGTATATTATACCATAATAGATCATTTTTAACTCATTTGAGCCAAACACATCTATAAAAAATAGATAGGTTGATTTACTTATTTTTCTATATATTCATCTATATGCTTTGCCCATGTTAATTTACTATCAGTCCATATACCTAAGAACATATGTGTCTACCCTCTCACATATTTTACCTTCAATCATACATATATCCTTCAGAACATTACTTTTAAATAGATCAAATTTCATAAATTTCATTTTATCCACATTGCATATAAGATTATTGTTTTTAAGTATTTTATAATTTGCTCTGAACTCAGAGAGATGGTGTCCATTAGAGATTTATTACACACACCCCAAGAATTTACTGTGGTGTCATCTGCATAAGAAGTAACAATAGAATTGCTTGGCTGTACAATGTCATTCACATATATTAGAAACATTAATGGGCCAAGGTGAAACATTGTGGGACTCCATGAACTTACTATTCCATGTTCAGACCTTACTTTAGACAGGTGATCATCTTTTTTAGTATTAATTTCAGTTTTTTGTTTTCTATGCATAAGGTAAGATTTGCATATTTCATGGGAAATTTCTTTGATCCCGTTAGATTCCAAGTTAATAACAAAAGATTGTGTCTGACACTATCAAATGCTTTTGATAAATCAAAATATATCATGCCCACCTTTTTATTCTGTTCTAATAAAGTCAACACTTGATGAACATAGTCACTAACTGCAAATGTTTTAACTTCCAAGGAAAAATATTAAGCTCTGCTAATATCTTGTCAAAATGGTTGAAGCTGTGCTATCAACAAATTTATAAAGCAAATTTACTTGCACACTATGTAAGCTAATTACACGCAGTGATGGTATAAAATATTTAAATGCAGATATCCTTGACTTTAGCTTTTGTATATCAATTGAGTTCTAATGACATAACATATTTTCAACTGTGCTGTCTGTTGTAATTGGTAAATTAACCTTTAGTAGACAATCTTTTATTGTGATATATTATATTTTAAGATTATTTATATAATTTAATGAAAATGTAAATTTTCAAAATAATAATTCTATAGGAATGCAAAAAGAAAATATGAATAAAAATCTATACTTATTTCCCACTGGATTTGAAGTTTAATATCGTCACCTATAAAAGTGTCATTGAATGAATAAATTTTTTTTTTGAATGATTTATTTATGGATGCTCTTTAACAGCCCAGGTCATCAGCGTTCCATTCAACTCAGGGCGTGAAACGGCCGACAAATTTTGCTCAGAGGCCTCTCTTTCAGGCTTGAGGTTCTTTTTTGTGCCGTAAATGTACAACACGGGACCCACAGCTTTACTTCCCTTCCGAAGGAAGCCATACTTAGGATTTTTATGCCCTGAAAAAATCCATCGGTCCTGGCTGGGTTCGAACCTGCGATCTTGGGTTTAGGAGGAAAGTATGGTAACCACTACACAACCAGGACTGACAAGTGTCATTGAAAATGTGTATTATCTTTGTATACCTTATGTTTGTATCTCAAGAGCTTACTAAACTGCCTGAATTCTTGGGAGTATGATGTTGATTCTTTGTAGAGAATTTGTTAAAATGATCATATATTTGAAGTGTAAAAATAATACAAAACAGCTCAATGAAATAGTTTCTGGTAATTTCCTTTGTGCATAGTTCCTTATTGTCCTTAGGGTTTGTCACCATATGTTGAGAATATGCAAAATAATCACATACAGAGGTTGTATAAGACTGAGTGTATGAATATTTTTGACATTAGGTGCATGGAGATGCAGCTTTTGCAGGGCAAGGTGTGAATCAAGAAACTCTGGAGCTGAGTCAAGTACCACATTTTGAAGTTGGTGGAACTGTACATTTAATTGTCAACAACCAACTTGGATTTACCACTCCAGCTGAAAGAGGACGATCATCAAGATATTGTTCAGATTTAGCAAAGATAATATCTGCTCCAGTTATTCATGTTAATGGGGACTATCCTGAGGTAATAATATGTGAAAAATAGGTATATTCTAATTATAAATATCTGATTAGCTAACAAAATCAAACTGTTTTCAAATTAATAAGAAAGAATATTTTTCTGAGAGTTTTATTTAATGCTTAAAATTTTCATATTTTTCCCTTTTTACAAATCTTAGCTACTTATTTTCTTTTTTTTATGCAATTTTAACTTTATATATAAATTAAAAATAAAATAACACTGTGAACAATGTAACTAAAATAACAATAACTAGAGAAGCAGAAAAAGGATAAAACACTTAGAAAGTCACAGATTTAGTATCGCAATATTTCAAACAGCTCGTTTTTTTCTTGGGCCTGTGACTTTCTAAGTGTTTCATTCTTTTTCTTATTATATACATATATATATATATATAAAATACATTTTTATAGTCTTAATTTAATTATGCTGATTTCTGGATTATTTTGGTCACCCTTTCTTTTAAGGATGGATGAGCTTTTTTATATAGATCTTTCTATCTTAAAAATGGTAACTATCCCAAGTAATATTTTGGATAACTATACATCTTTCTCCAAAGGTGAGCAAAATGAAGTTCTAAAGTTTTAGAGTGTAAAGAGCTATGAGGGTCTTTGTCATACCATTTTATAGGTATAATAAAGATAAAAACTATATTTCACTTTTCAATATAGTTAACCCTAATTACATTACAGTTCTCACATCGTTGAGTCAACATTTCAATCCCCCCCTTCCCCCAAAAGGGTTAAAGTCTTGTCTGCAAAATGGGCATAAACAACATCCATCACTTCTTCGTCCCACTTAAATTTCCTTCCTCAAAGGTCCTTCTTGAGTTGTGAGAAGAGGAAATAGTCACTGGAAGCTAGATCTGGGTTGTGCGGTGGATGGTCGACCTCCATGAAGCCATATTTCTTCACAGCTTCTTTGCGACAAGACAGGTAAAGAGGCATGTTGTCTTGAAGAAGGCACACATAACACTCAGCTTTCCTTGCCTTTTCTCTTTGATGGAGGCACATAGTCTGACTCCCTATTTACTGTGGTGTCTCTCTCCTTGAAGTCAATGAAGATTATTTCTGCACAGTCCTAAAAGATTGTGGCCATGATCTTCTTGGTTGACTGAGTGACCTTGGCCTTTAGAGGCAGTGCTTCACCAGGTTTAAGCCACTCCATTGATTCTCTTTTGAACAAGGGATCATAGTAGAGGACCATAGTTTCATCTCCTGTAATAGTGTTTGCAGAGCTTCTCTCTCGTTGCCACTGCAGAGCTCCAAAAATGCCTGAAAACAGATGACTTGTTGCTGCTTTTGGATCGAGGAAAGAAGTCTGGGCACCCATCTTGCACTAATCTTATTCATGTTTAAATATTCATGAATAACTTGAAGGACTGTTATTTTAGAAAGGCCCAACCTTGCTGCTATTTCTGTAACTTTGAGCTGCTGGTCTTCCCTAATCTCTCCATTCACAAGAGCATGTTTTCAGGAGTGAGCAGCTGCATGCTCTTCATCTTCAATGCTTTCTCAACCCATAAAAAAATTTGGCCCATTCTTTTATGATAGAATATGAGGGGGTTGCTTCTCCATATACACCATCCAATCACTGTTTAATATTTCATTTGGAGTAAGTTCTTCTTTTGTCAAGAACTTAATAACAGCTGGATATTCCATTTTGAACATGTCACAATCTTCTACACATAGCCTTCTTTATGCAACTATACCTGAACAACTGAACACAGTGGAGTGGAAATTACAACAGCAAACATTTACTTAACAGATAAGTTATGACACCAGATAAGGCTTTTGTGAAGGCGATAATTGGTGAGGCCAGAAACTTACAGATCTACCCTTGTAATTTTGCTGGGTATGAAAAATGTTAATGGTTACATCTTTCTTTATAACTCTTAAGGTGAGTAACTTTCAGAAAACTTGATAATAAGTTCTGTTCTGTATCTTATTTGTGTTTATGTTTAGCTCTCTAATTTACCTTAAAATAATACTTGAAAATTATTTTTTATCCTTTCAATGAATTTTAGGGTCAAACCATATCACTTTTGTGTTTCTGTTATTAGTCAGTAAATGACAGAACTATCTAAACAATATAAGCATTTTAATTTTAATTTTTTAAAACTGTTATTTTAGGTGTTAACTTACTGCCTTTGTACAATGTGGCAATTTCTGGTCAGTTTTCAAAGTGTCAAGGTTGTTAAGGCATCATACCACATATTCTGCAAAGCTGAGCCACTATCATTTTGTTTTCAGTCTTTGTACTTCCCTGCAGACAGCCTGATAAATCTATGATTGATGGAGACAAAAACTGAAGCAATCAGAATGAAATGGTTATCCTGATATAGAGATCTGTTCCCCTTAAATAAGCATATAATTAGAAGTATTTAAATGTAGCATTGAGGAGATATCATTTAAAATAAAATGGTTCCACAGAATAATTACAGTGTAAAGAATTTCATAACATCTAACCACATGGACAAAATTACTCTAGAAAAGAAACTGAGCTCTACAGGTTAATTGCTTTGATTATTATACGCACGCGCGCGCACACACAAACACACACACACACACACACTCACTCACTCACTCACTCTGAAAAAACAAAAATAAATATAAATGTTATACTTATAAGCATTTCAGGAATATTGGGTGTAAATAAACAGATAAATGATAACAAAAATCCAAAACACAAGATAGTCACAATGCTGAATTTTACAACATAAATACATTCATTATATCTTAGAACAATTAATTCCTTTCTTATACTTACAGATGGTTATAAAAGCTACCAAAATAGCTTGTGAATATCAAAGGATGTTTAGGAAGGATGTGTTTGTGGATTTAAACTGCTACAGGCAGTGGGGACATAATGAACTAGATGATCCTACTTTCACAAATCCTGCTGTTTATGGACTAATACATGCACGAAGGTAAAATTATTTTGTACATATGCATATGTTTGCCTAAACATATTTTTGTGTGGGTGTATAAATCCCCCCCCCCCACTCACCTTGCATTAAGGAGTTTAAGGGTTGATTCCAGTGTTTATATATGAGATTTGTGGCAGATGAAGCAGCATCTGATCAGGATTTCTCAACTTTTTCCAGTTTCCTCTGCTGTTTATTTTTCCATTATTCCAGCATCATTCTCATCCCCATTTTCACCATCATCTCAGTGCAGTTTATGCTGCTGGCTCTTGGAACCCAAATTGTAAATGGACTTCACTTCTTCCTTATGTCACACGAGAATAGAATGTTAGGCTGGCATGTGAGTTGGCATCTGTATCTGACTCTCAGTAATGTACAGAATTTGAGTCACTAAACATTTGCATAGGTAAAGATAATTGTTTGATAATATATTTCATCAACATATAAAAGATTTTAAAATGTTCCATCTTCTTGATGATCATGCTTAAATGCATGCATAAATGCACACTCTTGAAGCTATTAACAGTGAACAAATAAAATAACGTTGATATAAAGTTGGTTTGGTAACATTTATACTTCACTTGCTTGGTCCCTTAATTGGACATGTTTTGGGAAAATTTATACCCATCATTAGCAGAAGCATACTTTGTAGGCAGTCAGAGAAATTTATTGAATATATCTAACAATGGTGTCTCAAAGTTCATGTAGATGATGTAAATTTTTTCTCATGTCTTTAGTTTCAAAGAGTTGCAAGCATGTTTCAATAATTTTATTTTTTCATCAATTTTGTGATTTTCTGACCAAAAGTGGGCTACCACACCAATTTCTCTATCTGTTTGTAACAGATATTTATGAAATATGCTTGATACAGGTTTCCAAATTTCTTTTGGTTTTTCTAACATATACCTGATCACAGTCTTTGCAATTGATTTGGTAAATATTAGACTTCCTGTCAGAAAGTATAGGATCTTGATAGGAAAATTAAAAAAAAATTTAATACTGTGTACCTTTAGAGGAGCCAACATTATGTTGTTCATGTTATTTTTTTTTTAATTTACTGAATGAGCTAGAGTGGTATGTGAATTTTTTGAATGGGATATCTTCTTTTATTTGTAATGGTGAACTTGTGTCTTTGACATCTTTATTTCTTTTAAATTTTTAAATAATTTTTACCTACTACTTTTTGGGGGGGGGGAGAAACCATTATGTAGTGTTGTGTTCATGATGTATTGGTATTCTTCTTTATATTCTTTTATACTGAGTGAAACATTCGCCAAATGTGCATAGCCTCCAAAAATTTATAAAAAATACAATGGTTTGAGACCCATTATAAATAACATTGACTCACCAACCTACATGTTAGCAAAATGACTTTCCCAGAAATTCTGTTCATTGACAAAATTTAGAAGTTTTGTAATAAAAAATTAATTCAGTTTTATTGAAAAAGTTGAAAATGTACATATTTCTTCTGTACATTATTCCCCAGCATTCCTACAAAAAGAGTATATAAATTGTTAAAGAACCAGCTTCTATCATACATACACCTACTGAAGTAATAAATGATTATATCAGCTTGATGCAACTATGCATCAACCAAGATTATTTTAGTTTTAATAGAAAATTTTAGCAAGTTCTGGATAGTTAGGGATAATGCTTTTTCATCTTTCTTGGAAGATCTGTTTATAAGTGATTTTGAAATGTGTATCACTGACTCTTTACCTTTAATTCTGAAAACTTGGCACAGGTACACGGATGACATATTTGCCATTATACGTAAACAATGCCTTAAAATTATTAAATTTACAAGAAATACCAATACAATGTACATTAGAAATTAAAAAGAATGGATGGATTCCATTTTTAGATTCCTAGAGTATAAAAGATAATAACATATTAGGCTTTGGAATATTTAGGAAGTCCACCCACAGTGACAATTCATTATAAATAATAGCTTTAATCCAAAAACACACAAGCATACCTTCCTAAACAGCCTTGCATATAGATTTGTGAGTGTTCCATTAAGTATAAAAGAAAACAAAGAATACAATACACCTACACAGGCTACATAATGGTTTTCATAAAAAAAAATCTAGTAGAAAAAAAATTATTTAAAAATTTAAAGGCACAAGTTTGCTATTACAAATAAAAGAAGTTATGCAATTCAAAAAATTCACATATACCCTAGCATGTTACATAAATTTTTAAACAACTTTAAAATGCACAAAATAAAACCAATATAAAACAAAATTCAAAATATCTTCAGTATTAAAAATTTACTTCAACCTTCCTGTCAATATCCTATACTTTCTTACAGGAAGTCTGATATCTACCAAATCAGTTGCAAAGACTGTGATTGGAAAAACAAAAAGAAATTTGGAAACCTGTACCAAGAACATTTCATAAATATCTGTTACAAACAGATAGAGAAATTGGTAGTGTCAGCCCTTTTTTGATCAGAGAACCACAAAATTAATAATAGCCCAAAATTATTGAAAAAAATTTGCAACCCTTTGGAGCCAACAACATGAGAAAAAATTTTACAATACCAAAAACAAAAACCATGTCATGAACTTTGAGACACCATTGATGGATATGTTTGATGGCCTACAGAGTATGCTTCTACCAGTTGATCTTCTGCTAATGATGCAATGAATGTTCCTGGTTAAAAAAACCAAATAATTGAAGTACAAGTGCCATCGAACTAACTCTATATCAACATTATGCTTACATGCTTTAACAGTGATGTTCCATACTTTTTTCTTTGATGTTTATATAATCATGGTTTCCCTGAATAACTGCAAACCTTTGTGGAATTTTACATAACCTTACCTTCAGAATTAGTTGTATGCTATGTTCCACAGAAGTTAAATGGGGAATACTCCTCAACAGTAATGAGATCAGGAAAATTGTAAAATATTTATTTAAAATAGTTCTTGCTTTTGATCTGGTACCTCAGCTTATGAATGCCATTTACCAAAGCACCTTTGAGAACAAGAAAGACAAGTATTTTTTAAAATTTAGTGCCAATGTGGTTAGGTTACTATCCATGCAGATTCTGTCCAAACTATCCAGATCTAATTACTAATGTTCAGCATCCAGACATGATGCTGAAAATGTCCAGATTTTTTCACATACTATGTTAAGTATCATTTGATGATATGGAGAGAATAACAATAAAGATCCAATTTTTCTGATGATTATGACATTGTTAAAGTAAAGCATGAGTATTTCAGATATTCATTCAGTTTAATAATGCTCAGAGACCATTGTTATTCATAGTTTAAAATATCTGGGTAAATGAAAGACTGATGATCCAGCTATTTGATGGAAAAATGATTACCCATTCTACTTTCTGTCTTGAGAAAATATTTTTAATGTTTAGGAGTCAGATAAGAAAATGTTTGATGTCCCATTGTTGACTTTTAAATTGAAAATTTATTTTTATAACTATTATCACAATTGTTTTCAATGGTATGCTAGGTCAAAATGCATAGAGAATTTATTAAATGGTTTAAAAATGATTCAGAAGTAGTTATTGTATATGAAATGTTAAATTACTTAAGAATTTACCTCCCCAATCAAATACTTAGTTATAAATGTCCAATTTCAGAAAGTAGCACCCTTAATATACTTTTTGGTTGACTTTGAACAAGAGCCCTTAAAATTATATGCAAGGAAACTTTTGAGTTTGCACATGTATTTTCCCAAACCATGGATGACTGTATTTGTTAGAATATGATAATTGTAGAGGTTCCTTGAAGGTAAGACAATTATACCATGTTATTTTGATGATTACATAATTGTTCTACAATGATTACTTTTTCATCAATATAAATAACTTTTTCCACCTATTTTTTGTCTTGTAATCAAGTAGCAAACATCAATTTTCAGGATAAATTCTCTTCTCATCATATTGCATCATATCCATTATTTAGCATTGGTTTCTGTAGCAAAATACAAGAATAATTCTGGTTTTATCCAAGTGGGAAAAACAAAATAAAAATAATATTTTTAGGATGCTGATGATCATTGTATAAAAGTTTATTGTATAAACTTTCTGAAGTTGCATAAGGTCTAAGGGAAAATAAATTTGATATTAGTTATTTGATTCACTTGGATGATATTCTTTATACTTATTTAATACATTGTTAGTTGTTTTAATAAATGTTTTGTAATAGATAGTATTTATCTATTATAGGACTGTTCCAGACATTTATGCTGAGGAATTAATAACCAAAGGTTTTATGACCAAAGAAAATATTTCTCAAATATCTTCTAAACATTCAGGATGGCTCAATGAAATACTAAAAACCATAGAGCACTACACAACTGAGGTAAGGATAAATATCATCATCATGAGCAATAGCATCCACACCACCACCACCACCACCACCACCACCACCACCACCACCACCACCACCACCACCATCATCATCATCATCATCATCATCATCATCATCATCATCATCATCATCATACTGGTGGTATAATGTAAAATATTTTGTAAAGAATTTATCTCCTTTTGTATTATATTAAGATTTAGCATATAACTTAAGAACTATGAAGCTACTCTAGTGTTGCAAAGAGCTGTAGACTTTTAGTCTCATAAATTTTCTCTTAGTGGCCATTGTCATTGATTTCATGATGTAACAATCACAAAATTAGCATTATTGAAGTCTATAAGTTTAAGGAACTTAACATTAATTTTTTTTAATGGTTCAGTTTAATTAATTGCACTAATTTGACATTAAACCCAAAAAGTAGTGTCTATTCTTATGCAGTAAGAATATTTAAAAAAAAATGAACCTTTAAAATATGTGCTGAAAGTGAAAGTTTTGTTACATAAAAACAGAGATAAAATACATATTTGCTGAAGCAGATCCCTTCTCTTGGTGAATTAAATAAAAAATTGTATTACAATGTACAGGGGACTAGCAACAGCACTCTTCTAATATGGGGGAATTCATTCATTCCTGCTCTCACACTCAAAAGAACTTAGGTTCATATTCTGTTCTTATTATTTTTACAGAAGGAACTGAGACTCAGATCATCCAGGCTGAGGAGCACCAGCTCAATCCAGTTAACTTCTTGCTCGTGTTGGTTTTGCTTTAGTGATACAGAATGCCAGATCATTTCCAATAAATCTTATAGTGTCATTCTGAATATGTAATTCCCCATTTCCTTCCCTTTTGCTTTCTTTCCTTCTTCTAAAAGACCATATTTTGGGAAATTTTCTGTGAAATCCTGCTTATTATTCAATGGTTTGCCTTGTTCTAATATTAATCATTCTTGATCTGTGATGTCATTTTCTCTTCTCTGTAACCCAAATAATGGAGATGGATATACATTATTACATGATGGAAATAATATTGCTAAACAGGCCTTACAGTGGAAGCCACAAGGGGGAGAGTTAGAATAGACAAAAAAAAAAAAAAAAAAAAAAAAAAAAAACTCTGGAGATAAGAGTATAGAAGAGGAAAGCAAATATTGGGAAGGAAAACCTGGCTGGAAATTAAAGCCATGCTTCAGAGTAGGGTCCAGTGGAAAAAGTTCATTATGCTATACCTTGGAGTTACAGGAAATGATGATGAATGATGATTAGGGCAGTGACTTCCTGACTCTCTTGCCCAAAATTGATTAGTCCATTAATAAATGCACTAGTGACACAGCTTTATAAATATTTGTAGTTTGAGAGATTTCTGGTTGAATGAAGTACTTATTGAATTCCTTGTTGTAACATATTTCTTAGTTTAAGGAATTCTTTTTGTTAAATGAGGTATTTATGGAATTTCTTGTTGTAATTGTTTTAAATTTAGGTATTTCCTTTTGAATGTAAATGAGCAATTCTTTTATGTATATAAAATCATGCAATTTCCTCTGGTATATTATGAATTTGCAATAGTGCATTTTGTAATTAATTAGGAGCAAAGTAAATAAGGAATTTTTCCTTTTTTGTTTTGGGGTGAAATCCATAAGAAAATTCCTTTGTTGTAATTTATTGAAGTGAGTCATTAGAGCACTTATTATGTTGGGAATAAATTTATTGTATAATTATATTTTGTTATATCTTGGGGTAAATTTCTTGTATGGTATATTTGCCTTTGTTTTAATGTAAATTTCATGCTAAAACTATTTTTCTTTGATTTTAATTTGTAAATTGAAATTCAAAAAGGGAGATGTTTTAATTTTCTTGCTAACTTTAATGGAACCTGCTTGTTTTTTATTTGAACTCATTAAATTTTAGAGAGGTGCATTTTTTAATTTGTAAATTTAAATGAATGAATGAATGAATTAATTAATTAATTAATTAATTTCTTCCATTTTCCAATTTACATGCAGATATAATGTTTTTAACACATAAATAGAATCAATTATATACAGTTTCTACAAACAGGTAAACATGTTAAATCAAAATAAATAATTCGCATTTCCATATTCTGAATACATGTAAACTTACTACTATGAAAACCTTGAAATTTTCAATTTAATCACACTGAATTTATGGAGTTGCATTTCTTCTGTACCCCATTACAATTAATACCAGGAGTATGTATTGGGGATATATATTTACTCCTAGATTGTCTATTATCAAATTTTAGTTCCCATTTGTCTTGCTCATCTTCTATAACCATTTTTGTCTAACCTTGCTGATGTGTTTTTCAGTTTTCTTTATATTTTCATCTGATTTTAGATTTAAAATTCCCCTGCCACATATTTCATTTATAAGTTTTCCTACTTTCATAAAAGGAACTGTTACTTTCAAAATTTGGTTTGCTTACCTGGTTCTTCATACATTGGACATTTACCCTTTATATATCCATTTCCTTTCCCACTTAAATATATTACTTCTGTTCAATTGCCAGTTTATTGAAGCTTGTTTAATAATTTAAAAATGTTAACTTAGAATTTCCTTATTTCTCTATCATATTTTGGTGCTGTGAGACACTTGTGGAATAGTACTAATAATTATTTAATAAAAACAGTGAGATTATTTAAATCATAGGCGAGCAAAGCAGCTGCACTCAGTGACCCATATCTCAAATAACCTTGCTAAAGTAGAGGAGAGAGAACATGCAGCAAACTTAATATTTGAGATAGCATGTTTGTTTCAGTAATTATTGGCACCTGAAAATATTCAAGTTTGCAATATTGATGCACAGCTAATAATTTCTATAATTTAGTATTCATAACATGTTAAATTACACCATCATACTATCTTCCATTATGTTTATTATTATTATTATTATTATTATTATTATTATTATTATTATTATTATTATTATTATTATTATTTTATTTTTATTATTGTTGTTGTTTTCTTGTAAGAAAATGGCTCTAACTCTGAAAATGACTGTATATATTAGGTTTTTTAGCTAGTATCTCAAGCAACATATCTCAGCAATAGTGACATATAACATTTTCTGTTATCACTTTAATTCTTATTTTACATGCTTTCAGAAAACCTATCTGAAAAAACAATGGCAGGGAATACAGCAAATTGATGAATGCATAACTACTTGGGACTCTGGTGTTGATATTGGAATACTGAAATATGTAGCAGAAAAATCAGTTGCTTTTCCAAAAGATTTTGTAAGTTTTGAATATTCTTATTAAAACCTGTATTTATTTATTTATTTATTTGTTTGTTTAATGTATGTAAAAAGTAAGTCAGGGTAAGGGAATGCATTTTACAAACATATGTAATACAAAAAAGTTTTGATAAATGTTGCTTGATGAATAAAAGAGAAATCTATAAAATTTTAAATTAGAAAAAGGAGGAGAAGAAATGAAAAGAAGAATACAATAGATTGGCTTGTGCTGATTTTTTTGTACCTGTTACATAATACAGCATTCTATTGAACATCTGCACATAATATAAATTTATGTATTGTAGGTTTTGTATCATATCCAGAAGAAAAGTTTTTGTCATTGTAATGCTTATATTCATTTTTTCTATATTCACAGCATTTGTAATATAAATCATACTAAGAAAGTATGCTAATAATGACTTTACCATTTTTACTTTCAAGTAGGACTCTTATTTTTTCTTTTGCCTAATTTTCTCTCAAAAATATAAGATGATATTTAATTAATATAAATCATCTCATAAAAGGTAATGGCAATAGGAACACAGATAGTATCATGATCACTCCATTTTGACTGAATGAATTTTTATTTCAGGAAACAACCTTAAAATTAAACTTACATAAACAAAATATCTAGAATTTAGCAATACCAAAAATAAAATTTTCCCATTCCTTAATCACCAGGTTATATGTATAGATGATTGATTGATTGAATTAATTAATTAATGAATTTTATTTCAGCAAAATTACAATTAAATTTACATCAACTTTTACAAATGATGCAACTGATCTTGGAGTGCTTGTCTTTTTCCCTTTAGGATCTTATACAATTAACACCCTGGTTGTATATGTAATAGGTCCTTCTTTCCACTGATTATCCCTTTCAATATTATCTCATAAATATCTCTTCCTTTTTTAATCACTTCTCTCTTAACTTCCCTAAACAGTTACCCAATTTTCTCAAAAACTCCTTACTGCCATTTCCAAAAATGTTTAATCTCCTGTCAAAATTGCTATCAATAATTATCTAATTTTCCAATCCTTCTTCTCTACATGATTTTGTTTCTGGAAATTCAATTATACACTGTAAACACATCTATTTCAACATAGAGGACACTTTATTTTACACTTTTAATCCAAGTACCGTATTTTTCTGCTCTATTCCAAGCAAATCCCTACCTTCCCCCTTCTGTTACAATTATTGGCTAACCAACTCTGCTCTTCTCTTACTCTAGCATTAAAATCCCCTACACTCACAAATTCCCCATCTAAGTACTTATTTCCCAATTCTTCCACATGAAGCACTCTAATTTAGCCTTTGGCATTATAATCCATTTGTCTGTCCTTGATTTTTAGCATTCTCTATTTAAAAAATATTCCCTGAAGGCACACCACACTCCACCCTCCTGTATCTTTCCAAACAGCCAGGCTGGCCAGTGGTTTTATGTATGGTAAAGAACCCCTAAAATAAATTACCATTTTCACAACTGTGTGTACCCTCAAGCTCCCCCTTTATACTTTTCCTCCACTTATCCCTTACTTTTCCTAAGAGTTCTCCAATTTTGTTTATTTTCTCTACCTTCATATCTGACAATATTTTAATTGCTACTATATCTTGTTATAGTCCTTTTTGATTGAAATATACATTATACTAATTTAATTTTAAAACACTTACAGTTAGATTTAATAGTACATAAAACATTATTGAAACCCCAGTGATCTTAACATGAAAATCTAATGTTGCCATTTTGAACATCTGCATTCATTCAGAAGATACATTCTTCTGCATCCAATGCATTGTTTGACTGAACAGAAAATTTGCAAGGCAACATTTCTTGTAGTTACTGTTCTACCTATAATGTCTTCAATAAAAAGCAATGCTTTTTTCCACATGAATGAACTTTATTCCATTGCTAGCTCATGCATGAAATATGGCTTTGGTTGATATTTACATGCATGCTATAAATTGATTCATACTGTTTCAATTAAATTCATTGTTTTCTGTAGGTGAGAGAAAGATGGGAATGTAGATGCTTTATGTGGGTAATCATCTTAGCTTCAGAAGAGTGATTTCATATTATTAGTAATATAGCAACCAATATTTATAGTACAGCATCTCACAGAACTCAGCTTTGAGATTTTGAATATTTAATACCCAATAGTTCCATAGTCATGCTTTAAGGTAGGCACATTATCATTATATTGCATCATAGTGGTATTTAAATGGTTATATGTTGGTATAGGCTTAGTGTTATGGGGTAGTAATCCAAGGATAGCATAAGTACTAAAAATTAAAAAAAAAAAGTTAATAGAATATTAACAAACTCTAAGAAAACTGAATATTGTAAGCCACTATTTGTAGATCTAGAAATTCTTACAGTTATTAATTTATACATTTATGATGTTTTGGTACATATTAAAGAGAATTTGCAAATTTATAATGTAAGGGGTGAAATACACATATAACATAACAGGAACAGAGTAGATATGCCATATCATAGGTTGCAGAAGACCTCAGGATATGATAAAATAACAGGAATAAAACTTTTCAATTCACTTCCTTTAGAAATAAGTGCTGTAAATATTCAGCTATTCAAAGAGAGAGTATATAAATGGTTAATTAAACATGCTTTTTACAGTATACAAGAATTTGAAGTAGAAAATAAGAGTAATATGAAATAATAAAACAAAAAAAAGTTATAATGTATATAATGTAAATAAGCTGTTGCTCCTCATCCATATACTTTAAGCCTCTTACTCCTTTTTTCTTTTGACAAAGCCTATTGTAGTTAATTACCAAATGGTGAATAAACAATTATCATCATCATCATCATCATCAGCATCATTATTATTATTATTATTATTATTATTATTATTATTATTATTATTATGTGCTATTTTTTATTCTAAAAGATACCTAATTAAATGGTAAAAATATTGCAAGAAATTGGGATGGGAACTTAGAGAATTTGAAGAATTTGGAGGTAAAAGTAGACAAGGGTTTTGAAAGGAAGTAAGGAAAAGAATTGAAGATATAGAGAAGCAAGAGATTTGGGATAGTTTTAGAGGCAATAAATATTTAAAATTGTACAGAATAATTAAAAAGAAGTGGAGGAGAGAGAAATGTGTGGATTGTTCTGATAAATTTAGGAAGGGAGGACTGACCTGGATGCAAGCAGGAGAATTGGTTTTAAGGGTTCTCAGAGGAGAAAATTGGGAAGGGTGTGTTATGTATAGAGAGCCTGAAGGAATATTTCATTGTTTATTAGAGTGAAGGGGAAAGAGATGGAGGGAGGATGTATGGGAAGTGAAATGGAATAAATTACGGAAAGAAAATATAACATGTAGAAAGTTGATTGTATGGGTATAAGAGAAATAAAATGATAGAGGAGTATTAAGAAAAAATAAGGAAGAAATGAATTAGAATAATTAAGAAGGATAAGAGAATTGGGGTAAGGTTAATAAAATAGTTCTAACAAGGAAAATATAAGCAGTGGTTGGTTTCATTATGCAGATAACCTGGGGATTGTGTGCAATGAGGCCTCATATAGATGGATGTTAAATTTATTAATAGTATAATGTAGGCTAAGTATATTAATTTGTTAAATATTCATAAATGATTACCAAAAAATTGGTAAATAATAGTGGTTGGTTTTTTATATTTATGAGTATGTAGTTGAACCTGAGTCACCAGGAAATTCCAGTGGATAATCACTGATAAACTGAAGACCAAGGTACGATGGTGAATTGAAAATTATTAACGGTTTATGAAGAGATATTATTGGTAAATAAATTCAAATTCAAAATTGAAAATCATAGTGTATACAGCATTTCAGGGGACATAAACACTTATATACATAATGAAAATACACAATTCCACAAAGCAGTCTCCTATTTCCAGTTAATTCTTTGCAAGTTTTTGAAAACTGAAAAATATAACAGGGATAAATATGAAATTATAATTGTGACAATAATTAAATAATTATGCTCATTGAAATAAAATGTAGAAGCAACATCCCAAAAATTAAAATAAGATACAAAAATAAAATGTAAACAGAATATTGACAAAACTTAGCAAATCATTCCATTGAAAGAACCTTATTGTAAGTAATTTTAAAACTTGAGTATCTAAGCACATATTTGTTTATTGCACTGATTGCAACATTATTCTTTGGAATTTTAGTAGCAATTCTCTTATGTTTTGATATGTGTTTTTACTAGAAAGCTCTCTCTTCATGCATTTACATTTAAACCATAGTTTTAAAAAATTCAGCTTGCAAAACAACAGTAATACTTTCACTGATGACTTCAAACATTGTTTGGGTAACTGAGATGTGATATTAAATGATTTCAACAAATAACTTGAAGTCTTACTTAATATTTTCATTACAGGAATGCTTTTATATTTGTCCAGACGTAAACTATGGGTGATTTCTATGAACATTCAAATGAAATATTTCTGCTAGTTTATAATAGGATAAGCTAACAGTTGCTCCTTTGTCCATAATATATTTGACATGTCATTGATGTACAGCATGGAGCTAGCACTTGCAGTAGTTCTGTTACTCTGCTTTACTACATTATTTTATTCCAGTAAATGAAGTAATAATTTTGAGCTAAATTTCAGTCAGACAAATATTATTTTGTATTCTGTCACATTATTCTATTTAATACTTACATTGCTTGAAATAGATTTTTAGGCAATCTAAAGCACCAATCTTATTTTTAATGAAAAATGTCAGTGTATATCTTAAAAATTTTGCCTTTAAATGCAACAAATTAATTTGATCCTAGAAGTATGAATGATATGAGATAATATGGGTAAAGCATGCTCAAATTCACTGGCAATAAGTAAATCAGCAATAGCAATAATGTAGCAAGTATTAAAATTTCAGATTTAGCCTGAATGAAGTATGTGCAAGAAGTTGGCAGCCATTTCTCTAGCTCTAAAAAAGCGTACGCATGCACGTGTGTGTGTGTATGTGCATGCATGCAAGTGAGTGAATGAGTGAGTGAAGACAAAAATTTAATATTTTTATGAGAGAGATATACTTACATGCTTCATTTGTAAATGTATTAAGTTTTCAAAGTTTTGGTATAATAAAATATTTTATATTTTCATTTTTACTTAAGCATATATCTATCTCATAAAGATATTAAATTTTTATTTTCACTAAAATGTCAAACAATACTATTATATATAAAGTTGGTAAAACAAAAAATAAAATTAGTAAAATAATAAAGTAAATATGGTATCTATTTTATAACTATGATACCTCATGTTCCAATAATGAATATGAGCACATCTTTTAATAGAATATTATTATCCTTTGTTAGTCTTACAATAATTAAATTCAGATTTGCAGAAAATAATAAAGAGGAAAAATATTACAGGAGTTTATAAATCAAGGGATTATCATATTCTCCTTAGATAACATAGTGTCACGTAAACAAAAAATTTGGGTTAAAAAAACTGAAGAGCATTATATAAGCAGCTAAAGAATTACTCAGTATTATGGAAAATATGTGCCTTTAGTATGTTAGGAACAAATACAGAAGTGGAACAGTCAGTCAGACAGACTTATTTTGCAATGTTTAATATAACAGAAATATTTTTAAATAATCTGTTTTGTTCATTGTAACCTAATGTAAAGGTAAATAAATTTAAAATAATAATTTGACTACTTTTAGAATAATGTACATGTTTAACTTTAAAATTATAATACTAGATAAAAGATAAAAAAGTTTTCGACATCAATATATGTGCATTTTTAAGGTTGAATTTTTTCAGAAAAAAGGTGAATATTATTATTATTATTCCATTATTGTAAAGATCTTATGACTCATTAATTTGTTATTTCTGATCCAGAATATTCATCCTCATCTGTTGAAAACACACGTGAAAAACCGACTCACAAAAATAGAATCTGGAACAAATATTGATTGGGCTACAGCAGAAGCCATGGCTTTTGGAAGTCTGCTTTATCAAGGTACAGCTATTTTATTTTTTTTTTTCATTAGCCTTTTAAAAATCATTTAAGACTACATCTAATAATTGTGTCATAAAGAGTTTATTATGATATTATGTTATATCATTTTAGGTTACAATGTGAGGATTAGTGGGCAAGATGTTGGTCGTGGTACATTCTCCCATCGTCATATAATGTTAGTTGATCAAAAAACAAATAACATGTACATACCTCTCAACAACATGATTGAAGAGCAGAATGCATACTTGGAGGTTAGTCTGCATTCATTTACACTATTGTGGCAATGCATTTACTGCACATTATACCTCATAGCCCCTAATATTATTGAACTTCATTAAGCAAGTTCAGCAAAAATAAAGATGTAAAATTTTAGCATATGTTCAAAATTTTGATAATTGATTTATTTTATTTTTTTATTTATTTCATACAAAGGATCTACATGGTACAGGACATGTCATTGTTAGTAATGAATCACAATACTAAGTAAAGTTTACAAAATTGCATAATCAAGCAAAATATTACACAATTATTATTTCAATAATATCTATGCAATAGAATACAATAATATGCACTACCATATAATACAATATAATAATACAATGAAAAAATTATAGTTTGGAATAGATTGGATATATTTATCATCCATAGATCTCACAGGTAGTTATGAGAGTAATCAAGCTATAAGCTATTTACACATAAATACATATGTACAAGTATACAAATTTTGATATAGTTACAAGATATTTTCACTTATTATTTTAACACAATATTTACAATGTTTTGCCTTATAATACAATTCCATTAGGTCAAATTTTGTATTTTGTTTGCTATTTGCACCTGATTTTGGTTCATTCCTAAAATCAGTGCCTTTTGTACACAGTAAGTATAATATTCACTAATGGGGTAGAACTGGTTTTGTAGGAACTTGTGAATTTTTGCATTGAATTTACTTGCAGCAGTTAGGTTTTTTAGATATGCAGATAGATGATTTGTTATATTTTTGCTTTCTATTTTCCAGGTAGCAAACAGTATTTTGTCAGAGGAAGCAGTTTTGGCATATGAATATGGTATGAGTATTGAAAACCCAAATAACCTAATTATCTGGGAAGCTCAATTTGGTGATTTTTTTAATGGTGCTCAAATTCCTATTGATACTTATGTCGCAAGTGGAGAAAGTAAGTGCCAATCTTTTTCAATTCTTGACCCTTATCCCTTTCAATATCACAAGGAAATATTACTATTTCTGGTGAATTTTTTAAATTTTTAAATTTTAGAAGCAATGAACTGAAAACATGAATCAAGTACTTGTTAAGTACTTATAAAGATTATAATGAATCAAGTACTTATGAGGATAGGTTCATAAGTTTTGCCTAACCAATTTCTAGGTATGATAAAGACAAAAACTGTATTTCACTTTTCAGTATAGTTACCCTTTATTGCAATACACTTCTCACATCTTTGAATTAACATTTCAATCCCCTTCAAAAATAGTCAAAAGTCCTATTTGTAAAATGGGCATAAACAGCATGCATCACTTCTTCGTCATGCTTAAATTTCCTTCCTCAAAGGTCCTTCTAGAGTTATGAGAAGAGAAAATAGTCACTGGGAGCTAGATCTGGGCTGTAGGGTGGATGGTTGGTCTCCTTGAAGCTACATTTCTTCACAGCTTCCTTTGCAACAAGAACTGTGTGCACCAGGCGCATTATGGTGAAGAAGGTGCACTCCACCACTCAGCTTTCCTCACCCTTTCTCTTTGATGGAAGCATGTAGTCTGTGTAGTAGGCCAACATATTACTCTCCATTTACTGTGGTGTTCCTCTGCTTGAAGTCAATGAAGAGTATTTATTCCTTCATGGTTCCAAAAGATTGTGGCCATGATCTTCTTGGTTGACTGAGTAACCTTGGCCTTTAGAGGCGGTGCTTGCCAGGTTTACACCACTCCATTGATTCTCTTTTGAACAAGGGATCATAGTAGAGGACCATAGTTTCATCTCTTGTAACAATGGTTTGCAGAACTTCTCTCTCATTGCCACAGCAGATCTCAAAAAATGCCTGACAACAGATGACTCATTACTGCTTTTGGACTGAGGAAAGAAGTCTAGGCACCCATCTTGCACTAATCTTATTCATGTTTAAATGTTCATGAATAATTCGAAAAAATGTTGTTTTAGAAAGGCCCAACTTTGCTACTATTTCTGTAACTATGAGCCGCCAGTCTTCCACAATTTCTCCTTCCACAAAAGTAATGTTTTCAGGAGTGAGTATCAGCAAGGGCTGACCTGCACTCTTTGCATCTTTGATGCTTTCTTGACCCATTCAAAAAAGTTTGACCCATTCTTTTATGATAGAATATGAAGGAGGGATGCTTCCCCATACACACCATTCAATTGCCATTTAATTTCATTCAGAGTAAGTCCTTCTTTTGTGAAGAACTTAATAACAGCTGGATACTCCATTTTGAACATGTCACAATCTTCTATACATAGCCTTCTTTAGGCAACTATATCTGAACAAGTGAACCAGTGAATGGAAATTACAGCTGAAATTATTTACTTAATGGTAAGGTATGGCACCAGATAAGGGTTTTGTGAAGGCAATAATCCTTATTGGCGAGGCTGCAAACTTATGGACTATCGTATTTGCTGTCTATAGTTTTCAAGTTTCAGGTATTTCTAGAAAAATATACATCTAAAAATTAGAAAATTTTTATTATAAAAAGGTTTTTAGATAATTTTAAATAGTGATAATTTTCACAGTTAAATGTAGTATAATATAACAAATTATTATTAAGGAAATCACTTAAATTTCACTAATTTTGTTTCACTTACTTAGGCATGTTTCAAAGACTGTTGCCTTCATCTTCAGCATGATTCCTGAAACCTTTGAAACACATCTAAATAAGTGGAAAAAAAATTAGTGGAATTTGAGTGTTTTCCTTAATAATATTTCTTATATTATATTTTAGATGTTTAAATTCCATTGAAAGATGTGTAGTTGCATATAATATGACAAATGTGTGAATTATGCTTTGCATAATCTAACACTGTAACCACTATTGTAGCCAGCTAGCAATGTATGGGGTGCAGATTTTAGCTCTAAATATGGTGGACGTTTGTAACAGTGATGTTTAATATAAGTTTAGAATAAATGAGTCAGCTTTGTAACACTTACATCACTAATAGTTTTAAAAGAGGAAAACTAAGTTTCTGGAGCTAATTGCTCTTCAATCTTTGTCCACAAGGTTTGTATATCTATTAATTGTTAAATATGGTGAACATTTATAACAGTGATGCTTAATATAAGTTTTGAATAATTGAGTCAAATTTGTAACACTTACATCACTAATAGTTTTCCTCTTTTAAAACTATTAGTGATGTGTTACAAATTTGACTCAATTATTCAAAACTCCTATTCAACATGTTTGGGGCTTTCTCAGGGACTTCAGTTCTTGTTAATCACAACCTCCTTGAGAACAACAAAACATATTTTACTATTTGTGAAAACCAGTTATTTTTTTCTGAAGATTTATGCAATGGATTTACATGAACTGGTACATTTTATTTAAATTATATAATGAATACCATGTCAGCAACATTTAGAATTGCTGTAATTATCAGCAAGAAATCTTTCAAAGCAAAATGCTAATGTACAAGAACAAGTAAATATATATATTAACAGTCATAAAATAGCTACCTATTAATTGTAGCTGATATAACATGCTTGAAAGATTATAGAATATTTAGCTTAGACAAATGTAGCAGAAACTATAATATTTACATTCATTTTTAAGTCTTACAATAAAATAATCTATATTATCATAAACTCTTAAAGCTCTAAGAGTATTCTCACAAATCACATTATAATAGCATTACTTTCTTTGCAGCATGTGCATATTTAAGTATGTGCATGTTATGCATAATGCTCAAAATTAAGAACTATGGCCTTCTTTCCTAATCTTACTTCCCTCTTGAGCAAAAATCAACTGAAATTATAAATTTTGCAGGAGTTCAACTCCTTTTTAGAATAAAGTAAACTAAGGTAAAGTAATGAAAGGTAGTAGCAAACATGTAAACATAAAATCTTATGGCCAGGTTATTTAAAGATATAATTTGGAATGAATTAAATGGTATAAATGTAAACAGAACTATTGTTCATTATTGTGAATGTTTGGTAACTCCAAGTTTTTATGTTGTTCACATCATTGAAGAATACATTTCATGTATTAAAAAGAAGGCACTGTAGTTAGTAGAAACAGAAAGAACAGGTACATTATGTTCATCATGCAATTTGTACAACTGTTATAAATAAATCAATTGACCTTGAATTAGGCTTTATTATACCAAATAAATGTTACTCATAAACAAGCATAATATCAGATTTTTAAAATAATTGAAAATCAAAAGAAGCTCAAAGAGTCATAGTGATATAAATTTAAAAGTACTCTACTATATTCTCCTCTCCTTGGTGATATAGGCTTCTAAACATGAGGGAGGGTTCTAGGTGCTTCTAAGAGATTGTAGGACCCTAAGTTCATATTTATGTATAAACTGGTGCATGGTTCATATTCCCTATTTCTGAGGGTGAAACAGGAGAGATTTATTTCATTGTCACCATTGAAAAAGATGTTAGTGTAACTGCTTTGATAGCTTCCTCAAGAGCAGATTCAACAGGAGCCAAGGTATCTTGTGGACAATTGTTTCCCTATCATCAGGCAGTCTTAATGTGAGTAGTTAGGGCTCCCTTTTAATAAAAGTCTTCTTTGACAACTGTAGCTACTTGAAATGATGAACTGGTCTTTTCTAAGATAGCTTTAGATTTAATCAGCTAAGAAGATATTTTCTCTCCATTAGTGAACCTTTTGTGGAAACTGAACATTCTTTTATATGTGGTTGCATTGGATAATGTGCATAATAATTAATAAATAGAATACTCAGAATAGAATAGAATAGAATAGGCTCCTTGATAAACTTCTTCCCATCTGTAAATATCCAGTTTTGACTTCTTATGGATAGTTCAATTGTCCTCCATATTGTTCCAACATAATGTTCTATTTGTCCATTATTCTGCTGATTGTATGGTGTAGTTTGACTATTGCAACACTTAAACTACTAAGGAAAGTATTGTGTTAACAATACAAAGTTGGAACTTCTATCAGAATGAGCATAATCAGGTGAACCAAACAGAGAGAATTTTTTTTTGAATTTGGAAATAACAATGCTGACAGGGACATCTTGGGAAGGGCAGGCAAATGGAAAGAGAATACTTGTCAATCAGGATGAAAAAGTAACAGTTTCTAGAATTTGAAGATAAAGGACCTTTGAAGTTAATATTGATTCTCTTGAAAGGATGAGTAGCTTTAATAAAATTGTCTTCATATTTGTGAAAATGATGTTTAACTTCAGTGCAAACATGACAGGAAGAAGTTACTTTCCTAATCTCATAAGTTAAAAAGGAAGATTCTACATTTCTTTAGGATGTCAAAGTGTTTCATGCAGTGAGCTCAGCTGAAATAGGTTTCCTGTGACTGAGGATAATATTTGTACTGCCATATTATCTTTCCCTGGTCAGTATATTATCTTGTACTTGCAGGTTGATAGTTCTAATCCCACCTCACCTCATAATTTCCCCATTCTTGATTTTAGCACTAAGCATGTATGAGACACCTCTGTTGTACTCTGCTATAACAATTTTCAATTTTTGACTTAAAAAAGATAACTTTATAATATTTCATTTATGTTTAATGTAAATATTATAGAGTTCATTGTTTATGGCATATGTTCATGTTCCTATGCCAACATTTATGGTTTCAATATGAATAGCCATTCATGCTTGAGCAAAAAGATAAAGACAATTGTAAAGAATGTGAAACAGATACTAATTAATGTGATAATAATAAATAACTGTAGCAATTAACAATACTAATGGAATGTAATAATGAAATAGTTATAACACAAGTGTATGCAAATTACTTATAAAATGACATTGGTTATATAAAATAAAGAACAGAATTAGAGTTCATTTACATCATATAAATCTTTATCAGTCTTGTAAGATTTTAGCTTATTCTTAAAAGCTGTGCCCTTCAATTGTTTAATGAATAAAGGCATTTGTTAAAATATATACCGTCCATAACATAACAGCCCTCGACAATACTTTTCTTACTGTAAGAAATATTGTGATAATTTAGGCTCTTACTTGTAATACGGTTATGTACCTGTTCATTTTTAATCTAGTTCAGTTTACTGACTGCAAACAATATAACTCTATGTAACTCTATAGTTGAATAAATTTGTTGATATGGTTTATTTACAGATGCTCTTTAACATCTCAGGTCTTCAGCATCCCATTCAATTCAGGGTAAGAAACGGCTGATAAATTTTGCCCAGAGGCCTCTTCTTTCAAGGTTGAGGTTCTTTTACATGCTGTAAATCTATGACAGGGGACTTTCCTTTTGAAGGAGGCCATACTTAGGATTTTTATACTGAAAAAATCCATCAACTCTGACCAGGATTGAACCCATGATCTTGGGTTTAGGAATAGTTGCCTAAAGAAAAAGTTAAAATATTATTATTTAGAGATATCTAAACAATTCAAATTAAATATGATTCTGATGTACTTCTTTTGTAGAAAGAATGAGCAATTCATGTGGATTGTGTTCCACAGCCCTAAACTTCAATTCCTTAAAAATGCAATTTTGCTTTAAATTATCATCATCATCTCGTCGTCGTTGTTGTTGTTGTTGTTGTTATTACTACTACTCTTCCTGCTTCTCCTCCTTCCCCCTCCTTTTAAAAATGAACACAGTCTGTTCAAAATATTGACATTTGTTTTACTATTTAAGTATTTTACAAACTTCTACTTATCCAGTTCTTGTTTATATTTATATTCCTCTAAGAATCATTTCATTATTGAGCCAATATCTATTCTTGTCTAATGTTCCAAATTTATTCTGTTCAAAAGTCAAATGGATGATGTGCAGTGGCTTAGTTATTATGCTACCACATGGATATGATGGAGCTGGTCCTGAACATAGTTCTTGTCGCATTGAGAGATTTCTACAGTTGTCAGATTCTTGTGAAATGAAACCAGATGGTGATAATGTCAATATTCACATTGCAAATCCAACTACGCCAGCCCAATATTTCCATTTACTTAGAAGGCAGGTAAGAATACTAAAGATTTTATTTAAATAATTAAAAAGGTATTATGTTTGTAGTAAGCTTATACCAATGGCAAATCAACTTGTTGCTAATTTTCTAAACTGCTGTAGAAAAAGTTAGTAAAATATTACCAAGTTTGAAAATTATATTTTTGTACAGATAGGAAAATGTTATTATTTAAAGTGTTTGTGTGAAAAATCTGTAATTGATGAGTAAATGGTACTTAATCTCACAAGAAATCCAAACATATTTCTGCTCTAGAAATAAAAGGCTTACAAGAAACTGAAATGCTACAGAACAGCTTTAGCAAATAGACAGTCAATTTACTTCATGGATTTATATAGAACATTCATTGGTATAGGTATTCTCAGGGATTTTCTCTCAGTTTTGTAGGTGAATATCTGGGAAACTAAGGCCATAAAGTCCCCTGAACTCATTATACCAGGTTATCATTTATCATCCTCCATCTGGAATGAAAGATTTTCAGATCATGCAGATATACACAAAAATATATATTACAACATGACTCAAAGTTTCATGTATAATAGGTACCTTACTTTTTGTCTTTTTACGCATTTACTTGGAAAGTAAGTGAAACAGTATTGTTAGTGTTAATATTAAAGCATGAATCCAGCTATTAACATTTTTACAAGCTTTTTCACTAATAATTATTTTAATATAGCAAGTCTACAATGCACAGTATGTGTATGTTTGTTTTAGCCACACAATATTTTAGAACTCTATCATTGAAGCATTTCTCTTTTTGCACACTGCCTCACAACGTCACAGTGCTGCTTGTATAGTGCACTCACACATATACATATGCAAGACATGCATTTGGCAGAGCTTTTAAGGAATCAGCAATTTAGTAATTAAGTGTCTGATATATAGATTGTTTCCTTCTACCTTTTGTTGCTCACAGAATCCACTTAGTAAAAATTGTTTTTAATTCTGGTCTTCAATTGATGCTCACTTCGTGTATGCATTTCATTCACAGTTATAACAGTAGTAGAAATAGTTCTGCAGAGTTCAAATTAATAACCTTGATTATACACTACATCAATTCTCCATTTTACCCCAAGGAAAGTTTTAGACCAAGTGCTCTTTCTTTAGCACCAGTGCAGAAAATCCTAATTGGGAGAGATAAAAGACATTAAGCCCCAAAGTTGTCCAAGGAAGGGCCTTATAAATACAACATAAATGTATCCTGTTCAGGAGATTAAGAACATTAACATCAGAGTATAAAAATATAATCACAGTAATTTAAGAGGAAAATCAATAATATATAAATGCATAATAAAACTCAAATTCACTCAAATGTAGTATATTTGAATGTAGTTTATTGAGATATGTTTGTAATAAACTTTAATTTCAATAGAATAGTTGAACCAAAGTCTTCTGAATATTCCTGTAGGAAACTATTGATAAACCAAAAACAAGGGTTCAGTAATCAGTTATAATAAGCAAAACTAAATGACAATTTATTGAAAATGTATAATTTTTAATTGATATAAATTATGAAGTTATGAAACTAGTTATAAAGGTAGAGGCCAAAAATGTTAATTTAATTGTAATGTTATTTGCTGAAATAAAATTCATTCATTCATTCATAATAAAACTCAACAAATATTTAAACAAGGAAGCTGAAACAGGTAAATGAAATCATATCAAGTTTAGTGTACTTTGACTAATCATTAACTAAATGGATGATATATTCCAAGAAAAAAGTACTGAACCTATGCAGGAATTGAAATATTAATAATAAACACAAAATTATTACATAAGCAGAATAAACTAAGACACTTACCCCCAAATTTTTATCACATAAGTCATTGTATTGCAAATCAAACCAATACTATGAAAGAACCCAGATTTGGCAAGATTTCAAAGTTCCATTTTGATGGTATCACTCATCCAAGCTGAATGTTCACCAGAGGAGAAGGAAAATTTGTCTACCTTTGGCAATTAGCAAGACAGTGTTGATCCAAGACTGCTGAAATACAAATCAGGAAATGTCCTTTACAATGTGCCAAGCACTATTAATTCCCTTTCTCGTGTAGGCTAGCCAAGGCAACACACCTCAAAAGTGCATGGATATCCTTCCAACACAAGGATTGATAATGTTTTAGTAAAAGAACTAGAAGCAGATAAATTTGTAAAAGCAAGCACATGATCAAGGTGACAGATTACCAATACAAACTTGGCCACAAACAAATTTTATTTTAGAAACATTGCCTTTATTTTCTTAATTATATCTGAGGTTTCTAATAGTTAGGTATTTCCATATGATGTTTAGGGAATAAATGATAACTTGAACTTAGAATGTTTTATCTGCAGTGACATCTTTGGCAGATACTTTTTCATTTATGGTGATGGCTGCTGCACATCCTTTATGTGATTTGTGTAGGTTGTATCAACTGGTTCACTTTGATAGTGGTTCTCCTGAGTAGGTGAAGTTGTTGTCTGTCCCCTGTCTACTTTGAATATTATTGCCACGTTTTGTTTTTGATGATTGTTACCATTTTTCTGAGCCTATTCTATCAATCTCTTGAATGTTTCATGTAGTGTCTCTTGGGAGGTTGATAAGTCTTTGCCATCTGAATACATGTATATTTAAGTCCCTCCCTGTGTTCCCTGAGGTGTGTTCCAGTCACATCATAGAACTGTGTTGTTGATTTATAATGCCAATTCAAGGGCAGACCCATAAATGTTGATGATAAAACATATATATGGGAAATAATATTCATATCTAATGTCTTTACTTTCCAGATGTTAAGAAACTTCAGAAAGCCTTTAATTCTTGTGACACCCAAAACCTTACTACGATCACCTGATGCAACCTCAAGTTTGGATGATATGGGTCCACAGAAAACATTTCATCCAGTACTTGGTAAGTCCTTCTTAAAAGATATAGGAAAATGTTAAAATATAATCATGAAACATGTGCTGTTGCTTTTGAAAATTTTTGAAAAGCTTTATAAGAAATTATAGGTTATACTTTTGAATCGCACTATTTAAAGAGGATCTATCAAAACCAAAAATTCTTATATGGGTGTGCATTCTTTTTATTATATTTTAAGGATATTAGAACATCATAAGCACAAGGCTCTTTTCTTATAAAGGAGATACAATTTTAATTTGCTAGATCAGTTGTTATAAACATTTAAACTTGGAAAAATATTAGTACATTATTGTCCGGTAAGGCACATAATCTTGAAATAATTAACTGGTATTAATGCATATTAACAGAAAGTAAAGACATGTGTGTTATTGGAAATATGAATCAAAAACTTAATGTAGAAAGAACCCATTATATCTGCATTTTGAAACTGGGAAGTATATGCTAAGAAGAATGCTAATATTGTGCATCATTGTAATTACCAAATTATAATATTTTGATAATATATTTTACTTTTAATATATGGTTTAGGGTTATAGGGTAGAGCAGTAAGTTGGTGCACACTCAGAAATTTTAAATTTCCAAAATAAATTTGTTATTGTTCTTTTATCTTTTGTTCCCTATAACTAGACATCTAAATGCAATAAAATTCATTCATATTAATTTAACGAAATCCTGGACAAACCATCTTCAATTGCTTCATCCTATTTTACCTTCAAAAACTTCTCTTTTACACTAACTTTCATTTCTTCACCATATGTTTAGTGTAGGGATAACTTCTGGCAAGCCTTAATAACAGAATCATGAATTATGTGGTTTAAAAATGTCAAGAAATATTGCTATTATGCAAATAATATAGCTCTAACATTAAAATGGTCAATGAGATTATATATATTAAATCATATACCAAAGATTGCAACTATGTATAAAATGTATATTGTCTTTATTCATGAACAGGATCTCATTGGATATCACATCTATCCTAGATTTTGTTCAAGAATTGCAAGAATGGTTTTTTATCAAATATACAACCTCATTATTAATTTTGAAAGAAACTATTATCTTAATTTTAAGAACAACTTTTTGTTGCCAAATCCTCTACAAGTTCCTGTTGCTACTATTCTTGCATCCACAAACTATCATACTCAAGTGTGATAATGAATCAGTTGCATGGTCATTTGATTGTAGAGATGGATGAGGTGGTTTTTTTTTTTTTTTTTTTTTTTTGGCCCCGCTTAATTTGAGATATTCAAAGCCACTCACAGCACTGTTTCATTCTTACTGTGTACTTTCCATATTTAGCTCATATCAGCATGTATGCCAACTTAACATCTGCAAAACACATGGAACAGAAAGTACCTGGGCTTTGGTCAATAAAGTTTTAAAGACATGACTGAAAAAAATTATTGCAAGCATGAAATACAATTTTTTTTTTTCATTTTAAACTTGTTCTTGAATTATTTTTGTACAGAATAATAGCACTGTTACATTCTATGTCAAAACAATAAAATATTTTTGAAAAAGTATGAAAATGAATATGTTCCAAATAAATCAAATATGTTTATAAAAATCTTATTCAAATCAGTGTGTGTGTGCAGCCTGCATGCCAAAAAAAATGATTATTTTCAAACATTACCAAAACAAATTCTAATAAATAACAATTCATACTAACACTAGAATTTATTGCGTGATTCTTTGTTTTTGTTGTTGTTGTTGTTATTATTATTATTATTATTATTATTATTAAATGTTATGCCACGCTGTTCTTATGTGGTAAAATGCTGCCAAGAAAATTAATGCCGAAAAATTAATAACTTAAGGTGGTATTTGTGCAGTGAAATTTGCTCTTGGATCAATGTTTTTGGAAAAAAGTAAACAAATTAAAATTTAATGTGTTTCTTAAATATACTAATTCTTATTATCTGCTTTCAAGGGGGAAAAAAATATATATTGGATTAATTTTTTTAACATTACTTTCTTATTTTATAAAACATGTGTAAAAATAGATATGTCAATCTTTTAGTCATATAATCCAGAGTAAGTGTTGAAAATTTCAAATAAATTACCAAATACAACTTTGGTCATTGTAGCATTTTAATCAGTGCAAAATGCTGGACTTTTAAAATACTAGAAAACAGGGATTGAAATAAAATATTCTTATAATGAGACTTATTGCCTTAAAAATATATGACCTGCAAAATATATGGTATCTTGTACTCTCTTTTTCAACTATTAAGTGATGACTTTATTGAATCTCAGCCCTTTTCTTGTAGTCTTGTGTCCTTGGATTATTGTAACTTGACTTTTCTCCATCCTTTGATTGTCCTGGTCAACTTATTTTTAGTGCATATCATCTTATCTATTCCAGCTACAATTTTAAACTGGCTTCACATTCTTTGGCAAACTCACTGATAATTGAAATGTCAGCAATGTCCACTTTCTTCTTTGAAACAAAGATTTTTTGGAGCATTTGATCCAAATAACATTATGAAGGTATTCAATACTATTCTGTGTTTTATGTTTGTGCATGTCATAAAAATTTCATTGTTGACCAATGATATAGTTTTCATTGTGATATTGTTATGTTTCAGGGATTTAACATTACAATCCATGTATATCAGTGCACTAGAAAGTATTTTCCCATAGACTTTTGAAATTACCTATACTATATGTTCTTGTATCTCACTAAATGCAGAGAATTTCTTCACAGTAATTGATATACATTCTGAGCTTTCTATGTATAGTATACAATATCCTCCTGCTGCAGAGGAAGTCTGGGGGTCAGTGATAATGGATCTTTTTTCTTCCATCCCTTATGTACCAGCTTTCTAATTTTCATCATTTTATTAGCATCACCTTTGCTAATATTTTGTTTAAGGTAAATTTACAAGGACCAATATGTATATAAACTATAAAGAAACATTTATCTATACCATAATTATGCAAATGCTACACCTAAACACAACCAAGTGTTGTAACTTAGTAGCTAAACAGTACTATATACATCAGAAAAATGAAAAAGGTGTATTTTACATTAAATGAAAACAAATACTGAAATAAAATTATATATATACACATTCATTGTAAATAAAAACAACTAGAACTTTTAAGCTTTAGAGCATCTAAAACTTTCAAAAAACATATGGAAATGAATCACATGTTCTTTGTTTACAAAACAAATAAAACAAAGTAAAGGAAGCGAATGACAGTGCAGGCATTGTTAAACTATCCTTCACTTTTAATCTTATTTTGATTTAAAGTAAAACACTAAAAATCATGTCGTCACATTAAAACAAGTTTCACTGTGTGGATTCCAACATTCCGTAAACATATCCTTCACTTGTTGGCAAGCTCATCATGCTCATTTCACAAACAGCACAAATAATGCAGTTCTCAACAGCTTAGCACATAGACTCATTAACATACCCATGAATGAGTTTGAATACAGTGAAGGCAATGTCCAAGAAATTGTAGACAAGAAAATCAAGAAATTAAAACAAGAGAAAAGGTTAAAACAGATTACAACATTGACAGCAAAAAATAAAACTGCAGTTCATAAGAAATTTACTTATCATCCTTGGGCCTCCAAAAAATTCCAGAAAATACTCAGAGAGTTTGGGATTACTTTGTCCCAAATGAATAAATTCAGCTTAAATAATTTGCTCAACTCTGATGATAATGGTAGAATACCTGATGAGGAGGAATATATAAAGTCAACTCTTTGGAAATGAACAAAGTATATGCTGGCAAATAAAAAAGAAGCATTGGAATTAGACTAAAGGAACACTGGAGGAACATCAGGTATAATCAGATAGATAAATAAGTGTTTGAACATCATTTTTTGGGAGATAAACATGATATAGAAATGGAAGTCAAATTATTGAAATTCATAGATAGTCCCTTGGAGCTGGGAATATGGGGAAACATTTTTATAAAAAAATATGAAGTTAAGATCGTGAATTTCAAGATCCCAACAGTAGTCAAAGTGATTCAAAATTTCATAAAGTATCTACGAGACTCACAGCTGATGATGCGGGCAAAAGCCTGTGAAACATGTTCTGTATAATTCAATGGTAAGTGGAGCATTAGAGTATTAAATCGACTCACTAGCTAATTAAGAATATATTAATTGCTTCACTATATTAGTTCCAATCCAAAATTAATTTTAAATTTAATATATACATTTCATTTCAAATGTCTGTAGAAAATATGAGTGTAGAATCAAGTCTGGTATGTTATGCATGAAGACAGCCCATGCACTTGCACCTAAGTATTTAAATGACAGAAAAGAGAATTTAAATGGTTGGGGGGCAACATTAAAAGCATTTTTTAAAGCCAAAACTTTAAACTATTTTTGCAACTAGAATTAAAACATTTATTTTTTGGTCTAAATAATTTTTAGCAATTCCTTGTTTAAATTATCTAGAATAGTTCTTATTTATTTAAGGCTAATGAACAAGTAAGCTAAAATTACTATTATGTGTATAATCATATTCATATATTGTTTCAGGTGACACTCTGAAGGAATATGATAGAATTAGAAAAGTCATATTTGTGAGTGGAAAACATTATTATGGATTGGAGAAGCAGCGAAAAGCCTTAGAAGCAAATGATGTAGCACTTATCAGATTGGAGAGTTTATCTCCATTCCCAACTCTGCAAATTCAACAAGAAGTTGCTAAATACAGGAATGCTAAATGTATGTTCACATTACATTTTTACATCACATAAATTCTTAGTGAGTGTAAAATATTGAAAATTTTATGAAATATTACAAAGCAATTTCTGCAGGAAGTGGAAGCTTACCAATTTGTCCATTGGACTTATCTTTATAAATATACAAGATAATCAAACTTTATTAGCTATATATATGTTTGTGTATGTTTATGTGTGCATTTGCAGGCTGGAAGAGAACTCAGTCCATAAGTAAAGCTGGTAATAGATTGTAATAAAGAGAACATAAATGCCTTAATATCTTTTTTCTTGATCTATTAGAATTTTCAAGAAAATAATGCTTTATTTTGAAATTATGGCAATGCTATAATAAATCACTCAAATTTCACTAATATTGTTCTGCTTACTTGGTCATGTTTCAAAGTCTGTTGCCTTCATCTTCAGCATGGTTCCACTGTCCGCTTTCAAGTGTGTCATTAAGATGTTGCTCTCTGGATTTTACAAACTTAGTGATGAGGTTATTAATGCTTAGGAGATCAAAATTAACCAATTTTCCATGATTTTGTTTATGAATATATTTTTCCATACTGTTAATTCTATGGGTTTTTGAAGATCTTTTAAGAGTTTTGGTCCCTTTTGGAAATTGTAGTTCTTTTACCAGAAATGGTTTGCTATTACTGATTTTTCCATGTGTTTATATTATACATTTCTCGTGTGTTCCTTACCGCCATGGGTGGCCAAGGTCATTAAGGCGCGAACTCATGAGCGGGAGGTTTAGGGTTCAAATCCTGTCAGGACCATCCTCCCTGACTGAGGTTTTTTCCAGGTTTTCCTCAGTCCTCATAACTGGAAAATGCCGGGGAGGTACCCTAAACTTAGGCCTGGAACGTTTCCTTCCTTAAAAAAAAAAATCCTTTCCCAATATATCATTTCATTTCATGTATCATCAGTGTCACTGCCTGTGGTGCCTCAGTAGTTAAAACGGCTTTAAACACTAATCAAAAAAAAAAAATCATGTGTTCCTTAAACCATATGGTAATATTTCTTTTTATTTTATCTTTGTATTTCATATTGCACTCTTTGCAACTGATTTCTTAAATGTCATTGTTTTCCTGGCAGAATTTTGTCTTTTGTTTTGGAAATTAATAAATAAATGAATATACATGTAACAAAAGATTTGCAAGAGCATAAAGTTAAATTGAATGTTTGAATTATGACCATATACACCATATACACATGTTTGGTCCCTATGGTTTTCTGCATTATATGTCTCATGTGTCCATTATCTACCCATTTCTTGTTGGACAGAATTAACAATTCTCATATCTGCAAGTTGGGCCACAATGAAAAAGGTTGATGATTTGGTCATCTTCATGTCAGGTATCTCTCTTGACATGTCTTACAAAACCAACAGTACAAATTCAAACATTTTGTTATGCTACTATTTTAATAAGATATGCAACCACACATATATAATATAAAAAATGATACACAATTAATATGGCAGCAATTGTCATTTATTTAATGTTGGAGAATAGGAGAATTTTGCATACAACAGAATTGGATAAGGCAGATGTTAGTGAAAACTTCAAACTTTGTAATAAAGTTTAGTAATTCTCATATATACAATAATTTTGACAGTCTTGAAGTGCATATGGTAGAACAGCTGTCTTATATGCCTCAGACACTGATATTAATAAGTATAAATAACAATTGTAGCATACACATACAAAACATTAAATTAAACTTAATTTAGTTTGTTACATTCTCAGCTGCTTTAAAGTGATGCAGATATATAAACATTTTAAGAAGTATGTATCTATGCAGATTCTCACTTTACTCTAAGGTATGAACGCTGATGACCTGAGCTGTTAAAGAGCGTCCATAAATAAATCAATCAAATCTAAGGTATGGCAAATTTTTTGAGGAGAAGAAGATAATGTAAAATAGTTTTTAAATGCAATAAGCCCTTTAACATAATAAATGGAAAATATGATAATAAAGCTAAGAGCTATTTTTTATACAATTCAATATACTACTACTATCTTGTGTACATATTCTAGTAGTAGTCAGTTAGAAAAATGCCATTATTGTTAAGAGACAAATAAAAAATTCCTAATGCACATATAGGAAAACCGCCTTCAAGTGAAATACAAAGTAATGTAGCATAGTGGGATATAATGCTATTCATTTGCTTCTAGATAAAATCAGAAAAATAGACAAATTTACATTCTTGTGACATGCATTGAGTTCCTTGCTACTTGCATGTTTTTATTCAGTAAATGAGTACCTATACTAGAAATATATATAATTACTGACAATCTATTTATAGAGATTTAGTGTATACAATTGATTATAAATTGTTTGTAATTTATTGAGCAAATGTTGATTGGTAGCCACACCTAAGAATGGCCTGTGCCAAAATTCTTTTATTTTGTGTAGCATTTCAATAAATTTCATTTCAAGTATACAGAATGTACCATTTATCTTGCTCACCCAAAATAACTTTTTCTGATGTGTCAAATGAAAAATTGTTTCAAACAAAAGTTTTTTTAACATCATGGTGGAGTTCTTTCTGAGGGCTTTTTTGTGTCTTCATTAAGATAGGAGATATGAGATAGAATTTCATTTTATTAAATGACACTATGTACATTAAATTCAAGAATAGACTTACCCTCTACAAGAGCTGTTCAGAAATGTATCAAACTGTATCATTTTAATCAAGAAAACAGTAAATATGGAAATGATAAATGCATTACTTCCTTTATTTAATAGCACTACATGCATTTGTTTAACTAAATCATTTAACCTTTTCAATAGTGAAATTGGATAAATTATTATCTGTCAACTTACATTCTGCATAGATCAATAACATTTCTACTTTTTCTTCATGCGTGAACATCTTGTAATTTTACACCTTTACTCAAGAAATATTATAGCCACAATAGCTCAGTGCAGTTACTCTGATGAATGACTACAGTGCATTGGTATGTAAGCTAAAGCAACTACAATTAGAGGGGTGAGGGAAATGGGTTATCTACCAACACCTTACCCTCAGGGCATCTGTGTTTACATGAATCGGAAGTCATGAAATAATCCTGGAAGTCACTACAGTACTAATTGTAGTAATTTATGTAACCAAGGCATTAAACAATTTGGTTTCTTCCATAACTGTGCCCTCCTTACCATTTCTACTATTTTCTTCACACAAATGGTAGTGTGATAAATGTTTGAATAGTTCTTGGAGAGGGTAAATGTATTCTTGAATAAAATGTATTTAAATGCCATTTATAATGAAGTTCCATCCCATATCTCCTACATTAATGGAGATACAAAAAATGTATACCCTCAACAAGAACTCACTGATGATGTTTAACAACTTTTGTTTGAAACAATTTTTTATTTGACTCATCAGAAAAAAAGTTATTTTGGATGAGCAAGATAAATGGAGCACTCTATATATAATGCATTTTAATTTAATGTTTTCTGTGTGTTTAAGTTTTCTGTTGAATCTGAGCAATTTAATTTATTTCCATATGCATACAAATATTGAAATTAAAATGCTTTTCTGTTGTAAACATGTATCAAATAAAGTTTCACCTCTAACTTATCCTATATCACATACAATGACATCTCAGGAAAAAATATGAATTAGAACTTAACTAAATTAATACCAATAACAATTTAAAGAACTAGAATTTAAACCATAGTTGCAATTAGGGAAAAATGGGATAAAATGAGCATTACTTATTGTTTTTTTCAATTCTGCAGCATTCATTTGGAGTCAAGAAGAGCATCAAAATATGGGACCATGGAGCTTCATCCGACCAAGATTTGAGAATTTAATTGGACGCAAGGTAATGTATTTTCTTAATCAATGACATTAAAATTTGAACTCTTGTATTCAACATCTATTATTTTGTTCTATCTGTTCCACATTCTGTTAATCTAGGAAAATGTATTTAAGACTACAGTTTATTATAGAAAAAACTTTTCCTATTAATTATTTTATATTAAATATACAAACAGTAAAATATAAATTTGAATACTTTTGGATTTTTACAGTGAAATATACATATTGTTCATGTTCTTACCAAGTATTTATGATCTCTTTGACTTGTTTATCTTATAATATAAGAACTATTGGTGCCATGGAGCTGTAAAAATGAAATGCTGTTCTCTGTTCTGTTCATCAAACACAGCTTGTTTAACTACATGCCTACAACAATGGATGTGAAAAGAAAAGAAAAAAAATTAATTTCACTTCTGATTCTAGTCCAGTCGAGCTGGTAGTTACAATTAAAGGGCAGTAGTTGTAGTGATGTTTAGATGCTGTCCTTGATTTCTACTGTGAAACTACACTGGTGAGCCTGAGATATAATCTGGTTCCCAGTTTTCCTTTGAGACCTGGACGATAGCCATATTATACTAAATTGTAGTTTAAAAATGTAATTTTCTGGTGCTGAAAGAAGCTGTAGTATGCATTTCAGCATGCACAATGATGGAATCAGCTGTTATTCATTTTCTTCCAGCCTGACATAATTCTAGAGTTACCAACTTAGTTACTTATGCAAATAAATCTTAGAAATCAGTTTAATAGTTAATATCTAATATCACTAATTGCACTATGGTCAGATTTTGAAACTACAATGAAAAATGTAAAAATTAAAAAAATATTTAATTCCTTTTAAAATTTGTAATTTGTATCTATTTAAATAAATTAATAGTCATCACAATCCATTTTAACAAAAGTAGGCAACACTGAGTGTTGAAAAATACAGTTGTAGTTTGAGTAACTTATGTTAAAAGAACTACTTTGAGCTGTCCAAAAATTTGTTTATAAAGTTGAGTTAGTATACAGTTGTCTTGCTAGGTCACAAATGTATTTATTTTGTAATTCTGCATCTGTACAGTAAAATGACCTTATTTTCAGTCAAATACTATCAAAATTTTTTCCATATTTGAATTTGAATTTATTTCCAATTAATAATACTACAAATTTACTCCTTTACAACAACAATATTCTTTTACAATCGCTCAATCATGCAAATACAAACTATAAGGGGCCTCCATCTATTTTCGATGTACCCCTCTCAATTACACTATTTACTATATTTCGTGATATACTACCTTTACCTTTAAACATAACAATTAGAAACAGTGCCTTTGGCAATTCCAGAAGGCACTGACTCCATTCAAAATTTATTCCAAATTGATTGGCTCAGCCCCCCAGTCCCTGGTTCATCAGCAGCTACCTGGAATATCCAGGGGACCAGGCTTCGATCCAACCAAAACAAAACACAACATTAAAAGTAACTCATACATTCAGTGCGATATTAAATTATATTTTTACTATACTAAACCTTCCTTCTTCTTTTATTACTTATACTCATTTGACCATATTTATATTCTTAGAGTTTTCCATAGTTACTAAACAGAAATTGAGAAAAAACTTTAGAACAGTGGTCATTCTTTTTTTAATAGTGAGTGTAAAAATTGTATCCAAGAATAATCTTGAAAGTCAGAATCCAAATGACTAACAGTAAAATAAACACTTTGCAATATGTACATTTGTAGTTGAAATTTCTTCTCTTTGAAAGTTCTTCTAGTTGAGCCACTGTTTCATGGTAAACCTCTTCAAGGTGTATCATGGTGTAATCTGGCTATTGTTTCCCAAATTTCTTGAATTTTCTTTTGGCAGTACAGAATATTACTTGCTTCATTTTAACAGTGTTATATAACATGCCAATTAGAACAAATATTTTGCTATTAAATGTATTTAAATGAAAAATAAACTTGAAAGCTTACAAAACTGTCAGAAAACAATAGTTAACAAGTGGTTAAATATTTGATTCACGATATTGGGATATTCTAATTTTGCAATAAAAATCATATATTTTATTTCTGTTTTGACATACAGTGTTCACTGGCCTTGAGAAACACTTCCATCATGTAGTTCAAACATTTGGAAGACAACATTATAAAAATTCATCCAGAAATTTAGCATATTTTGAAAATCTTGAAAAAAATTTGCTAGCATTGAAAACACTTTATACTCAAAATATATTATTGGTATTTTGAGACAGAATGAGGTTTATAAAATGAATCTCGTGAAGAGCAAACAAACAAGTCGATAGAGGTATGACTTTGATTAATGCTTGAACACCATCATATGACTGTGCAACCAAATTTTCATTACATTTTGACTCTGATATGAAATGATGAATGAGTTCTGCAACAGCCTAAACATGTCTGTTATTAAATATTATAGAATCTCAAGAATATTTTTATTTTGCATTTAATGTAATATAGAGCAATGGAAAACTGAGCTTAGTTTGTTATATTTGCTTTCATTGCTTAAGATGGTTAAAAAAGAGAGCTCTTTCCTACTTAATAGATGATTAAAGAGCTAAACCAAATTTTTCATGAAATATTTTGTATTCAAATAGACAGACTTCTAGAAATAACAATGGAGTCTAAACATCTTGTTAATGAAGGGTAATTAATACTCAGCAATATATTTTAGCAATTCCCAATAATTGCCTCAATTAACAGCATTTTCTGTTTTGTTATCTCCCAGAAAAACTAGAGAGGCCTCTGAGCAAAATTTGTCGGCTGTTTCACGCCCTGAGTTGAATGGGACACTGATGACCTGAGCTGTTAAAGAGTGTCCTTAAATAAATCAATCAAAAAAAAAAATCAATCCAAAAAAAACACTCTTGTTTAGATGCTGTATTGTATTGACAAGTCTTTTAAGAATGACTCTCAGGGACAGAGCCGGAGGGGAGAGGAATGGGGGAAATAACTCCTCTAGAAATTAAATTAATGATTTTTTTCTATTTACTTTAATCCTTGTCCTTTATAACTTCAAGGGCAAAATTAGGTGAATTATGAATTTAATTTTGATGCTAATCCAATATGTGAAATTCTAGTACCGGTGAACCATACCCTTATCAAGAAGAAGAAGAAGAAGAAGAAGAAGAAGAAGAAGAAGAAGAGGAAGGAGGAGGAGGAGGAGGAGGAGGAGGAGAAGGAGGAGGAGGAGGAGATATAATGGAAAACGTACTTCTTAAATTATAATAAAAGCCTTTAATATGCTAGTTTTCGGCAGATTACACTGTCCAAATTTAGTGCTATACTGTTTTATTGATGCGGATAAAAGTTAAGGAAATTGTGTAATTTTCCTCATTTACCTTTTTAGGCTTAATTTTATATTTAGTTAATGCTTATTGACCCCATGACCCCAATAATTGTTTCTTTTTCAGCTCAAGTATGCTGGTCGTGGGGCACTGGCTACACCAGCTGTTGGAATTGGTCTTGTACATCAGAAAGAAGCACAAGAAGTCATAACAGAACCATTCAAAATGAGATAATATCATGTTATATTTTCATACTACATAAATTAATAAATAGCTTGGTTTATTATTTTGCTTCAGAGCTTAAATTAAATAAAAAATATTCACAAGATTTTTTAACCAATCTTTAGAAATTAAATTTTTAATTTTTGCATCACAAACACATACCATACACACACTCACAAACCTAATTTGCAGTTTAATGGGTAATCCTGCAGAAATTCATAGGACAAAATAATAAAAGTGTAAGTCAGCACTAATTCAGTAGAAAATCAGTGGACTGGCTTACATTAATGGTGATATGTTTTGCTGCAAAGTTGATGCATGTAGAGCAATAGAAAAAAAATGTCCATAGCATGGGCAGCAAAATTGCTTGGGCAAACTAAAGACAAAAGCTTATAGGTTAGTGCAAGGAGATATTTCTGCTCTTTCCTCTGACAGCCATAGGTGTTAAGATTATCTAATTTAAATGGTTAAGATGAATCGTCAGGACCAGAATGAATAGTGTTTAACACTCATTTTTGCTACAGAGGCACCACAGGCGATGGACACAAATGATACATGAGATGAAATGAAATATTGGGGGAGGATTTATTTTTAAGGGAGGAATCGTTCCAGGCCTAAGTTTAGGGTACCTCCCTGGCATTTACCATTTATGAGGACTGAGGAAAACCTGGAAAAAACCTCAGTCAGGGAGGACGGTCCTGGCAGTATTCAGACCCAAACCTCTCGCTCACGAGCCCGCACCTTAACAACCTCGGCCAGCCATGGCGGTGTTATGACCAGGAATAGGCCTTAAGTTCATGATGCTAATTAAAAGTTTAAGTTGAAGGGATATTTTCTGAACTACTGACATACCTAATAATTCAAACACAAGCTTTATATAGAATGTTTTCTGAAGATAAATATGACATATTTGCTATGGTCAACATTGCGTGTTTTTATTGGCATTGTATCTCAGTTTACATTGTCGGTCAACCAAGAGTAGCATGAAAAATTTTGTTAATAATAATACTGAATGCAACAAAAAAAAACAATAATAATATTAGACTTTGAAGAAAAGATAGCTTCAGAATAATGCAAGTTAAGAATTTATGAATGTAAATTCTTAAAAAATCTTACAGTACTGAAATGCTTAAATAATATTTGCTGTCCCTTCCATTAATTTCCCATGTTAGCAGCATTGTGAGCAAATTCATATTAGTCACATTATATAGAGTGTATGTCCATGTTAATTGTGACAATGGGTAGATAGAAATAAATTTGGAATTTGTTTTCTGCACCCAAAACTATTTGCCAACAAGAAAATCATGACTCTCTCAATTAATGCCAGTACTTTATATATAAAAATCTGTCTAAAATGAACTTCTCCCTTCAAAAAAGAAGTCCTCAACAAGCTTCATATGAATCCTTCCACCAGCACACCAACAATTGCAAAATATATTAGTGTGTGACAGGTCCTGTAGGAAGAACAGCTCTAGCCATTCCATCGTATTAAGATGCAGGTCTTAATATGACTTTAGTCTTTGACGGGATTTTAAAGAGGCATAGTGATCTAGCTCAGTACTTCTAAGTATTCTTCAGTGACGAAATGACTTATTTTGAAACACAGAAACAGCCACTTATGGGACTATGGAAATCCATGGTGATGGAGTCAAGCTTGGCATGTTACCTGTGTTTTTGAAACATCCATCTCAAATATGGATTTAATATGACGGAACTCCTTCACATTAATACATTCCTCAACAAGTTTTTCCTAGCCTTATATTGAAAGTGGTGGGCTTGTACCTTGTCCACCATGCCTCTAATATTACTCCAATAGATTACTTGTTATGCGGATACATCAAGAAACTTGTCTTATATTTCTTATGGGGGAGAAATTGTATTGTCTTTCTCTTAACGATTTCGTTTTACAGTTCAGCAAAATAATCCAAGTCAGTTGGTGAGTATAGTGGCACACATGTTAAAGTTGACAAAAGGTTTGTTTAAAGTTGAAGACTCTATGCTAGTGTACGATTTTGAAGTGGCTCAACAGTTTTTATTTACAGACTGTGTGTTGGCTTCAGTGTATACGGGAAGGTATTACTCTTATTCAATGTCGGCACAAAAGGCGGTCAAACGCGTGTTATTCTCTCGTTATCGTATGCGAGATCTGCTGTGAGGTAGTCGTGCTACCAGATTTTCATATCTCGGAGGCGACTCAAGAATTCCCTCATTCAGTACATGAGCAACCAAAGCTTAACAGTATTTTACTGCACATAATACTACATAAGAAGGAAATTCAGATGCCGTGACGAAAGAGTATGAACACGAAAACATGCCTTCCTTGAGACAGCGAGAATAAGCAAGTTGGCCGTCGAGATATGGGCGAAATTGAAAGCTTTTATGACCGGCTTTAGTTGGCACCTTTCCTTGCTTCACCGATTGGAGCACAACATAAACTATGGAACGTCTTCACCTGTGAATTCCAGTTATAAAAAATGCATTATAACTGCATTGAGCCGTTTTGAATCATTTCAGAAGCACATGCGATCACAAACTCTACAAACAATATCCAACTTTTTGCCATAGAACAAATTTTCAAAGTATTCCTTCGTCAGACACTAATGGGCTTAAACGCTAAATATCGATTCTCAAATACCTCACCTGCTTGTATTTCGTCGCATTTTAGAACTCCAAACTTTCTGTCTTTTTCCTGTGGTCTTACGTAGAGTGATGAATTATCAGGCAAGTTTAAGGGGTATTCGTGCTACATATGACTCGTGACTGGCCGGCTGGTAGAGCCAAGATGTATAAATTTACATCTAGATCTTGTGACTGGCTTGCAATTAAGCCCATCTTGTGTAGTGGTGGGGATATCGGTTCGTAGATTGCATTTCCAGGCGTTTATCTTGGAATTTCAGATTGAAAAATACATTTCTAATATTATATCCCATCATGAGAATTCGATGAACCCAAATATTATAAACTGCCGCGTTTAACAATAGCAAATGTCCCTTTGAACCGTAGAGTATCATTTCGAATCACATGTTGAGGCAGAAAAAATATACTGGCACAATGTACTAAAAAGGGTGTTTGCAGTAAAGAAAAAGTTAACAAGTCATGAGCTTCCTGTAAGTGCATGTTGAAAAACTCCATTCATTACATAACAGCCAGTTTATGATGCTTCTTGATCTTTCCTCGTGGAGCACATTCAACGATATGGAAATTCGGGACAGGAACAAGCAAGTTTCAACAATTTGTGTTGAAATAATGGAACTGTTCTGAACAAGTGACGATCAGTTATCTGTCATATCAAGGTTCGTTAACGAAAATGGGAAGTGTGTTGAACGTTCTCTCTCTCTCTCTCTCTCTCTCTCTCTCTCTCTCTCTCTCTCTCTCTCTCTCTCTCTCTCTCTCGCCTAATTCGGCGCACAATGTAAGTGAACACCTATTGAAGCCGAACTGAAAGTTTGTATGCGCATTCTATTGACATTGCTGACTATAGAGGCAAATCTCACGACAATGTAACCAAGATGTCGGAAGCCTACACAGTTTAACAAATGTGCATTGCAGAACGAAATCCGAAAGCGCATTATGTGCCTTGCACAGCACATTCTTTGATCACTAATGCTGCAAGCTGTTCTAAGGAAACAAGCTCATTCTTCAATCTAGTGCAAAATATTTATAATTATTACTCTGGTTCTATACTACGCTGAGAGCTACATTTTTCTTTCATGAAACCAGGAAGCAAAACAGTAAAATGCTTATCAGAAACACGCAAGCCAGCAAGAAAGGAAGCCTATATAAGTCTAAATGAAAATTGAGATAATGTTATCAATAATACTTGTGAGAAACCACTGATGGGAAATGAAGCTTCAGGCTTACTGAAGCAACTCAGTAAAAAACTAGAAACAGTATTTGTGATGAGAGTCTGGAAGGACATGTTCCAGATATTTAAATAATGCAAATATTCAATTGCAAACTGTAAACTTAGTATTGAAATAATACATGAATTATATGAATCATTTTTAGGATGCATCAGCTCAATGTGCAACTATTACAAACAAAATTAATTAAGAAGACTGATATGGGCTATGAATGCACTTTTAAAAGACCAAGGAAACGCAGACTTCATGCTGATGAAATAACAAACATTGGAAGTTTTTTTGACTGGTATTTAGAAATTTAAAGTCGAAACGTTTTTCCCAATACCCGACAAGCTGCATATTGAATTAGAAGGAAAGTTATAAAATACTGTCAGAATATTTCATAGTTTTCACTAAACTTAAGAATAGTTCACGTTATTTCTGAGCGCGCAACAAAACTCCAGGCATCATGTGAAATTGATTTGAAACCAACCTTCCTAAGCGAGTGTGTTCACTTCGCGGCACGTCTAAAGTCTCATGTGATTAGTGAAGTACCAGTCGAAATGAATCAATTTCTGTGGAAAGAGTTGTATCAGTCCACGTTTCCGAATGTTGACAATGCTCTTATACTTTGTGTACGGCACTTACAAATTGTTCAGTGGAACGTTCGTTTTCGGCTCTTAAAACTTCCTAATTGCTGATGACCATCTCAACTATAATGATATGATCAACGAATTTACTATCTTCAAAGTCAAAAGGAAACTTCTGTGAATGGTGAATTTTTTCTTTCTTCATCTTGTTATAAATATTTCTGGTTGAAATATGTAGGATTTTTGTCTTACAATACATTTCTGATTATTTTAAAACTGTGTAGGTGGGTATTAAAACATATATTAGGAGAATATATATAGTATACTTTTATGATCTTTCTTAAACATAAAGTGTCGGTTTGAAATTCGCTAATGCGAAAAAGTGACCATAGTATACTCGAAATAAGTATTTTCTCATTTCAAGCATTAGTGTATATGTGACTGATGCGAACGAAAAACTATCTAGTCTAGCCATAAGTTCTGTTGATAGGTACTGTACCATGTGATCAGATAACGCTCTTGCAGCTAAACGCTACATTGTTCACTTCAACTGTAGATAAATGAACGTTCTAGCTAAAGGGTTAGTCATGGGCTGGGGAGACATTGAAAACCGCATTGCTGTGAAAGCCATCCATAGGGTCGGAAAATCGCCACCTGAGATTTTTCAGACTCTTAAGAAGTTGAAAAGGGATATTTGGGTACCGCACCATTGTGCGCTTTATTGAAACTAGTACAACTGCTGACCGACCAAGATCGGGGCTTCCACGCTCTGTGAGGACCAGGAAGGTGGTGAAAGCAGCGGTGGCTCGTATCAGGAGAAATCCAGTGCGGAAACAAACATTGAAGGCTCGTGAGATGAACATTTCCAGGAGATCAATGTCCAGATTGCTCGGTCAAGACCTTGGACTAAATGCTTATCGCCGGCGTGCTGCACACTTAAGAAGCAGAGAGAAATGAAATGCAAACGCCTAATTCGGCGTTAGGCTAACAACCGGCACAAAAATAAATCTTCTTTCTTTTCTTTTTCTTTTCTTTTCTTTTTTTTTTTTTTTTACAGATGGAAAAATATCTTTTTTTACAATTGAAAAAAATATCACAATTGAAAAGTTTATGGTAGAGCGACAGAGTGTATTCGGACTTCTGAAAAAGCTCGTGAGACGGTCCCAAAGATCCAGAAGGGCCACTATCCCGTCTCAGTGGTTGTTTGGTGGGGAGAGAGCTATGATGGTGTCACAAAACTGCATTTCTGCCAAAAATGGGCTAAACACAACGGCCAGAATATATGAAACAACCCTCCTTGACCCTGTGGGAAAAGACCTGAAAACCACTTCCAGCAAGATTCTGCATCAACCCATAAGATAAGTTCCACTCAATCTTGACTTTAGAAAAATTATTTCATTGCTACCAAAACTGGCCCTCCAGCATTCCTGATGTAATGAGAAATAGACGTATACAGCACGTACTGCGTAAGATGTAATGAGAGTATGTACAAGTAATTAGAATAAGGGTAAGCATAATAAGAAATATTAAGAGGATGTGACACACGCATGCATCTCGAGAGGTGACGCAATCCGAAAATAATCTCAAACAATTCGTTTAACACTAGTAGCCTTCTTATGGTTCTAGGCAAGGACGAATTATCTATTAAATTTAAACACTGTTTGATGTATTAGACATACGTGACCTAATTTGTCGTGAGCGTGTGCATGTCGCAGAATTCCTAGAAAATATTCATAACACTTGTGCAAACAGAGAGCCAAACCGATGTAACTAGGGAATAAGGGTTTGTTTTTAATACTTCAACACGCACAATAACACTTGGTCTTACAGTCGCACGTGGTAATATAATCACATGGCATAATGGTCATACTTTTGAGTGTGTATGCGTATGTAGCGTGAGGGCAAAACTTGTAAAAACATTAGATGTGAATGCTGCCCATTGTTCCAGGCTAGCGTATGGTATATAAAGGCTCCTAAAACAAGGAAGGTAGGAGATGAGAGATACTGCTAACAGAGTCCATGCTGGTTGTAGGTGACTCTGGAAACCTAAACACAAATAATTATTCTTCATCAGAGTAGATTGAATTGTCATTAGAAGCCCAAAGCACCTCGCATTTCCGGGAGAGCATGACTTAGCTCCGTCTCCGAACCTCATCTACTATCCTAAAGAATTTCTCTGTCCAGTCCTAACGTGCCTAAGATTGAATAGGGATTAATCAAGCCTCGATGGGACGACCATTTATCTACAGGCTACGAGTCTGCTGGCAGACACTATAGCTTTATCTCCGTCAAACAAACATCTTGGTGGCAGTAGAGGCAAGGAACACAAGAGAAAAAGATTGTACTGACCTCAACCCCTTGGATTACAACTGTGGTCATTTCTTGAGGATTTTGCCTGTAAGTAAAAGCACCCCTAATATTGAGTCTCTCAAGCGGATCCCTGGAGGTATCAGTGGTGGATTTTCACATGTAGACATTGCGTGCTGCTATTGATGAATGGCTCGATATACGCTTTGATTTTTTTTATTTATGGACGCTCTTTAACATCTCTAATCATCAGCGTTCCATTCAATGCCGGGCCTGAAATGGTTGATAAATTTTTCTCAGAGGCCTCTTCTTTCATGCATGAGTTTTTTTTTCGTGCTGTAAATCTACGACACGGGACCCACGGCTTTCTTTCTCTTTGAACTTTTAGGCCCGAAAAAATCCATCGACCCTGGCCGGGATTTAATTCCAATTTTGGGTTTATGAGGCAAGTATGGCTACTATTAGACTACCAGGACCGACCCGATAGACTTAGAGCAAATGGGGATTATTTTGAAAAACGATATATGTATTTAGCACAGAATATACCTGGATACCATTTGCCATAGTCAAATTAAAAAAGTAAAGTACATTGTTTCTATTATAAAAAAAACTTTGTAACAGAACTAATGGCTTGACTAGCTAATTATAGCTAGATAAGTTAAGTTATTAAGAACAAAATGTTTAGAACGGTTAAATAAAAGCTGAAAGAAAGAAGAAAGGAAAGCAAAGGAAAGAAATAAATAAAGAAATACAACGATATTTCCAATTGTTGGGCATCACTTTTAATATGTGCCAATTTTGAGTAATGTTTGAGTTTCGGTCCCATTATGTTCTGTTTCATTTTTTATTATTTGGAACATGTTATATTAACTAACCGTATTAATCTACACAAGATACCACCACCACCATCATCATCATCGTCGTCGCCATCGTCGTCATTTAGTGATTTCCCTTTATTGTAATAGAGGACCGGGCCATTTGCCTAATGTCATCGGAAAAGAATATGCTTGGGATGAGCATATCATTAAATTAATTATTTGAATATGAACTTACAATTATTTACATGACTGTACTTATGTTTAGAGATGTATATATTCAGATTGAGTAGTACAAATGATGTATATACATGGGCTGCCTCTCATTGGTCCATGCCTTGGATCAGCTGTTGTAAACAGTAAATGGTAACTAGCATAGCGTGAAAGGTTGCAATCGATAGCTCAAATTGTAAACATCGAATGGAACGAAGAAGAGTATTGGAATTAATTTACTGCTACCGAAAAGTGCATATAAAGCTGTATGGTCATAGTTTAATATATGGTTTTTATGTGATTGTAGCGCTATCATGAGTTAAAAGATATCAAGTGACGTCATGTAGTGTGCAGTTTTATTCCCAGACAAAAGCCATCGTAAAGAAAATATCATGGACGGGAATTCATGTTTGTTTTTATGAAACAGTTACGCTCTAAGTTTAATGTTCAACACAGTGAAAATGCCTTGGGGACTAGGCATACCGTGGTCGGAGAGTATTAAGAAACGTGCATGCAGATACTTATTGCAGCGTTACTTGGGTCAGTTTTTGGAAGAAAAATTGACCTTGGATCAGCTGACTGTAGACTTGTACAATGGAACAGGAAAAGTTTCAGAAGTTAGATTGGACGTTCAGGTAAACAAAAGCAACAAACTTATTTAAGTACTTTAATGTGCCTTTGTTAATTACTGAACTGATGTATTCTCATTTAATTGCAAATAAGCGCATTTGCATTTCAAAGTCGCACTTAGGAAAGTGTACCCAAAATATATGCTGTTATATGCGCTGTCATTACATCTAAACTATAATAAAGTGGCGTCCTTAAACGAGATTATGAGTATTGCATCCTAAAGTGTATCAAATCATTTTATTAAAGACGTTAAAGGTATTTAAAATTTTTTTAGTTCCAATTGCTTTTCATCAATTTGTTTTTTGTTGTTTTTGCTGCTTTGTTATTGTTTGGCACATGATGTACACCCAGAAATCATGGGCCGAAATTTTGTTTAATATATGCCACCACCCTGCATTAATGCTTTACGGTAATTATATTGAATCAGCCTCTTATTATTTACTGTTTTATATTTTTACGTTAGTAATAATGGTAATGGAAAACTAGAAATAGACTAGACATTTAACTGGTTTAAAAAAAAAAAACCCATTTTATAACTGTCATAAAATCTTTCTCCATTGATCAATGGATTCTCTATCATGATGCTCAAGAAATAATTAAGAAGGACTCTACAATAAAACTCAAAGAATGTTTTGGATATATAAATATAGAAATATTAATGGTGCAATCTCAGTAAAATAGTGGAGATACATCAATAAGTATCGTGGAATAGTGTCTACAGAGCAAATTATGTTAACAGTAAATTCAACAATTTCTTATACATTTTTAAATTGCATTTTGAAGCATATTTTCCATTGAAAATTAAAAAGAAGAAGTTATAACATGAGCAGGGAACATTTAACCCATGGAATTAAAAAATCTTGTCAATATGAAAGGCAATTATATAATGAGCCAAAGCTCAGTAAAAACCCAAAATTAAAAACATTTTAAAAAGTTTTGTAAGGTACTTAGGAAAGTCAAAAGCAGCAAAAGGCCTCCATTATCAAAAACTTATCAATCAGTTAAAAATCAAAATAAAGACTACGTGGAATATAATAAAGCAAGAAACCGTTAAAAATTTGCACAAGATGATGCAATAATCTTAAGCATTAACAATCAAGAGATGCAATTTCCTACAGATGTAGCAATGTTTTTAATGATTACTTTCTTAATATAACAAAAATTGTAAATTTATACTCTGGTGATAAAGGAGATGCATTAAGGATTTTACTATCATCATATCCTGTCAAAATAATGAATTCAAACCAGATAACACTACTGCACTAGAAATTAGTAATATCATTAGAAAACTAAAAACAAAAAACTCTTCCAGCTGCGATGAGATCAACAGGAAAGTAAAAAGGACTGTGCAAAGGAAATTAGACCCCTCTTAGTCATTTATGTAATGAGTCTTTAATATTGGGTGTATTTTCGCTAAGTGAAGCCTCTGCTCAAAAAGGGAGAAAAGATAAATGTCTGTAATTACAGGCCTATTGGACCTACATTGTCTAAGGTGTTTGAGATAGTAATGTACAATAGGCCCTACTATTACCTTAACAAGTAAAAATATTCTAATTAATGATCAGTTTGGCTTTAGAAAATGAATTTCAATGGAAAATGCAATCTTTAAACTCTCTAATGAAATTTAACTGTGTTTAATGAAAGAATACACATAGCAGGAATATTTTGTGATTTAGCAAAGGCTTTCAGTTGTATCAAATCATTAAATTCTGATAGATAAATTGGATTTCTAGGGAATAAAAAATCAATATTTAAAATGGTTTATATCCTACTTTGAAAACAAAAAATAGTATAAATTGTCCCTTTAAAAATAAAAATAATGCATCATAGTGGGGAATGATTAGCCATGGGGTGCCTCAGGATCTGTTCTGGGCTCTTTTCTTTTTTGATGTATATAAATGATCTTACCTTATCTAGCCAAAATGTAGGCAATACTGTTCTATTTGCAGATGACACAAGTATATTGATAAGTGAAAATGGCCATAATGATTTTGCCATTAAATTAAATCTAGTTCTGAGATCCTTGTATGTATGGTTCAAAGCAAACAAATTGTCTCTAAATCTAGATAAAACAAATGTTATTAATTAATAAATGTACTTACGAAGCTGTTGACAATGGAGTGGTATATATATAATCAATGTAATACAGTTTTTTTCACACTAACTCCATTCACTTGCATAAAATTTGGACACTGGACACATTTGGACAGGATCACTCCCGAAACATATGTCCAAATTTTATGTAAGTGAATGGAGTTAGTGTGAAAAAAACTGTATTACATTGTTTATAAATGTTATTAAGTTCATCACTCACAGATCTCCAAACCCTATAACAGATAGGGTATTATAACAGTGTACTTCTCTAAACTAAAAATATTAAATTCCTTGGTTTAATAATTGATTACTATCTGAATAGGAAATTTTGTTGATTTGATTTATTTAGGACCTTGTTTAATCTCAGGTCATCAGCATCCCATTCAATCCAGGGCATGAAACGATTAACAAATTTTGTTCAAAGGCCTCTTCTTTCAGGCTTGAGATTCTTTTTTGTGCCATAAATGTACAACACGGGACCCACGGCTTTACTTCCCTTCCAAAGGAAGCCATACTTAGGATTTTTATGCCTAAAAATATCTTGGTTTTAGAAGACAAGTATGGGAACTGCTACACCACAAGGACCAACTCTGAATTGGAAAGATCACATCAATCTTATCATACCTAAACTCAGTAGTGCATGCTATGCAATACGTGCGTTAGTAATACTAGAGTCAATTAAGACTTTAAAACTAGTTTATTACACTTATTTCAACAATAATGAAATATGGTCCTACATTTTGGGGAAAATCAGTTAAAAGTTGGCATGTCTTACAGAAAAAACCTATACGAATAATCTCTGGCACACATAGCAGACATTCATGCAGAAACCTCTTTAGGCAATTTGAAATTTTAACTCTTCCATGTGAATATATGTTATTCCTCATGAACTCTTACATAAACAATGAAGAAAATTTTGATCAAAATCAAAATATACCAGACAAGAATACTAGACAAAAAGCAAATCTACATAGACCAGTTTCAAAACTTTTCTCCATCAAAAAGAAGTTTATTATGAATGCATTTTAGTGCAAAATGCTCTTCCCTTTAGCCTAAAAGCCTTAATAAACAATCCTTTAAATCTGCTCTTAGAAAATACGTATGTAAAAAGGCCTATTATTCTGTTAAGGAATGTATGAGTGACGACATATTATATTAAATTAAAAATGCTGCAATAATGTTATATCAATGCATATGTAAATATGTATATAATACAATTTGTGTCGTTGAGTGATTAGTGTTCTGCTTCTCTGGTTTTTGTTATTTTAGCCCAGTTGTTCTAGATATTGCTTTTTCATTATAACTATTTAAGCAGATGTACACAATATTTTTTGTAAATATAGTGTGGTGCTACTGTGGTAATTGTACATGACAAATTGTATGTTCGTAAGTCTCTGTGACTGCTTTGCGAATTCACTGAGCTCTCCAGGAAGTAAACTGATGGAAGGTAGACCTATGCATATTTCACCATCAATATGGGTTGAAAATAGCCCATTGATTTTGCTGTGGGTGAGCAGCGTTATCACTAATTCCAAACTTACAATTATCTGTAATCAGGTTTTCCATAGAATTTACAATGAGAATTTGAGGCATGCTTTTCCAAAATGTGTGTGTTATTCATTTTAAGTGATTTTCCAGAAAATGGGGAAAACCTTATAAAGATGAAACAGTTTTGGTATTTAATATTTAAATAATTTTTAATATAGCTTTTCTCAGAAACAGAATATAAGGCTTAGGAATTCTTTTAATATCAAGATTTTTTACTTTTACTTAAGGGGAGTTATTAAACAAAACAATGGACAAGGCAACAGCAGATAATGGAAAAGGAGACCTTTGGAATTATTATTATAATGAAAGTAATAGTAGATATTTAAATTAATATCAAACTAAAAATATAAACATTACAAAATTATTAAATATAGAAATAAATTTTTGCAAAAAAGTTGTACTACACTTTTCACACTCACAAATCTAATTCATCCTCTTCATCATTATTTCCTTTTTTCTCATTGACTTTATTATTTAATCTTCTACACTAGGTTTAGCAACAGTTTCATTATAATACTTTAAATCTCTTGTTCTTGCCAGTTCACCAAAGTTCTTTTTGAAAAGATTGTTCAAATCTCAAAGTATATTTTGATTCACAGATTGTTCAAATCTCAAGGTATGTTCTGATTCACTCATACCTTCCCTTATTTTATCTTCAGTGGGTTAATCTGTGAAAACCCTTTGCTGTTCTTGCAAATTCCCTTGAATAAGTAGATTAGGAAAACATTGCTAAGTCATTAATATGGCATACTATGTCTGATGTTTCTACACAGAGCTTCAGGATATGTTGTATGTCAAACAGCACAGTGTCCATGATAGGGTTAGAGAGTTTTTAATGGTAATAGACTGTTTCATGTTTGATTAATTAGAAATTATTCACAAAAGAATAATTATATTATTTCTGCTATTTATATACTTTCATATTAATAAAATATATAGTGACTGAAATATGAAACTATAAATTATTTTAATTAAAATTTAATTATATAATATGTGCCAAAAATTACAGAGTTGTTGCATTATTATAAAATGTTGGAAAAGATTTTATAGAAATTTTGACAAATCGGCTACAAAATTGGGTTGAGGAATATAAAATATTTTGGAATTTCAAATGGGACTTCATAGGGAGAAGCGCATGGTGGGTAATATATTCATTATAAAAACATTAGTGGATAAATATTTAAAAGATAAGGGAGGAAAACTGTACGTGGCATCTGCTGAAAAAGTGTACAATTGCATAGAGTTACAATTTATGGGATAAATTACTGCGTAAGCGAGTAATTTTCCAAATGGTGAATATTCTTAAAGGATTATACAAGGGAAGAGACTCCTGTCTAAAAGCAGGAGAAGGAATGGTAACAAGAGAAATAAATCAAGAGAAGGGGTTAAGGAATGGGTGTAAGTTAAGCCCAGTATTGTATAATTTTTGATGACTTTTGAATGGAGATATTAACATTCATTGCCACTTATTAATAATGTCACAGTTCTAGGGTTATTATTTGCAGCTGACTTAGTTGTTGGATCCCTCTCAACAATTGGCTTAAAGCAATTCTTGCAGCAAATATACAAATACTTTAATTATTGGAGCTTGATGGTAAATCAGAAGAAGACTCAAATAGTAGTATTCAAGAAAGGAGCAAAATTGAGTAAATATGAGAGGTGGCGGAAAGGAAATAAAGAATATAAAATAGTTCGGGATTGCATTTATTTATTAATTTAGTTAGTTAAAATAGATGGGAATGGCAAAAGGGAAAGATGCAATGGCAGCAGTTAGAGGTTGTAAATATAAAATATCAGATATAAATGTTAAGTAGGTAGAAAAAATATATAGTATAGTGGTTGAGGCAAAATTGTTATATGGTATTGAAATAGGGGGACAGGAAAGAGAATGGGAAATTGTGGATGTTGTGCATAGGATGTTTTTGAAGGGAAATTTTAGGTGTACCAAGCACAGCAGCAAATAAGTTGCACAAATTGAAAAATGAAGAGTGGCAAGGAAAGGTGTGATTATGTAAAGAGCTCTCAAATATTGGTTCAGAATTCTAAACTTAAATGAATGAAATTTGTTAAGGAAATGCTTAGAATTTCAAAAAAAGAATCTAAGGAGCATGGGTGGAGTAATAGTATTAGGATAATTTTGCAGAACAATAGAAAGGAGGATATTTGGAGAAGGAGGAGGAGGAGAACAAGTAAATGGTTTTTGGAAAACTGTAAGACGGAGATTGAAAGATATAGAAATACAAAAAGTGTTTAGCGAGGTAGAAAATCCTTGGTATTTCATATACAGATAAAAAATAAATTGGAAAGAGAGAAGTACATAAAGAACAAAGAGAGGATATTGTATGGTTAAGAGCAGGTATATGGAGATTAAAACAAATAAGGTAAAAGTTTCCTCAGAATCAGTGTCCAAATGTGTGGAGGAAAGGAAGATATGGAACATTAGTGTTTGATTGCAAAGAGACGTGACTCTGGAGGAAAGAGTTTATAAACAAGAAATGGTTAAAATTAGACAGAAAAATAGCCTTAATGAAAATCTGCAATGAAGACCGCGTGAATGTGGGGGAATTCCTGAGCAAAGCTAAAAATAATTGGAATTGGGTTCTAAGAAGGGAAGTAATTCAAATAACTTAAGGGGTTGTACTTTGTTTAATTATATTAGAATTTAGATAAAGGTGATTATGACTGGGATTGGATTAAATTTTATTAAATTATTGGGCTTGAGATTGGATTTTTTTTTTTTTTTTTAAGAAAGTGAATATATGTAGCATTATAGCATGAATTTGAGAAATAAAGGAATTAATAGTTTGTAGAGGCTGTAACAAAATAATGGTAATTGAAAACCTTTATTTAGGATCTTGGATTGAGTCAGAGCCTGGTCCCCTGGAATTTCAGTAGGCTGCTGCTGATGAACTGGGGACTGATGCAATCAAGGTGGAAATATTGCATTTGTTTAATTATATTAAAACTTAGATTAAGGTTATAATACAAAACCAATTATTGTATTTATGTTTTTGTAACTGTGAGGGGTCATACCTAAAATGGCATGGGCCAGATAGGTGGAGGCCCCCCTGCTAGTTCATATTTGTATTTTTTTTTTAGTAAATCAATAAATTTCATTCATTCACTTATATAATGATGATTTACAATAAAGAAAAATATTTAATTCAAGTTTTCAAAAGAAAAACACCGTCCTTTATCAGACAACAAAGATTTACCCGCACATAGAACAAGATCTCCCTACATCTGTGGAGTGATTTATATCACAGTTTCGGAGAGGCATACTATTAGTGACATCTCTTATCAAATTTTTTTTTAACCAGTTCTGATTCAGATGTCTCAAAGGTTTCAGTGGCAGCAGGAAAAAAAATCAAAATTAGTATTAGTATAGTGTATATTATGTTCAATGGGAACATCATTAAATAATGATTTATGCTGCAACATCACCCAAAGAACTCACTGAAGCACTTTCTTCACAGACTGGAAATTATCAGGATAATAATGTAGGCTTGTAACCTCAATCATTTTGATTCCCATCAGGACCATCCTCCCTGACTGTGGATTTTTCCAGGTTTTTCTTAGTCATAAATGGCAAATGCTAGGAAGATATCCTAAACTTAGGCTTGAATGTTTCAGTTCTTAAAGAAATATCCTTTCCCAATTTGTCATTTCGTTTCCTGTATCTCTAGTGTCCACCAGATGCCCGGTGATGCCTCAACAGTATAAACGGGTATTAAACATTATTGAAAAAAAAAGTTAAAATTGGAGATGAAGGTAGAGATACTGTAGGACATTGTTGTTTGTATTTAGAAAAAAAGTTTTACTTTAAGCTAAAAACATTTTTAATATTAGCTATAAGTCTATCATTTTCAGTAACAATGAGAGTTGAAGTGAAAATTCTTAACAACAATGGTTTAGTTTTAAAAGTTTACGAGGTTAACTGTACATTGCCATAATGGGATTATTTAAACTGAAGTAAAATAAATAAAATCCCTTAGATAGTTCTTTGCTTTAGGCCAGTTTTGGCAAGATGTATCAACACTATATACAATAGATTGGATTGGATTACATGTGTTTTGATTCCTAAAGACCATCTTGAATAGGATGCTGTTAGCAAAATTCAAAGGATTAAATAAGGTGGTTTGAGAATACCACAAACTTTTTAAACAGGATTTAAATAATAAAAAATGAGATTTGGTAAATGAACTGTATGCAAAAAATGCATTTTTGAGGAAAGACAACTATACCATCAACTAATTTTTTATAAAACATGAATAAGATCAGTTTCAGAATTACACACTTTATTTGTGATTTAAACTTGCAATTATATGTAAGTTATATTTTTGACAGAATTAGAGGAATTATGCAAGTAAAAAATTTTACATTATTATTTTAAAAATATGTAAAAATCTATTTGATTTAAATAAAATGGCAATATTCTGTTTAATAATTGTAAGCAAAAACATAATATAAAATATAGTCTAATATAGAAATGGTAGAACAAATTAAATAATTAAAAATGATATTTTCTTCATTATTTATTTAGAAAAAAACTAACTGGGAGGATTAGTGTATTTAGTGCACTAAGCAAAGAATGAGGAGTTTTATGATGAGAGCTTTCATTCTGTGTATATGTTTTTTCATGCATGTGGGCAATCACACGTGTGCCAGGCATCTAATTAGCCACACTAGGGCATTGCTGTACCAGTAGGCTTTGTGAGCATCAATTTATGGCAAGCTTTTGTATAGCATTTTACTGTAATTTTGAAATATAACACTGTACAAAACTGAAAATTTAATAACATTTAGGACTTTATATTTTGTGTAAGACTGAGATTTATAGTATGTAAATTTTAATATCTTAATATTTTGTTTTAAGAGAATTAGAAATAAGACAATTATTATGTTGTATGTAAAATTATGCCATGTATTGATTTACAGTGTTTTCTTCATATCTTTGAAGCACTTCTTTATGCAGATGTTGCTTTATTCCTTTTGTGTTAGATTGTTGAAATGATGGGTAAGATGAATTAATAATTATTAAAATGTACTAATAGCCTATTAGCACCTTAGTTTACTTGGCATTCATCTTTTTCAAGTAAGGAAAAAAAGTACATAAAATTTCATTCAGGTGACTTTAGTTCAAAGTTGAAAATGACTCTGGACATAATAAGAAGCACATGGATCAAGGTCCACTATTTACACTGCTGACATGTAGGGGGTAGCAAGAGAAAATTTTAGTATACATTAAAAATTTATCTGGTACATTTGAAATTCTGTAGAGCTTTAACATTTTGGTTTATTCGCCTTGTTGGTTTCTACAAATAATTCTGCTTCATCAGGTTTTACATTACACATGTCACATACAAAAATTATGCTCTCCAATTGCACATACATACAGAAAAACATTTTATAATTCAAAACACACAGATACAAAACATACAAATATAACATTAGGAGACATAAAATCTGTCATGTATTAGCATACACTGAAGTACTTGAGCCACAGATCGTCATCATCATCATCATCATCATCATCATCATTTATAACAACAACAACAATAATAATAATAATAATAATAATAATAATAATAACAATAATCTAAATGAAGGAATTGGAAGTATAAAAGCAGTTACTGATAAGGTTTCAAGAATTAATGAGTTTTTTTTTTTTTGAGTAGTGTTTAACGCCCGTTTTTACTACTGAGGCACCACAGGCGGTGGACACTGATGATACATGAGATGAAATGATATATTGGGAAAGAATATTTTTTTTTTAAGGAAGGAAGCGTTCCAGGCCTAAGTAGGTACCTCCCCGGCATTTGCCAGTTATGAAGACTGAGGAAAACCTGGAAAAAACCCCAGTCAGGGAGGACGGTCCTGGCGGGATTCGAACCGCAGACCTCCCGCTCACGAGTCCGTGCCTTAACGACCTCGGCCACCCGTGGCGGTGAATTAATGAGTTGGGTTTATATATTCCACAGTATACTACTGCCACAGAATTGAATGACATACTTTTTTTTTAATGTAGAAAACAACTTAAAAAGTGATCACATTTTTTTTTCCTGGCCTAATTTTTGCTTACTTGAATATAAATAAGGTTAAAGAACTCTTTCAGTGTGTTGTTTATCTTAAAACTGTTGTAACAAACATCACTGATAAGAACATTGGTGTATATAGTTCCAGCTAACTCACAATGTCAAATAACATTTCCTACTCGTACTATGGTATTTTATTGTTTACTTCTGTAGTAACTGAATTTTCATTAAATATATATAATGGTAGTTATAATCTGCAAAGATGTAGGTATCTTGTTATCTGTCAGTGCTTTTTGTAATCTGGAATGTTGGCCACTGTTAAATTTTGCTGTTTACTTTTCAATATTGCCCAAAATGGCATATCACAGAAATCTATAAATAAGCAAAAAATAATTTAATAAATGATCGTGCTATCTAATATTCATCTAATTTGAAAATTCCAAACAAAACTACCTATGAAATGCCCATGGAGAGAACATGCTAATTCATTTTTTTTTTTTTTTAATTTAAGTTTTTGCTGCCATTATTTTTCCTGTAAAACAGAAAGTCAAAATTGAATCAATTAATACAGAGGAACAAATAATTGGTGTGCAGGGAATGAATATTCTAAGTTAATGAGAGTATTAGAAACAAAATGCTAAATTTCTTGTTATTCTGATGTAGATTTCACGCACTTCTGCATCAGTTATCAGAAGAGAGAATGTTTATGTACAGTATAGAGTATAGAACTATATGGGTGCTTTAAAGCTATTTTGTAGAAAAATGTCTGGATCAGAGGATTGTAATGAAACTTCTATACCATCAAGCACTTTGGAAAAGAAAAGTTATGGAAGAATGAAACAGAAAAAGAATAAAACTCCAAAGCCATGAGATAAAAAATAATTCGGAATGCAGAGGAAATTGAATTAGTTGCTGCAGATCAAAGAAGTGAAGAATGAATTCCAATAACATGATTAGGTAAACTGGTATCTCAGTAGACTGATTATGGTTTTCCCATTGCAAAAGATAACTGAACATTAAAAGGTAATGAGGTTTCACTTCAAAAGGCATAATCTAATTATAGATTGTGCATTACTGTTGATATATAGAGAAATACAGTCTTTGTCAAAAAGAATTTCTGACAGTACATGGAATTGGGAAAGCTAAAATTTAGTAGATTATGAAGTGTGTAAAATTACAGGTGGAATACCTTGTAATGGCAGAGGAAAACATTTAATTCATCACATACTAGACTGTTTTAAAATGTATTCTTTACATTAGATATATAGCCAGCCACAACAGTTCATATGATAGTAAGAAAAAATATCTGCCAGAAGAGCTTAATGTAATTTTTTTTTCAAACAATTATCAAAAGGCAGCAATAAAACATATATTTCTTATAAGTAGTAGTAAATGCAATGAGTTCACTGTTAAACAAAAAGGCTTGAAATCTTCATTACTGGCAGAGAATGCAGGCAAGAGAAAGAAAGTAGCAGAAGGAACTTAAATATGACAAACAAAAGAAAGTGACAGAAAAGGAACTTAATATAATCAAAAGTCAGAAGAGTTAGAAAAGAAACTTAGATTTCTGCAAAAAATGTTGTGTCCACTAAGATGTAATTAACAATATGTATTATAAGAAATGACTCTCACAATGTATCTTAAATATAATTTGCTATCTATGGGAAAGGGTATCTTACATTTATCCTGAAACTGTTCGTAAAAAGGAATATGATTATGTTTGCTCCTTTGGACAACATTTTTTGATTAATTTTATTGATATAAATAAATATTCCATTTTTCATATTTTCCCATCATTTGGTAAATGCCCAGTAGGGATTCAGAGTAGTTTTTCTTTCTTTTTCTGTTACGAGGGCATTTGTACCTAGAAGATGACTTGATATATTACAGAGCTAATGTCAAACTACCTGAAGACTGGGCAAAATTCTTCACATGCATCAACCTATGCCATTTGATGTAATAGAAGTCAATTGAGAGTCGAGCATCATAAAAGGATGTAACCTTAAGTAGTGCAAAATGTAAACAATTTTGAAGAACTTATAATTTTTTATCCTAAACTGTCAACATTTCTGGTAAAGTAAGAAGATTTTCAAGTGTTAAAGGCAATTATGAGGCACAGGAATTTTTTCCAGTCTCTCACTAGATAATGGAGGAAAAAAAGTTATTTGAAAAAACTTTGTTCTCTTTGATTGGAGGCTTAGTTTAATTTTTGACATAATAAATTTGAAATAACTGTACTATTTTTTATTTTTATTAGACTTTTCAGGCAGAAATAAAGTCACTATTAGCTGATTCTTTCCCTTTATTCATTAACATGAACATAGTTTATAAAATGATTGTAGAAAAACAAATTAAAATAATTAGGCTTAACTAGACATTGTATTTATAATTCTTTGCTTTGCTACAGAGTAACTGAAAATAAAGTCTTGGCAATGTTTTATAGTTAAAATTTATTCCCTGAAAAATTTAAAAAAAAAAGTGATTTAGCATCTTTCCATGGAACCTTCATATATTAAAAAGGGACTATTGAATTGTATGAGAGAGAGAGAGAGAGAGAGATTTTTAATTCTCTCTTATAAAGGGGGGAAAAAACCTTTAAAATTGCAAAAATATTAATTTATTCATGACTCTGCAGTTTACTCTCACAGTTATCTTTATTCCAATAAAGTACATTACTGATTATAGCGCTCTTTAGGCTTTTATGACTGACAATGTTGTTATTAAAAATGCTCATTTCTGGGCTATTTTGCCTTTGGTTTAAATGAAATTAAAAAAAAAAAAAAACTTTTGACTGGTTAATGCGGCCAGCATCATCAATGGATGGGTGAAGGTTTTTGGAAGAGGCGGAAAGGGGTCAGGATTGTTAGAAGTGAGGGGGTAAGTATGGTGGGAGAGTTGCGCATTTGTTTATTGATTAGTTATGACTTCCATTACTGGAGAATGAGAAGTTAATAAACCCTTGCTAATAAGTCTCAAGGCCAAATATATGACACAGTTCCATCATGGATGTATTAACCATCAAACATTCCTCACACATTAATTCATCACATAGTAGTTCTAAAATGTAATTTATGTACCTTTCACTGTTAATTACGTTTTGAAAGAAAAGTGGCCCAAAAATTCTTTTCGCACTAATGGCGCACTATACCCCTATGTTTTTGTTATGTAGTGGAATATCATCCATGATTTGTGGTTTCTCTGTGCCCAGTATCTGTTAGCTAATGAGTGTAAATGGTAGTTTCTAAAGAAGATGTGGGTTATGTGTTGAGCATTGCTTCCAGCATCTTCCATAAGAAGGATGAATACAGAATGCATATATTTAATTTTAGTACCCAAGTTTTAGAAAGGTGAAGTGATAGGTGGCATGATTTTACTCCACCAAATGCCTGTGAGAGTGGGAGGCCACACTGGTAAACAGCCAACTTGCAAATGCTTTAATTGTGCCTTACAGCATTTTAATCACATTGAATATTTATATTTCTTCATCATGTTGCTATTTGAAGATCTATAACTTTTTAATGAGCATTTTTTGTATATAAAACAGAAAACTATAATGGAAACTTTGCTTTCAGAAGAAAATAACATTTTAAAGTTTAAAATAAATCTTAATAGAAAGCTTTTATGTATTGCTGATAATGTTAAAATAATTTGATTTTTCCAAACATAAAAATTTGCACATGTACCTATATAATTTATATTCATCAATAATATGTAAGAAACGTTAATTTTGAAAGTTTATACAGCTGAACTGATCCTTTATATTTCCATAGTACACTGAATGTTTGATTAGTTGCTTGAACACCCAAATTTCTTGTGCATATGCTATATTTTAAGATTTTTCAAACATGCCATAGTATATTTTTATTTTATATTGATGTAGAGTTGGTTTGGTGACATAACTTCACTTGATTTTTTTAATTAGACATGTTTCAGGAACATTCGCTCACATCATTAGCAGAATATCAACTGGCAGAAGCATGCTCTGTAAGCTGTTGAAGAAATTGGTCAGAAAACCATGAAATTGACAAAAAAAAAGAAACAAAATTATTGATGCATGCTTACAAATCTTTGGAATTAACAACATGGGGAAAAAACTTACATCATCAAAAATAAAAAACGGCATCATGAACTTCGAGACACATCGTTGGATATATTCGATAAATTTCTCCAACTGCTTACAGAGTATGCTCCTACAATTGGATCTTCTGCTGATGATGGGAGTGATGTTTCTAAAGCATGTCAAATTAAAAAAAAACCAAGTAAGTGAAGTATGTCACTAAACCAACTGTATATCAATATTATTGTACTACTTCTCTGTTAATAGCTTAAGGGTATAAGTTCAAATATTTTTATTTATATATATTGGTATATCTTCTAGTTTCCATGATGCATATTGGTATATTCTTATACATATTTAGTTTCTTGTATAGTCATTTTGCTTATAATATGAAAACAGAACAAAGGCATATGGTAAATGTGAAAATCACTTATTTCCCCTTTATTTCATGTACAGGCATGCTTTGTGGGGGTTTATATATAGCCTGCTGAGCTACCCAGTGTTTACACTGTTATTCTTAAACTTTCCATTTCAAGGCATGCATTGAGAGTACTCTTAAGTTAACAGTTTTAAATTTCTTTAAAGGCAGTAATAAGTACACTGTATTTAACTGAAGAGTATAGTATAAAAATGTGCAAAATTAATTTTATATTTTAATGCAGTGGTTAAGTTCAGAAAGTGAAACAAATATGTTAATTTTTAACTTTCAGGCACTCAATGAACTGGGCGAACAGCAAAACCTTCCAGTTGAATTTGTGGATGGCTACATTACAGAGATGTCTGTATCTATTCCATGGTCAGCTCTGCTTAGTGACTCAAGCTATGTTGAAGTGGTTGGTCTTATGCTTACTGTGCAACCAAAGCAGAGGGCTGAGAGTGGTAAATATTTTTTAATATTGATAAAATCTTTTATTTATGCATTTTGTGCTTAAATGGTTGTTTGCTGGACTCTTTGGCAGTTAGGTTAATTTGTTTTCACTACAACAGTTTTATATAAGTACACACACATAAGTATAACACACTTTTTTTTTTTTAAAGTTAAGCTTATTACTTCATGAAAGTTTTGAAGAAATATATCATATCAGTGCTCTGTGTTTGTACTGGTGCATACCATCTTTATAATTATATTTAACATTATATACTAATTGAGATAAGACATGGAAAAAGGGCATATCTACAGAAATTGTAATGTGTTTAAAATTTTACTTAATTAAATTTTACTTTATAAGTAGTAAAAAGAAACACAAATATTATTTATCTAAGTCTTTAAAAAATCTCGGTAAGAAAGCTTAAAATGAATTTAAATTTACCTATATTGAGTCTTAATTCTCTAAAACAGCCTAAAGCATCATCCTCTGCTTGATTAAGAGTGTACAAGATCTATTAAAACTTTAAGTCAGTCAACGCTTTTTGATTCAGGATGAAATTACACAGTTGAATAACATTGTCATCAAATACTAAGCCAACAATGAGGAAAAATTGCTAATTGTAATAATGTTGTATTGCCTATCTTATTTTTGCATGAAAAATAAGATAGGCAACACTGCACGCTGATGATAGGCCAGTTGCTCTAGACAAGCCCCCTCACCACATCACATGCCTTCTAATAATGTACTGCATATAGTTCCTTTTCCCCTTGAATGAACCCTCATTCAAATCATGCCACCATTTATTGATTTGTATGTTCGAGTACTTTAGAAGAGATCAAAAATAACTTGAAGGGCTCTCTTCTGGACTGTTTAACAATGATGAGAATGGCCATGTGGCATCTATTAATAAACTGTTATCACATCCATGGCCATCCATATGTGAGAACTTTCAATGTAGGTATGTCCTGTAGTTTCTCTTGGTAGCATATGCCCAGATAATTTTTTCTAATTGTTGACAGCAGCACATATCAAGAAAAGAGAAATTTTAGAAATGGAGCTTGTTCCAAGGAATATTCATTGGTAAAGAGCACAGCATATATCTATGAATAATTCATTTCTTCCATAGAAATAGTGTTTCATTTCCAATTGGGTAAGAAGTACTTCCTTTTTTTGATTTATATAGTTATGTAGGAATGAATGTAATGAATTATCTACAGCTTTAGGTGCTACTGCAAATACAATTTTCACACAAATATAAATAACCCTTTTAAATTTTATTAATTAAATTAATATAAACCTACATACTTTTGTGGTTGGGTTTCTTTCTGTAGAATGTGATTCATTTTAGTTTTGCAGAAAACTGTAACATCACAGAAGCTGTGATAATTGAAACTAGTATCTATGTTTTTGGTAATAAATGAGAGACCCACACCCACACAAAAATGGAAAAAAAAAAAAAAAAAAAAAATCAAACAAACAAAAAACAGACATGGCAAAATAAATTAATTTACTAATTAATTTATAAAATAAAGAGTGAACCTCATGTTTGGGGTTATTAAGATTCTTGAAAGGAAATCTCTTTAAAAAAACAATATTGTCAGATGCCATTGAGCTTTTTTTGTGATAGTGTGTGTGCCTTATATTCAGTGCCATAAGAAGTAGAATGTTTTTAGTAAAGATAGAGATGGAGAAAAGTGGAACAACCTATTAAGACATAATAGAGAACTCTCATTAAAGGCCTCTTGATTTTCCAAGGAAATTTCAAATTTATAGTAAGTTTTTTTTTTAACACTATAATAGCTTTCTTACTTGACAGAGATAAAATGATAGTTAATCCAAATATCTATGTGTATCTATTTTAAGTGATAACATGTAATAATGATCAAAATATGTAATATTACCTAATATATTTATTATATCAATAATAATAGCTTAGTTTGCAGAGATTTGTAGCTATTGTTGAGTATAAACAGGGACATAGTATGTTATTACATATAAATGCAGGAGCCATTGGTGACCCATGCAAATAAAATTCATATCACAGAAGAAAATAAGTACTCTTAACAGAATATGTAGAAATATGTTTATCTCAGAAAAGTAGTATTCTTCTAAAGCAAATACAGCAAAGAAATAATGATAATCAGTCTTGTACAAAGCAAATTTTGGGCCCTAAAATTTAGTCTTTTAGAAAAAGCAATAAGTTTAAAGTTAAAAGTTGATTTGCTAGAAAGCCTTTGTGTTCCCAGTACTGCTATATAGATGCCAGACATTTGTCTCTCAGTGAGTGAGGCAAAAGTCATAGCTCCAAATATGGAGAGGAAGGTATTAAAGATAGTTCTATGTGACAAAACTTTAAGTGCAGAAATCAGCAAGAAAAGTGGCCTAAGAGATGTGCAAGCAGAGCAACTGAAATAGAAATTGGGAAGGGGTGGTCTTCTCTCTAGGCTACCAATACACACTAATGATTTTGGAACTGTTAATATGAACAAGTGGGGCAACAAGAAACAAATGGGTGGATCTTTAAGGGTGCAGTTGGGCCATAGTGGAGTGCATTGGCAAGTAACAGATACATCTGGAGAGGACTTTGTAGAATGCTTAACTAGAGTAGAACTATATTGAAATAGGTTTGATAGATAAGTTGAGGACTCAAAGGAAAAATGTTTGTAAGTGTATTTATAAATGCATATAGTACATTTCTAATATATATATATATACACATATTAGAAATGTACTAGAAACTCTAGACCAGAACAAGGTAGACTTATCGTAGTCTAGAATTATGTTAGATTCCAAATAGTGTCAAAAATCTCTCATTTTGAATAGATGACAAATGAGAGTATGCAGGCCTTTCCTGCAAATGAGGCTTTGCCTTAAGTAATTCATGGCTTTTTTCTTTTTCATTTTCAGTCATACATTCTGGTTATATGATCATATCAAAGTTACAGTTAAGACTCTGTGAGGCAATACTGCTGAGTCAGCCGCATGATAAATTCTAGGGAGTGTAAGACAAAGAATAATCCTAATAATATAATGACATGAAGATATTAGATGCATGCTTATGATTGCAAACCAAAACTTTAAAGCAGTAAATGTTTATATATGGTAGTGGAAACAGCATTATTAAAACTAAAATTTATAAGGCCTTAAATGCCACAACAATTTTTATGGTTGTTACTTAGATTCCTGTGATGTTTAGTCTGAATTTTGGATTTTGTAGAAAATATTGAAAACTGAAAAACTGAATTTTTATCTGTTTAAAAATATTTATGTACATATTTTATTAAATGTGTATTTTATGTTGTATAAAATTTAATATATAAGCTGAGTTTCTGAAATTTAAACTTACAAGCTGATTTAGCAGTGCAAACAAAATATTTACTCCTAAGAATCAGAGCTTTGGTTATAATATATTCAAATAATTTCTCAAATAGAGAACCAATAGCTTAAATCAACACTTAATGTTACGTGTTTATTATGTTGCAGGAGCATCAATGTTTGAATCTATGTGGAGCAGCATGACAAGTAGTATGCAGTTAGCTGAGGAATGCTTGAAGCAGAGTGCCCCAGATAGCAAGGAGACAGATCAGTCTCAGCCTCTTGAAGGACTGGAGTTATTTGCACAGGCCATTGACTCAAGTATGTCATCATTTACATAGGTTGAAACTTTAATAGTGGTAACTATTTATTTGTTAATAAATAAAGTGTGTTTAATAAATATAGTAAAAAAAGTGTTTGTTTATTTATTCCTAAATATTCTAGTATGTTGGTACTATAAATATATTTTAAAGAGACAGTCTAGAACTGATAGTTTAACTGAAAAAACTAGTATATCTATTTGTCTTTTGTACTGAGTAATCATGTCTCTTTTGTGATTTAAGAATTTGTGCAAACTGACATTTCATCACAGGAAGCGTTGATATATTTTCTAATCACTTTCATAATTATGAAGCCTCCCATCTGTGTGGGAACCGTTTCATTTTCTTATCACCTATATGAAGAAATTCTGAAGTTATTATCACATTGTCTACAGAAACCAAATCTTTCAATTTAATATCCACCAGCTTTTCATGATGGTAACCATCCTTAACATTAATTACATTTGAAGTAGAACTTTTAATTTTTGATAGTAGATGGTCAGAATCACAGAACTTAAGCAATAAGGTATAGTAATTGTGAGAATGGAATTGTATGTGATATATTCTGATTTTTATAAAGTTATCAAATTTTATCATCTTATTAAATCCAGCTTTTGTAAAGAGTTAACGTGGGGATATTGGACTTCTTTACATGTAGTACCAATGTAATTTACAGCATCAGAAGAGTCGCAAGTTTTGATTCTTTATTATTGGTAACATAGTTTCATTATCTCAGATGATGCAAGACAATCAGAATCTTTCTGCTTAAATTTGGCTGTGTTACAGATCTGACAGTGTCTGTAAATCTCTTTAGATATAATTTTGGTTAAATTGCACCTCAAGGAACCATTTGTTCTTATATGAATGTCCTATAAGATCATATCCTTAACATCAAAGAGCAAATCGCAAAATTAATTTTTATCCACTTGTATTATCAAAACTTTGTTAACACTCTCATTACAGTCCCTTTAATTTAGCAACAGTTATTAATACAGCTTTAAAATAAATATAAACAGAAACTTATGAAAAAAAGCTGTTGATCAGAAAAACTACAAAAAGAAGAGCCATAACATTGTTTGATAGCCTGTCTTTGCATTATTGTTGCAAACAGCAGTAATCCTATAATATAGATTAAGATTATTATATGATTAGTTTCACTGTACAAGTTCCATTAGCATTTCAGTATAATACAGAATTTAATTTCAACTAGTTTAGAGCTAAAATGCGTCATTGTAACTTAAAAGTCATATTTTGAAGTTAAATAACTTCACTATTGAGACACATTTATTTATTTTTATTTTATTTATGGATGCTCTTTAACATCTGAGGTCATCAGCATCCCATTCAACTCAGGGCGTGAAACGGCCGACAAATTTTGCTCAGAGGCCTCTTCTTTCAGGTTTGAGGTTCTTTTTCGTGCCGTAAATGTACGACATGGGACACACAGCTTTACTTCCCTTCCGAAGGAAGCCATACTTAGGATTTTTACGCCCGAAAAAATCCATCGATCCTGGCTGGGTTCATGTTTTGGGTGTAGGAGGCAAGTATGGTAACCACTACACCACCAGGACCATTGAGACATAGAACTGAATATATGGTTCACATATATAAATTATGACTATTATTCCATTACATTTCATTTTATGAAAGTAACTTTTTCCTTTCTTTTTTTCAGTACTAAGGAGGGTGAAAGTAAAGTTTATTGACACTGTAATACGAATAGAACATGTGCCAAAAGATAGCAGCACAGGAGTTGCCGTAGAATTCAGAATAAAAAAGTGAGTATAGAAATTGCTTAGTATATTTTATCTTGCAGATACATGTAGTTAATTAAGTGTAGAGTAAAAGGGCAAAAAGTGCTATTTATTTGCAAGAAGTTAACCACATTGTTGTACAACAAACATATTATGATATCTTCCCCTGATTGTGGTAGGTCACACATCAGTAAATGCATATGTATGTGTACATACACATTATTTAAAAATATACTTTATAATGCCAATTAAGAGTAAATCTAGGTGTCTGCTCATAATATTTGTGCTACTTTTTTTCACTCTCTGATGGTGCCACCAGTAGGCCCGTGAAGCTATAGGAGGCTGGGCATCATGCAAGCGTAATTGGCTTTTCCCCCGCCACTGCCACCATCATTGACAAAGTCAGTTCATTGAAGCTTGGCTATAGACTCTCCTGGCAAACAGAAGAGTTGTGTAGTTTATTAGATTTTTACACCACAGAATGAAAGTGGTGTAGAAAATTAAGAAATGACTGAACAGTTATTATAATTATATTGGTCAGGGATGGATCTCTGCAGTTGTAGGTGAATTAATGCAGTGAGTCGATCAAATGGTTCATCAGAGATGTCAAGTTATGATTTCTGAATTTTCCAGTAATTTTAAGGGTGATCCTGTACAAAAGTGTTAAGAGATTACCTTGGATACCATAACATTTGTCAATGATGGGCACCCAAGATGCTGACTGACAATTAAAAGGTGCAGCAAAAGGAATCAGCCTTAATGTTTCTGCTGCATTACAAGGACAGTTTTTGAAAACATTTGTGATGGGTGAATAAAACATATATTTGTTTCAACAATGATAAATAAACCAAAATGATTGGTAGGATAGCACTTCCACTCCAATGAGGACCTTTGGGATAGCAGATCTGACTCAACACATAGGCGGCAACATTTTTTTGCAGAAGGCATTGGAAAGTTGGTACACTAATATGACAAGTGTCTCATTCTTCATAGTGATGTGTTGAAAAGTGGCTTATAGATGTACTTATTTGTCAATAAAATATACTTTGTTATTCGTTTTAGTTTTAATTTCACATCATTGGAGGTTGAAAAACAAAATAGCCTTTGTACATAGTGGACAATACAGGTAATATCAAAGTTCAAATGTGCAGCTACTGCTGATTTTTGGCATGAAAAACATGAAATAGAAAAAGCATCATGTTATTAAAAACAGTTCAACAACCAAAAGAATTAAACAAATGGGAAAGGATTTACATAAAAAAAACATGAGCAAAAATTAATGAATTTTGTCACCTCGGAAGCAGACAGCACTTTATTCAAGTTTATCGCAATACTACTGGAGTCAACCCAGACACCTTCCAACCCAACTTCTACGAATGATCAACAGTCATTTAACAGCTGAAGATGTGGACAAGAGCCCATGAAACATGTCTTGTAAATCTCCAGTAAGTAAAGTCAAAAGAAGTGTGACTAAATAGTTCGACTCAGAACAGATTATTAAGAATAATTATTATTTGCATTGGAAACAGCTATAATGTAGCTCTCCCAAATGGATTCAGTTCCTTATGCATTGCTACAGCTGGACACTGTGTTATGTATGCACATAGAACAATGATTAGTTAGTCCTTCACACAGAGAATGTACCTTCACATTTTGTGCAGTTGCACCAGGGTTAACTACTTTAGGAGGTTTGCTGGTTTAAGCTACTACCAAAAATGTCAATGTAATTTTCTAAAACTGTAAAAGAAAAAGCAATAGTAATGTCTGCATGTGTGTATTTGCAGTTATTATCTATAGGGGACTTGGTTGGCAGACTCATTGCAGATAATGTCTTGCTTGGTAAGTTAGTGGAGTATTTTGACAAGGGAAGTGAGAGAAAGTGATAGAAGCCTCTCATCCATAAGAGCTATTATGTGAAGACCACCAGAAATATCACCTCTCATCACATGCATTCGCACTAAAGCCTCCAGTTTTATACAATTGCTCATTGTTGCATTACATTATTGTACAATTTTTTTAAAATTCTATTAGAATTAGATAATTATAATAAACAGTATGTTAATGGCAACATAGTCATATGTATGAAACCTGGGAAAACTTTCAGTTATTTCATTATATTTGAAGTAAGGCAGACACTCTCCAGCAGTGATAATTCAGTTAACTAGAGATGCTATTTGGAACTTGTTCATTGAAGCTAATCATATAATTAAAATTATCATATGATTAAGTCAAACTACACACTCTTATTGCTTCCACTTACTTGTTTATAAATAGTACATGTTTCATGAACCCTTTATTTGTGTTATGTTAATATTAAAAAGAACATTCCAGGAACATAAAATACAAACAAATGGAGAAATCAGCAGTGCATCTCATTTCTGGACAGAAAACCATGACATAGTGAATAACGCAAAGTAATTAAAATCAGTACAAGGACCTACAGAGTTAGCAACATGGGAGAAAATCTACATTTACAAATACAAAGGCAAATTAATAAACTGCAACATTTTTGGAGATGAAAACATAAACTTTAAGTTCATCACACCCCTACCAGAGTAGAATACACATTCCCATAGCATAACAAATTATCCAGCAGGTGACGAGTAGCTGAGGATTCGAATAAAGGATTCGTGAAACATATGCTATATATAAAGAAGTAAGTTGAGTCAATAAGAGTGTGTAGTTCAACTCAATTATACAATGATCTTAATTATTAGATAATTCAATTGTTTGGTCACAGTATGTGTCTTATTCTATAGTCTGATTGGTAGTAAGCTTTTGCTGAAGGTATGCTAGTAAAGTTTGTGTGAATTAGTGAAGTAGTTGCTTTATTTTGTTTTGTGCTAATTGAATGTAAAGAAAATGAACACTATACAAAATTTACATTCTAAGTCTTTTTCTTTGTGATCATTGGAAAAGAAAATCAAAATTAAAAAATTGAATGGACCAACTTCAAATATTAATTTGATTTAAACTGGATTTCAAATCATAGAAAATACTCAATACTTTCTATAGATACAGACTTCATCCTGCAGATTCCAGACTTTAATCATAGGATCATTAATTAAATTGTTACATAAGGAGAATGAATTAATTTTTTTGTTTTAATAAGTGTTCACCACATTGTTTTGATTACATTCTCTGTCTCTGTGATGTCATGTATATATGAGTGTTGATTCTGGTTATTAAGATTCTAAAAGCTTGCAGTCTCTATTCAACAGTAGCGGTAGTAAAATTGTGCACCTTAGATTTATGCTTCCGTGAGCTGCTGCTGAGTTGTGCTACTGTAATTTTTAATGTTATTCCCAGATATGAATAATTCTCTGTATAATGACTGACAGTAATTATACATTATTAGAATCATATGTTTTATAATGAATTCTGTTTTGGAGTTGAGATTAATAACTAGATAACTATAAGGAAATATGTCCATTAGTACTTTTTACTAGTAAAATGTTTGTATGCTTTTTATTTTTGTAATTGCATATTTGTATTCTCCTTATGTATAAATTCTTAATGTCTGTTTTAGTGTGGATTATTTTGATGAAGCTGGTACTGATCCTTCATTAAGTGAAATAGCCTCACAAGGGCACAAGGTCTACCATCTGGCAGCTTTCACAGTGAAGAAATTCTGTTTAGAAGGCATCACATTATACTCTGATGAGTTTCCCTCTCGAGCTCGAACATTCTCAAGATCAGTTATGTCTCTCTCTACCAGCTCTACACCAGAATCAAAGGTTCGCTACTAAATAATATTTTTTTTCTATCTAAAGAAATATAAAGCAATTAATTTCCAAGAGTTTTTGCTCAGGGATTGAGCTATGTCAATACATATACAGTAGAACCTTTTTTTGGAGGAACCAGATTAAAACAGCGACGGATGCAGGAAAACGATGGATATAAGAAAGTGCTATATTTTGTGTCATTAAAATTATCGGCTATTCAGAACTATATTTCGCCAATAAAATTGTCGGCTAATCAGATGGATGGTGTTGAAGATATATTTCTTTTCATAGGAAGCTATATTTGTAATGTATTTTCTTTAATTTTTCAGTAAGTCTCTAGATCCAATAATTATAGAGAATTATATGTTAATTGTTGAAAAAAAAATTGCATGAATTAAAGTGAATTTATTTTATACATAATTTTTTTCCTTTGTTATTTGTTATGTTTCTACTATTACATGTATATTAAAGTTGTAACTGTAGTTAAATTTTTATTTTATATTAATTATGTGGAAATAAATTCAAATTTAAAAGATAATTTTTAACCTGTTTTACAATTAATTATCATTGAACATTTCATCAAAAAAGCCAAGTAAATTTCTGCAGTGAGAAAGCAATTGTCTTAGCTTATATAATTCATTCACTGGTTTATCTTTCTTTTTCTCCTCAAAAATAAACCTGAAGAATGGTAAAGCAGAAAACATATTCATTTACTTGTTTGAAATACAATTGTTTTTCAAACAAGTAATATTTTCATTTTCTTTTCCAGAACTCAGATTTTGGGACAGCACCAGTCACTCCAGCATCACAGTCACCATCTAGCACACACATAAACCATGAACCCATCATCAATGCAAATTTATCTTTAGAGCCTGATCCAGTTTTATTTGGAAGACTGGCAGGAAGACAAGAAATAAGAGTGAAACTAAAACAGAGTGAGGGAGTTGTAGGACCTAAAGTGGACTTGGAAGTGAACCTGGGTTCATTAACAACATTCCTTTCACCAAGACAGCTGCATGTGCTTATTGAACTGTTGCATGGGCTGGCCAGTCCAGATTTAGAGGATACAAGGTAAGTACATACAGTATGCACAAATAATCCCTGCACCCAAATTTTAGGAAGGGGGATTTGGAAAAAAAAATTATACTTCTGTATTAAATATTTATTTTGTGAATGTTAAAGACTACAATAAATTATAAGTTAAAATATTATTGCGTTTAAGATATTCATTATTTTGTAATCTTCATAATCATGTCGCAATTGTGGAATCAACTGGTACTCTGCAAGAAGAAAATGTATACACCTAAGTCAGTGTCTTAAAACGTTTTGTTCTATTTAGCATAAATAAGAACATTAAAATATCATTATATTTATAATTATGTGCTGCCTTACTTCTATTGTTCTACTGTTCCATCTAAGGAATTTGAAATTCCACACTTCTTGAAGCTTCTTTCCAACAATGGTAGAGAAATCAAGTCCCATGTACTTTTCACCCATTGCAGATTTGCATCACTTTTAGTCACTCGATTTTACTGCCCAGAGTGAGTTAACTCTTCCTTGACCATTCATATAACATTCTGTTAATGCTACTTTAAACAGTCAATTGACACAGACGTCCAATGATTGAAGAATTGATGTAAGTATTCCAGAAATGACAGCCAATTCAGTTCTTCTTTTTGTACATTGTCTGTAGTATAACCAAGATAATTATCCAGAACAAGCTCGTTCTTTAAATGGCGTAGCACTCCTGGGCGACATTGCCAAACGAGTATCACCCAGTCGACTACAAGCTCATTAGCTATCCACCCTTTAGGATGAGTTAGTGTGATTATGTCCTTAATATTCAATTTAGGAATGGTTTTTCATTTGAAGAGGATAAATGGCATTAGCTTTCTTCCATCTGCAGTTATATACAGCATAACAGTTTTTTTTTTTTTTTTGAGTAGTGTTTAATGCTCGTTTTTACTACTGAGGCACCACAGGCGGTGCAGCATAACAGTGCATCTTTGTTTTTCATAACTGCCAGTTCTAATTACCATGCTAGAATTGCCCTTTTTATTTATAGTGTAGTCTTGCAGCATTTTAATGTAGTACCAGGTGTTGGGTTTGCATTAGCAATTTGTGACAGTAAATATTGATTTCTCTGGCACAATCTGATGATAAATCTTTGAATCTTCACTATCTTCTCTTCATAATTGACAGGGAAACATTGAGCAATGCTGATTTTCATACAAAAACTAAAGCCATTACAATGGAAAACATGCATGAACCATCCACAACTAGTCTTAAAACCAGTATTGCCTATGTTTAGTTCTCTTGCTATTGCTTTAGCTTTCAATTGGAATATTTCACTCATAAAGGCACATCCAAACTGTCTATTTTCTACCGTTAATCTGCTCAAGATGGGCTTTGTTTTTCCCATCATGAATGCAGCTCTCATCTAAGTTGTATTTTCATCCAGCAGTGCAATTGCTAATTTGTTCTGCCTCACCGTGAACAACTTGCACTGATGTTTCACACTGGCCACCCTGAGCATGTGCTTTCACTTCAGCTGATGCTATGCAAATGATCTATGAAGTGCATTGGTCTGTGTACATTGTTCTTACTTGTGACAGAAGAATGCCAACTTTCAAATTTTGGTGTATCAGAAGTATGGTACCAACACTAATGCAAATAATGCACCCCAATTTTTTGCTGTTAAATTTTGGAAATATATATGGGGACTATTAGCATATGTAAATTATTTGCTTATTTTAAAATGTAGAGGAAAACAACATTAGAGGCTTTTAATATTCTACTTGCAATGAAAATAAACTAATGGAAAGATTAATATGTATATTTATGTGGAAAAAATTAACTTTAAATAGATAGAAGATGAGAGATTAAAGGAAGACCCCTGATGATTCAGTAAACAAGGAATTCAAAAGGAGTTAGAATAGGTCACCAGATGTAATCATTGATGATGAAGATGAGGTGGTTAACAATAAAACCTAATCTTGTATACTGTTATTCTTAGGTTTTATAGTTATATTCAAATCCAGAAATTTGAATTTTCTATAACCAGGCCTAGTATGCCAAATTCACATTGAAGATTAGAAATTAAGGTTCTGTACAGGAGTGAAAAGTACAGACTTCCACTCGCAAAGGGTTTTGCATCTCGGCTGAACATGTAATAACTGGCTGCTTCTGAAGCATCTTGCACTAACCACACATCAAACTGCAATTTTGCTATAATAAAGAAGAGTTTCTTGTTTACAATTGGGTAAAACATTAATAGCAAGTGTTGTGAGTGTTGACATGATCATTTTGGTGCAATCATGCTTCATCTGTAAAGAACAAAGCTGTGGGTTGATTAACCCTTCAGCCACTCATGAAAAATCATTCACAATAATGTACACATTCTACAGGATCACCTTGTTGTAGTCAATGGACACATGTACACTTATAAGGTTTGAGGTTAAACCATTTTGGCACTTTTTGCAGCAGATAATGAAATTATAATACTTCTTAGGCTTTCACGGCCGGTGTTTTCATTAAAACAATTAAAATCATCTGGGCTTTTTGCCGTGGTCCATGGTTTAAGTTACTACCATAGCTTTCATCAACTACTCCAGTTGGCATCTTCAGTGGACGAAAATTAACACCTCTTTTTTTTTTTCTTTTTTCTTTTTCTATCTTTTTCCATACGTGTGTTGACATTGACGACGCTAAGTATATATGTAGCCTTAGAAGTTCTATGGAGACATAGGCAAGTTGAGATCTCATCGAATGTATCTGTTCTCGAGTGAGTGCTTGCCTGGCTCTATTATAAATCCTATTTGCAGCAGTGCTTTTTATGTTGCTACGGATCTGTAGGTGTTTAGGTATACAATTGTAGTCCCTGCATCGGCTTAAAAATGCTAAACTTGAAAGTAACATGCTTCTCTTCTTACGCAATTTTTCAAAATGGCGTATGCGTCTATGAACTTCCTCCCCATACAGGTTCGTTGTAATACTTCTTAGGCTTTCATGGCCAGTGTTGTCATTAAAACAATTAAAATCTTCCAGGCTGTTTTGCCATGGTCCATGGTTTAAGTTACTACCATAGCTTTCACCAACTACTCCGGTTGGCATCTTCAGTGGACGAAAATTAATGGTGTTTTGGTAGTGATTTTGTTAGCAAACATTTAAGGTTGGTGCCAATTTCATTTAATTTGCCTTCTATTAAAACTGTATGTCTTCACATGTGTTTCTTGTAGTAGCAAATTTATTCACAAGTTTATGAATTGTAGTTCTGGAAGGAGGCAATCACCAAGGGAACTTCCAAATAAATTCCTCATGAACGTGAACAGCTGATTCGTATTTATAACACCATTTACACACAAAAATACAATATTGGTGCTGGTGGATTAGTGGTAACCATGCTTGTGTCGTAGACTCAAGATTGCAGGTTTGATCCTGCCAGGATCAGTGGATTTTTTTGGGCATAAAAAAAACATAAGTATGGCTTCCTTTAGGAGGAAAGTGAAGCCATGTCCCATGTTGTAGATTGATGGCAAGTAAAACAACCTCAAGACTCAAGGAAGAGGCCTCTGAACAAAATTTATTGGCTGTTTCTTGCCCTGAATTGAATGGGACACTTATGACTTGCTATGTTAAAGTGTGCCCGTAAATAAACCAACTCAAAAAAAAAATTCTAAAATCTTTGTGAACGAATGTAGACTGGTGACTATTCGAAATTTCAATGGCAGACAGGTGGGCAGTTTGGGTGGATGTCGTAATTGGGGAGGGAAGCCAGCCTTGGCCAAGACACAAAACTCTGTGTAAGCAGTAGACATATTCTGGAAGCCCAGTATGTCTTGGTTTGAAAGAATGTAATTTATTTTATTTACAAGCTACTTTATTAATTGACCATAATTTTTTTGCATGTGTTTTTACTTTTTAGCTCACAGCATAAATAACAATAAAAACACATTTTCCAGTCTGGTTTGCTGCAATATCAGTATATGGAATATATCAATATGAATTTCATTTTCATAATAAAGATGTAAATAGTAATGATATGCTGGTTTATTCCAATATTCTCAGTATATCATGTAATGTGCTTCTGCTCCCAGCTCCTCATCTGCTAAATGACAATCATTTGGTTTCTCTTCTTTTTTTTTTTTTTTTTTTGAATAGTGTTTAACGCCCGTTTTCACTACTGAGGCACCACAGGCGGTGTTTCTCTTCTTGAAATATAGTGATTTATGATAAAACTTAATTGGTTAATCAAAACAGCATTTATCAGTTCATTGGAAAAAGTATCACATTAAAGGCTATAATTAGAATTAATACTTGTTTACAGTAATGTGGCTCCACGATCCCGCTGTGTTGAGAAACCCATGGACCATTCAGACTTCCATAGAGTGGAACAAGAACTTCAGCACCAGCTGCATCCCATGTCTGCATTACGCACAAAAGGTCTTCAATATGCACAAGGGTGGTCTACTGCATCCCTAGGTAGGTAATAGTGTTTAGATAGAATAGTATTTTATGGTGCTAAGCAGTGTATAAAAAGTATTTATGTTTAAATGCAATACATGCAATTACAAAAAATATGCATAATCCATAACTCTTAACAACATAGAAATGAACACTGAAAGATCCTTGTCTTTGGAATGTTCAGAAGATACATATACCTTTCCAAATTGAGTTTTCTAATGTTGACACAAAATTCAGTAACAGGGTTTTTAATTAGGACATGTTTCAGGAACATTTGTTCCCAACTTAAGTTGTTGAAGGTTTCCAAAACATGTCTTAATTAAAAAGTGTATAAGTGAAGTTTGTGTCAACATTCAAAAACATTAAATTTGGAATATTTCAATACCTTAGTGTCAATAGCTTCTAAACACACACAAATATTACATATAGCTTTCTTAACATAATTGGTGAAAACTATGTCTTCAGAATTCTATAGGGCATACAACAACTTTCCTGCTTCATTATTCATTACATCCCCCTATATTTAAAATATTAATTACTGACCATAAAGTCTTTTAACTTTATATAAAAGCTTATCCAAACTTTCAGCCCCTATGTTTTCATGTATTCTAACCACAACAATTTCTTTAACCATTAACCTTAAGCTTCTAACTGTTCTCTGTAAACATTTATGCTTCCTCATTATTGTCTTTTGACATTAAACAGAATATGTATGTCATCCTCTTAATCCATACATAGAGGACAAATACACCTATTCACATTACCTCTAAATTTTTCTATTTCCAAAACTTCTGTCTCATTTCTGTTACGTTAGTCTAGATGCAGTCCTCCACCAATTCTACCTTTATCTACTTTTAAAAATAACAGATAATTTACCTTCTCGCAATAGTATAAAAGATCTTCTTATCCATTTTGCCAAGTCTAATTTTAATACTTCTCCCTTGTTCTCAAATTCTCTTCTTGAAGCCATAGATCTTTCATTCCATCGTTCACAAATATACCTTACCCATAACAATTTTTAGGCTATGTTGTTATTGTTGAAATAGCCCAGTAATGATCAATTTCAATAATCTTACCCAATTACCCACTAATTTAAGCCCAAATAATTTTTCTTACCTATTTCTGGCCGGGAAAAATTTTTCTGTTTATGAACATGTATTCAATTCGTCAAATAGACTTGTCATTACTCTGGAATGTGAAAGTGCATTTTTTTCTTCCCAATTGCTTGAGTAAACTGCAGCCAAGGGATTATTCATGACTTGAAGAACAAATTTTGCAAAGCACTTGTTCTTGTGGCTGTTGATGGGAAGGAAATTCTTAAGTTAAACATCTTACAGACAATACATATGCTCAGATTGAGTACTCTGGAATGTGAAAGTGCATTTTTTTCTTCCCAATTGCTTGAGTAAACTGCAGCCAAGGGATTATTCATGACTTGAAGAACAAATTTTGCAAAGCACTTGTTCTTGTGGCTGTTGATGGGAAGGAAATTCTTAAGTTAAACATCTTACAGACAATACATATGCTCAGATTGATGGGCAATATGCAGTGAAATAGTTGGAAATTGCTTTCATAAGGCTAGAGTTAAATTAGAAAAGAATGACAAAGAAGGTTGTGAAGGATTGAACTTCCAAACTTGGGTGCAGGTACTAATTACATTTAAAGTATTTGGCAGATAGCATTTTCATTTAAAGTATCCATGATCTTGAGCAAATTGAAAATATTGAATTAGGCATAATGATGACAGTGATGAAGAAGAGGATGAAGAAATAAAATCCCCAACATTTAATGAAGCTGTTGCCAATGTGAACTTTGTTAGAAACTATATTGCTTCATTCAAAGTGTGCAGCTCTATTATTGCCAGAATAAATAAGTTGGAAATTGACATTCTGAGCTTCAAGTACAACAATACTAAATATTAAAACGAAATTTATGGCACTGACCCACTTTAAAATTGAGCTATATATTTTTATGAGAGTTTTTTTATAAAATTGATCTCATTATGTAAAACCTTTATATGCTGTTTATGTTGTATTGCTGCTGGTTTTACTTGTCACTTGAACTTTCTGTAGCATGCTTAGAACCTCCCACTGTGTTGTCAACTGACTGAACTAACCAATCATAGTATTTGGTGCCAAAGGTCTTCAGCCACTCACATATAGGTGTCCTCTCTCGTATCCATGTGTTTGTGCCTTGTTGGTACTTTAAGTGAAGTGAGTGTGTTTCCTATTGTTTACTTTCAATTTAAATAACAGTCATTGCGTGAACGTGTATCTAGTTTAAGCCATACTTAGGAAGCTATAGACAATGGAGTGGTAATACATCCTATAATAATTTATTAAATATGTCACACTGACTCCACTTACTTATACAACATTAAGATTTGTTTTGGTGGCACTTGTTATCCCCAAGAAGAGAGGGTGTGTTTAGAAATTGTGTTCAGCAAAGCATTGAAATACCAAGGTGAACAAGGCTCTTAAATTCTGTGAAACTCTATGGGTAGAACATCATTGATTGATTGAATTGGTTTATTTATGGACACTCTTTAACATCTCAGATCAGCGGCATCCCATTCAATTCAGGGTGTGACACGGCTGACAAATTTTGCTCAGAGGTCTCTTTTTTCAGGCTTGAGGTTCTTTTTCATGCCGTAAATGTACCACAAGGGACCTACGACTTTGCTTCCCTTCCAAATGAAGCCATACTCAGGATTTTTATACCCAAAAAAACCCATCAATCCTGGCCGGGTTTGAACTTGCGATCTTAGGTTTAGAAGGCAAGTATGGTTACCACTATACCACCAGGACCAATTATAGTAGAACATCATGATGTAATATCACTTTTTATGGAGCTATATGGAACTACATTACATGCTACAAAATATGTTAAAATATGCAGGTATGCATGTATTGGTATTGACATATCATTGTTAGCAATGCAATTAGATTTCCTTAAATACTTTCATTCAACATTTCAGAAAGCTACTTTTTTAATTGCAGTAGCTATGATTCAGCTGTTATCATTATTTCATATGTAAATTAATTTTATTGCAGATGAGAGTGATGGTGAAGAGTTTCTTCCAATGCAGACAAATATGAATGAGAGTGTACTTTCAGATGCTACAAGCATGGAAGGATCAGTATCATCATCAATTAGTAGCACGAGCAATGGCAATAAATCAGGATTGGCAGCGTCACCTTCTAACAGGTTAAATAACAGTTATTAAGTATGCTATGGTTTTCTTTTTAAATATAATGCTAGAGTGTGTGATTCAGTAATAATATCATTTGCCTATTGCTTGTTTAGAATGAGAAACATCATCTCTAAAAACTCTTACTAAGTTGGCCTTCTACTGCCATCTTTGAATATAAAACTACTTTTATAAAAGCCTTACCTAAGGGAGACAATCATTCATGTATTCATATGAGTCCAGTGCAGGATGCAGAACTATATTTATTACAGCATCACTTAGGGAAAAGCTTAAAATAATGATTCATATGTTCATATAACATATCTATATCAATGTTTAGCTCTGTATAAATATTGAAGATATTGCTAAAATAATTTAGAGCTTCTTTCTTTGGTCTCTTCCTCGGTGTCTGCTCCTCTTAAATGTGGAAGATATAATGGATTATTTATTATTACTTAAAATGATTCATGGCATCTGATGACAACAAACTTCAGTACATTCACTTCATAATGTTTCATAAACAAGCAATGAAACTTGTAAATATTCTTAGATTAGGAATAAATTCAAGTATTTCCCAGGCTTGAAAGTTGTAGTCTAAAGGATTGTAAGATTCCGTAAATTTTTTAGATTTTTGGCCATACCATTTTGAATTTGTAGCTATCATAAGTAACTGAATATAACTGTTTAATTCCTGCACAGCTTATAAATTAAATAAAAATAAAATACATAAAACAACATAGACATTAAGTGAAGAAACCTAGAGCAAAACAGAATGTTGTTTAGCTAGAATAATTTAAGGAATATGTAAATATGGTTTTGTTTTATGTCATAATAATATTTCATTTATAAGCGTTTCTTTATAGAAAATTCCATTATTTTGAAATGGAAAAGGGAATAAAATACAATTTTCTTTTGCATCACAGTTCAGGTTAGGCCACAAATCCTTGTGACAACCATGTGTTTGATGATGCAAAAAATGTCTAATAAACAATATAGCTGGATATATAATTCACCATGCATTTGAAATAATAAAATATTCTTATTTAATTGTTCTACAAAATGCTTCATTTCAATATTCTGTTATAGCATATATGTAGATGTGAAAGTTTTGAGATATGCCAAATATAGAAGAAATATAATAATTTTTCTGTTACATTTTCTTGTAGTATTCATCACAACACACTTTCATGATGATAAAAAATATCAAAGTATTCCTGGCATTAGTTTTCATGAAGGGTTGCAAGATCTTTTATATAAGCTACATTTTTTTTTTTCCAGAAATAGTCTTATAGATGACACATTTGCAGTAGTACCAAAGAAACAAATCAATCATGATTGAAATCATTTGAGATATATTGAGCAAAACACTTAGTTCCATATATTTTTTAAAAGAAGTTTTTAAATTTTTTTTAAAATATAAAACCAACTATGCTTTAGTCTTACACATATATATTAAGGGTTTATAATATCAAACTTGAGGCATAATTTATTCCAGGTTGTGCATTTGCTTGCATCTGGCAGCTGTAGTAACTTGTATTGCACTTTTAAAATGGCCCTTGTGTGACTTCTCTATGGCTTCTCACAGCAAAACATTCATAAATAGTACAGAAACAGCTCCTAACTTAATTATTGAGTTCACCATTTTTTAATATGGTTGAATTAATATTACAGGTTGCAAGGAATCTCAACATCACAAAATGCAGCATTTCATTCAAATGTCAGCAAGAAGAAAAAATCTTATCAAGGTGAGAATCTTTGCATTTGAATTAATTACACTTGCATTCACCTCAAGAAGAAAAAAGGTCTCTGAGAAAATTTTATCAGCTATTTTATACGCTGAATTGAATAAATAATCATATCATTTATTCTGAGAAATGGAAATGGTTACATCATATTTCCACACATCTTAAAATTACATGTGCTTATTCAGAACCTACCCTATGATACATGCATTTTAGTTTTATGTAACATTCTTGCACCTAAAAACTACTATTAACATTCTACATTTCCGAAGACCTCACAAGGCAGAAGTCAAGTGAAAGGTGTCTGGATATGATTTCCTATTGAAGGTATTGATTTATTCCCATTGTCATCAGCTCTAATAAGTGAGAAAATAGCAGAAAAACAAGATTAAGGAAGTAAGTTTAAAAAAAAAAACCATGTGGGCCTCAATGGTGAAATGCTGTTCTAAACGAGTATAAAGGGCAGAAGAAAAACACAAGCAGTTTGAAATAATAGTGAAATTTGTTACTATTTAAGTGTATCTTTTTCTGCTTCTCTTATTCTTGTCATTTTAGTTTTACATACATGGTCTATCATTCTGATACACTCTGTATATATACAGGATGTTAATGAAAATTTCAGAGAGTGTAGAGATGTCATATATAAGCAATTTGAGGAACCTAGCTCGGTTTTATGGTGTTTAACATTTCTGCATCAGATGCTGATAAGTCAGTATTAAAGCAAGCTGGCAAAAAAAAAAAAAAAAAAAAAAAAAAAAAAAAAAACTGGTGAATGAGATTTGAACTCAAAATCAAATTACCATCTCTTACTCAAAAGCTAATGTCATAACCATTGTGCCAGAGTGATACATTCTGAAATCTCCCTTTGTTACTGTATGTTATACTTTTGAGAAATCTTCATTATCCAGTGGCATATTGACACTTTAGAAACTTACAGCCACAGCTTCGAAATTTGAACAGACAGGCCATAAGTTTTCTATCTCCAACTACCTATGTAAGACATCTCCACACTCTGAAATTATTTCGTTGTAGTTCATTAACACTCTGTAGTAAAATAAAAATTATAAAAAAGCAAGAATAGAATAAAATACTTAAATATTCACATAACAATTGCTCATTGTATGTCGATCAACTAGTGCTCTTCAAAGGCAAGAAGGCATATGAAGATGGTAAAAATGAATATTGAATCTCAAAGGTATTGTAATGCATGGAAACTAAATAAGCAAGTGTGACAGAAAGAAAATATAAATATATTAATATGTAAGGTTTAAACCCTGGGTACATGTGCCCTGTGTGAAAATGTAGCTGCCATCTCTGTATCTCTGAGCAAACTTTCAGATCTAAGAGTTGGTAACACATCAATAAGTGTTAAATTAAATGCATCATCAAAAGCCTTACAGTGAAACAGGGCATATTAGGCAACCGGCAAGGAAGACTTAGTTTTAACAGAATGCCGATGATTTTTTATATAGAATGAAACAAAGTGAACTAAGTCTTCCAGGCTGTAAGGCCATGGTCCAACTATGCAGTGACTGACTCCAAATGTTACTTTATTTTCCATTTTTATATATATATATATATATATATATATATATCCAATCATTGGAATTGGGTTGTTATGTAATGCATAAGCTTTATACTTTTGTTTGTTTTGTATTATTGTTACATTTTGAATTGCAGATTTTTAAGAGAATGTTGAAAATTCTAATAGCACTTGTCTACACTTTTTACAGATCATGGAGCTAGTGCATTGGATACAGATCCCACTGCTGAAGTGAGCCATTTTCATATACGACTTAGTAGCTTGGCAGTGGTGCTGCTGCATGATGATATTCTCACTCTTTGTGTAGAAAGTGATGGGACTTCCTTGGCTCGTTCTTCAGTTCAGCAGATGAAAGCAGTAGCACAAGAATTTTTTGCTGAACTAGGGCTCTTTGCTGTAACTGGCTATGGTAGTAAGGATTTTGAACAGGCCAAGGAGAAATTTGTTAGAGCATGTCAGCTGAATCATATCAGGTAAGGTATTTTGTACCAACTACAGTTTTAATTTTTGGAGATAAGGAAACATTGAGGGGTAAATGTGATAATATGAAGTGTTTTTTCATGTGTTTTTAAATGATTGTGTAGTCAATGTCTTTTTTTCTTTCTTTTAACAAATTTTGTATCTAATAATTTTAGCTAAAATCCAGTTAAATTTATGTAAGCACAATACTACATAGTTTAAGGAATCTGAAAATTTGTTTGTTGATTCATGTCCCATTTTAGCAAAAATACTAATTTTACATAATACTGCCTACTGTCACAAGGGGCCAAGATCGATAAGGTATGAGCTTGTGAGTGGAAGGTCTGGGGACCGATTCCCACAGCACTATTCTCCCTGATAGGTTTTTTTTTGGGGGGGGGTTTCCTCAGTCATAAATGGCAAATGCCAGGAAGGCACCCCAAATTTAGACCTTGCCATAAAAAAATTCTTTCCTATTTTATCATTTCATCTCATGTATCACCAGTGTCTCCCCTGCCTGTGATGTCTCAGTAGTTAAAACACTCTTTAAACAGTATAAAAAGAAAAAGAAAGAAAGGAAAAAGAAAAACATAATGCTGGTAGAGTGCACTAAATTTTTGATCTGGGAAGGCATGCCATAATGGGTAATAGCTAAATGTAATCCAATAGTTGCAAGAGAACTAATGCAGAAGAGATTTTGTTTATTTTGATTTTCTTAAAGTGGGGCTGCCATTTGTAGCAGTTAATAAGTGCTGCTTATGTCTCTCTTATGGCTGCCAACAAAAAAAATAACTACTGAGCAAAAAATTGGTTCTAAGAGATGCTGAAGAAAACTCGCTACCCCCTGCAAGTATCTTTTATGGATAAGGCAAAGAAAATGATCTGCTTCAGTTCACTGTTTGGCAGTTTAAAAATCAAAGAAACAGTTCTAAAATGTTGTAGCCTGAGTACTGCTACAAGAAAAAGAAAAAGATGTGCATTTTAACTTTTGAAGAGTTGAACATTCTAGTAAATGATTTGAAGGAAAAATAATTGGCAGTGTTTAAATAAATGGAATTGACAAAATGCCTAAGAAATCATACTGAAGCTCTATTAAAGAGGTCTTCAGCAAACAGCTCTGCTTATGAATTAAAAAAGGCAAAATGCTTTTCAAAATGTATATTGAAAAAGTTGTAGGCATACAGTGAAACTGTAATTCTGGAAAAAATACCATTACAAATTTTTAAGGTTAAAATGCCAGAAACTTTTTAGTACAGATAATAATATCTTTTTGTTGGTGAAGGAATTTGGCAACTTGTATTTGCATGATGACCCAGGGTGATGCCATTCACTGAACTGTCGCTTGAGTTTTAGTTCATATACCCTTGCCCACATTGCATCAATTGCAATGATGCAATTCCACATGGCATCTCCTTCTTCCTGAAATCGAGCCAGATTGATGTGACATGTTTCATAGTGAGTTCACTTCTGTACATCACTTAATTGGTGTGGCACCCACTTTGCACACATTTTCCTCATGTTCAGGTCCTCCGGTAAAATGCAATGCACTGTTTTTGCAGGAATTCTTGTTTGTTCTTTTAATTCCACGAGTGTTCAGTGCCTATTATTGCATAAGCACTGTTCCATCACCATCACCTGTACATCCTTGTCTCCAGATGCAGGATACTCACTGGACGACAGTTTGGCAATTGATATTCTGCTCCATTTGAAGATCTCTCCACCTCACCACTGTTTAATAGGGCAGGGCATGCAAACCCAGTGCTTCCCATAGCTCTTTATGGCATTCTTGAGCATTCCTTTTGCATAGAAATTATATTTTCACATGCATACATTATTCACTCTTTGTGACTTTCATTCCTGACACTGTCATTCACCAACAGACTTCAGGATGTACTGAGACATGCAACTCAACTCACATGCACCATCTGGTGACTTCATTCAAAAGTACATTCCATACACTTTCAATAGTATATCTTCGATTTTTCATGTTTCCCTTGTTTGCAAGAAAAAAAATATTTGCCATGACTTATTACTTATTCCTTGTATATGGTTTCTTGCTGTTTTTAATCATTTTGTTTCTATTTCTTGATGATGAATGCAAGTCTGGGATATAAAAAAAGTTAGTGAAGTTTCTTTGTCAAAAATACAATAAGCATGAAATAGATAATAGAAACAAATTATTAAAAACAGCAAGGAACCATACAGAGTGTTTGGGAAAGGATTTTTATACTTAAAAACAAACAGCAAGTGATCAATTTTGAAAAAATCCCATCTGAGGATGACCTAATCCGGAAGTTCATCAAACAACTGAAGAGATAGAGGGAGATAGCAACAAGGCAAAAACAGTTGGAGAAAGTAGTTGCAATTGAATGCAAATGCATTCAATGAAGTTCCAATGTCAAAAATCCAACCAAAATCTTCATTTAAAATAACTTCACTGTTAAAAATTTGCTAAACAACAAACTGACATTATAGCTAGTTTGCTGTAATCTGTTCTTTCACTCTCTCTTTAAGATGCTGCCTATTTCCCTGCATTTGCAGCTTGAAACTGTAACCCAGAAATAATTTTAACATTGTATTGCAAATATTGACTAGTTTAGCAATAAATGTTAGCATTCCCCCCCCCCCATATATTCTCAGTTACTCCTAAGGTAGACCCTTTTTATGGAGCAAATTATTTCAAAGGAACTTTGTTATTTTGAGTCAATATTATTTTAATACATATTCCCCCCCCCCCCATATTTTCTCAGTTCCTCTCAAGATAGTCTCCTTTTGAGGAAAAAAGTACTCTAAAGGAACTTTATTATTTTGAGTGAAAATTCTTTTAATTGCTCTTAATGTATTAATATTATTGCTTTGCAAAATACTTACTATAATATTTGAAAATTGCAATTGCATATACAAAAATTACAGTTAAAATTGGCAATATTGCTCATTCAAGAGACTAATTTTATTGCATTTATCAGAAAATGTTAAAGCATTATTGAATTGAAGGAATTTATCATATCTCATTGTAATATTTTTACATTTTTCCCCCCCACTTATCTGTTAGAGCTGATTTGTTATATACCAAATATTTTATATTTATTGCATTCTTATAATTTCTATAATCATCCTTTTATCATTATTTATATTTAATGGAATTGCATCTTTTAAGTACAATGTTTCACATCCCGGAATATTTTGCTTTGCAAACTTGCTTAGCTTCTCAACAATAATAAATGAAAGCAAGCATCAATTTCATCTTTAATGATATTTGTTTGAAAGAGCATAACTTTATCCTAAGCTTGTAATTTTATTTTACCAAAGACTAGGCTGGTAAGGCTCCGAGTTCCTGTCTAATGCTTTATATCCTAAAGAGCACTTTAAATTTCCAATTATTCATTTGGTTGGAAATATGGCTCTGGATACTAAAAAGCACAGTTGCTCTGTAGTTGCTTTTGCATCAAATGTGTGTCATCCATGTTTCAATTAATATCATGTCTACTAGCATCCTTGTTAATCAGGGAAACATTTGCTATTTTGTTGATATAGAGTTGGTTAGTGACACTTATAACTCTCATACAAGCCAAACCAACTATATATCAATATTATTACTACTTCACTGTTAATAATTTCAACACTATAAGTTCATATTTGCATTTTTTTTGTGTGTGTGTTATGAGCTCTTTTCTTCTTCACTGTTGCCTCATATTAAGGAACAATAGTTTCTTCATTTAATGCTGAGACACATGCATGCAAGCACCTTCCCTTCACATGCACATTAATTGTTAGATGTTTTTGTGTATAAAAATATATAACAACAATGAAGTTTTAATAATGTTGACAGGCTTATTGGCGCTCCAGTAACTGTAGAGGGAAATGAAAAGACAACATCTCAGGCTTCTTCTGTGGGAGGCACTCTGACTGCAGCCAGCCTTGAAGTTTTGGAGTGTCTTGTAGATAAAAAAACTCCAACTCAGCCAGCTAGTGTGGAATATGTGGAGGTGAGCATGCACATAGTATTAGAACTAGATGTAGTACTTTTGATGCTGCACCAGAATACAAAATCTCTAGCATAGGCCATAAAATAGCATTTCTTTACCTTTATAAATTACTTGTTTAGAAGCCACACTGTTAAAAAAAATTGAATCCTTTCTTCTTTCTCATGTGCATGTGCCCACCACACATGCACAAATAATTATAAGAACAAGTCATGTTCAGATATAATAAAAAAATAACCTGTATCAAACTTTTAGATTGCAGCAATTCCTTCTTCATATGCAAATCCCAGTTGCAATATAATAAAGCTTAATTTTATCTGAACTACGCTGCCCTCCTTGTCATTATATGAAGGTTCGGAAAGTTCTTGACCTAAGAAAGAAAACACAAAATTTTTACCTTTTTTGTATTATTATTATTTTTTCAATATTAACCTTTTGACTCACTATACTTAGACCAATGATATATATTTTAACATTTTTATACCTGTAATATAACACAATTTTTTAACTTTGCAGAATTCATCTGAATTATGAACTCTGTATGGAAAATATATTTTTCTCTGACAAATGTGCACATTTGGCTGCTACAGTGTTGCATAGTATTCTCTATTGATATTTTTGCTTTATTTCTAGATAGTCTAAGGGCTCAACACTCTGAGCATCCGAGATAACAGTGTGGCCATCACATTTGCTATGCATTTAGCCTTCTTCAAAGTACTTTCATTCCCCTACACCCATTGTTTGGACTTCTGCTTGTCTCTGGCATGCAATGGTAAATCCATGTTTCATTAACAGTGATGTAACATTGCATAAACTTGATAAAATTGCATTTAATCATGTGCAAGGACCCCTAGAAATATTCATTTGTATGCACTTCTAGTCAACTGTTAACAAATGCAACATTCATCTCCCGGACTTTTTCATATGCAATGTTCATGCCAGTTACAATCTATTATGATTTTTTCAATATCAGCTAGTTCATGTATCTTCACTCATTTATAATATAATATATCATTGTGGATTTTTGTAATGTTTTCCTTGGCCATTTTGGTTTTTTGATGTTCTGAACATTTATCATCAAAAATGGAAGAACAACCACAATTAAATTTAACAGCCCATTGTTTTATTTTAGAAAATGGTTGGGAAGAGCATTTCAAAGTGGATTTCAACTACTCTATTATATTGGTTGGCATTAAATTTTTTAAAACAAGTACATATTTTATCATTGCATGACATTTGATTTTATTAATTTTTAGAAAGAAGAACTTCTCTTTGATTCCTAAGGTAATAATTTTTATATTCTTAGCAGTGTATGCCTTTTCATAAATTCTCTCTCTTCCTCTCTCCCTCTTTTTTGTAGCTTTCATAGTGCAATTATTTTCACCAATAAAACTATTTTCCATAACTTGAACTGATTATTTAAATCTATTACACAGTTCTTGCTCTTTTCTGCTGCCAATGCAACTAATATTGTTTTACAAAACAAGCAGGACGAACCTTTAGTACTGAAAATATTTTTACAAAATTTTGGAACTATAATCTCAGAAAAATGTTCATCCAATGAATTAATCAGGGGTAAAAGGACATATAGATACACATACTCTATTCTATATACTGCCTCAATTTTTCACTCTTGTTATCTGCCATATATTCATAGTGTTTATGAATCAGAACAGTGACTTGATATTTTATTAATGGGCCCTACTACTTATTAATAATAATAATGATATGTTGGTATTTCTTCACCATAATTCAAAGGATAAGGGCTTACATGTGAAAGGAGAACAGGGCTACCATTTTGCCGAAATGTTTTGTTTTGACATAATTGCATGCCATCAGCTTGAATGTTGAAACTTTTTGATGTAGCTGGTACTTAATCTCAGAATGCAGAAGAAATACTAAGCAAAACTCAAAATGCTTTAAGAACACATACATACAATTTATTTCAATTTTAGAAATCGCATAGCATCTTACAATTACTCTTATGAATTCAGCTACTGGCGTAAACCAGTAGCTGAAGCACACAGTCCTGCTTGCACCTCTTGCAATTTGTTGTCATATGCTATGAACCAAGCAGTCTAGGAATTGTAAAATCAAGGGAAAAATTGAGATTGAGCTGGCTTCTCCAACCCACTTATATTCTCCAAAATTGCACTGCTGCTATGGGATCCACATGTTCAGTTTGCACCTTGACATACCTTTAAAATTAAAAATGTACTTTTAAAATTAACAATTTACATCTTATTGGCTAAGCATGAGAATAATACTATGAATATTCTGGGACTCTAGAAAACTCGGTGGTGTCAGAAACCCCATGTCTTGCTCATTTGGCTCACATTCCTTATCTTTCGACATGCTGAGTTTTATACATTAGTAATAGTAGAGTTGGAGGGTTTTTTTTGAGAGAGTTTAGGAGAACTCCCAAACTTCAGCCATAGGCCTTTTGTGTCACCCTCAGGTCCCTGATAGTATTCCAAATTCTGTGTTCTTGATGAGATCCAGAACCTTACTCCTATAAGGGGATCATCCATATTGAGATATGGTTGTGGGCCGAAGAATTGATATCTTCTCTCCAAGGCTTCACACTCAAGGAGTATGTGCCTCGCAGTCTTGTAAGAGAGCCTGCCACTGGTGGCCGAGGTCATTAAGGTGTGGACTCGTGATCAGGAGGTGTGGGGTTCGAATTCTGCCCGGACTGTCGTCCCTGACTTAGGTTTTTTTCAGGTTTTCCTGAATCCTCATAAATGGCAAATGCTGGGGAGGTACCCTAAACTTAGGCCTGGAACATTTCCTTCCTAAAATAAAAATATTCTTTCCCAACTTATCATTTCATTACATGTAACACCAGTACTGCCTGTGGTGCCTCAGTAGTAAAAACTGGCATAAAACACCATTTAAATTGGAGCCGGCATCCATGGCTAAACTCCCAGAACCAACACTAGTATAGGCTTCTGGAAGTATACGTATTTCAAGCAGAAATCTTAGTAATCATGGTCTGTGTGCAAAATGGCATAGAGAAGGGCTACTATGGGAAACATATGATCCTCTCAGATAGTCAAGCTGCAGTTTGAGTGAAAAGAGTTCATTGAGATTTTATAGCAGAATAAACATGGGGTAGGAAAAATTATATAGAACAATGCGATAAGACAAGTAGAGAAGGGTTTGCTTGGGCTAGAAATGGAGTTATGAATTTAAAAGGATTAGGATAAATAAAGGAATAGGAAATTGTTTAATGTGTGGAGAAACCAATGGAGATTTTCATTGTTATATTGTAACCAAACAAAGTTATGGAGAGAAAAGGTTTGGAATGAAAAATCGGAAAATATAGAAGCACAATAATTGAAAGATATTACAGATGATGGTCACCATGCACTAATAACCTGGAGTTGTGTGCAGTGGGACCAGAATGTTGACAAGCATTTAGCAAGAAAGTATTTTGGTGAATATTAGTTTGGCAAAATTAACTGATTGATTCAGTTGATATCTATTAAGAATATATATAAAATTGGTTAGTATGGTAGTCAGATTTTAAGGAGAATTTAGTGATTAGTTTTATATATTAGGAGTGTACATAATGTGGTTAGCGTTGTAGCAAATTATGATTGCATTTAGTTGTTATTTATTACGGGTATATGTAATTTGGTAGAGTTGTAGCCTGGTTATTGAATATTACAGAAAGGTTGATAATAAAGTAATGGGGACTAGGATTCAAAATTAATAATTGTATGGAATTATTGTAAAAATAGAAATGTTTAATTTTATTGTAATGTTGTGTTTGTTGGAAATAAATTCAAATATTGGATTAGTAAATGATTACTTGACTCCATCCATACCATTGGAAAAAAAAAATGGCATTGACACCTTACTGCCTTAAATCACTTTGCAATATTTCTAGCACACATACCACAAGAAATGAATATGAGTTAAAGCTGATGTCCTATTCTACAATTTGAGTTTATAGTCATCTTCTGCCTAGCAAAAGTCACTTCACCATAAATGTAACAAAAGTGATTGGGAATATTAAGACATTCATGAGGCATCATTTTTGCTAGACTTCAATTGAAACCCTCACTTGTATGAATAATATTTATTCCACATTTAACTTTCCAATTTGTTACAACAGTATATCCTCAATTTACAATAACAACTATATCTTTACATACATTATTAACCTAATCTTTTTGCTCTAGATCCTAGCAGCATCCTCTAAAATACAGTTTCCTACCTCGTTAACCATATGGTTGTAAGAATAAAGAAGTAGATGGAAATGTACCCTGAGAAATATACAAAGGATTTGCTGACATCATGAGAGATCACTTAATACTAAACACACAAATGCTGGGTGACTCTATAATTACTTAGTGCTAAACTTTTTCATGGCATTTTATCAACATTATGATGCAATACATTGCTTCATGAAGGTAGGTTGAGTCATGGAGTGATTAATATGCAAAATCACAAACTAATCACCAATATAAGCTTGAAATAAAGAGTTGATACTAAGAATACAATGATACCTAAGAATACCAGTGGACTGAGTATATTGAATATCGGGGGTATAAGTATCAACTAATCTAGAACCTGGCAGGTTTTATTGTCAATTTTGTGTTTAGCACCTCAAAATTACTAAGTATTTCATATTTTTATTTCAGGGCAAAATGTGTGTTGACCAGTGAATTACCAAAACACTGTTTCACATGATATGTGGGGTGATTAAAAAACACTAACAAAGCTTAGTAATATTCTGTGGGATAACAAACTGATAAGTTTTCAAGAGGAGGCCTATCTTTGGAAATGCATGGCTTGGGCACTGTGGTGTTTCAAAGTATAACACTTCAGATATGGTAATAGGTGTATGTTTCCTATTTTGTCAAGAAACTTCCACCAGCCCAACAAAAGCATCACATCATCCATTTAACTACAAAATGGGTTTGAATTTTTAACCTTCAATGTGATTGCACAACTTGCATTGGTGTGGAGAGATTGGCATACACGGCCAAAGACTTATGGTTGTGTGTGAAGTATTTCAAAAAGTTCCATAGATCTGTGCAATAAGGTCCTCTGCCGATGGTACAAGAGTATCAAGATGGCATTTTGAATTTGCATAATATGCATGTGTGGGCAGAAGAAACTGGAGAGTGCAAGTAGCTCATGGTAATCAACACAGATTCAGTGTTTATATATGAACAGGAGGAGAAGGACCTTATCACACAGAAATATTCATCGTATAAAATACTTTGCGCACAATCACATGTCTTTGATCATGTGTACCAATTTCTGCACTGATGTGTGATCTGTAATCATGTTTCAGGTGGTCAATTTGAAGCTTTTTTGTAGTTAAATACATGATGTAATGCTCTTGTTGGGTTACGAATGTTTCTTGACAAATTGTGGAATGCACGCCCTTTACCATCTGAAGCATTGTCATGCTTTGGCACCCCACAGTGCCCAAATCATGCATTTCTGGGCATTGGCCCTTATTAAAAGATTTCCAGTAAGTCATTCTGCCCAACATACTTCATTGTCAGTGTTTTTTAATCACCCTTTAAACAGTTTGAGATTTATTGGAACCGGTTATTGGTCAATTTAAGGACTGTACTATACAGAAACTGAATTTTTCTCACTTTTGAAACTGTGATATTATGAAATGCCAAAATGGATAGTGGATGAGTGAATGAATAGCTTTATTTCCATGATTTAACATTACAATTTAATCTGTATATACAAACAATACTCTCAAATTATAATCAAAACTAAAATATCATTATATGCACTATTAACATTGTACTTTATCCTCAAAATCAAGATTCCCGCAGCATCATTCTAAACACTACCCCAGGTAGTATGACTGTAAGAAACCCCATTATCTTTCCTTCTTTATTTATCTTCTTTTTCTTTCTTTTTATTTCGATCCCCCTTCTCTTTTCCCAGGAACTCTCCCATTTTCAGGATGCTTTCAACACACTTATTTCTTAACATTTTTATTATCACTATATCCTCCTGTAAATTACCCCATTTATTATTCCAGACCTTTTCCATCCACCCTTTAACCTTATCACATTCCAATAAATAGACATACTAACTACTCCTCCCCACATATTACATCCTTCATTGTCAATTCCTCTATAGCCTTTCATGAGTATTACTTCTGTATGCATCATGCTCAACCTATCCTATCCATATGATCACAATATCAATATACTTCTTTCTTCTCCAATTCTGTTTAATTCTTTTGTATACCCAAAATGGATAGTAACAATGCAAGTTATGCAAATTTCAAGTTTTTCAAGTTCCATTTATCTGTTTGCAACTGCAGCCTTAGGAACATAGAGCTGTCAATAACTATCAGAATTGTCACAGTTAAAACATGCCTTTTCAATGAAAAACTTTTGCAATTTGAACAAATAGTTCTATTTTTGACTCAGATGTATACTTCAGTGCCTCTGATGTGTTTCAGTTATTGTTCTCCCATCTGCATTGAGTTACACATTGATGACTACTGAGTGGTGCTTGTCAATATTCTGTATGCTACATTGTGAATTTATATGTTACTTGTAGTATTTTAAAGTTTATGGCTCTCAATTCATATTTATATATGTAAATTTATTCCTAGGTTGAAAGATTTTTTTAAACTGCCTGTACAAGAATGATATTTTCTTACTTTTCAAGGCTGGCTAACCGTAAATTAAACTACTACAAACTTTTCACTTTTTTTTTTCGTTCCCTCAAATATTTCTTTCATACTTAATTTAAAGTTTTTTCTTTCTTTTTCCAGTATAAGTAAGAGGGCATTTCTTGCAATTAATCTAATTATTTCCAAATTTCTTGTGAGGAGATGCATCATCTTTCATACCATTGCCATGACTCATATACTTGCATGTCTGTTTGTCAAATTTCATATACACTTTAAAATTCTTAAGGTTACTGCTTAAAACACATGAAAGAATGATTTCAAGGATAAAATAAGTTTAAATTTATCAGAAAAGTGAGTATGGTACATTATATTGGATGAAGAAAAGCATTGAAAATGAAGGTCAAATTTTCAGTCTGCAGCAACTTCCCTGCAGTGGCTTCCAGCCATGAAGTGCAATAATATTATCTCACATAGTTTTAAGAAAACAAAATGTTTCAGACTTGGAAGTTATTTACTGTACTTAAAAATGAAGATACGGGTGTGAAATTTGCAGTACTTGAAGTAAGCAGAAGGAAGATTTCTGCAATTGTCATAACAATAAAGTTTAGCACTCCCCTTCCTCAAATCCTGAATCAGTAATTAACTGAAGATGGAAGACTGCTCCCAAATCATGTTCAGATCATTAAACAATTTCGTTAGTGTTGAATTTAACATTTTTTTTTAATTGTTTGCACTTAATAAGCTAGTTACATTTCCAATTCATTTTGTATTTTATTTTCTAAATTAAGTTCCATAAATGTTTCACCTGCATTTTGACATTCTGCCAAGGGTGTGACAAAAATGAGATTGAAAAAACTGTGTTTTACTTAACATATACTTATATGTTTCTTTTTTGTTATAGTTGCTGAAATTCAACAGAAAGAAAAATGGAGATGAACCATCTTATGTTCTGGGGTCACAACCAGATTTGAAACTTCATTTTAAATATTTGGAGAAGTCTTTTAGGCATGGCCATGCTAAACGTTACAGTCAACCTCTCTCAGACATCTCGTATGTATTTAGAGTGTATATTTGGAAATAAATATGATTACTGATGAGAACAGCCTGTAATATACAGTATAACCTCTATTTAACGATTGGTTCCTTGTTCTTCAGGATGCCACTCAGTCAATTCAGTTTATCATTGTTTTGCTCTCTTATACCAGTTAACATATATCTGCTACAATTGGGAATCCCATAGCATTGAATTAGCTGAAAGGCCCAACTAAAATGTTAAAGAAATTTGCCACATATATATGCTGCAAATGTCATGGTAATTGTGACACTGATTTGACTTGAATTAAATGGGTCTTTTGAACTTCAAGAATTCTAAAAGCAAATGACACTGCTGGGCATATGCTCAAATGTTCCAAGAATAATTTTATAAAGTGTTGGCATATAATTGAGTATTGTTTCATTAATGCAAATTTGTAAACATTGTTTGCACAAATATTTGTTACATCCAAAAAGATTTTTTGTTAAATAATGGGGGTTGTACCATATTTATTTTGTTCTAAATCTTGCACTAAATTTATTAACACAGACAGAATCTGAAGATCAAAACCTATAAAATTTGAAAAAAGCAAGGTTAAACCAATACAGAAAAATGCAGATACAAGGGACACTCAGGAAGTTTCCAGATATAGGCCATATATTGATGACAATTTTAAAACATGCAACTACATCTTCTCAAAGTATTCCTCCTCAGCCTCTGTTTAGCTGAACATCCTTCAGAAGCAAGAATGAAAAAACTGATGCCACTTTGTCCGCATTGGTGCTCAGCCCCTCTTTATAGGTTATGCTGCTACATCATATTTTGGGCTTGAAAATTATTTTTTTTCCACGTTTGGTTCTTCACCAATGTAAACAGAAAAAAGTCAGAGGGTGCCAGGTCAGAAACTTGAGGAGAATGGTTGGTAAGCTTAATAGAGGTTCTCTTCAGAAAGTGAAGGATGGCATTGGCAGTGTGGGCAGAGATATTTCATGGTGTAACCTGATGCCTTTTAACTTGTCTGTTTTTCACATACCTTTAAGAAAATGCTTGAGAGACAAACTGTTGTGTACCACTTTGTATAACTGTCCTTCATTCTTCAAGCAGAATTGTTGCTACATGATCACTAATGGAGAAGAATGTCACTACCATTTCTTTCCTAAACTCCTTGCCTTGACTTTTATTGGGGATGTCTTATCTGGGAAAATCCAAACTGATGACTGATACTTTGTTTCTCTGTCATATTGATAGATCCATGTTTCATCACCTATTATGATTCCAGAAATAATCAGTGCTCCTGTTATTTGTCAGTCCTGGTGGTGTAATAGTAACCATACTTGCCTTCTACACTCAAGATTGCGGATTTGAATCCAGCCAGGATCAATGGATTTTAGGGTATAAAAATCCTAAGTATGGCTTCCTTCAGAAGGGAAGTAAAGCTGTGGGTTCTGTGTCGTACATTTACAGCACGAAAAAGAACCTCAAGCCTGAAAAAAGAGGCCTCTGAGCAAAATTTGTTGGCCGTTTCATGCCCTGAATTGAATAGGACGCTGATGACCTAAGATGTTAAAGAGTGTTCATAAATAAAACAATAAAAACAAAACAAAACAAAATCCCTGTTATTTTGAAGAATTTTGTGGCACCATGGTGCTCAAGCACCTTCTGTCATTCACTGATGTTATATGAGGTAAAAGTTCTCTGCCTAACCAAGAAAAGACAAGATTTAAGGGAAATGTTTTTTTAGTTTTCACCATACTCATGTTTAAATGAATACCTTTAGTCCAAAGACTTTACAAGTTTTTCATACCTTCAATAAAATAAAATTTGTTAACTGTGAAATATAAGCATTTATCTTGACTTCAACCTCATCATTTGAAGTCAATATTTGTTCACCCAGCCAGTTCTTTAGGAAATAAAAAGTAATTGCTGGAAGCCCAAATCTGCAAATGGCAGATGTGGAAGGACTTGGAAGTAAAATCCATGCAGTTTTGCAACAATCCCGGATGTATATGAAGTAGCATTATCATGATGAAAGTGGACTGTCATTTTTGCAAGATGTGAACATTTAGCCTAAATAGCATCCTTCAGTTGGTCCAGTAGTGAAGCTACTCCTAGTACTCCTGATGATGGATCTGCCCTTTCAGAAGTAGTCTGAGTATCACACCATGAGAATCCCAAAAACCCGTAGTCATTATTTTCTTGCAACTGGAACTTTTTGCTTTCTTTGGTGCCTTTCATCTGTAACCCTGTTTGCTCCTTTATCTCTGGCATGTTTTATCTACGTTATGAAATGTCTGAGAAACTCGCTGGAATTGCATCTAAACAAATCTGAACACTCTTTGGAAATGTTCAGTCGAATGCCATTATGGCCCATTGTTAATAAATGCATGAAAGCTTGAGTGGAAAGCTTTCTCATACGCAAAACTTAGTCTAAAATGTAGCAAACATGGCCTATCAAAGTCTTTGCAATGTCAGCTAACTCACATACTTTCAATTGGCAATCATAGAGTATGGCATTGTGAATTCATGTTTCATTGGTTGTAGCAGTTTTAGGATGCTCTGAGCAGGCATCATCTTGAATGGATATATGACCATGCTTAAATCCAGCAGCCCACTTTTAACCATAAAAAACAAAGGGAAAGAATGCTTTAATGTGGAATCTAACGCCATTTTTATTTCTGTTGGGGTTAAACCCTTCAAAATGAAGTACTTTATCTCAAGTAATTTTTTGTATCTGGGATTTTCACAGTGAAATATATTATAATATGATAAATTATTAATACGAAATCACTCAAATTTCACTAATTTTGTTCCACTTACTTGGACATGTTTCAAAGGCGTTTGCCTCCATCTTCAGCTGGTCCCATGTCCATGTCCAAGTAAGTGGAACAAAATTAGTGAAATTTGAGTGATTCCATAAAAGTAATTTGTCACTTTATCACAACTTTATTTCAGTTTTATCCATTTTGTAGAAAATGTTAACACTAGTTCGTTTATACGATTGTTACAAACAAATGACTGGACTTATGCATCTGACACTGTACAGCACTCCATCTAAAGAATGATACTTAACAAATATAGTAATTTGGTCATCTTCATGACGTCTGTGAGTAAAGCCAAGATCTTTTAGAGCACCTATCATAGGTCATCCAGCTAGAATAATCATGTAAAATATATGGACATAGAATAATCATTAAATATTTTGGACAATTCCCAATTCAATATTAAGAAATGATTAAATTCTTATAGGTCACTCACGCCTAACATCTTCCCCAGAGTGGCAATGTATTCTGCAGTCAATGATAAAGAATGTCTGCTTTTCTCTTTATCTTTAAAAGATATTCAGTCCCCCTTAAGTTCCACAAATCAACTGAAGACTATTGATACAAAGAAACATGGTTTCCTAAAGCCTGTATTGTTCATGATTTAAGCTGACTTTAAAATCATAATAAATCATTGCATGGCATGGCAATGATTTTGTCCTAACTCCATTGCTCTATACCGAATTACTGACTTAAACATTCCTTTCAATCTACATGCACAAGTAACAGTTAGTGGAAGTTCTGTTGAATTACAGATAAAGTATGGGCTACCACATGCCATTAATATTTGCATATTATTTTGAGTTTACAGGTCTGTAAACATTCTGAGTTTCCTTCATATTTGAATAAAATCCAAGCGAAAATTTCAACTCACAATTAGTGAAAATGAAGAGAGATCTTCCAAAGTAGTATAATGACAAAACATGGTTAAGCATGTTCTAATGCATTTTAATTATGTACCTTGTTTTGTTTCAGTGTCACTCTTCAACCTTGTTCTTCAGAAATTGATATTTCCATTGTTGATCGAATTACAGCATTGCTCAATCCTCAGCCACTTTGCAGAAGAAACACAAAGTTCAGCACAAGCCATATGAAGGATGCAATGGTAAAGAAATTACTTATACACTAGAATATAAAGTAACTTATTTTTAAAAACACAACATGTTTTATGTGAAAAATAAGAACCTTTTGCATCCACTTATATGAAATCCATTGGTAAAGTTATAATTGCCATAAAAGTAAACAAATTAATTTATTAATGTCATTTTGATAAGGAATCACTCAATGCTGATTTTAACCCATGCACATGGACATGTTTTGAAGGCTATTGATTTGAAAGCTACAGCCTTTAAAACATATCCAAGTAATGAGTCGTCTAACAACTGAGGATGTGAACAACTGTTCCATGAAACATGTCCTGAATAAATCTCATGTAAATGAAGGCATAAAAAATGTTCTAAATAATTTGACTCATAAGAGAATATATCCAAGTAAGTTGTTAATTTGAATGATTCACTATTTTAGGTTATATTTCATTGTGAAAATTCCCACCATTCATAACTATAAGTAACACATACTTATTACTATACCAGTTATTAGCAAAGAGGCAGATATATGAAATGTGCAATTACTCATAATTGAGAACTTACAGTATATTCTGTATACTTAATTGGTTAGCAGAATAAAATACATAACATGCCTTAGAAAAGTAAAATATAAAGAGGCTTAACTGCAAATCTGCTCTTCTGTTTTTGTCAGTGGAATTCCCTAAACAGATTTGCAGAATAGTAGTGTTCTGTGGAATAGTTTGATGAACACGTATGTAACTAAACTTGTTAGAATATCTCAAATGGGATGTTTATTCACAATTTTTATTTCGTTTACAGAATCATCAAGCATATTTCAATCAAGCTGTAGAGAATGCAGCCTCATCTGATAGTAAAATTGACTTAAAAGCATCATGTTCTCTGCTCACAGTTAAACTCAGGTATATACATAATTAGCTGTTAATTGATGTGAAACATAAAACAAGGCAATTTTAAAGCTGGTAGCATCTTGTTGTTGGATTACCTCTTGTGTCCAGAGAGAAAAATAATTTGTCGCATATTATTTGCAGTGATTTGTACCCTTTATCAGTTAAGATATAAAATAATTTTGTTGCTTTTGTGGACTCATATTATATAATTATTATAGCACTTCAATTTTTATATATCAAACCAATATATTTAATGCTATAATTTTAGAGTGCATGCAGAGTAAATATTCCACATCTTTTGTTTTTAAAGAAGGGAGCTTGAAAATCTCAATAAAAGAGCATTATAGATTGTCCTAAACTAAAAAAATGAATACCTAAGTTTATAACGTATTTGTTAAATTATTGAAGCTACTTACAGTGAAGGTCTTGTATATTGATTGATACATTGTGGGTAATTTTTATACACTTCACTTACAAGTTTTTAAAATCAGGACATGTTTCAAGAACCGTTGTTCCCTTCGTCAGCTGTTGACCCAGCTGTTGAGTGGGTCAACAGCTGACGATGGGAACGACGGTTCTTGAAACATGTCCTGATTTTAAAAACTTGTAAGTGAAGTGTATAAAAATTACCCACAATGTATCAATCAACACCTAAGTTTATGATATATTACCACTCCATTGTCAACAGCTTCCTAAGAACAATAATTATAGATTGTGTTTATGCTGAAGTTTGTATTTATAATATATTGATTTTTAAAAGATTTTAATGAATTCTGGTTTTCCCTATCATTTCTTTGTATTTTCCTTCAAAGAATTGTTCATTAGGAATTGGTATATGTTAATCATATTCTACATTGTTCTAAGATAAGAGCAATGTAATAATAGTTATAAATTAATGTCCTTCTAAGATTGGTATAATTGGAGTAATTTTTTGTTCTAGGTTTCCAACACCAGATCTCAGACCTATACATGATATGGACCGTCCACCATGGTGGAAGCGTTCTGTCAGAAAAGATTTCTTAACATTTGAGCTGCAGGATGGTACATTTCATTGTACATTAGATAGTCGAGAAACATGTAGGAGATATGAAATCCAGTGTAAAACAATCATGGGATCATTTCAGGTAAATTCAGAAAATTATTATGGACACATATTTTTTCTATTCATATTACTTGTTAATAATTCATTAAGTATTTTTACTAAATCTATGAATTACATTTTTCTCAAAATGTTTTATTATTTATATAACAGTGCCTAACATCATTTGAATTTGTAGTATGTGTTCTATCAGTGGTAAAAAAAACGACAGTATTCTTCACAAAATAGTCCCTTTTTAAATATTGCATATTTGGAAAAAAATTGTATAGAAACTTACCGCATAAAAGAAAATTGATTTTAAAACAGTACCAAGATTCCAAGAAAAATTTTCATGCTCTGGTACAGTTCACTAACCAATAATATAGTCAAATATACATTTATTAAGTGTAATGTTATATTGACTGTGTATGTTCTTAAAAAATATACACAGTATATTTGTTACAGTAATCCCCAGAAATTTATGGTACATTCCTATTAGCATTTTTATATTTCCAATTCCTAGAATCTTAAGCAATCATACTTTTAGATTTCACGATAAGATGGCATCATCATCAAGTGATTAGACTGCATACTTCCCTTCAAGGCAGCCCGGATTCAATCCCAGCAGCTGCAAGTGGTATTTGTGGCAGACAAGCTCTGGGCATTTTTTCCAGGTACTCCAGTTTTCCCTGCCACTCATTCTGCTATTGCTCCAACATATCTGCATCTTCATCATTCAGCGTAATGTAGTCGGCTGATTCTCAGTTTGTGTATTTCAAATTAACTATGCTATTGCTCTCTGCTGCCCATGTGCAGAACTCCAATGCCTGGCCAACAAGTGAGTGGCATTAGAACTCACTCACACTCAGATTTGATGGTGAAATTTAAATTATTTTTTTGTTTTATTCAAGGAGGCAGATACGGATAACTTGGTGCCTTTTGCATATGCTTCTGCAGATGATAAGAATGGCAACTCTCTACCAAATGGTGGAGAAGGATTTGGTTGGCCAAGGTAATTTACTAAACATAAATATATTCATTCAAATTTATTGTATTTTAAATAAAATGTTTTGAATTACAACTATACTTGGATTCCATTATTCATTAAATTTTGGTTCTGGCACAGCGAAACATGCATTAATAATCTCTTCTGTATCGAACTATTTAGATACTGTCATTTTGGTTTCACTTAATGAAGATTTATTCAGGACATGTTTCATGTACCCTTGTCCACATCCTCAGCTGTTAAATGACTGTTGGGTCATTTGTAGAATTAAAAAACAGTTTAACAACAAAGGAATTAAACATATGGGAAAGGTATAAAATATAGTGAACTTTTGTAACAGTGGTGTAAATTATTAACATTTAAGAGAAATTGAGTCGAAATAGTAACATACACACCACTAAAATTGAATTAAATGGAAGACTAGTTTCGGGAGCCATCACTCCTATCATCAGTTTCTGGTCGACCAGGAACTGATGATAGGAGCGATGGCTCCCGAAACTAGTCTTCCATTTAATTCAATTTTAGTGGTGTGTATGTTACTATTTCGACTCAATTTCTTTTAAATGTTAATATGGGAAAGGATTTACATAAAAAAACATGAACCAAACTTAATGAATTTCAACATCCCAGAAGCAGACAGCTCTTTATTCAAGTTTGCTGCAAGTTTATCAGCCCAGACACCTATCAATCAAACTTCTACAAATGATCAAACAGTCATTTAGCAACTGAGGATGTGGACATGAATTCACAAAACATGTCATGAGTTAGTGAAACCAAAAAGAGTGTGTCTAAATAGACTCAGAAGAGATTACTGTTTGGATTCATTTACTTTATATTTAGAGTGCTATTCTTTTAATTGGCAGTGCAAGTGCAAGAGCTTTATCCATTGATTGTATTGTATTAAATGGTTACATATTAAAAATATATCTTAATGGTTGGTCTTAAGGAGATCTGTGTAAGCCTTTACATTCTATTATATAAATTTAAATGTTTGAGAGAATTGTGACCATTTTATAGACTTAAATAAAGCACAGTCCATTAAACTGTAACTCCATAGTATTACTCACTAACTTATAATCAAATTACCTTCATCTTCAGCTAATTCCAGAAATCAATATTTTATAATGTAATTGTCACTGTGGGTAGCTTTCCTATATATTCCAAAGGCCAGAGGGTTATCATCTTTTATAATCTTCAAATCTAAAATGGGAATCCATTCATTCTTTTTAATTTCTAATGTAAACTATTGATTTTTCCTTAAATTTAATTTTAAGGCACTGTTAGCCAGATTTTTAGGTATAATGGCAAATACACAATCCATGTATCTGTGCCAAGTCTTAAAAATTAAAGGAAAAGCATCAGTTAGGCAAATTTTAAAATCACTCATGAAAAAATCTGCCAAGAAAAGCGAAAGAGGGTTACCCATAACCAATCCAAAACTTGTTGGTAAAATTTATCATTAGAACTAAAATAATGTTGATTGATGCATAATTCTGTCAAACTGATAAAATCATCTATTATTTCAGCAGGTGTATGCATGGGTATAAGGCAGTATTTTAACCATTTATATATTCTTTCTTAGGAATGCTGGGGAATAATGCAGAATATAAAAAGATATAAATGTGGTCTTCATGCAAAATATGTCCATTCTTAACTTTTCAAAAAAAAAAAAATTTTTTTTATTCTTAAACTTCTGAATTTTGTTAATGAACGGAATTTCTGGGAAAACAAGTAGATGAAGGCTAAATGTTACTAAACTAACTCAATATCAATACCCCTTATATAATTTTTTTGGATTATGTATTTAGCTCTGATATCTTCAAGATATTAAGTCTACCATAATGTTTTATGCACACTTTTTTCCTATGCATAGTTAATGTTCTTAAGTAGAATTGGGTTTGTGAGCTATAATTTCACTATGGTTTCTCTTAACTGATAAAAATTAATCTTACAATTTTTGTTACAGAATTGTAATTCAGGTTTACCCAGAATATAATAGAGGAGAATTGGATGAAATAGCTGAGATGGAAGGAGAAGAATCTCTTCCTCAGTCATCAGTAGAAACCCTTGAAACTTGTGGACAAAAAGAGCCATCACCTTTCAGTTCTAAGAAAGTTATACATGAAAGTGATACACCTCATGATAAATCCTCTAATCATGCCACTGAAGGTGAGTAATGGTAAATAATGAACTATAAAAAAAATGCTTAATATGTTTAAATAAGATGTTAATGATACAGGGAAGGATCAAAATTTAAAAAAGAAAAGGAAGAACATATATTTATGTGTAATATGTTTTAAGGAGCTTTCAGCTTAAAAATGTATAGATAACATTAAGTTCCTTCCCAAGTTAATATATTGAGAATGGTGATTTCATGTCTTCCCTTCCTGAAAAATAAACATTTTAATTTAATGTTTATTTTGATGAATAGTACCAACATTACCTGAATAAGGGGTAAATAGCTCATTTTAGCCATTCTGTTATGAGTGTTATGAACGTTTATCTGTCTTTCTTGAATTAATATTCTTTTAGCATTTGTAATATATTTGTCTTATCAAGGCTGAACAGTGAATTATTGAATAAAGTTTTGAATGGTGGGACTCTCACAGTTATTAAACAGTTTTGATAAGGGATCACTAAGAGTTCAGTAATTTTTACCTTCATCATCAGCAATTCACTAAGTCCTCCAGTGTGGTATGTAGAGTCCCTATGTAGATCCGATGACTTTGGAGATGAGGTCATTTATTCAAAAGACCAAAATTACTAACATTTCTTTATTTTTTGTACAAATATATTTTTTCACTACAATTAATTGTATGGATTTCTGGATAACCTTAAAAAGTTTTGGTTTATCTTGGAATTCTAAACTTTGGACCAAAAACGAATGCTGAAGATTAAGGCCTTTAAAACATGTCCAAGTAAATTTGTATAAATTAATAAAATTTAAATGATTCCTTATCAGAATTTTTAAGTAGTGAATTTGTTCTAATAAATATGTTTGCAATAATTCCACTTACAATGCTTTTGCTTAAAAACTACTCACGTGCAGTTCAGTGTTTTGAATTCTGTCGACTGCGAGCAATTCTTCATACTTTTTCTCCTATAAGCGGATTATGTGAAAACCCTATGCTTTACAACATTAAGACATGTTTTGAGGGCAATCGCTCCTATCATCAGCTGTTGACCGATTACTCAATGTGGTGATCTGGGATGGTTTGAATAGGAACTTGCCGAGTTGATCTGTGGGCAAAACATCAAAATTAAGTTTTTTTTCCATTTTTCAGGATGAAAATTGTTTTCCAAGCAGATGGCTCTATCGAGTTGTGAAATTATTTTCAGCAGCTTAGCCTCTGGTTTAATTTCATGATTTTTGGGTCCAAAAGTGAGTTGCCATTTCTGATTTATCAATTTGTTTCAAAGCAATATTTCTGAAATGCTCCTTTTTAAATTTCTAAATTTCCCTTCAATTTTCCAACATATTTTTTATTACAATCTGCACTTTTGGAACCAAAATCACAAAATTAAACCAGAGGATATTGAAAGAACTTCACACCCAATAGAGCTATCTACTTGGGGGAAAAAAAATATTCATCCTGAAAAATAAAAAAACCTGCCACAGAGGTACATTTGGATCCAGCCACCACATCAAATAGTTCACAAAAGCTGATAATGGGAGCAATTGCCCCCAAAACATGTCCTAATGTTGTATAAGTGGAGTTACTGTGAACATATTTAATATATTCTAATAGGATATATGTGTACTCCATTGTCTATAGATCCCTAAGTATAATTTAAATAGCAAATTTATTGTTTTATGTATATAGTTCTGTTCATTATTAACAAACTTTAAAAAATTACTAACCATTTAATTATTGAAATTGTACAGCATCTAACAGCATACTATTTGGTGATGATGCTGCAAGGCTATATGGGCTGCTGCTCCATTTACTAAGAATCATATTTTCTAAGTTTTAAAATTGTCTCAATGTTTTAGTACTGCTTGGTTTGAAACATACAAATGATTGGTTAATTATTTGAGAGAATAATTGATAATTTTAAATGCTTTAGCTCTGTGTGTATTTAAAATCTTGCTATAGCTAGTACATAGTTAAAATTGTTTCTGTCTGGCAGTAGGAGTTAAATTGATGACTTTGAGGGATTTAACAGTTGAAATATTTTTAATATGTTATTTCAAACACTTTTTTTTTTTAAAAAAATAACTATGCTATTATACCAATTCTTTGGAAATTGTTGCAATATTTCTTTTTCATTTTAATGTTTTTACTATCAGCAATTTAATTGTTCTTGCCACTCTCATACATCAGCAATATTAATCTCAGTTGGAAGTGTTAATTCATGAATGTTCCTTAAAATGTAATTTACCAAGTTATTTTTGAAGATATTTGAGTGAAGCAAAGAAAGATGTTAATTTAAATTCCAAACTCTAAAGAAATGTGCATTGTAAGTATGAGGGCTGTTTGATAATTCTGTCCACACTTGAAAAGTAGTAGCACTGGATTGTTTTCAATATTACCTGGCAAAATGGTGGCTGTTGAGAGATGATGCACATGACTATAAAGAGTTATGAAGCTTATTCTGTGTTTAAGAGCCATTTTCTTAATTACATTTGTGAACAAGCAATCAAAATAGGGAAACACAAGTTTAGTGTATTAATAAACCATTACTTCATGAAAGAAGCAATGCCCACAGAAACTAAGAAAAGGGATAAACATTATGGCGAATCTGCACCTTTGTTTAGAAAGGTGTATAAATGTTTGGTGAGTTTAGATATGGCAAAATGAGCACAAGCAAATCAAACCATTCTGAACATCCTGCAGTAATGACTGCCAAAATAATTGAAAAAAATTACATTGTACTAAGCATTCAGAGACTGAAGGTGCAGGGCATTACTGGAAATTGAGTGCATTGAAAATAAAAAAAAAAAAACTATCAGTTAGATGAATACTATTTTTGCTAACCAAAAATAGTCGGTCCTGATAGTGTAGTGGTTACCATACTTGCCTCCTGAACCCAAGATCGCAGGTTCGAACCTGGCCAGAACCGATGGATTTTATCAAACTTAAAAATTGTAAGTATGGCTTCCTTCGGAAGGGAAGTAAATCCATGAGTCTCGTGTCGTACATGTATGGCACGAAAAAGGACCTCAAGCCTGAAAGAGAGGCCTCTGAGCAAAATTTTTCGACCATTTCACGCCCTGAGTTGAATGGGACGCTGATGACCTGAGATGTTAAACAGCATCCATAAATCAGTCAATCAAAAAACTAACCAAAAACTAATGACCAGAAAAGAGAATAAGTTGTCATTTCTGCACAGAATTTGGAGCTGGTTAAATGAAATCCAAGTGAATTTTGGAGATAATACGTTACAGTTAATAAAATATGGATCCATTGTTACATACATCAAATGTAGAAGCAGTCAAGTCGGTGGGTTGTAATTACAGAAAACATTCCAAAGAAGGCAAAAACTATTTCCTCAACAGTAAAGGGGATGGCGATTGTATTTTAGGATTACCTTGGTATAATTTAAATCTATTTATGGAAAAGGACAAAACATAACAAGTGAATTATCTGGATATTTTTTCAGTTTTCCATACTTGTGAGCAGGAGGTCTGGGGTTCGATTCCTACCAGGATCTTAGTCCCCTGACTAAGGATTTTTCCAGGTTTACCTCAGTCCTCAAACAATGGCAAATGCCTGGAAAGTACCCTAAACTTAGGCCTGGAACACTTCCTTCCTTAAAAAAAACTACTTTCTAAATTCATCATTTCATTTATCATCATTGTCCATCGCCTGTGGTGTCTCAGTAGTAAAAATGGGCGTTAAACACTACTTTAAAAAAAAAGTTTCCATGAAATACTAGGTAACTGTAAGCTATGCCAGGAGGTCATGGACTCTAAACTTACACCATTATTTCATTCATTTTGTTCATTGTCTTCAACTATGTGATCTATAGGCAGGATAGTATAAGTTTACAACAAAACATGTCCAAGATCTAGGAGATTGCTTTAAAGAATGTCTAAACAGCTTGTGCAATACATACAAATGTTTTCATACAGGTTGTACAAGTATAAAACAAATAAAACAATGATTTCAAAATGTCATCATTGTCTGTTTACCTTACCAGAGATTCCTGCATCTATACCCCAAGAAATGCCAACTTTAAAAATTACTTGCAGTACACTTTCAAATGTATATGATACATTTCCTATGTTGGACATTTTTGAGAGAAAAATATAGTTGCCATGACTTCTAAATCGCTGTGGGTGGCTGAGGTCGTTAAGGCGTGAACTTGTGAGCAGGAGGTCATGGGGTTAGAATCCTGCCAGGACCATCCACCCTGGCTGAGGTTTTTTCCAGGTGTTCCTCAGTCCTCATAAATGGCAAATGCTGGGGAGGTACCGAAATTTAGACCTGGAACGATTCCTTAAAAATAAATCCTTTCCCAATATATCATTTCATCCCATGTATCATCAGTGTCCATCGCCTGTGGTGCCTCTGTAGCAAAAACTGGCATTAAACATCATTCATTCATACTTCTGAATCAACCCTCCTTTTTTTTTTTTTTTTTAAACCTTTGAACTTTTAGTGTGTGAAAGAAAGTAATTCATGTGAATCACTATTTTAATTTTGAATTATGGCAGTTAAATGAGTGAATTGTTTATACTAATTACAATTTTTGCACAATCTCATGATTCAATAACTGGGGAAGGAAAAAAAAAAAAGAAAAGAAAAAAAATTCATATAACTTGCTAAGAAACAGGCTCATGAACAAAAGATCTGCAATTTGAATCTCACTGAGATTGTCCTCCCAAAATGGAATTTTTTTACTAGATTTTCCTTTACTGAAAAGATACTCTAAACTTTACCAATGTTTTATCAAATCTGTGCATTTCATAAAGTGCTGATGTTGCTGATATGGTTACATATTTGTTGGGAAATAGAAATAACAGATTGCACTGAAGTTTGCTGCTTGATGAGTGCAAATTGCCTTAATAGATTAAAATTTTTAATTCAAGGCATCTTAATCTCTCATGACATTTATATTTTAACTATACATTGCTATAACAAATATAACTCCCAAATTGCTGTACTAAACTATAAATATTGCATGTGCCTTCCATTCTTCCTAATCTTACAGGAGAAGGGGAGGAACTGCTAATACCTGGTGATAAACAGGAAATGACAGAATTCATTGATTATGCTTCCCGTAACTGTCGCATTCAACTAGAACTAAATCTTCCTTGTGCTAGTATGCAGTTATCATCCAAGCATCTGTATGAACTTATTTACAACAGGTAAGAGTAAGAAAGCATACATCTTTTCCAATATAGCATAAGCAGTAATAGCATTGAATTTGTCATCTTAACAGTAATAGCATTTTAATTGATATCATTGTATGATTCAGTTGAACTACACACTCTTAAAGCTTCACTTATTTTTCATAAATGTATGGAACCGGTTTCGAAAACATTTAGTTCCCATCTTCAGTCAGGCTAAAGTTCAACTGTCGGATCATTCGTTGAACTGTGGGAATGTATATTCTGCTCTGGTAGCGGTGTGATAAACTTGTAGTTTATGTTTTCATTCGCGGTAATGTTGAATTTCATTATGCTGTCTTTGTATTTGTAGATGTAGATTTTATCCCAGGTTGCTAATTCCATAGATCCTTGTACTGATTAAGCAAAATTATTAAAATCAGTACAAGGACCTACTGAATTAGCAACCTGGAAGAAAATATACATCTACAAATACAAAGACAGCATAATGAACTTCAACATTACCGTGGATGAAAACATAAACTACAAGTTTATCACACCGCCACCAGAGCAGAATATACATTCCCACAGCTCAATGAATGATCTGACAGTTGAACTTAGCCTGACTGAAGATGGGAACTAAATGTTCTTGAAACCGGTTCCATACATTTATGAAAAGTAAGTGAAGTTTTAAGAGTGTGTAGTTCAACTGAATCATACAATGATATCAATTAATATGATTGGCTTCACTGTGCAAGTTCCAGTTTACATTTAAGTAATAGCATTGTTTTTTCCAGCAGCTTATATACTATACTGGTGTAAGTTTTTGCAGTACCTGAAAAGTAGTGAAAATGTACTATCCTTCAAGCAATAAATGCACACTTTTTGTGAGTCAGTATTGTTCAAATGTGCTCCTATGGAGGGTATGAAAATTAAATTGATCATACTATTCATAGAACCATTGTAGCTGGCTCCTCACTTTGGATTTTTTCATAGCTTTATATCCCCTTTTATGCTGAAATATTTGCTAAACATCATAAAGCAAGTTAAAATCCACCTGTAGCTAACTAATATAATTTAGGTGAATATCGAATGAAACAGATTACACAATTTAATTTCAACAGAACAAACTTGTTTTTGTATAAGAGGTCTTCTATCACCAAGTATGTTAGCTATATGATTGAAAGCATTGGTATAAATTCCCTTGTGATAGTAATATCCAGAGGTTCATTGTTCAATCCCTACACTTAATCATATTTTTTACTACAACTGTTGTGCCTTGCATTTTTGTGCATGCCCAGAATATCATTATTCTTATTATTTACAGACTTTCATTTAAAATATTCATTTTAAAACTCCATTGTGGTTGAGAAATATGCCATGTCCTTGGTTGTGAAGAGCTGACAGCAGCTCAGCTCAGTGAAGTTATAGAGCATGAATAACAAGGCTAAAACACCTTGCACATAGCCAAATGAAGAATGGTGAAGAAATGGTTAGACTAACACCAGGAGAAGGAAGTTAAAAGGGCCAAATCGTGATATAATTAGGCACACCTCAGGCAATAACAGCCGCCCAAGGCAAAGCTTTGGTGGAAGATGTAAGGAACTGCTCTTTAGGACATAATCTCTCTTTCTAGATAAAGCAGTGGGATTTGGTTGCTCATATGAAACCATATGGCAAAGATTAAAAGAAACTGACATTAAATCTCATTGTCCTACCACCAAACCCTTTATAATAGAAGTACACAAGGTCAGAAGGTTAAAATGGGCATACAGTAATATTGACCTTCCTCAAGCATACAGGAACCTGGTAGTCTGAACTGATGAGAAGGGAACCACCACGGGTGGCCGAGGTTGTTAAGGCGCAGACTTGTGAGCGGTAGGTCTGGGGTTCGAATCCTGCCAGGACTGCCCTCCCTGACTGAGGTTTTTTCCGGGTTTTCATCAGTCCTCATTAATGGCAAATGCCAGGGGAGGTACCCTAAACTTAGGCCTGAAACGATTCCTTCCTTAAAAATAAAAATTCTTTCCCAATATATCATTTCATCTCATGTATCATCAGTGTCCATCGCCTGTGGTGCCTCTGTAGCAAAACGGGCGTTAAGCACTATTCATTCATTCTGATGAGAAGGTATTCTAATTTGACCAGCATGGAAGATATGTCTGTACAGGCCATGTGGGACTGGATTTGAGCTTCAGCATATAATTTAAGCTGAGCATTTGGAAAGAATTTCTGCACTTGTGATGACAGCATTGGGTCCAGAGAAACTGGATCAAGTGCTGGAACAAACAGTTGATGTCCTGAAGAACAAGTTGCTACCATTTGCACAAGTTTCCATACATCTAATATGACCCAGGATTGCCTAGGGAGACCCAAGAATAATCTGTATAAACTGGCCTTGATTATCTGCTGACCTAATCCCAATTAATCTTGAGTGGGCCTTCGAAGCTCAGGAATGAAAAGAATAGCAAACAGAATGCAAGAGCCTGTTTGATGGAGTTATGGCAACGTTATCAGCGTAATGCAAATTGCTGTTCCATGCTTGTTGCAAATATACAGAAAAGTTTTCATGATGTCATTGCAGCTGGAGGTGATTACACCAAGGTCTAAAACTGATTTTATGTTTTTCATTCTTCATTTCTGAATTCCCAAAAGAGTGTTTGGCATTTATTTCTTTAAAGTTTTTTCCCCACATAAAGATATTCTAAAGTACTTTATTTCTTATGCTATTGTGACTTCAGTTATGACTAAACAGTTTTATGTTCACTTTTTAAAGCATCATTAGCTGTTTTCTTCTTATTCTTTCTTATAAATGTAGCAGTTTTATTGGAACTATTCAATATGTAGAATAGAGATTTTGTTTCATTTTTATAGCTTATATTTCATTATATTGCAGCATGTTTTCGCAATTGGAACATTTACTTTTAGTTCTTTTTCTGATGAAGAGAATTTACAAGTTTCCTATTTGTTAAAATTTATTAAATGTTAAGAAAAATACAAACTACAAAGGGGTCTTTACCTATCTGGCCCAGGCTATTTTAGGTGTAATCCCTCGCAATTACAAAAAATTTTATTACAGTAATGATTTTGTACTAACCCTTTATCTAAATTCTAAATAATTAAACGAAATATAAAATTTCCACCTTGATTGCATCAGATCCCAGTCCCCAGTTCATTAGCAGTAGCCTAGTGGAATTCCAGGGGTCAGGCTCAGACCCAACTCAGAGGACTAAAATAAAATATTTCAATTACTCTATCTATACCATTTTTATCAGCTAGCATTATCGGCTAGCAACAGTCTCTTTGTAAACTATTAATTCCTTTATTTCTCATATATATACTATAAGCTATACTTAGCGCCTTAAGATAGTAAATCCACAATACAATACTATACTACTGATATAAATAAATAAAAAAATTAAATATTTAAACAACTCCATGCCATAACTCTAAATTGGTAAAACCAAAGATCATTTACTTATTAATATCTATATCCATTTATTTTTAACTCTATACAAATATTCCCCAAAATTTTTCCGTACTGCTATCTCAGATCTTATACAAACTCATTTTACTTTGATCAACTGACTCCTCCACTCTCTTGTTTCTGGAAATTCAAATAGGATGTGAATGGCATTTTCATTACTCATACACATTGGACATACACTCTGTTCCAGATTTCTTCTAATTCCCTTTAGTTTCCATATTGTTAATATAAACCCTCCCTCTCTTTCTCATTACACTTATCATTATAACAAGTTTCCTTTGTTATTGGCATTTGGATCTTGAAGAGAATTAATGTTTCCTTGTTTTTATGAATGGGGTTTGAAGCTTAAACTTCTAACCTAATAACGAATATATCATTAAACATAACATTTAATTTCGTGTCAGAACGAAGTATAAAGAATTACTTAAGTGTAAATAATTCCGAAGAGCTGGTGGAGAAAATCAAAGGTTTGTCTCTCCAAAAGGATGATCTTTTAGTGTCTTTCGATGTAAAGTCACTTTCTCACAGCATACCAAAATGCAAACTTCCAACATCTCTTCCAAAATGGTTACAGTTGGTGAAACTGAGCAACAAGGAGATTGAGGAATACATCCAACTAACTAAAGTATGTATTAGTCAGAATTTCTTCAAGTACAATGGTGAATTTTACAAAAGCAGGTTTAGCTATGGGAATTCCATTATCGCCTTTTCTGACTGATTTGTATATGAGTAGTTTAGAAATGCACATCACCAGATCATTTCTGTTGACTAAAAAGGTGATAATGGACTGCCCATTATAAGTCCTGCTTTCTGTTTAAAGAACTTGTCCTCAAATATAAAAAATCCTTGATTTATGCAAACTTAGTGAATTCCATGTATTCTTTGATGTTTTCTTCTGTTAGGTTGGTTGATTGTAACCATTTTCTTAGACAAACTAATAATTTTTGCTATGGTATGCTGAGAAACAGGGCTTTGACATTGAAAGAAACCAGTGTGTTGTTCAGTGATAATCTTTTATCTTTAATTTTATTGATGAGGCCCATGGAGTTTTTTAAACTTTAGCTATCAAATTTTGGTAGTAAATGGAACTTTAATGATAACCAGTTTGCTAAATGGTAGTATTTACATTTTTAATGATTGGCCTCATACTTCTCCCAGATTTGTGGATCTTCAGAAGGCGATATATCCTGGCTAAAGATGGGTTGGGGACCTTAAGTTTGTAATGATCTGTTTTTGGAATCGGGGTACCTGTTTTCCAAAACTTCTTCCATGGATTTAATACAAAAAACAGTTAAACAAATAACTCTGAATGATTTATCAGGGGAAAAAACAATTAAAAAGTTCACTTACCACTCATCAGCCAATAAGAAACTTCAAAAAAAATTTCAAATTGTACAATATCATCCTACCACCTCAAAACTGATAGTGTAAAAATTTATTGAAATTAAACAAAATAGATTTCAGGCCCAAAGCAACAAAATCTGGTATTTACCAGATTAATTGTAAGGATTTTGAAAAAATCTACGTAGGGATTACAAAGAGAAATATAGGCATTAGGTTGAAGGAACCATTGGAGAAACATCTGCTACAAACATATAGATAAATCAGCTGTGCCAGTACATTTTTGGAATGAAAACCATGAAACAGAAAAAGGCATCAAGTTTTTAAAAACTGTTCAACAACTGAAAGAACTTAACATATGGGAAAGGATTTATATATATAAAAAAAAAAACATGAGCATAACCTTATGAATTTTGGCATCCCAGAAGCAGACAGCACTTTATTTAAGTTTATCACTAGACCACTGGAGTTAAATGGGATACCTACATACCCAGTTTCTACAAATGACCCAACAGTTGTTTAACAGCTAATGATGTGAAAAAACATATGTCCTGAGTAAATCTCATTTAAGTGAAACCATAAAGATAGTTCCAAATATCCTACTCAGAAGAGATTATTATGTCATTATAAGTTTTGGCTTGTCATATAAACAAATAAAATAATTAAGAACTAACATTTTGAACACTTTAAAGTTCTCCTAATAGGAGTTATGATGCTATGATCTGCATACTGCACTGAGGTGTACAATATCAAAATCTAGGGAGAAAGAAATGGGGGGGGGGGGGTTTGTGATGTAAGGTCAAGTTGTCCTTGACACATTATTACCAAAAATGAGACATGTTGATTAAAACATATTCTTGGGCCTGTTCCAATAGTGGCAGTCAATTTTTATGCTGTTATCTTGTTAACATTGTTAGCATGTTTGAAAATTTCTAATGCTTCTTTGCTTATATTTCTGTACTTATAAGTTTGATCATCTAATATGATGTATTTTGTTGCAATAGCATGTTTTGGTATGGCTAACTTGTAAATTTTCATTTTTTGAGTTCATATATATTCCTTTTGGCAGTTAATGCTTCATTTTGTTTGACCGTAGATCTTACAGAAGAGCGAGGAATGCTGTTAACTCCTGGTGTAGCCGGTGGCATTTGTAGATCTTGCTCTTTCTGCAGCATGTTGTTGATTTTATTAATGATTTGGAAATGCATACGGATATTATGCTTTCTCATAAGAGGAGCAATTCCATCAGTAATTTTATATACTAATGAATGAACAGCTACTTGATTAAATAACACAGTTCCAGGGCAATTTTTCCCTTTTTGGTCCCTTATTTTCTTCTAAAAGTTCTATTAATTTCCTGCTTTTTATTACTGTTGGATTACAAATCCTTTGAAGTGTGAGCTAACACATGTTGCAGCGTGCCTTCCCTGCAGATGCAATATGCTCTGGTACTAAGTGCATATGTAATGAGGCTCTTATTCACTGCAGTAGGATGAGAATTTGCATGAAGATATGTCATTATGAGTTGCTTTTCTGTATACCTTATTACTAAGTGATTTATTTTCGAGTCATGACACCAGGGCATCTAGAAATGGCAAAGAATTATTTGTGAGATGAATTTTGATATGAAGGAGGAATTGTTTTAATTTATTCCACACCATGAGGTCAGATAAAAAAAAATATCAACAACATATGAAGCTAACTTTTAGATTTTAAATCACTGGATGCCAGAACTTCCTTTCAAAAGGTGTCATAAAAATGTCCGCCAGTAGAGGTGACAAAGAGGAATCCGTGAATAAAGCATATTATGAAAGGAGAAGACTGTATTGCTTACCAATATGTGATTAGGTTTGCCATATCTGAAGGAAGGAAATAAAACTTCTGCCATAGGTATATTGGTAAATAAGTACATCAAATTTAAAATAAATTTTGTGTCGGAACTAATACAGTGAAGCAATTAATTTATTCTTCATTAGACAGTGAGTCCACACACAGCTGATGATGCAGGCGAAGGCATGTGAAACCTGTCCTGTATAATTCAATGGTAAGTGGAGCATAAGAGTAAATCGACTCACTGTCTAATTAAGAATAAAGTACATCAAAGCTTATTTATGATATTAGAAAAGGACATAATGGTTTTAATAAAGTGTATAGGAGAACCAGAGCTACAGACAATAGGCCAAAGAGGAATATTGGCTATATAAATTTTTGGAAGATCATATATTGTCTACATTCTGAATCAATTTCTTCTGAATATCTGGAGGACAACAAAGCAATTATTAGTTCTGTTTATTTTAAAACTAGTTAGTATGATCTAGTATGTTTGAATCTAGAGTAAACACTATCCTGTAGTAGTTCTTCCATCTTATTGGTGTTTTTTGCTTTGTCCATTACCATTGTGCCACTGCCTAAGGTCTGCTTTTAGAATATCTTCTCTTGTCTTTAATTCTTTGAGAACTAAGCATTCATCCTTGAAATACTACTCTCAGCTGTGCAAAACTGTTTCAGTACAAGTGTTGTATCTTTCAATTGTTGTCAGCTTTAACTGATGTCCAATAGCAGAACATACCATTACAACAAAATGCACAATATTATGCATTCAAAATTATAAAATTGCTAGAATGCAGAAACATAAGCTGAGAATAATTAGAGAAGCATTAGAAAAGTTTAAACATGGTAACAACATTAATAGATGTGGCTGCATGAAATAATAATATAGGGCTTGCAGTATTGGAACCAGCCCAGTAGCATGTTTTGATCAACCTGTCTGGTAACTTGTCCTTACATCATGACCGTTCTCTTTCCTCCTCCTTGTATAACCTGTTAGAACTTACTTTGCTATTAGATTGGTTAACATTTAACAAAAAATTAATCGATTGTAAGATTGTAATAACGGGAATGATCTTTCAAAATTGGTCTGCCATTACATTTCTTCTTGGCTATTTATTTTTGTAATAATTTTTTTTTAAATTATTGCAATTTCTTGGAGTTAGTTACTGAGTTTATAAGGGGTAAACTAAGCTGAAATTGATTTTAGTTCCTTTTATTTCCAAGCCATTACTTCAGCTGGCAACCTCTTCTAGTAGAGGCAATGTATTTTTGCAGAAAAACCACTAAACTAGGCTAGTGCTTGCAATTTCTCTATTATTCCCTATGTGCAAGGACTGCTGCTCTCGAAATCCCAGTAGGCAGAGGACTTAGTAGGTGCATGGTTGAAGGGAGAAGATATTTGCTGGATTCCCAGAAGACACAAACCCCATTAAAATTAGATAAATATGAATATTTATATTATGTTATTAATCTGGTATTTTTATTCAGTAATAGGACTTGATAAATAACAAATATGACTTGGGGAAAGAACCAGTATTTAACCAAGTCAGATTATACATTTTACTTAGCACCAAATGAATAAAAAATGAATACACCATATTATGACCATGATTTAGTAAAACATTCAAGGATTTTTAATTTGGAAGCAAGAAATTGGACAGATAAAGCCTGACAACATGATTCCTAAACATAGCAAAAATACTAAATGTTGCATTGAAGGTCACATATATTTCTCATTCTGCTTCTGTATATGATTGAATGTATTTATTAATATTCTATAATGCACTACAGTTATATAACACACAAAGTTACCACTAATAAGCAAAGGAAACTACTCTGCTTTCCTATGTATTTATTATCTATAATACACTTCAGTTACATAATACAATAATAAATGTAAGTTACCACTAATAAACAAAGAAAAACTATAAATGATTATCCAATTTATTGTCCAATGCACTCTAGTGCTTACAGCTTATGACGACAGTATTGGATACTTATTTATATTTTATCTAGCTACACTGCATTGGTTCCAACAGAATTTTAAAAAATTTGTTATAAAAAAACTAACTACTCTGTTTTCCTGAATGTGTCTTTAATTTGGTAAAATGCTTTAATTATTCTTTACAACACAACATACCATTTTACTTCTTTTATATTGCTTTAGAATTAACACCGATATGTTCCTTTGGGAGCCAGCTGCACCCAAACCAAGGAATACATCACCACCAGAATTTTATGTTGGGAAAGGACACTCAGGAATTGATTTTGGTTCCACAATACTGCAAGAAACTATGTATCCTACATTTAGCATGTGCAAATCTGGAATACAATATGGTAAGTGGTATGCATCAGTGCTGAAAATCTTTCAAATTGTTATACAAGTGCAAAACCGTAACATCTGCAGTTTTTTTTTTTTTTTTTTCTATTCTTTATTTCCATCTATAAAGTCAATTTTAATGTGAAATTATAATAACGTAGCCCTTAATAACTTTAAGCGTTTGAGGAAAGGTATAATGGTCTTATATCGGTTTAATTTTGATAAGTTACCAAGTAGAAACAGGACTTTCTGAAGATATAATATGACAGTAGAATTTCCAGTATTCCTTAAATTTTCAGTGTAAAAGCACGTTGTTTACATTTGATATATTGCACTGACATAATTTGAAAATTCCTGTACATTTCTTTGTATATTCTTTGTGCTATATAACTTATACCACATGAGGCTTTTGGAATAGCAGAGGCATATGAGCCAAAGTATGCCTATTTTTTTTTTCTTGCAACAACATATAGTATGATGTGTACTCTTTGATGTCTGTTAAATATGAGTGGTATGAACCAAATCTCCATTTCAATATAGCATGGCGTTGTATGTTACGTGTTGCAGCTAAATCTTGAGAATAGCAAAGGCATATGAGCCAGCTGGCTGCTATGTTCAGACAGCTGCTGTAACAGAATGGGGCAAATCACTGAACAGAGGGTTTTGTTTGTTTTTGTCTGGATCTTTCCTATATGGTGGTATCTGTTTGAAAGTTCAGTTTTTTATTTAGTCTTTTGCTTTAAAAGATAGTTATAATTTTCATTCTTGGTGTCTTGCAGTAATTTTATTCATGTTTTGTTCTGTATTTAATGTAGTGTTTTTAACTATATCATTCATAGAAGTCAAATCCATATTGTAGATTTTTCATAATAATTTACTTTTATTGTCACAAATAATGACTGACAAAGTGATTCTACTCCTTACCACATAAGTCATTCTAGAAAATTCTGCATATAGAAAAACACATGAAAAATAAAAGTGGCAAAGAAGAAGAGAAACGCAGGTGAAGAATATGTAACAAAAAATATTTTAAAGACAAAAGAAGTAGGGCAGCCTTGCCTGTGTGGTTGTTTCAAGAAAGTGCGTTGATATAAAATTAATGAAAATATTTTGATAATTTTTGGAATAGGGGATTACAACCTACAGAACAGCTATTTAAATAAAGTAATGACAAGTGTGAATGTGAAAAGATCACATGTAACAGATTGGCCATCTCACAGATGGCACACAGTAGTTCACAAAGTCATGCATGGAAATAATAGTTACAATGTTCTTAATTATCTAGTGAGTCGATTTGATAATCTTATGCTCCACTTACTGTTGAATTATGCGAAACTAGTTTCACAGGCTTTTGCCTGCATCTTCAGTTGCAAGTAGTTTTGCTAAGATGGCACAAACACTGTTAAAGCACATAGCTGATAACAAGGATCAAACAGTTGGTGCCTTTGCCATAGATATGCAACAAGCACTTCCAACACCTAAAATAAATTCTGGAATCCAATATTACAAGAGGCAGTTATGGACTTATAATTTTGATATTCACATTAGAAAGTACAGAGCTCTTTTAATGTACCTTTGGGATGAAAGCACTGGGAAACGAGGCTCTATTGAAACTTCATATTGCCTCATGCACTATATTGAAAATAAAATACCACCAGAAGTGGAAATATTACACATTTTCAGCAATAATTGCAGTGGGCAGAATAAAAATTTGAACATGGTTTTGGTCTGTCTCAGATATATCCATGCAGACCATTTCTCAAAAATTAATAATATTCATGGTGTCTGGCCACTCATATTTTTCTTATGACTGTGATTTTGGGAATATAGAATTATATCTTAGCAGAAGGGAAGTGTTTACTGGGATTCATAATGGCCAACAAATTATAATTTTCAGAAAGAAGAACCCTTTTGATGTAATTTTAGTAGAGAGAGACCAGTTTGAAGAAATGGCGATTGTGCAACATCTTATGAAAAAGCAGAAAATTCAGGGCACCAAGGTTTCAGAGGAAAGAGTATTTGGTATTAAACCTATTTACAGTGGGAAACCTAATGAAGTAAATCTGCAAAAAGGACATGGAAAGTGTTATGATTATCAGTTCTATCTTTCATCAATTAGTTTAGCAAAAAGTATATTAAATCTGTAGTTAGTTGGCCAGAAAATCGTGCAATCTTTGCTCACTTCTTCCTTACACTTCCGTAACTCATCATGCATACTTCAGTTATATATTTACTGACCAAAAAAATGTGGATAACACCAGAGGAAGAAGAAGCAGTACCAATAATTGCTTTTTCACTACAAAAATATTTATCAAATAAGAAAAATATTTTTTGAAAATTATCAGATTATTGGAAGTGGGGTGTATCTGAAAACTTTTGGGGGTTAAGCCCAAATTTAATAATTGGTATAATGACCAAAATTTAAAATTTTTAAATGAAATCTATATATGCCATTGAAATAAAATAAGAAAAATAGGTTATGAAAATATGTGAAATTGGACTATTACCAAGGGGGGGGAGAGTAATAAAAAATTTAAAAATCACTCTAGCGACATTGAAATTTGTTTCACAAGAAACTCTTTATATACCATTTAAATAAAATAAAAAATAAAACTGTTACTGAAAATCAGTTAAATCAGTTAGCAGGGGGTTGCCAGCACCCCAAAATATAAAAGGCACATTGGAAGCAGGAGGGGGGATTACCTGAAACAAAAATATTAAAAATCGCTCTTGCAGCACCAATAATTGTTTCTTCACAATAAAAATTGAATATACTATAAATCAAATTAGAAAAATAGTTTTTGAAAATTATATCAGATTATTGGGAGTGGTGGTATATTTGAAAAACTTTTGGGGGTTAAGCTCAAATTTAAAAATTGCTCAAACACCTGCAATTTTAATTTTTTAAAGGGAATTCAATATATGCCAGTGATATAAAATAAGAAAAACAGTTTCTGAAAATCAGTGAAATTGGACTATTATCAGGGGGAACCCAACATTTAAAAATTGCTCTAACAGCTTTAATATTTGTTTCACCATGAAACTCTATATATACCATATAGAATAAAAAGAAAGTTCTTAAAAATCAGTGAAATCAGACTATTAGCGGGGGAGGGGTTAGCCTGCACTCCAAAATTTAAAATAGCACCAATATTTGTTTTTTTCACCACGAAGCTTGGCATGTAGCATTTAAATCAAGAAGAAAATAGTTTCTGAAAATCATTGAAATCATATTATTAAGAGGAGTGAGGGTTTACCTGAAACCCAAAATTTAAACATTACTCTAGCAGCACCATTTGGTATTTTGTAACAAAACTTCACATATACTATTTAAATAAAATAGGAAAAATAGTTTCTGAAAATCATTAATGCCACTAGGGCAATTTTTAAATTTTGGGGTGCAGACAATCTCCCTCCCCCCGCTAATAGTCCGATTTAACTTTTTTTTTCCCCATTTTATTTAAATGGTATATATGGAGTTTCTTGCAAAACAAATATTAATGCTGCTAGAGCAATTTTCAAATTTTGGATACCCCAAATAATTTCACTGATTTTCCGAAACTATTAATTTTATTTAATTTTGAGGGTATGAATCAAGTTTCCTTTTAAAAAAATTAAAATTGTAGTTATTAGAGCAATTATCAAATTTGGGTTTAACCTGGAAAAGTTTTTCAGTTATACTCTTAACTCCCAGTATCTGAGTATTTTCAAAAATTATTTTCCTTATTTGATTTAAGTAGTATATATTGAGTTGTTGTGAAATAATTATTAGTGCTGCTAGAGCAATTTTTAAATTTTTGGTTTCAGGTAATCACGTTGCCTCCCCCATCTCATGCTTCTAATGGCTGATTTGCCTAATATTCAGAGTGTATTTTTCTTTTACTATTTAAATTGTATGTACAGAGTTTGTTGTGAAAAAACATATGTTAATGCCACTAGAGCAATCTTTAAATTTTGGGGTATAGGCAAACCCCTCCCCTGCTAATAGTGTGATTTCACTGAATTTTACAAACTTTTTTTTTTTTTTTTTTTTTAATGGTATGTATGGAGTTTCATTGTGAACCAAATATAAATGCAGCTAGAGCGAGTTTTAAATTTGGGGTCTACCCTGCAAATAGTCCAGTTTCATTGGTTTTCAGAAACTAATTCTCTTATTTAATTTCAATGGCATTTATCACATTTCCTGTAAAAAAAATTAAAATTGCAAGTATTAGAGTCATTTTTAAATTTGGGATTAACCCCCATTCCCAATAAGCTGATAATTTTCAAAAACTACTTTTCTTATTTGATTTAAATAGTATATGTTGATTTTTGTTGTGTAAAAACAATTATTGTTGCTGCTAGAGCAATTTTTTAATTTTTTCTTCAGGTAATACCTCCCTCTCTTTCCACTTCTAATGGCTGGATTTGCCTGATTTTTGGAAACTGTTTTTCTTTTTCCATTTAAATAGCATATACAGAAAAACCATATATTAATACCACTAGACCAATTTTTAAATTTTGGGTTTCAGGCAAACCCCCCCCCCCAATCTGATTTCACTGATTTTCGAAAACTATTTTTCCTACTTTATTTATTGGCATATACTGAGTTTCTTTTAAAAATGTTTTAAATTGCATTGGATAGAGCAAATTTTAAATTTCACTTGAACCCCCAAAACTTTTTAAGATATACTCCCATTCTGAGTGGCTTGATTACCATGATTTTTGAAAATGTTTTTATCAATTTACTTTGAAGATTTTTATCAAGTTTCGTTGAGATAAAGCAAAAAATTGTTGCCACTAGGTCAATTTTTAATTTTTATTAAAAATTATTTTTTTAGGTTAATTCCCACCCGTAATGGTCCAATTTTGCTGGTTAACAAACTCGATTAATCGTTTGCTAATTGATGACTATATGCTATATCAAAATATTGGGACTGCTATAGCATTAATGTACACACAGATACACCCATGCATGCACATATAAAGAGTGTTAATGAACTACACCGATATAATTTCAGAGAGTGTAGAGATGTCATATATAAGTAGTTTGGAATAGTGATCATATTGCCTATCTGTTAAAATTTCAAAGCTATGGGTATAAGTTTCTAAAGCGCTAGTATGCCATTGGCTAATGAAGATGCCCCTCGAAAGCATAACACACCTGAAAGTATCACTCTGGCACCATGGTTATGACATTAGCTTTTGAGTAAGAGATGCCATTTGTTTTTGAGTTTGATTCTCATTTATCACCTTTTTTTTATTTTGCTTGTTTTCTGACTGGCTTAATAATGCAGCTTTTGCCTTTGTTTTAAGTTGGTTTCAATTTATGCACTTAAATCTTAACATATCAATTCATACAATTACAACCTTTGTAGCTGCTATTGTACCTACCAATCAGAATCTTGTCCTGTGTGTGTTTTAGATAAATTCAGCTTTAGGCATCATGTTAGTAGTAAGCTTATTAGCCATTGTATGTTGGTATTACAATCATTTTTGAGAAAGAGAATAAAACTTGAAAGCATTTAGTAAATTTCATTCATAATTCTTTAGTATACATATCGCATTCACATTTAATAAAAAAATAAAATTATTGCATGCCAAAAATTCCTGTGGTTTGCAGAAAATCACTTTTTGCATTGTGCATTGCGCTATACAATCAAGGAGCTCCTTCTAGAGTAGGCTACATAATGCAAGGAGGCAGTTAATAAATGATCAGGGTCACACAGTCACTTGATTAGCTCGAGATTTGGGGGATTTTTATGGCATTAAATCTTGAAAACACTTGATAATGAACTGAGAAAAATCTATATTTCTTTGCTTGCAAGGCAGTTTTAAAGACATTGTAAACTAATTTTTCACCCTGCTTTACTTTAACACCGACTTATTAGCATCGGATGCCAAAATATTTAACATTGTATAACCGTATTATATTTAGTTGTGGGCTACATTGCCTATCTGACATCTCTACACTCTTTGAAAATATTTTTGTGTAGTTCGTTAACACTCTATGTAGATGTTTTATGGGTATGGCTGCAATAGCTTTATTCCTTCAGAATTCACTAAAAACTTCAAGGAAAACCATATGAAGATCTAAGTACTTTCAAACATCTTTTATTGATACCAAGAAAAATTCGAGTTGCCAAATTCCTCTTAATTTTTGGGCATGACTGTCTGTCGGATTAGTCAAGGGCAGCCACTACCCATTGTGTAAGGGTGTGAATACCATCCTAAACAAATAATATCTACTGAAATGCAGTCAGCTTGATAGCAACAAACAAATGAAAAATAATTTGGAAACTCTTTATTGGAAAACTAGGGAAAAATGACAAATGTCAGCATCCCCATTGGCCACTAGTGACCAACCAACCAACCAACCAACCAACCAACCAATAAACCATTTTTTCTTAAATGAGGAAGAAGAGAAAGTTTCATGGAATGCATTTTCTGAAATAATAGTAAAAATCTCCTAATATTTTCTTCTCTAAAACATCTTACATTTAATAAAAATTTAAGTAAATTCATGTGAGGAATAATAAAAGAGAGAGTTCACTGGAAGTTGCAAATACCTATACTGAAGCTAGTTTACAGAAAAGCTCCCAAGATTTCGTCTAGTAAACAAGAACTTAAAAATTTCATTCAAAGCTGCATCTTCTATTAAGTTAGGAAAAAGTCAGTCTACAGGAAGGCTTTCAAGATTTCATCTAGTTTAAAAAAAAAAAAAAAGGATTTAAAAATCTCATTCAAAGATGCATCATTCTATTATAGTTTGGACAAAAACGAGGAATAACATTCTTAAAATGGTAAAATACTTTAATAAACACATTTAATTCTTGTTTAATTCCTGATTTAGCCTTGAATTTAATTTTTTTTAGTGTTAAATGCAGCTTAGCTAAACTTAAGTTTTTAAGTTAATTGAATAAATATAAATAAGTAAAATAAAAAACATTCCATTGCAAAATGCTGTTTCACTGTACGAAAGAAAATGTAGTTCTTAATTATGAAAACAGGTTGTTTTTCTTAGCTCTGTTAAAACAATTTTTTAAACACAGATAGGAAAAAAAGTTGTTTTTTATGATTAAATGTGTATACAGTTATGGTTTTGCATGATGTAAATACCACACATGCCACTGAAGCCAAGGTGCTGAAATGCTGCTGGAAAATCAACAATGAATTATAACATTTTAAAAAAAATTCAATCGAGATTGTAACATATACATCACTAAAATTTAATAAAAAGGAAGACTAGTTTGTAGACTAGGCTCTGGAAACTAGTCTTCCTTTTTATTAAATGTTAGTGATGTATATGTTACAATCTGGACTCAATTTTTTTAAAATGTTAATATTTGACATCACTGTTACAAAAGTTCACTATATTTTATACAATGAATTATAAAATTTGCAAGAGTTCCACATTTCAGATTTTATCTGAGTTATGTAGTTAAATAACTTTGTTTGTTAAAATGTATAGTGCCTGGGAGCTCTGTAATATTATCATAATGGTTCCATGTTTCGAAACCACAATCATTGTTTTTATGTATATTACAAGGACAGGAAAGCTTGTGCTCCATTAAAATTTAAGATTCTAAAAACAATTAAATAAACCAGACTATTAACAGTGTGAATAGTGGCAAATATAGTTAACTGCTGCCTATATCTGTAGCCTTAGTGCTCGCTTTAAAGTTTAGCTCCATCCTGAATGCATGTATTGTAAACGTGTTTGTTTCATTTTTGCAGATTCTGATTCTGATTCAGAAGAAAATGAAGGTGTTTTCTATTCAGTATATGAACAGCGGCAAAGACATAGAAGAAAACAGCAGTCTGAGATTACACTCCATAAACAGAGTCACATGGCAGTGACAATTTGTGTAAATCAGGGTGTGATGAGCCTATTTGCTCCAGTAAGAGTAAGTTACTCAAAATTCTTAGGTGAATTATGAAGGAGAAGGAGGGGATTGTATACATGCATGCTTACAAATACAGCTCTGAGAGATACTAGAAATTATGTTTGTTTCTAATTCAAATTTAAATGAAAATTAACTAGTAAAATCAATTATTGTACTTGTAGTATGCTGCTTTCTAATTTTTGCAAATGTAGTTTTTAAAAATAAAGCAATTATCTTCAAAATCACAAGTTCATTTTTTAAAAAGGTTGAATGTATTCAAAGCTTTTGCATTTATCAAAAGCAATAGTGGAATCAAAGACTGCTGTTACTTTCATGATTTTCTAGGTAGAAATTGTTGCTACATTTATTTATTCAGTTTTAATTTTTTTATTTACTATTTGTTACTTTAACTCTTCATGCTTATATATGATTTCTAATTTCCTTATAGTTTATTCTGTATTTATTACAACATAATCCATACAATATGATAAACATATTTTTCTTGACCTGATGTTATCTTATACATCACTATTTGTCATTTTATTATATTTTAATTGTTTACTTGCCTAAAGTTTATGTTTTTGTTCTTTATAAAAATATTTTATATTTTAACAGTTTTTTATATATATATCTTCCTAAATAGTCTTCTTTTCAGCCATGTCAATCAGCACTTTTCGAGAATGTCGTGATATTCTCTTTTGTGAAATAGAGTGAAATTGGAATTTATTTGTCTTTCATACACTTTACATAAATTGCATTACAGTTACCTTTAATCTTAATTACATGTTGTGTATTATTTATAAAGATATTTTAACCTAAAGTACAGGATTTTGGTGTATGATGTGTTCTCATTTTTAGGAATTAACACAGCTTAATCCACATCATAATATTACTTCCTAATAATCATTTTTATAAGTTTACCTTATCCATAAATTGAACACTATTAACAATTGATCTCTTCAATAATCTCTTCTGGGTCAGATGTTTAAAACACTTTTATGGTTTCACTTAAATGAGATTTACTCAAGACATATGTTTCATGGAACCATCATCCACATCATCAGCTGTTAAATGACTCTTGGATCATTCGTAGGAGCAGGGTAGGTATCCAGGTTCATTCTGGGGTTTAGTGATAAACTTAAATAAAGTACTATTTGTTTCCTTTTGTTTCCGGGATGTCAAAATTCATAAGGCTATGCTCATGTTTTTTTTATATAAATCCTTTTCCATGTGTTTAGTTCTTTGGTTATTGAACAGTTTTTAATTAACCTGTAACAGTATTAAAATGTTGAACAACCAAAAGAACTAAACATATGGGAAAGGATTTATATAAAAACATATGAGCATAACCTTATGAATTTTGACATGCCAGCACTTTATTTAAGTTTATCACTAGACCACCAGAGTCAACCTGGATACCTGGATATCTACCTACCCAGCTCCTACGAATGATCCAACAGTCATTTAACACCTGATGATGTGGACGATAGTTTCATGAAACATATGTCCTGAGTAAATCTCATTTAAGTGAAACCATAAAGAGTGTTTTAAACATCTGACGCAGAAGAGACTATTAATGGGTGTTTCACTATCCAAATTGAATTAATACTGAAATTCATCTCTTCATTAATTTTCATCTCCTTCCTTTTTCTTTTTTACCTTCCTCCACCATTTATCTCTTATCTTTCCTTAATTTTTCCCAGTTCTTTAGATTATGTAATGAAAATCACATTTTTCTACAAACATTGCCACGTGGATATCTGAATCAGTTAAATGACTATTTGGATAAATTTAAAATCATTTATTAAAAAAAAAGTTATCTTTAACCAATGCCTGACCTGTTCCATTGAACATGGGCATCCTGCCTCCCCCAGTTGTCAATATTGTTCTTCTGAGCTTAGGCCACCCATGGGGCATAGCTAAGTTGACCCAATGGGAATGATGATAGAGATGATCGATTATGCCATGACAGGGGGGTTTCTTAAACCTAGACAAGCCTAACTAACCACACCATGAGTGCCATGGCAGCCTTCATAGCCAGTGAAAAATCCCTATGGCATATGCGAGAATCAAATCTGGGATACCAGGAGTAATAGCCTGAAATGTTAACTACTAGACCAAAGGGCTGGTCATATGTTAATATTAAGCAAGCAAATTTTAATGTTTCTGATTACTAAAAAATGATAATTCGAGCCAGCATATTGTGTCCGTCATTGTGGCAGTGATTAAGATGCTGTAGTGCGAGATCTATTCTTTGCATTTTGTGTTGTCGGGTAAGCATGTGCACACTCATTATGTACTGACTTTGTGAAAGCCTAACCTGTCATGTATTATGAGATAGGCCAAGCCATGTGAAGAACCAATAGCAGTAGCTGTAGTATTTATAGCTACCTTTCTCTCTGCTCAAATTAAGTCTTTAATTCATTGCAAATTTTCCTCTGTAGCAATTTCCTTTGGCCTGCCAACGAGGTGTTCTTCGATGCATGTCCACCCTTTAGAGAACTTCTGCACCCAATATAAACAATTTGACACAGGCACTTCTCACTAGAAATGGAAAGTATTTCTTTATGAATGCTCTTTGATTCCACATCTTTTGCCCCAAGATCATGGGTTCAATCTCAACCAGGGCTGATGGATCTTTTTTGGCATAAAAATCCTATTTTTGGCTTCCTTCGGAAGGGAAGTAAAGCATGTGTCCTTTGTTGTAAATTTATGGCATGTAAAAGAACCTCAAGTCTAAAAGAGGCCTCTGAGCAAAATTTATTGGCCGTATCTCACCTTGAATTGAATGGGATGCTAATAACTTAAGATGTTAAAGAGCATACATAAATAAATCAAATAAATAAAAAAACATACCTTTTGCCCACAATGAAGCAGTGCTATCACTTAAAGGAACTGCCATCTTGCAAAATGCTGTTTTGATATTGTAACCATTGATTGTTTCATGTCAAATGTCATCAATTGTGACTAGACTAATGCTGTCATCTAGTGGCAATAGTCTCAGGTGCCTCATTCAAACATATAGCATCCCATATCAATTTGTGACATATGATTGACTTACCCTCATAACATTACTTTGGTAATTTTTGGACTGAGTAACATTGACACATTTTGCTGCATTTGTTTTTGTTTTGGGAAACTTCCAAATAATCATATTAACAATGAAGCTTGACTAAATAGTTTATGTTTAACTATTCATTTGTTATTAATATATATATATTTTTTTTTTCAGGATTCAACTGGGAATGTAATTCCAAGTCAGCATGGAGAGCTTCAAGTGATGTTTGAAGAAGGCAGTATGTTTTCTATATCAGGCTACAAAGGAAAAATGGGCCTTGGTTATGTGTGTTTACAAGTAAATCATGCATCATTTTATCACAGTGGTTAGTTTGCTTACATTTTTTGAAATATTTAATATATTTATTTTGAATTCTGTTATGTTGCAAAATAAAATAAATTTCTTACAAGGGGTGTTCTAAAAGTTCTCAGGCCTTAGACATCTGAAGATGACCAAATTACCATGATAGTTAAGTATCACTCTTTAGATGTCGTACTGTAAAGATTCAGATCCATAAGTATAGTCACTTGTTTAAGACAATCATATAAATAAACTATTGTTAACATTTTCTATAAAATGAATAAAACTAAAATACAAGCTGTGGTAAAGCATTTAACCCCACAGAAATACAAAAGAAGTTAGATTCACATTGAAGGATTCTTCCCCTTTGATTTCAATGATCAAAAAGTGGGCTGCAGAATTTAAATGTCATTGTACATCCATTCAAGATGATGAGAGCTCAAGGCATACCAAAAATGCCATGACCAATGAGATTGTGACAAAAATTCAAAATGCCATACTCAATGATCACCAATTGAAGGTATGCAAGTTGGCTGACATTGCAAAGACCTTGATTAGGCCATGTCCACTACATTTTATATGAAGTTTAGGGTATGAGAAAACTTTCCATTCGATGGGTGCCACATTTATTAATAGTGGACCAAAACAAATTTCAAATGAGCATTTTGCAAGATTGTTTAGACTTAATCTTGTTAAATTAAGCGTAAAACTTCCAAAATCATATCCATATATTAAACTCTTTTGATGTTTCACATTAAAACTTTTTTTATTAAAATGTAAGTTGGAACTAGTTTCGTGAGTCACTTGCTAACATTGTCAACCAATTAACGACAATTGAGCAAGTGACTCATGAAACTAGTCCCAACTTACTTTTTAATAAAAAAACGTTTTAATGTGAAACATCAAGAGTTTAATATATGGACATGATTTTAGAAGTTTTACATTTATTTCAACAAGATTATAATAGTTTCGCTGTGTGGATTCCTACATTCATTTTTAATTGAATTGTTTAGACTTGTTTAAAATGCAATTCCACTGAGTTTCTCTAATGTTTCATCACTACATGCCCGAGATGGAGCAGTCCAAACAGTGGGTGGCAACAGGTGAAAGTGCAACTAAAAGAGCAAAAACAGTTTCATCTGCAGGAAAAGTCATGGCTACGGTTTTCTGGGATTCTCATAGTGTGGTGCTCGTAGACTACACCCAGAAGGGCAGAGCCATCACTGGGGAGTATTACTGAAGGATTCTATTCAGGCTAAACGTTCACACCTTGTGGAAAAGAAAGTTCTCTTTCATCACAATAATGTGCCTTCTTACTTGTCTGGGATTGTTGCTGCAAAACTGCATAACTTTCACTGCTTTCACACCCTTCATATTTGCTGGATTTAGCTCCCAGTGATTACTTTTTGCTCTTAAACCTGAAGCAATGGCTGGGTGGATGAAGATCCACATGAAATGATGAGGTTGAAGCTCAGACAGGTGCTTAATTTTCACAATTGGACAAATCTTATTTCACTAAGGATATTAAAAAGTTGGAAAATCATTGGACTAAATGTATTGATTTACAAGTTGACTATGTTGAAAAATAAAAAAAAGACATTTCTCTTAAATCTTTATGGTTTCTTGGTCAGGCTGAGAATTTTTAGATTGTCCCTCATGACCATGACCTGAAATCACAGTAATGTGTGTGAAACATACTGATGCCAACTTAGCATGGGCTTCTAAAAGAGGAATGGAAACTTTTAAATTTATTTTGCCCAGCATATTCCACTGGCTGTTACTTTTGGAATGCAAGATAGTACAGCTTTTGATTTACAGTACTTTCATCCTGCAGGTTATAGATAATGCAAGTACAAACCTTAAAAGAGCCTTTTGAGTTATTTTCTCCAATCTCTCCTGTTTCTTCTGTTCATTTAATTAAAAAGAAAGAGACTGATAAGTGTAACTTTAATGTTTTCAATAATTGCAAGTTTGTGCATTTGACAATAAGTTTTTATTGTTACAGTTTAACGTCCCTCTTAACAACAAAGGTCTAAAGAGACAGTGAATGAATATTTGATGAAATGCTGATCACAAGTCCACAGAGGTGGCAAAAAATAATTTAGTATTAGATTCATGTAGTACTTGTTATTTTTTTTTTAATTTAGCAATAAATTCTTAATTAGCTAGTGAATTGATGTAATACTCTTAAGATGCGAGTTGACTCAACTGATGATGTGGACTAAGGCCTGTGAAACATATCTGTATAATTCAATGGTAAATGGAGCATAAGAGTATTAAATCAATCACCAGCTAATTAAGAATATATTACTTGCTTCACTGTATTAGTTCTGACACAAAATTACTTCAAAATTTAGCAGTAATTTTTATCTTTTTTCAGGGTTAGTAGCAAGCTCATATGAAAGTCAACCTTTGAAACTTGTTGGTTCTCCGCCTTCTTCACATTTGGAACCTACTATATATCGCACAGAGGTTGGGGCACAATTGAAAAATTCTTTGCCAGTTGGTACTGGCAATAGCAACAGTTTAGACATGCTTGCAGTGGCTGTTAAAATACAAACTGATGATCATCTGCATAACCTAAAGGTATTTTCTTATAAAATTCATATTGCATCAGAATTTCAAAACTTGCAAACTTGCAATGTAGGCAGGTACATCAAAATATTTTTAAAATACCTGAAATAACAGAAATATATATTTTTAGTGTTGAAAAAAAATTACACTCAAACAAACGTTATAAAATAACTACCTGTAGCACTATTAATATTAGATTACTGGCCAAGAATGACTCTTTATTTTCAATGATAGACCCAAAAAGAAATGGAGCAGATGCTGGAACTACATGCCAGCTTTTCTCATGCTAGAGATATTCAAAATGTGACATAGTTTCTCTGTCAAAATGGAAACAGAAGATACTGTGCACTGCAAAATCTAATATCAGATTTCTCAATTTCATAAAGGAGTTTTATTTTTTGGCTCTATGACTCTAGAGCTGCATTTGTTGCTATAACATAATTTATTATCCAAAAAGCATATTATAGGACATTTAAAACTTATATACCATTTTATGAAATTAAACAAAGAATAATTTTAAATAAGTACCTCCACCATATATACTGATTAGCATTGAGGCCATTTACTGTCTTGCAAAAAGGAAGTAATGTATATAGAAACCCATTAATTAACATTAAAAAGATGAACTCCAAATTTAAAAAGAATATTTTACCACATATAAAACAGTAAAAAACAGAAACCTCTTGGCAATAATTAAAAATATGTGGGATGTTTCAGAGATTCATGGGGAATCAAAATTTGTAGGGTGCAAAGCACTAAATGGAATATTATATTTTTCTTTGTCATAATTTCAGTGAATTAACTTGCATGTAAACTTTTGTTTGAATGGTGTTTAATGCCTGTTTTTACTACTGAGGCACCACAGGGGATGAACACCAATGATACATGAAATAAAATATATTGGGAAAGAATTTTTTTTTATTAAAGAAAGGAAATGTTCTAGGCCTAAGTTAGGGTACCTCCCCAGCATTTTTGCCATTTATGAGGACTGAGGAAAATCTGGAATAAACCTCAGTCAGGGAGGACGGTTCTGATGGGATTCGAACCCCAGATCTCTCGCTCATGATTCTGCACCTTGCATAACACAAGACAGGGTGTATAACGTATGTGATATTATGATGGATCATGCTTCTTAAATAGATAAGGAAATTATACAAAATACCTGGGAAGCTCAGAAATTTTCTTTAAAGGCAAAAGTAAACCTAGAAAATGCATTAAATACTCTCCTGGAATAGGAACGGACAGATAACTAAGCCAGAGGGACTGGAAAAAGAACTATTAAATGCTTAATTGCCTTAGAGTAACAAAATTGGAATCCATACTTGTACAGTAGGTCTACTAAATGCAAGGTAGTGCAAAATGCTGCACTAAAAAGAGATAAGAAAATTCTAGCATAGACTCAATAATAAAAATGATTAATAAATTTAAAAGACAAAAAATCTCTAAGAAAATTTTTCACATTAGAAAGCAGCAAATTCAAAAGTTTCACATATCACTTGACTTACAACAGCAATTTCAGTAAAATATTCAAAGAACATGGCATAAAGTTAGCCCCAAAGAATAAATACAACATAAAAACTTACTGGTTCCATAGTAAAAGACATCTTACTAACGGGACAGAAATTGGAAATTTGCAAAATTGAATTTTCAAAATGTATTCAAAAATGCATTGGTAAAATGAAAAGATATTTATAAGTTAGAAGAAGAAAAGAACGCTTTAGGAATATTCATTTTAAATAAATTGATAAATCAACAGTGGCAGTAAGTTTTTATTCAAACCATCAAATGCCTATATAGAAACACCTCAGGATCCAACCATCATATCCTTTAGTTGGCCAACATTTGGTGGTGGGAGCGATTGCCTCCAAACCATGTCCTAATGTTGATATGTAAGTGAAGTTAGTGTTCTCATGTTTGATACATTCTAATAGGATTTTTCAGTATTAATTTTATTTAAATATGTGTTTTATTGGAAAGGAAGACTCAGATTTGAAAAAATAGGGTCATTGTTGGGATACAATCAATATTCATAATAAATATAAATAACACAAAAAACAATATATTTTGACTTAAATGTAAATTGGAACCTGCAGTGAAGCTAATCATATTAATTGATATCATTTTATGATTCAGTTAAACTACACACTCTTAAAGCTTCACTTACTTTTCATAAATGAACGGAACCGGTTTTGAGAACATTTAGTTCCCATCTTCAGCAGCCAGGCTTAAGTTCAACTGTCGGATCATTCGTTGAGCTGTGGGAATGTATATTCTGCTCTGGTGGCGGTGTGATAAACTTGTAGTTTATATTTTCATCCCCGGCAATGTTGAAGTTCATTATGCTCTCTTTGTATTTGTAGATGTAGATTTTCTCCCAGGTTGCTAATTCAGTGGGTCCTTGTACTGATTTTAATAATTTTGCTTTATTTATTATGTCATGATTTTATGTCCAAAAATGATATGCTACTGCTGATTTCTCTATTTGCTTGTACTTTATGTTCCTGAAATTTCCTTTTCTGAGAAATTTATTCCTTAAGACTGAACTCATAATGCTATGAGTGCATTTGACTGAGGCTTATAGTTTAATCAACTATATAAGGGTTGATTTATTCATATGTAGAATAGTTTTTCACACTAGCTGTACCCTAATTTTTCAAAACTGATTTGTCTTTTCCAATTAATGTCCTACCAATGGATAGTATGAAAGTATTAATCCTATAGATATATCTTCTTGTTTATAGACGGTTGGAATGGAGACCCTTTCCACTGTCTATGACCCTCCTACCTCTAAAAGTTCCAAATTCCAATTCTAAACTTATGTTTGGTAGAATAAAATTAATTATTGCATTAGTCATTCTATTATACTAACTTTGGTCAATATCAATTTTGTTTGCCTGCAAGAAAGTATTTTAATCAACTTTTAGTATTCTCTGAAGCTTATATTGTCTCCCACAATTATAAGGAGGAAGTTTATCAGAGTTAAATGCTTCTGTATGAAAACCAGTGGGCATGCACCATTTCCAATGGCCAAATCCCCCCCCCCCTTTTTAATTGTAGAAACTAGTCTCTCCCTGTTAATTTTCTGCCCTTACACATTTCCTTTAGATTCCTATCGTCAAAAGATCCCAGTATCATAAATATTGTGTTGGTATTCCAAGGGTGTCCCAATTCAGATTTCCATTTATCTGATACTCCTAACCAGCAAGCTTACGCTTACTGTTTCTACTTTAAAGATTGAAATTAAAAGTCTAGGATAAAAGTGACAGACAGAGACAGTTAATAGTAGTTTTATTTGTGCTAAGGGGAGGAGATTTGTGTAGATAATTAGGAATTCCAAACAATTTGACAGTTTTGTGCAAAAGAAAGTCATCTGGGAGTGTAATCTGTGCCTCTTGTAGTGGAGTTAGTGCATTAAATTGCATTGTGTTATACATGGAACAGTAAAGTCCCATAAATACACATGTTCAAATATGGTCAGCTCATGAATGAAAGTTTGTACAGGATTAAACAAAAGAAACCATTTCCTCAAAAATGTAGTCAGAGCAGGGGCCAGCTTAAAGAAGTGCTGAAATATTTTATTGTCGATACGCTAAAGTATATGAAATCTCAAATGTGCTGGACATTGTTATGGAAATGTATAATGTAATAATTATAAATAATTTGAAAATAAACAATATCTCTTTCATGCTTTTTGTAATTTCAGACATTCCGAGTAGCTGCAGGGCTTCGAGGGGCTACCTTAAGACATCGCATGTGTTTAAGCAGCAATAGCTGGTTTACTCAGTTGGTTGACTTCTTTGATGTGATAGATTATCCAATAGCAGGATATAATCCACCTGGTGTAATCACAGAACTTCATATGCATTTCTGGGATTGTACAGTTGACTACAGGTAATTTGTTATTACATCATCCTAAATAACCAATGCTTTGAGTAGCCATTTATAGCTAGTAACTTGTAGTAATTTATTTGCAAAAGAATGCATAAAAGAATTTATAATTTTCAATATTGTAAATATTATAATGCTGGCTTAGAGGTAAAATTGACCAAGTTCATTTTTAACATTAAGGAACTTTTGTGTATAAGTTAATGCTAGTGGCATATCTCTTAGTGTTAACTGTGACCAGGTCAATTTTAATTCCCTATGCTTGATGTGATTTGCTTTATAAATTACCAACCATTCTGAAATGTAATGCATATTTCTTTTATTTAATAGGCCTCTTCATCTCCCACTGAAAGCTGTGATAACTGTTGGAAGCTTCAGCATTGCTAGCAACATTGCAGCACAAACCAGCACATCTACACTGCGTTTCATAGCTGAAGATGCAGCACTGTTCATCTCTGATAAAACAAGCTCAAGACATTCCCCAGTAGATCTACGGAAAGATTATGTGTGTGTTGTGGATTTAGGCCTCTTTGAACTTTCATTGCGATTGTATGATAAAGCAGGGGACCAAAACAAGGGTAATCCTAGAATAGATCTCAGAGCTTCCAACAATGTTCTCCATATACGAACTTGTGCTGACTCTGGGAAAGCTTTGACAGATCTTTTAACTTATTTTGCATCTGATGGTGATCTTGTGTCAAATGAACAAACTGGAAATCAGAACCCAGACATCAGTGGTAATGCAGCAACTACTCCTGCCATTGCTGTGGACAACAATCAAAATAATGCTCACAATCTATCTAAATCGCAAGTGGATCATGTACATGATATGATGGAAGAAGCAATGAAGGATACAAATGGATTTCATCCAAATGGAAAATCAAGTAATTTATTTATGCTACTTATGAATAGTATTTCAGGAATAAACTGTAAAGCATGTGTAAACAATAGGTATTTGTGATATTGCACAAGCAGTACTTTAAGAAAAACGTTGGCCACAAGAGCCACAAGCTGCGGATATAATGTACAAACATACCCTTTTCTAATTGTGCTGGTTGCCAAAGCAATCACAATAGGCAAAATTGACATGACAGCTTTAAAGTGTAGCATATTACATTCTCAAATTAAGAAGAAGAAGTACTTATTTGATGTTGATAATATAGGGAGTTCAAGAAAACCAGCTCTCTCTCTCTCTCTCTCTCTCTCTCTCTCTCTCTCTCTGTATATGCCTAGGTTAGGAAAAAAACTGAAAAAGCATTTTAAGAGGAAATCAACTTACACTTAATGTTTACCTTACTTTAAGTCCAGAACATAGTAGATAATAATGGGTGATTTTTCTTTCATGGGACCATGTAACAGCTGGGAATCAGAAAGTCAATGGGAGTCTGAAAGCCCCATGATTGTCATATAAGTTATTATAAACATTTAAAAAGTATATTTACTAACCATTATCAAGCAAGAAGATGCTGGAACTGCCTCCCTTCATTTTCCATACTTTTCTGACATTGGTTTATGAAATTGACCTTTACCCCCTGCAGTTCCCTCTGAGGAATGGAAGAAATTTCTTCATGAATGTTATTTTCCAGTTCATATAATGGTATGGATTTGTCTTACACACTTTCTCCTTAAATGCCCCCAGAGATAAAAATTGCAGGACGTTAAAATGGGGGACCAAAGGGGTCACATGTCGTTAGTGATGACTCTTTATCATTGAATATTTCATAAATTGCATGCAAGGAGATGGGTAATGACTCTATCGTTGCATATTTCATGAATTGCATGCAAGGAGACATGGGCTGTATGTCCATTGCAGAGCCCTATTGGAAAGCTGTGAACCTATGATCTCACAGTTAATTCATGGAAAAAGAGTTGCAAAATGTTCTGCACATACCTATCACTGTTATTTGTTTCTTAAAAAAAATAGGACCTGATATTCTCTTACTGCTAATGGTGCACCACAACTTCAGTATTGCTTGTTTTGTGAATTAATACTCACTTAGGTGGAACCAAGATTTGTCTGTAAAGAAAAGTAGTTTAGAATCAATTTTTCCATTATACACAATATTCAAAGGTCATTCACAAAATCTACTCCTGTATGAAGGGTCACCCAATTTAAGTTCTTGCATTACAGTAATTTTATATGATTTTAACTTTAGTAGCTTTCTAGCCATTCAAACATAGGAATAGGAAATTCCCATTTGCTGAGAAAGACATTTGAATCATCTTTTATGGGAACATCCCAGAGCATGTCCTATGTTATCTAACATTTCTTTTGTGAGTGTTGTATGTGGTTGTGTATGTTTATTATTATCAAGAATACTTCCCATTTCAGAAAGTTAATTTACCAATATGTGAAAAAACATCAACTTGGAAATCAAATATCAGGGAGTTTCTCTTGAAATAATCTCCATACATCACAGGCTAATTCTGTATGCATGTACAAATCATAAATAAATACTCTTTGGGGAATAGAATACCCAAATTGAGCCATATTAACTTAATTAATAGACTGTATTTTGCTGCCTGATGGGCACGTAATACACTGTCATATAACACACAAGAACACATATAAATATAAACAATGTATACAGTTTTTTTCACACTAACTCCATTCACTTACATAAATTTGGAACATATGTTTCGGGAGCGATCCCTCCCATCTTCATCCTGTTGACAAACTGTCGTTAAACGTGGCGGTTGGGTCTCTTGATGTTCTTGTGGCGGCATCTGTTGGTATTATTAGGAATTTGCTGAGTTCATCCAATGGAGGGATATCGAAATTCATCAAATTATCCTTATTTTTTGTAATGAAAATGTTTTCCCAAGTGGAAAGTTCTATTGCATTATGAAGTTGTTTAAGTAGTTTTATCTCTGATTTAATTTCATGATTTTTATTCCAAAAGTGCGCTGCTATTGCTGATTTATCAATTTGTTTTAAGCGAATATTTCTGAAGTGTTCTTTTTTCCGGATTCCCAAATTCCTCTTCGTTTTTCCAATGAATTCTTTATCGCACTCTGCACATTCTATTTCATAAATACCTGACTTTTGTTCTGTTGGCATGTAGTCCTTTACTCTGCAACCTAATAAGTTCTTTATATTAAAATTATGTTAGCCCCAAAGAACAATTTTAATATAAAGAACTTATTAGGTTGCAGAGTAAAGGACTACATGCCAACAGAACAAAAGTCAGGTATTTATGAAATAGAATGTGCAGAGTGCGACAAAAAATACATTGGAAAAACGAAGAGGAATTTGGGAATCCGGAAAAAAGAACACTTCAGAAATATTCGCTTAAAACAAATTGATAAATCAGCAATAGCAGCGCACTTTTGGAATAAAAATCATGAAATTAAATCAGAGATAAAACTACTTAAACAACTTCATAATGCAATAGAACTTTCCACTTGGGAAAACATTTTCATTACAAAAAATAAGGATAATTTGATGAATTTCGATATCCCTCCATTGGATGAACTCAGCAAATTCCTAATAATACCAACAGATGCCGCCACAAGAACATCAAGAGACTCAACCGCCACGTTTAACGACAGTTTGTCAACAGGCTGAAGATGGGAGGGATCGCTCCCGAAACATATGTTCCAAATTTATGTAAGTGAATGGGGTTAGTGTGAAAAAAACTGTATACATTGTTTATATATATACCACTCCATTGTCAACAGCTTCGTAAGTACACTTATTTGAGACACAAGAACACATCTGTATGTTCATATAGTTAAACTTACATTTATCTCCTCTCCATTTACCCAGCAGGCTTTCAAGCATGGGAATGAAATAACTTCAGAGCTCAACTGTGGCCTACTGCACATGGAGCAGTCCTGCAAACGAAAAATCACCCAGTATATATCTGCCATAAATTCATTATAATGTTTACCATTCCATAGAAACATTCATTTAAATTTGATTTGATTTAATGCAAAGCATTAAATAGTTATTTGAAACAAAAAATATCAGATAATTGAGCCATTTATTTGCTTTGTCAAAATATGTAGATTATTTTTCAAGTAAGTGTAAAACATTATTAAAGCTGACTCTAATAGATTGAATAAAATAACATTAAAAAAATTATGCCTGAAAACATTTAGTATGTGTATTCTATGTTAGAATGCTTGCTTGACTCTAATTTGATAGACTTTAAAAATATAAGGTTTACTGAGAGATCAGTTATACAATTAAATATATTTTATAAAAATAAAAAAACTCAAAAATAATTATTCATTACATAAGGGCAGTAATTTTAAAATAATAATAATAATAATAATAATAATAATAATAATAATAATAATAATAATAATAATAATAATAATAATAATAATAATAATAATAATAATAATAATACAAAGACAGTGGCAAAGACTGTGATGTTAAGTGCTATATCACAAACTGCTCCCTCATGTCAAATGGCAATAGGTAAATTGGCATCCTTAGTAAAATTTATGTGACAAAAGAAATTTCCTTTTTAATTTCTCTTTCTTTGATACTCCTGTGCTATTGTGTACCCCAGTCCTTTTGTTTCATTACCATATGTGCCAAATTGTAAAAAAAAATCAGTAATAAGTGGGAGTTTTTATGGCTAATGGGCTGATTCATCTGTGCATTATTCAGGAATAAAATTATTATTTAGTTTTGTAATGTCAATATTGTTCTTTTAACGCAAAGAAGAGAAAAGTGAATACTTTCATCTAGCAGTTTCATCTTTGTGTGTAGCTTACATCCAAAAGATAATATCTCTGCATATTGGCATTTTACAATAAAAATAAGAGTGCCTTCATGTCTAGTGCAGTGTTTGCAACTGTTAATCTACATGTTCTGGTTTGAATCTTGCTCAAATCCAGCTGTCTGGGTAAAAGGTGTTTTTTTTTTCCCCCACTCTGATAACATGAATGTCAGATAGCTTTAAGGCGCCAAGGACTCTGAGTCATTATTTTATTTCATTAGTCACTCAGACTTGTACCCACAGTATTCACACCAAATCTACAAATGATGTGAGAAGACAGATGCAAATAAAGCGACAGTAAGTAAAACATAAATTAAAAGCAAATACTGCTGGAAATATATGCACTAGTTGTCCATGTGAAACATTGTTGTATTCTCTCCTAGATTTACATATACAGTTTGTTAGCCAAGCTGTTGTATACTTTAATTTGGGTTTAACCACAAAATGAAATTTGGAGTTATGAAGATTTGAAAACAAAAAACAAATAAATGGGTTTAATTGTTTTAAAAATGGTATTAGAAACAATAAGTATTAGTTACAAACTCATGTAAATTTCTAATAGGGAAAAAAGTAATACTTTAATAACTATTACAGCTTATAGGCAGCTATAAAAATACATGGTTAAATATCATTTTTACATTAATTGTAATTTTTAGAAATAAAAAAGTATTACTTAAATGCAAATTAGTAGAACTTCCTTAGTGGAGAACATATACATTAAATGTTTCAGCTAGTGAATTAATCGCACACTTTTAATTCTCCACTTAACAGGGATTATTGTCTCAAAATATGCCCTGCATCCCATCTCCTCAGCATCAGGATTATTTAGCGCATGATTTCAAACTTTGGGAGTAGAAACAGGCAGTTGATTTTTTGCATGCAACCTCTTTATGATAAATTGCATCTGTAACCAAAATTTCAAGGTGTTAGTAAGGATGTTGGTACTTTCTCAATTCTTCCATCTAATACTCTAATCAATTTGCATAAAACTCTTCCCTTATACACACTATTTTGGCATGTTCTCCTAAATATATTACCATTGTTAACATTATCTTGATGAATGAAAATAATTTGTTCCAGTCTCTTAATCAGAATCGGCTTTGTAATCTATGGCAGTTATATTTACAATATATTAGAGCAGGAATTCCTATTCAGCTTGGCTGTCTTTCTGCCAAAACTTTTCACTGCTGATCATAGCATTAGCTCCTGACTTAGCTTCTATTCTTAATTTATCTCGTCCACCTAAATTTTATTCTATTACTGCATACAGCAGCCCAAGAGTAAATGTACCCCTTGTTAATTTATCTTCTGTTCCACTTTCTGAGGCCAATACATTGCTTTTGCAAAAAGGGTTATTTTTTGCCCGGACTCCCAAATTTAATCATCTTAAATTTGTTTTTGATAGTGTAAAATTTTGTCAGAATGTAAGATGGCATTGTTATTTGCAAACTAAATCTACTTAGCCGACTTCAATTGTCACTCCCTACTTTCTCAAGTGTCATCCTCCCTCCAAACTTGAACCTTCTTCTTTACCTGCTAGCCATCCTTTAGCAATGTTTATTAACCAGTGTTTAACTTCAATTAATGAATCTAAATTTCTAGATAAGATTATCCCAAAAGGTAATTTAACTTTGTGTGAGAAATCAGCACTAAAAAGGTTATCTAATAATCCTAATTTTCTTTTCTTCCAACTGACAAAGGATTCTCAGTAGTATTACAGGACATTTCCTCTTACTATGCCAAAGCTTACCGGCAGCTTAATGATGTCACTTATTATGAATTATTGTCTTCCGATCCTACAGTCAAGTATAATCAAGATATAACTTCTTTTATCCTTTTTTCTGGTATTATAGAAGTACTTAAGATTCACTCTACTTACTCCTTAGACCCCTCATACTCCTACCATATATTTTCTCCCTAAAATTCATAAAAAGAACTGTCCAGGCTGCCGAATAGTAACCAGATTTGATTCCCCGAACACATTTCTGCCCTAGTAGATTTTTGGTTACAGTCAATTTTATTAAATCTAAGCCATCGTATATCACAGATTCCTTCCATTTTTTTATTTTGTTTAAGAAAGTTGACTCTTTGGCACATTCTTATATACTTCTGGCCACTATCGATGTGATGTAACTTTATCTAACATTCCCATCATGAAGGATTAGCAGCTGTTAGACATTTTTTGGACTCTGGAGCACCTCCCCATACCTCATCCACAACCTTTGGGTTATGATTGAGATAAATTGATGATATACTCCTGCTTTAGACCCATTGCTCAGAATCTCTTGAATAGTGCTTACAAATCTTAACCCCAAATTTTCAATTAAGTTCACTTCTTCTGTCTCTCCAAATGCTGTCACATTCCTAGATATTGATATTTCTTTATGCAGTGACTCTTTTCTTACATCCGTGCACATTAGGCATACCATTTTACAAAGGTATTTTCATTTTGATAGCTGTCATCCCCTGCATACCAAAAGATCTATTTCTTTTTCTCTTTCAATCTGTGGCCACCATCTTTGTAATAAATTTTCGTCTCTTGGTACATATATTAAAAACCTAGCTCAAAAGTCCCGAGACCAAAAATATCCTTCCTCTCTTTTAGAGTCCCATATCATCCCAGTGCACAAAATTTTCCAATGTACTTCCAATCTTCTTTAAATGATTTTTCTAAATTTGTACGCTGCCTTACTTTTAGATCACCCCCATAACCTCAAAAGTATATTTCACCGCAACTATCTCCTTCCAATTTACCTCATCCTGTTGCAGGTTCATATCCTTGCCATTATCCTAAATATAAAACCTGTGTGCTAATTACGCTATGTCATTCATTCTGCAGCCCTAATTTATCCAAAGGATTTAACATTTCTTCATTTGCTACCTGTTCTTCTAAGAATGTCATATATATGTTATCTTGTAAGCTTTGCAAAGCATTTTATATTGGTTTAACTTCTACTGTTGTTTTGCTTCATGTGAACAATCATAGAGTTCTGTTAAAACCAAGTCTCCCTTGGTCAATTGTCTCACTGTAAGGATTTAGATGATGTATTTAATTTAATGCTAATTGGTGCATTACCAACTCATAGCTCTGAAAGTTTACTCAGAGATAGAGAGATGGGAGCTATATTTTTGTATAAAGCTTATATATCACCAGTTTTAAATCTTGTGTATTAATATATTTTTATTTTCTCTTTCTCTCACTTACTCTTATAGCTTATTTTATCTATTTCCATGCATAACGTTACCTTTGATAGTCATTATTTATTTTTACCATCTTCACTTGTCTTCTTGCCTTAGAAGAATTCAAGAGATCCGAAGTATAGTAATTATCTGTGAATACTAAGCGTTTTATCCTTTTTCTGCTTCTCTAGTTTTTGTTACTTATATGTGTGTGTGTGCGTGTGTGCATGTAAAATAATAAATAATAAGGCGAAGCAGGAACTAAATCATTACTTCACTTTATGAGCACCCTCCATCCTTAAAAGTGTATTTCATCCATCTCAATTGCCCTGTCTGGTTGCAGGCTCATACCATGCCAATGCCGCAAGTGCAAAATCTGTGCATTAATTATTCCTTGTCATTCATTCCAGAGCCACAAATTAGCCATAGAATTTAAGAATACTTCACTTGCTAGCTGTACATCGAAGAATGTATATATGTTTTCTTTTAAGTTTTGTAAAGGATTTTATATTGGTATAACATCTACTGTTGTTTCCTTCCATTTGAATAATCTTAGGCATTTTGTTTAACCAACCTTTCCATACCAGATGCCCAACAAGCTTTATCTCATTGTAAAATTTTTGAAGATTTATTCAATTTAACAGTTATTGATTTATGAGTGTGGAAGTTACCTTAGAGATACAGAGTAACAATAATTTTCTTTGCATAAAGTGCATACACATCTAGGTTTAAATCTTACATATTCATATCCTTTTGTACTGTTATTTATTTTTTGTTTTGTGTGATAATATCATACTCTTACCTATTTTTCCTCCCCCACCCTTTCCCCCTTGTGGCTTGTTTAAGCTGTTTCCATACATTATATTACTTTCAAGATTTGATATTTTCTTATATCAACTTCACTTGTCTTCTGCCTTTGAAGAAAGCACAAGCTGTTTGAAATATTGCATTATTTGTGTGACTGTTTTAAGTGTTTTATGTATTTTTGCCTCTCTAGTTCTATGTTGATCTTCAAGAGTTAATTTATTTTTAATTTTTAGTGAATAAAATGTATATATAACAATATACATACTTAATATATAAAAAATAAAATCAGATGATAAAAACAATATGTAACAACAAGATGTTTAAGTCATAAAAATAACTCATGACACATTCGATATTTCTAGCAAATAAACATTTCTTCACAGGTGCAGAGTGAAATAGACAGAATAGTCATGTAATGCAATGAAAACTTTATTTCTAAATTCTTGTATTTCATCCATAAAAATATGACATTACCTGGCCTTAGTCGTAACGACGTTCTGTCATTTTTCTTGACAATACGTCCAAGAAATTATTTTTGTATGCAAGTCTGATATATTTAAATTTTTTGTCTTTCTCAAAACAATAATCACTAACTAAATCATTAACTTATACCTTAGCAGAGAAGTACTAGAAAGCTATCTTGTTTACCAATAATACTTCTTTGGCTCATAATATTGACGATTTTTAGGTCCCAGTTAACTCCTTTAAGTATCTAATGTATTGCGAATTGAACAATATTTTGGGGAATACTTATATAAAAATTCTTTGGCCTTGAAGGAACTAGACTGTTAATAATTTTATCATTACTTTATTAAATGCATTTTCTCCTAATCCATTTAAACAGAATGCCTAACAATGTTAAGATTAACTACAATGAAGCACTGTACTATATCTTATACCATTTCTAATTAAACTTTCTATTTTTTTTTTTTTTTTTTTTTTTAAACTGCCACGGGTGGCCGAGGTTGTTAAGGTGCAGACTTGTGAATGGGAGGTCTGGGATTTGAATCCTGTCAGAATCGTCCTCCCTGACTGGGGTTTTTTCCAGGTTTTCCTCAATCCTCATACATGGCAAATGCCAGGGAGGTACCCTAAACTTAGGCCTGGAGCGATTCCTTTCTTAAAAATAAATCCTTTCTCAATATATCATTTCATCTCATGTATCATCAGTGTCCATCACCTGTGGTGCTTCTGTAGCAAAAACAGGTGTTAAACACCATTCATTCCTTTTTAAGGGATATTCCTTTCATTTTAGTAGATAGAGGTACAGTTTAACAGTATGGAAATTCTTACTATGTTATAACAATTTGATGGATCATGTTTTTTTGTTGTATTGCCTTTTTTTATCATAATCACATTAAAATGACTAAAGGATGTGCTGAAAATGAATAATACATATATGCTGGTTAACACGCTCCCAACTTATTGGCTGCTTTAATAATTCTATTATTATTTGATAATGGTGATGATAACAGCACAAAGGTGTCTCATCATGCAAAATATATTTTTGATTTCTAATTAAAGAAATTAAATAAAATATTCCTTATCTTCCTTTCTATTTCTTAACACCCCACAAAATAAAATAAAGTATATAGTCATAGTAATAAATATTCAATCAATAATTCATAAGAAATAACTTTCGAAATGTTAAATTATTTGAGAAATACCTACATAGGAACCAGTTAACATCACTAAAATGAGAAAAAGTAGATACTTTTAGTCATGTGACAGGCATGCTCATAGTTTCAGCATCAGATCAGATTTTTATGTGAAGGAATAAATAAAGATAGAATCAAGCAGCTCACACAGAGATAGGGGGGGAGTGGGTTATGGTTGTAATAGGAAGAAAATATAGAACTTACACAAAGAGAAGATTCAGTAAAGTATCATTTTGTCAATGACTACCTCTTTTTCAGTGGTCACATTAATTTGATGGTTTTTCTTTATACTCCTAATCAGTTTAAAAAACATTTTAAATATTAGCTGTTGTCGCTATGTGTAACTCTTATTTGGGCGTAAAAATCCTAAGTAGGCTTTCTTCAAAATGGAACTAAAACCATGGTTCTCGTGTCATAGATTTAGGGCATGTAAAAGGACCTCTGGGCAAAATTTATTGGCCATTTCATATCCTGAATTGAATGGGACACTGATGACCAAGAGGTTAAAAAGCATTCTTAATAAACCAAATTATTATTATTATTATTATTATTATTATTATTATTATTATTATTATTATTATTATTATTATTATTATTATTTAAATTTTGGAATCGGGAAAGAAAAATTGGAGATCATGGTCAGAACTTGAGCCTTGCATCTTTGGCTTACTATGCCAATTTTCTAACCATTTTCTTATCACATACATCTACAACTGCAAAATTCTCCAATCTGAATTTTGATTAGAGAGGGCAAGTATTGGTAGAACATCAGCACATTAAGCTGAAGATCCAGTCTGGCCTTATACTGCACATAAAATACTGCATTTTTTCAACATAAACTGGTTGATCAGAGAGAGCAATTAATTCATTAGTAGTGTATCAGCTCAGTAAGCCTATATCCATTCTGACTGTATTTTTTCTTCAAATATATTGCATTTTTCCAATATAAACTGGTTGAGAAAAAAATGTTACATTGCCTATAGAATGCCCCTCCTGTTTTATATTATGAATTAAGATATCCACATTAGACTATAACTAATAAAATAGGCAAGGAAAATAAAATAAGCATGGTAGCCAACACATAGCTTTAATAATGTGGTTAAATGTAATAGATGGTATTTAATGATTTTTCACTATCTTACATTACTAAAAGTTGGCAGATAAATAAACTTCTTTAATTTATCAGTATTAGACTGGTCAAGTACATATTATGCTTAGCAAGAATTTTTAATCAAGCCATTTAAATTTTGTGTAAGGAAAAAAATGGAACTAGAGATAATTCTTCTTAGGCATTAATCTAAAAACTCTGAATGTAAGTTTTATAAAGTAAAATGTATGCAGCACTTATTATACTTTTATGCATTAAAAGCAAGAAAACATGAAAGATTTTGAGAAAATTGAAGACTAGTATATTGCTCATTGTAAACATACTTGTATTGTATCTAGGATCCCCTCGTCAGCACAAGGACAGCCAAGGAGTAGAAGTATTCTTCTTTCCTGATGAAAATCATCCATTGCCAACAAAGCCGCTCCATGATTCAGAGTTGTGCCAAACTGTGGATGATGACGATGATGATGACAATTGGGAGGAAGAATTCTGTATTCTGGACCAGGAAGCAGGATCGGGTATAATGGTAATTAAATATTGTGATAAAATACAATTAAAACTAAAATATTCATCAACCTATCTTTTTATGGCCTCCATACCTTTTAGATAGAGAAAATGTTAGATGAAATTGTCTAATAATTATCAGATCCTTATTTGTTATCTTTGGATATACTTACCAAGAATATTTTCTTAATTTGAACTTTGCTTGGAAGGTGTATGAAAGAAACTAAATTGACAGCTTCACATCTGATATTTTTCAATAACTATGTTGCTACACTAGAAGTAGCCTGTGTGTGTCCTTAATGGTCTGAAATAAAATTCAGCCTAAAGTAATTTTCATTTCCCTGCCATTACTCCAGATCTATATTTGTTTTAAAATTAGCATATTTTTGGAAAGCATTCTAAAAGCATTTATAAACCTGCACTTATCTGATTTTCATCATCAATATCATGAAACTGAAGAAAACATTCTTGCATTCTTTTCCTTCTTCACCAATCTCACAGCAATAAACATTAAGAGTTTTTCACAATCTCCATAATTTCATCAACAGTATGTGAAAAGAAATCAGTTTTATGAGACATATTATTTATAAACAATTGAATATATTATTGTATGCATTTTGAAAACTTCATTAGCACATCAAAATATCAGGGTTTTTTTTTCTCTCTCTCCTTCCAGTATGGTTTTTAATTTGAGATATCTATATACTGAAACATTTTAAATGTGCTGCAAGGACTAAAATCAGGTGTTTTTTTGAAAATTTCTCAATTTGTCTTCACTTTAGCAAATTTATTTTTCAACTATCCTTATTTAGTAATCCTGAAATATTGAGCTTGATTTAATGTTTATTTCAGCAAGGTACAAAGATGTAACAATACTTTTCTTATATCATGCATTGATGTATCTCTAAATATACACAAGTGACTGAAGCCCGAAATTCCTTCAGCTCGTGGTTCTTTTTGCATACCAAGACCTCTGGATATACCAGTAGGAAGCTACTGGTAAACCAAGAACTGGTGCTTAGCAAACACTGTTAAATTTAGTTAGTTGAATGGTGAAAATTAGCTTGTTAATTAAAATGTTTGTGTATATTACCACACAATCATTTATGTTATGCACTGAAAGCACTTGTTTTTACTTTTTAATAATGCCCAATGATGTGGTAGTTCTGTCTTAGATTGTGTAGATTTAAATTGTTTTACAGCTAAAGATGTGAACAATATTCCACAAAAAATGTCCTGAGTAAATCTCCAGTAAGAGAAGCCAAAAAGAGTGTTTTTAAATAGTTCAACACACAAGATGTTACTGTTAGATCACAAATTTAATTAATATTGAAATCTGTCCTTTAAATTTTATCTTCTTTCTATGACATTTCTCATTAAAAAGGAAGTTCCAGTTATACAGTAATCGCTTTTCATTTTTAGTGTCCATTTTCACAGAAAAACATATTTATTATATCAGTGCACTGTCTGTTTTAAGTTCCCTCACAAATGTTGGTGAGACTATTTTATACGTTATTTTGACCATATTTTTCATCACAAGCTGTTATTAGTTCCTTCTTTATTCATGCTACCGTCCTTTGGTGAAGGCACATGTTTACAAGAAAAAATAGATAGGGCATGTAGGAAAGCAGACTGAAACCTAGTCAATGTGTGCATCTCACATATGTTAAAAGCGCTAGATACTGAAGCCAGCCAGCTGGAAGCCTTAGGTACTTTGTTACATAGTGTCGTATTTCTGATTTTGAGTATCTCCTAATACCTGTAAATCATGTTTTTTCAACACCATGCATTTAAAATACTATAGACATGGATTTTCATTTTCTTTAAATTGATATAGATATACATGTGAAATAGAAATGGTACAGTATATTGACTATACCTCACTAGTTGAATTCCTCAATTATGTCTTGATTTTCTTCAGCATGGAATAGCATTTATTTATAGCCATTGATATTGGTAGCATTGCTAGGACTGGGTTAAACAAAACACATTAGGACAAATTTGACAGTTGCAGATGGACAAAGTTCCATTATGTGGCAACTGATCCAATCAATTGAGCTAGTGGTGGAAGAGTTTCAACTCTGCCTTTATTGTCATTAAATTGGTGAGTATTGGCCTAAAGCATAGAATTTATGCAGCTTTTTAAGTTGGTCAATGAAGCCTATATCTTTTTAGTGGTAGAAGACAAACTAAGCTTTTAAAAAATTCATTGTGTTTCAAGAACCATTCTTGCAATGAACAAAGGAAGGCATACAGGAACAGTATGAACATATACTTTGTAATAAGCCTGGACATCTGATATCCTGATTTGTTCATTGTGCTTGTGTGGTAGAAATGCGTAACTTCATTTAACTGGATTGGATATCGTAAACTTCTTGGATTCTAAAAAAGGCCAGTTTAAAGTGTCATAATATTTTCTCTTATAATAAGCAAATCCTTTTTGTGATCATTGGAAATGTTAACTACTCATTGCATAGCCTTACATTACCATTCATTTTATTATATTTTTTATGTATTATGTTTATGCAGATAGTTGTAACAAAAAAAGACCATTAAACCTAATTTTGGGAAGGAAGAGAATTTAAGCTTGGAAGCCCCTCCTATAAATATGCCACTGGTGAAAAAAGTTTAAGATATAAAAAAATGAAGATTATATAAACATTTCTATCACTCTGTTAACTTAAACCTATGTAATTCAAGCAAGTTTTTTACAAAATAATTCATTGCCATTGAAGTGAATGCGACCAGGTCTTATTTATTGCATCCAATAAGCTGGAACTACTTTATACCTTCCTGCTTTTCATATATTTTTCAGTTTTACAGAATTACCACTCCAGTTCATATTTTATTCATTCCTTATTATTACATTGATGAAGATAAAATGTATTACGTGTATTTAAATGTAACTTTGTAGAACTCCCACAGTGGAGATATAATTTTAAATTAAATGCTTTAGCTGGTGAGTTGATTACATACTCTTATTTCTTCACTTACCAACATTTATTGATAGAACAAGAGTCTATGAAATATATGCTGCAAATAAACGTTGGTAAGTGGAGAAATAATAGTATGTAATCAACTCATGGGCTAAAGCAGTTAATGTATTATTATTGTATTAAGTTTATTACTTTGTGGCTTAATTTGAGTTGAGTTATATTTATTTTCATTTTTAATTAGCACATGAACTTTACTCATGCAACCAAATTGCATTAACAAATAAAGATTAATAATTGGTTATTTTAAGGAGCTATTAGAGAGAATTGTATATTATTAAAAAGAAGTGCATCTTCGGTTCCATTCATCCAGGAATAATTCAGGCGTATAAATGCCTTTTTTGTTTTATATAAAATATTCTAGAGATGGATTAGTTATCAATTTTTCTCAATACTTGATATCTATATATATTTTAATAGCAATATTTATACTTTCATAATTTTTATCAAATAAATATAAATTTCTCATTTTATTATTTTGAGAGTGTAAATATATCAAACAAATATATCTGAATTCCTTAACTTACCAAGTTGAAATGTTCAGTAGAAACATTTTTATGAACTGATGTGACAGTTTGTTAATGTTTTGAGATTTTTCACCTCTTAAAATGTGACTGATGTGACAAATGGCACCATTATCACTGGATCCATTATTTTCACTTATATAATCAGTAATAATGAAATACCTGGGTTGTTATTTGTGGTTGATCTTGTAACAATATCCATATCTAATGTGGAATTAAACAAATCAATTGAAGCAATAGATAAGTTTTGCAGGAAGTGGTAATCCAAATAAATAAAAAATTGCGATCTTTAAAAAGGGCAATAAGTTGGGGAAAGATGAGAAATGGTCATGGCAATGAAAAGAAATTGAGGTGATTAACAAATTTGAGTACTTAGGGATGAGAGTAAGTAGTAAGGGCAGATGGAGTGAGCAAAAGAAAATGGCATTAGCTAAAGGGAAGCTTTCCTTCAAAGCTATTAGGACATGCTTAGATAAAATTCCTAGGATGCAAGTAAATTGGTTGGAGAGAGCCTATGGGGCAGTGGTGGAGACCAAAATTCTCTATGGAGTTGAGGTTTGGAGGAAGGGTGATTGATGTGAATCTGGCACATCACTTTTTGAAACAATATTGTATTTACCCAGAGCCTCACTAAATGGCATGATCATTTGGTATAATAGGCAGTAAAGGGCAAATTATGGAGAGAGTATTGAATACTGGTTTAGAATTAGTAATTTAGAGGAGCATTGTGTATTATATCAGTGTTTGGTAGGTCAGTAAAGGCTTAATCACGGTGGTACATGGCTCAACAAGATAAAAGAAAATCTAGAAAAAGTTGGTTATGGTGACATGTGAAGGGGTCAGGGGAGTATTAGAAAGGGGGTTCTGGAAAGAAGTTAGGTTAAGAACCAAAGACATTGAAAGGCAAGAACTATTTGCTAGTGTTAGACTAAAAACGTCATTGAATGTATATAGAGAAATGAAGAGAGTTTGAAATAGGGAAAACTGTGTTAAATATGTGATAAACCAGCAAGAGAATGGTTTACATGAGCGATAGTAGCTATGAAATTGAAGGGTTTAAGAGTGAGGGGAAAACTGGATAAATGCCCATTATGTAATCAGCAAGATAATAATTAGCATATATTTGAAATATATTATTTCCATGCTGAAATGTATACTACATAGAGATATTGAAACAATTGTTCCATTAAAAACAAGAGGGCTCAAACAATAAAAAGAGGAAAATAAGCTGTTATGGTAAAACTTGAACAACCAAAGATACTGGCATCAAACACATTCCCATAATGCTTGCATTGAGCTAACCATTTAACTACAGCAGGAATTGGAAGAAGTTAATACTTAGTATGCAAACCACTATCATTTAGCATTGCATATAATTTTTTATTCCTTGTATCATTATTATTAACCTTCATTGAATATTGTTCTGACTATATCTGATCACATAGCATGTCTTTTTAATGTAATCATACAACAAATCTAGCTATAAATAACTGCCTTATTAAAACTGCATGGTTTTAGAACAGTCCTGTTCTTATGGCATGGATCATCCATACTCTCATTTTGCTTTGTATGGTAGACTTGCAGTCAAAATTTACTGTACAAGCAAAGAAATATCGACTGTCTCATCGCTTATGACTTAACAGATTGCATATTTCCACAAAAATTTGAGGCAACTGACTCACCTAGTATAAATAGCAAGAATATCCATAATGCATTTTAATATCAAGGGTAATTCTATACGGTTCTCCTTTTCAAATTTTTTAAAATATAAATTTCTTCTTTCAGCCTAAAAATGGAATACCTGAAGTCAGAATCTTAACAGAAGATCCAATACGAGTTGTTGACAACCATTTTTCAGTGCCTCTAGGTAAAACAGACCAACTTCGTGCTCCAGAGCATTTTCCAGAAGCAGTTCTCCGTTACACACTCTGTGAAATGACAATAATATGGCACATGTTTGGAGGTCAGGACTTTGGCATACCCTCAAAACAGCAGCAGCAAGTGAAGAAACAAGTGAAGATAGAAGATAATCTAAATTATAGAACAGGATAGTAAGTAAAGAAATATTCAGCAGATGTATATTTTTTGACTTTACAGCACTGTCATAATGAAGTAATAACTTGCTAATGGAACAAAAATGCTAAATGTGAATTAAAGAAAATAACATTAAATACAATTTAAAAATGCATATTTTTGCCTTGCTTTTACTTGCAGCAGTAGCTGTCCATCTTCCCCACCATTTACAAGTTACCATTTTGCAAGGTCTCCAAGTGATACACATATTGGAGGTGGAACTTTTGTTTCCTTCTCAAAGGCTAGTCCAGCAGAGGTAATATACTGAGTCATCAATTTATTTATAGTGAAAATGAAACTATTAATTGTTAAAAGAAACTGTAATAAATTAATTTTTAAAAATTCAAAACATTGAGTCACCATCATGCACTCAGTTTTTATGTAACATGGCTCTGAAAAACTAGGAAATGAAAACACTTAAATGTAAATTATAATTAATCTTATTAATGGATATCATTGTATGATTAGTTGAACTACACACTCTTAAAGCTTCACTTACTTTTTATAAATGTATGGAACCGGTTTCGAGAACATTTTGTTCCCATCTTCAGCCATGCTAAGGTTCAACTGTCGGATCATTCGTTGAGCTGTGGGAATGTATATTCTGCTCTGGTGGCGGTGTGATAAACTTGTAGTTTATGTTTTCATCCCCGACAATGTCGAAGTTCATTATGCTGTTTTTGTATTTGTAGATGTAGATTTTCTCCCAGGTTGCTAATTCCGTAGGTCCTTGTACTGATTTTAATAATTTTGTTTTATTTATTATGTCGTGATTTTGTGTCCAAAAATGATACTGCTGATATCAGCAGTAGCATATCATTTTTGGACACAAAATCACGACATAATAAATAAAACAAAATTATTAAAATCAGTACAAGGACCTACGGAATTAGCAACCTGGGAGAAAATCTACATCTACAAATACAAAAACAGCATAATGAACTTCGACATTGTCGGGGATGAAAACATAAACTACAAGTTTATCACACCGCCACCAGAGCAGAATATACATTCCCACAGCTCAACGAATGATCCGACAGTTGAACCTTAGCATGGCTGAAGATGGGAACAAAATGTTCTCGAAACCGGTTCCATACATTTATAAAAAGTAAGTGAAGCTTTAAGAGTGTGTAGTTCAACTAATCATACAATGATATCCATTAATATGATTGGCTTCACTGTGTTTAAGTTCCAATTTTACATTTAAGTATAATTAATCTGTTGTCTAACACACTCTTATGCTTCACTTACTTTTAAATAAAGTGAGACCAGTTTTGAAGAGACATCCTCTCCATCTTCAATCAACTTGATGACTGGAGAGGATGTCTCTTCGAAACTGGTCCCACTGTATTTAAAAGTAAGTGAAGCATAAGAGTGTGTTAGACGACAGATTAATTATAATTTACATTTAACAAGCTTCACTGTGTAAGTTCCAACAGAATTTTTAAAAATGTCTTATTTTTCGAAAGTGCTTAAATGGAAAACACTTAAGTTAGTAGTATGATGCACATTGAAGGTAGTTCAGAAAAAGAAATTTTGTATAGCATTCTTCATTATAAAACATAATACTACACAGTTATTCCAAACTTAGGTATTCATTTTTTTACACCAAACTCCATTTACTTACATAAAATAAGACGTGTTTTGAGAGAATCTTATTTTATGTAAGTAAATGGCATTTAGTATAAAAAATGAATACCTAAGTTTGGGATATATTACCACTCCATTGTCAGCAGCTTTGTAAGTACAATATTAACTACACAGCTAGTCTATAATACAGATTAATTTTAAAATTTCTTTTGAGAAATTACTTGAATAGGAAACATTTAAAAAAAAAGTGTTTTTCCTTAGCCTAATATTATGTGAGAACAAAATCACATTTCTTATAAATTACCTAATAGTGTAGTTTAACTATAAAACTGCCACAAATATTTGAATGTTTTGAGTCACCTTTAGGGATAAAATCTCTGCAATGAGATGAACTTAGAAGTGTCCAGGGTATGATAGACTCAAGATTATGCTTGGATAGGGTATGGTAGCATAACAGGCACAGTAAGCTTAAGATCTGTTAATCTGTTCTGAGTCGGAATATTGGAATACTCTTTATGGTTTCACTTAAATGAAATTCACATTTATATTTATGATTTCACATTTATGTGAAAAGAGTGTTCTAATATTGTGACTCAGAAGAGATTATTAGTGCATGTTTCACTGTGTTCGATTCCAAATTGAATTAATATTGAAATTAAGATCTGTTGTTTGTGTACTAGCTATAACCTCCTGTTTTTATTATCTGACTCTAATTCCAAATATATAGTATTTTTTTTCCTGTAGATTTTACAGTGTATTTCATTGCAAGATATAGTAATGTTACATGCTCTCTAGTCACTAAAGCAATACAGTTTTTGACAGAAGTATGTAAAACTAAGTTAGAGTAACTTAGCCTTAAACTAGTGTTATAGGTACATAAAATTTGAATCTCCTTCTAACGAGTGATGATGATATGGCTGTTATTGACGTATTAATTGCTATACATTGTGTTGTTTATTCTAATTATCTGTCTTTGTGTAACTATTTTGTTTCATATTCTTTTCTAGGCATTTCAATTATGTTCATATAACATTTTATTGAGTTTGAAAACTTATATTACAGGTATTATATTACAGGTTTTTATACTTATTATCTCTGTTTTACTGTGGGCTGCCAGTCTCTGATTCTTATTTTCCATCTATGAATAATAATCATTCTTTTTAAATAACAGACACCAGTAAATGATGTGATGTAGAGTCTGTTCTGCCATATTACATAAGTACATTGTTGGTTGTATTGAAACAGTAAAATTAAGATTTTAATCTGCCATGTCTTGTTAACAACACTATTGAATTGCCTGTTACATTTAGGTGAATTACATCGTTAGGAAGAATGATTTCATTATTTTTGTTCAGAATAACAAGCTATTCTTTTTCCTATTTTGTCACACTTGAAATAGATGCATTATAATACTGTTTGGGATTCTGTTATAGCATGATGGTAGAACTTTTATCTCTGCTGCATTTTTTGTTAGCTCATCCTCAAATATTTCCATGTTTGCTTTCATCTAGGTAAAGAAAACGGTTCATTCTCAAGTTTTCTTATCTTCTCCTTGATTTGCTCAATTAGATGCAGCAGTTTTCTACATGTATTAATGAGTATGAAATTTAATTTGCTATTTGTGCATATTGCCATATGCTTATAGCTCTCTTTTGCACTGTTAAGACTGTATGTTTTGCATATTGCTGAGGCATCAATCATGTAATTTATATTTATTTTATCTCTATATATTGCAATTCCAAAGCCTACTCCACTGATTCTTTTGCTTTCATCTACTTACATTTCTATCTTGTGATCCAGGTTTACTTGGTTGCTGGATGTGGCCATTCTTAATAATGAATTTGAAGGTTCAGTGTCCCTTTTTATGCTTAAATGCTATATATTTATTATAGGCTTGACATTTATAATGCACAGAACCTCGTAGGACATCATTTTCAAAGCTTTGAGTATTTTAATATTTACCAATCTCTGCACGTTGCTTCATTTCATATCAACATTACACGTGGTTATGGAGTCAGCTCTCTCAGAAGAAGTAATGTTGCTGTTTTGTAAATTATTTTCAGGGTGGCACCTTTCAGTCTTCAGCTTATCTTTGCAAATTTAGACAAGGAGTGCATATGAGGGTTATTTGAAAAGTTCTTAAAATGACCCACAGATTGCAGAGGTATTTCCAAACCCATTACAATATAAAAATTCACCATCTTCTACAGAAATAGCTGTGCAATAAATGCTTTGCTTATGAATAAAATATTAAAATAAACAAATGTGAACATTAAGTGTATATAAATTATAAACTCATATTATTGTGCTATAAATAATGTATATAGTCATATAAATTATGATATTGTTTATATAACTTATGATTACTATATCTTAATAAGGAAGTTTTACTTTAGTTAAACTAAAACATTTATAAATCTATATTTGAAGAATATTCAATTTATTTACACATAATTTGATATCAAGTTAATTTTTATGGTACTCAAGGTTGCAGGAAATAAGAGTGAAGTATGAGATAGGAGTTTGCCCAAAAAGGAAGGAATATCAGAAAAGACTGCACTCTAATGTGTCCTGTATAGATAACTCATTATCCAACCTATGAACTCCTGTGCACGTAATTCACCTCTGCTCCTGTAAGCATATCCCAGTTTTCCTCCTCTCTGGCTTTGACATTATGATTGCAAAAACCCTACAAGTATAATGAACTGCTTTCTGTGAATGGGTCTTATACAAACATTTACATGTAATTCACTATTAGAAAAAAGTTCTTGTGCAAGTAAAATGTAAATATGATAAAAGCAATAAAAGAGACTAAGGATCCTAATGATTAATAATATTTCAATAGGTATAAGCATCAAAATAATCTAAATATTGGTGAGGTATTCCTGAAACAAATGAACTTCAGAAGCATTTTTCATATTTGAAACATGCTACTTGAGAAGGTTGCTTTAACTTCAAACATGCCACTTGGGAAGGTTCTTTCAAGAAGATTATGTCATATCCTCTAAGTTGGGCAATCCTTTGGAAAATAACTCCAAACTTCCTTTGTAACTGCATAAAGCAGATATTTTTGAGTGAAGGACTTGCAGAGAAGTACCAGCTTTAACCATGTATAATTGTGCATTAGTCAGAAACAGCAATGCATTGCCATTGGGTCATTATATACTCAAAGATATATTAAACAGGGTATTAACTGTTGAAAACTTTGTTTTATCAGTTTGTTCACAATTGATCAAAGGGTTCACCTGGTTTTCTTTCATAGTATCTATCACATTAGGCATATTGTGTCTTAGCAAGACACTCCAACATTTTTTCCCTTTCACTTTTGCTATGATCTGCTTTGATAATAGCATCTATTCACATGCTTTTTTTTAATGCTGAAGAGTGTGGTATAGGCTTTCAAGGAAGATATGAAACTTTGGATTTGTTACCTTACTGACAAGAATATCTGCAGAGCCCAGCATTCTTCAAAGAAATGTGAATACAAAAGAGAATTTGACCAAGTAGCATTTGCTGAAGTACTTTTATTTCTGTAACTATTGTAGATTTTTTTATGCTTCTCTCTATTCACATGACTTCAATATGGAACAGCTACTGCATTCAAGAAATTCACAAACACAATCACAATTTCAATTTATTTCATCCATGAAAAGTTGTGGATTCGTCAAATACAATAATTATTTACAATTTTTACAAGTATAATTTATTTAACATTCTTGCTTTATAGTCCCACGTTTAAATTCCTCAAGACTATAAAATGCATTTACTATCAGGTACCTCTTTATTACTTTCATAATTAAATCAGTATTTTTAATTATTTTTATTTTTTAAGGTAACTTGTTATAAAGTTCTTTTCCCATATTTTTTACACAGCATCTGCTTAATGTTCCTCTAATTACCGACCTAAGGTAAAATGTAAAAATTATCCTTATTTCTTAGATTATATGTATACCAAAATTTTTTGGATCGTTTTCTTGTACAATATGTTTTATCATCTCATAAATGTATATACGAGGAACAGTCAATATCCCAAATTGTTTGAACTTTAATCTACATGTGTGTCTTCTATTTACATTACCTATTATTCTAATTGCTCTTTTTTGTAATTTAAAGACCTTATCAACTTCAGTTGTTATATTTCCCCATAATATTATTCCATTATTATTTTATGTGTGAATAAATAAAAGCATAATATACCTGTTTAAGTGTATCATCCATCATCCATGGTTTTCCTCACTTGTCTCATTATATTATCTTCTTTTTTATATGAGTTATATACGGCTTTAACTATCTATTAAAACTCTTAACAAAATTTGTGTATTGAATCTCTGGTATTTTTTCACCATCTATTTCAAATTTTATAATATTTAAAATCATGTCCAAGTTTATGTAATATTGTTTAATTTTTTCCATTAACTCATTTGCTTTTGCAATAAGTTGATAGCAACTAACTATATATCTGCTGCTAATGAGCCAAGTTAAGACTGGATTGGTGGGTACATTTTTGGCTTTCCTGAAACCACAGTTGTTTGCAAAAATCCCTTGTCCACCAATACTAAGTAACATTAACCTCATTTTTGGGAATAAAATATAATTTAACTTTTGTACTTACACTGTACAAGTAAAGAAATCGCCTTTAAAAACAGTAACACTAAGTGAAACCTTTCTCATGAAAACATTAAAATGCAAATTTATGCTTAAATATACATTAAAATGCCATAAATACACCCAAAATACATATCCCTTAAAATTGGTAAAAATAGGAGAAGAAAAAAAGCTCCATCAAAAATGCTTGATTTAGCTCCTATCTGAAACATATTTATAAATAACTTAGCAATGTATTGCCTTTATAGATAAATTCAAAGGGATAAATAAGAATTAAAGAAAACTAAATGGATAGAACAACACCCTGAAAACATTAAGTTACAGTCAGCATTTTTATCATGTGGAAATGGATGAAAATTAAATGAGCTATCAGAAATATGAAGGAGAATTTGGAAATAAAAGATGGGGAGAGAAAGAGAAATATTATGAAAAACATAAAAGAAAATTTTAATTTTTACTGCCTATTAAATGCTCTGTTTCCCATTTTCCATTGAAATAAGAGAACATTATAATTATTTTAAAAATAATAAGAATGAACAGGGTGCCACTCTTCCCACTTTTTTGTCGATTGTGGTGATCTAGTGGTAACCATGCTTGCCTCGTAAACCCAAGATCATGGGTTCAATCCCTGCCAGGATCAATGGATTTTTTTCAGGCATAAAAATCTTAGTTTATGGCTTCCTTCAGAAGGGAAGTAAAACCATGGATCCTGTATCAGCACGAAAAAGAACCTTAAGCCTGAAGGAAGAGGCCTCTGAGCAAAATTTACTAGCTGTTTCATTCCCTAAATTGAATGGAATGCTGATGACCTGAGATGTTAAAGAGCATCTATAAATAAATCATATCAATCAATCTCCCACTTTCTCCCATTCCTTGTGGCTCAATGCAGTAAAGATCCTACAGTAAAATGTTATTTGTTTGTTTTAATTTTTTTATATGCTTTAAATCCTGTCAATAGTGCTGTTACATTTACTCTGAAAAATTGACTAGAATTGGCCTCAGGATGTACAGCAATGAGTTTGCCTTGCATTAATAGGTGAAATTTGAATTTCAAAGGATTATGCTCAAGGGCAGAGGATTTTCTACATTTAATTGTTGTCATGTGCAGAAAGCTCTTTCATTACAGTGAATAGTATAACTTAAAAATAAAACTGTCAATTATAAGCATGTGTGTTAGCTAAAATATTCTCTTTGACATTTAGGTGAAATTTCGAGCCTCTAGTGTACCCCTGAGAAGTCCTCAGAGAAGCTCAAAAGTCTCGTGGCAAGCTCGTGGAGGCTTAGGACGTCAGCATGATGTGCTTATGGAGCTGCAGCTAAATAAGGTATATAATTGTTCAAGATCTGACATAAGATAAATGACTTATAGAACAACGCTGATGATGAACAGCCTTTGAAACATGTCCAATTAAGTAGAACAAAACCAGCAAAATTTTAGTGATTTCCTCATAAATAATTTGTTATAACAAGTTCATTCCTTGAATAGCACTTGAATTTTTATTAGTGAGAGTTTCCAAACAGTTATGAATGAAATATACATTTAATAATGGTTTTTATACCAAAAAATAATTGCAGTGCCTAATTCATATGAATCACTGGCTGTGAAATAAAATGAATAAAATTCACTTGTCTTCAGAGTTTCAAAGTTCCTTACATCAACTCTCCACATGCATCTTCCAAGGATGTTGAAGAACTTAAATCTTATCATCTCATCACTCTGCTTACTAAGAGCAACAACTTTCCCATTAAAAAAAACCAAGATTATTATTATTATTATTATTATTATTATTATTATTATTATTATTATTATTATTATTATTATTATTTAAGTCCTTATTCATCTACAACCTTGATGTTAGGAGGTAACAGGACCTGGATAGTAAAAGCAACTCTCATGAAATAGCCTATAGATAATGAAGGAAATTATTTTGGTTAAGGCATTTATAGTAGGACAGAAAACCTGTCATTAGGAAACTAGTGGTCAGAGTCCTTATCCTTGTAAGAGTGCAGCTAGTGCTTTCTGGATGTCCTAAAGGCTCTAGAGGATTATGCATGTAAATTAATGCTTCATAAATCTTCTATGTTTGCAGGTACGGTTTCGTCATGAGGTATATCCAGATAATGCTAAGGAGGCTTCAAGACAAATTTTGTTGGTCAGTGAAGTGGAAGTGCGGGATAGGCTTGCATCATCACAAATAAACAAGTTCCTTTATCAATACTCAAGTGAAACAAGACCAAAACAATCACATGCAAACATGGTAAGTGCTGCTGAGATAAAAATGAAACTTTAGTTTTATTCATAAATCATCATGATATATTTTGGCTTGGCCTTTTGGTGAAGACCACATCTCAGTATTAAAATATTATATTTACTTTTAATGTATATTTCCTCCATGTCTTTAGCTTTTAGTACAGGTCATCTCTAGGAACTTGAAAATTCTCGCATTTTTCCCTTCTCTTGGTACATATTAAGGTGTAATCTGCTGCACTTTTACAGACAAGAAGATTCAGTTATAAATTTGGGAAAAGTAAAAAGTAGTTTAAAGTAAAAATTTTTTTGTGCATTATAGCTGCAGTAAAGTAGATGTACAGGAACAAATTAATTTCAGATGGCTTTCATAGAAACAGATCAACAGGAACTACTTTATTCCAGTTCATAAACACAATTAAAATACTGGATAATAAAGAACTTGTATCAGGGATTTGTTCTCATCTATCAAAAGCTTTTGGTATTCTCAATTGCAAAATATTTTTGTGAAAATTAGAATGCCTAGGAATTAAAGGATATTCGATTATTTGGATCATATCTTAATTAAATCCTAGGATTCATTTAGTTGAAATAATAAACAACCTTGAAATTATGAACTTCACTTTTTAAGAAACAAAGAATATTAAAATTGGAGTGTCACAAGGAATGATATTAGAACCACTGTTGTTCTTATTATTTGTAAAGAACTTAAAACTGAATACCTCATCGAAGTCAGAGATTTCTTATAATACTAGCATATTCATGGAGAATGATACAAAAATAGTTTGCAATATCAATAGCCAAAATATTTAAGGATTACACCTTGTTCAAGAAAAATAAAATAATTGTGATCAGCTTTTGTACTTCCCAAAATACACTTCAGACCATTAAAATTGCAGCACATTGTGCTGCCTATATAGCCAGGAACACAATATCTTTTATCATTCCTTGCTGATCAAAATTAAATTTACTGTGGGCACATTTCATCCAACATAAGCATCTATTTCTTGGAAGGACATTTTTACTCCCAGTAATCCATAATTCTCCCATGATGTCAGAAACTGCTGGTATTACTTTCGCATTCTTTAATGAAATATACTTATTCCTTCTGAATTAATGTGGGGGTCATTTGAATGGGTGCTGCAATTTTAGTGGCCAAATAAAAAGAGACAATTGTAAAATTATTGAAAATGTTAGTTGCACCAAATTTCTTTGCATTTGCTTACAAGCTAATTCTAAAATGGGGTAAACATATTGAGATCTTAGTAAATAGATTCCAAGCTATTTGTTTTACTATTCAAAAGTATTTAAACAGCTCATAATGTTTAATTTGCTTAAGCACACTAACTCCTAAGATAAGATATAATATAATACTTTGGGGAAGAACCTCCCCATGTTAAAGAATATCCACTATGCAGAGGAACTTTATGAGAATAGGTAATAACAGGAACCAGGCAATTAAGTTCATTCACACCAATCTTTAAGATATTACAAATTCTGTCCCTTCTCTGCTGTACATTTATAAATCTCTTTATTTATTAAAAGACATTTACATTCCTTTGTTGACAAATGAAAACATACATAACCATAATTGCAGGAAAAATGTGATATTTATTTTAAAGAACCAACACAAAACTACATCAAAATAGCATTTTATATAAAGGAAGTAAAATTACCCTCTAGAATTAAGTCTGCAGTAGCAAATGTTTGCTTGGCAACTGCTTTTATATTCAAAAGAAGAATATTTATAGTAAAATTATATTACTATTGCAATTGCGAAGTTTAAACCTCTAATAGATTAATTAACACTAAGAAGAATTTAAGCATTTTTAAGTTGTGAATGTAATTTAATTCCGTAATGACATGCCATGTAATTTGCATTGTCATGCAAAAGGGATGAATAATAAATTAAATTAAACAGCTTATTTTGTTCATTAGATAATAAATATATGGAAATTTTATAAGTTTTGTAGCATTTGAAAATTTCAGAAATGTTAACTTTCTTTATGTTGTGATGAACATTAACTTAAGCTTTCACTATATGCCCATTCTGTAAAATTATTTAAAAATTAAATAAAAAAGCATATTTTACAAAGCTTTTTGTATTTTCATCATTGTATCATGCTATCCATTTGTGTGGGCCTCTTTTTAAACAGAACCAGCCTGCTTAAGATATGGCATTGTTGTTACTCATCAAAACAAAATAGACACAGAAACATTGTTGTAAATTCTTATAAATGAAGAGCATGCAAGATTAACAAATGAGCAGGCAGGGCTAAACTAGTAGTATAGTGTGTAATTTATAATTTGTGAAATTGTCTATCAATGCTTATTTAAAAAGATTATCACCCTTTGCTAATTTATTTAAACATTCCAATGCCTTTTTTTAAAATTTTTTACATTTACTTGGAGAAGGTAAAGCATTTTTAGGTTGCTAACTGTCAAGGTCATTCTACTGTATAAAGCAATGGAGGACATGATATATGTTAAACATGCAGCTGAACTAGATTTTTCTCTTTGTTTCAGATAAGGGTGGTAGCTGTTCACATTCGTCCAGATCCCAAGTTAACTGTGCAGGAATGTTGTCTCAAAGTTACCTTGCTTCCTTTGAGGTTGAATATTGACCAGGACTCTTTACTGTTTCTTTATAACTTCTTTACAGAAATGTCAGGAGTGAAGAAGGCTACAGGTATACAGCCAATAAGCATATTGTTTTATACTTTAAAAGAGTGCATATCTTAGAGATCACATACTTGCATGCATACACATTCGCACGCATGCGTGCAAGGCACTTATTACTGCCACTTCAAATATCTCCTTCACCATTATTGATATCGATGAGCTGTTTTCACAAGATTTAAGGGCAATAAGAATCCTCAAATCTAACCAATATAGAATACTAATCAGAAAAAATTAATTTTGGTACAAAGTTATATTTTTTAATGGATCAGTAGTCATAAGTGTATTGAAAATTTAAACTAAATAAAAGTAGAATAGCAATAGCATTTACCATATGTTTCCAATTAATATATTTTACAAATAGTTGTTAAACTTTTATCCATCAAAACCAAGCAAATAGCAATATGGCAATTAAATAAGGATTTTCAGCTGTTTCTCAAATTTTTTTTATCAAATGAATTACCTGTAGCTATCTTATCCTATTAACCAAAAGTCTAGAGATGAATATGGCTCAAATGCAATTTCCTTAGCCTGTAGCATGCAAATTTGAATACATGTACTGATGGACAGTGCATTTAGATACCATTTGTTTTGGAAACAGCTTTTTCACAATTTTTAGTAAATAAAGGGCTTCATATAAGGCATTGGCATTAAGGGAAGTGAATATTAATTTTGGGATTTTCTGAAACATGATTGAGAGATAATGAATGCAGGAGGTTTACGGGTTTTGTATTTATAGGGAAAGGTAGTGTGAAGCAAGTGAACAAGGGTAGAGTATCCAGAGGTGTGGGTGCATTGATTAGCAAGGAATTGATATGTGAGGTTTAAGAGAGACAATCTAGGGTGGTGGATGTTATGTGGTTAGTAATTATAAAGCATTATGTGAGGGGATTGTTTTCAATCTACGCAGAATCTCCCAGTTCCATGATCCTGATCACTTTTAGTGTTTTGAATATGAAATGAAGGGAATCAACTCAGATATACCAGAGACTGAGTTTGTTTTACTTGGGTATTTTAGTGCAAGAAATGGGATCATGTAAACAAGAGATCATGTTATATCATGAGATAGCTTTGTTGATAAAGAGTGTGAAGTCAATATAAGGAGGAGCAAGGATAAAACTTTGAATGAAGAAGGATTTAAACATACTCAATTTTGTGAAGATAATGGGTTTATGATTGTTAATAGCTGGATGAGGGAAGATGATGGTGAATTTACTTGTTTTAATGCAGGGGGACAAACTGTTGTAGATTTTGCATTGTGCAGATGGGAGGTTCTAACTGAAGTGTTAAATTTCAAAGTAATGAATCTAGTAAGCAATAGTGCAGTTTTCCTATTATACTTGAATGGAAGTGCAAAATTGGTGATCATAAAATAGCTAGCAATATAAAAAAGGAAATGAGGGAGAATATTATTGGGTATTATTGGTGCCAAAAGTTTTCAGAACATTTTTATGAAATGTTGAACTCATCGGTGTCAGAATTGTGTGTTCATGGTATCAACTGACTGACTGAGTCAAAGCTTAGCACTCATGCTCTGAATTTGATGAAATTTTTACTGAAATGGGCAGGTAATGAGATGATCAAGAGGGTGGTGGTTAATAAAGTGAGGATTGATGATTGGATTGATAAAGCGTGTAGTAATGTGAAAAGATAGTAAAAGAGTCTATTATTCAATGGAGAGAGAAGATAGAGAGAAGGATAGGAAAATAATGACAGGGATCATAATGCTATAGGCTGCTGTTGGAAAGGAAGAAAGAGGAATGGGAGAGAATAAAGGCCATTGAAATTGACACAAAAATTAGATCAGGGAGGGTTGATGAAGTGTGGAATATTATTAGGAGATGGATGAGATCTAGAGGTGCTGAATTTGCAATTAAACTTGAAGATTGGATAGGTCACTTTAAGCAATTGTTTGAATTTAAACTTAGAGGAATGGGAAATTTGAATCTAATATGGGAAGAGCAATGGGATGAACACATGGATAGATTATTTTCAAGTTAAGAAGTTTTTAAGCTGATTAAATATCTTAAGAAGAACAAAGTGGTAGGCATTGATGGGTTACCAGCCAAATTTTTTAAAGCCTGGTGTGAGGATAGGGAGGGGTTTCTCTGCCTAATTAAACTGCTTAATGCAATAAGAAAAAGAAGTTTACCTAATCCTGATGGAATGCTAACATTCACCCTATTTATAAGGACAAGGATACGATGGAGAACCCAAGTAAATTATAGGGAAATTGCACTTTTGTCAAATCTTGATAAGATTTTTACTGGAATATTAACAAACAGAATTAATGAATGGGCTGAGAGGATTGAATTAATATCACATTTCAGAGTGGTTTCAGGAGAGGCAATAATGTATTAATAATTAAGATTGATAAATGTCTGTCAAAGAAACGAGGTAGATTATATGCAATGTTTATTGACCTAGAGAAAGCTAATAATAGGGTAAATGGGGATGCATTATGGTATAAACTATGGAGCAAAGGAATGAGTAAAAAGATGATTAGATTACTTCAAGCAATCTATATGGACAACATATTTTGTATTCGATGCAGGGAAGTTAAGGTGTGTCAGAGGAAGTTGCTCAGGATCTAGGATTGAGACAGGAATGTAAATCGAGTCTTATATTGTTTAATTTGTTCATTAATGAAATGTTGGTAGGGTTACAAAAAGTTAATAAGCATATGCCATTATTAAATAACCAATAGATTTCTGGATTATTATATGCAGATGATTTAATGGTAGCATCCTTATCATTGATTAGACTGAAGAATGCATTTTCAGAAATAGTTAGATATTGTGAGGAGTGGAATCTGAAAGTTAATCAGGGTAAGACAAAAATTATGGTTTTTAAGAAAGGAAATAAACTTAGTAAGGAAGAAAAGTGACCATCTGAGGAAATAACATCCTCATCATAAGACAGCTCACATTTTTGGGAATAAGGTTTAGTAGCTCAGGTCAATGGGAAAGACAGAAAAGGGTTGCATTAGCTAACGGGGAGGTTGGCAATGACATTTAAAGAAAATGTCTATATTTTGCACCTAATTATGGATGTAGTTTGGTGTTAAAGAGTATACATTACTCTAGTGCAATCGAGGTGGGCTTATGGCATAAAGATATTAAGAGTGGAGGATAGCTGGAAAGAGATAGCTGAAACACTCATCATGTTTTGTAAAACTGTTACAATTTCCACTAAATGCAGCCAATGTTGTTGCCCTGCTAGAAATGGGAAAGATAAGTGTAAGAGAATGGGTAATGGAGAGAGTGTTAAAATATTGGTTTAGAGTACAACAGATGCCACATGGTCATATTTTGAAAGAATGTTTAAACTTTCAGCAATCCACTTTAAGAGAGGCTAGTTGGGTAGGGAAAATAGGATATGAATTGAAACAGAATGGGATGGGGGGAAATTGGTTAGAAAGGGATAGTTTGCCAGGTGGATTTTGGAGGATGATTACAATCAGATTCTGGGATATAGACAGACAAATTTTGTATACAGATATAAGAGAGAAAAGTTGCTTGCTGCTATTTCGATAATTAAAAGAGAATTGTATGAATGAGGGTTACAAGAAAGAAAGAAAGAAAGAAAGAGAAGTGTTAGCATGGTTTAGATTAGGAATATAGAGACTAAAGGGAATTAGAAGAAATCTGGAATAGTGTGTATGTTCAATGTTTAGGAGTAATGAAAATGCCATTCACATCTTATTTCATTGTCCAGAAACAAGAGAGTGGAGGAGTCTGTTGATGAAAGTAAAATGAATTCATATAAGATCTGAGATAGCAATAAGGAAAATGTTCGGGGAAAAATCTCAATTAAGGAATTTAGGGAAATATTTGTATAGAGTTAAAAATAAATGGGTATAAATGATTAATAAGTAAATGATCTTTGGTTTTAGCAATTTAAATTAATGGCATAGAGTTGTTTGAATGGATAATAATCTAGTATTGTATTGTGAATTTAGTATTTTAAGGTGTTAAGTATAGGATTATAGTAGATATTTAAGAATTAAAGGAATTAATAGTTTGTAGTAAAATATTTTATTTTAGTCCCCTGGGTTGGGTTGGAGTCTAATTCCCTGGAATTCCAGTAGGCTATGGCTGATGAACTGGGGACTGGGGTCTGATGCATTCAAGGTGAAAATTTTGTACTTAGCTTAATTATTAGAATTTAGATAAACAGTTATTATAAAATATTATTGTATGAAATGTTTTGCAATTGTGAGGGGTTACACCTAAAATGACATAGGCCTGATAGGTTTAGATTCCTTTATAATTTGTATTTTTCTTAGCTTTTCAATAAATTTTCATTTAAATTTAAATATAAGGCATTTGCACTAAATATGTAAAAACTTTGCTTCTTCTTGTAAAGAGAATACTTACAAAAATATTTTTATTTCTAAACTAAAATATCAATATTGTAATCAATATACAGAGAGTCAGCAAAGTTTATCTTCAACATTAAATTTAAATGAAATCTACGCAGTCAAGCTTGCATTAATAATCTATTCTGAACCAAAATATTTCCAATCCAACTTCAATGAATGATACAAATTTTAACATTGGACAGAAGTCCATGAAGCATGTCCTGTGTAAAGGATGTATTATGTGTGGGAAAGTAGATAGTGCATTCCATTGTGCAATAGAATGTGAAAACAGGTGGAGGGAGAATATCTGGAATGAAAAATGAGATAAATCATAAGATATAGTGGCAATTAAAATGTCAGATATGATGGTAGAGAAAATAAACAAGATTGGGGATTCTTAGGAGAAGTAAGGGATAAGTAGAGAAGCATAAGGAAGGAACTTGAGCATATATACAGTTGTGAAAATGGTAATTTATTTTAGAGGTTCTTTACCATACCTATAACTAGATGGTTAAGAAATGGGAGAACCTTAGTTTTGGTATTGCTAAATTCTTACATATTTTGTTTATGTAAATATAATTGTAATGTTGTTTGCTGAAATAAAAATAAATGTTCTAAATAAATCTCCAGAAAATGAGACCAGAAAGAGTGTGCAAATATTTTGGCTCAGAAGAGATTATTAAAATTCAGCTTAATTGCATTTCATGCACTGGCATCCTTTATATCCTGGACAAATGGTGCAGCACTTAGGCAATAATTTGACAACAATGTCATTAGCCAGTCAACTGAATTTTGGTCCCCTTTTATTACAATGATGTAAAAAAATTAAATAATTCTAATACATTGGTCAGATATGTGGCATTTGTACAGTTTCATCATTTTGCCTGGACCTGCTGTCTGCAGCATAGTTGTGGTGGCACTATATAGCTAACATACTACCAAGAGTAAGCCAGACAAAATGATGTTGCCATACTGTATAAGATATTCAGAGAAGAAGTTTTATTTTAATTAATATTTCCAAAGCAAATGGCAATAATTTAATGCAAATTTTTATATAGCAACAAATACACATAAGCAGCATTCAAATTCTGAAATGTTCCTTTCAGAATTAAATAACTTTTAACATTTCAGTATAAGGTTGTCTTAAATAAATTGTACTTATGAAGCTGTAGGCAGTGGAATGGTAATATATCCTACAATTATATATTCTTGAATGAGATCAAACTACTATCCACTGCTGAGAAACAGTAAGTCACACAGAGCAACCCGGTACTACCCAGACTTTATGCACTTCCTAAAGTACATAAAAATAATAACAGCATGAGACCATGAATCAACAATATCAATTCAGCCACATACAACTTAGCAAAAAATTGATCAACATTTTCAACTTTTTTAAAAATTCCAAAGTTTGAGCATAAAAAACACATTTGATTTAGTTGAAAAACTTAAAAATAGCACAATTACAACAGAAGATATAATGGTGTTGTTTGACATAAAGGCCATATTCTCAAGCATACCAACAGAGAAGTTTATGCATATGCTAAGGAAATGGTTAACATCAATTTACAAACAGAAGAAATAGAAGACTTACTGAAACTTACTAATATTTGCATTCAACAAAATTCCTTCAGTTTCAACCAGAGATATTACCAGTGAGTTTCAGGCCTAGCTATGGGAAACTCCTTGTCTCCTTTTCTAGCAGATCTATTCACGAGTTTCTTTGAAATATATCATCAGAGCCTTCCCTTTATTTTTCAAGACATGGTATAGGTACGTGGACAACATATTTGCAATAATACCGACAAACCATTCAATAGATGCTCTGTAACTTCTTAATCTACAATATAAATCTATACAATTTACCATAGAAGAAGAGAGGAATGGTTGGCTTCCATTTCTAGATTTAAAAATCAAAAGAAATGGAGATTGTTTAAGCTTTGAAATTCACAGAAAAGAAACACACAGAAAATTGCATAAAAATGATAGTTATAATCCCATTCCACATAAATATGCAGTATTTCAAAGCTTGGCACACAGTCTAGCCAACATCCCTCTCACAGAAACAAAGTACAAAATGGAATACCAACAGATAATAAAGACATTTATAACCAATGGTTTCAAAAAAGACACTAATAAAAATTATCAATAAATTTAAAAGACAAAAATTGATAAGAGAAGTTTCCACACGGAAGAATACCAAGGAAAGATACAAATTCAAAAGTTTCACATACCACCCAACTTACCACACCAAATTTAAGAAGATTTTCAAAGAACATGGAATAATGTTTGCCCCAAAGAACAAATGTAATATCAAGAATTTATCAGGTTGCACAGTAAAAGACACCATATCAACAGAACAGAAATCAGGAATTTATAAAATCAAATGTGCAGATTGTGATCAGAAATATATTGGAAAAATGAAGAGAAATTTAGAAATTTGGAGAAAAGAGCACTTTAGGATATTCAATTTAAGCAGGTTGATAAGTCAACAGTAGCAGCTCACTTTTGAACCAAAAATTAAACCAGAGATTAATCTGCTGAAGCAGCTTCACAATCCAGTGGAATTATCCACTTGGGAAAAATTTTTCATCATAAAAAATAAAGAAAATTTAATGAACTTCGATTTTACTGCTATGGATGACTCAGCAAGTTCTTACTACAACCACCAGACACTACCACAGAAGCATCTGAGTATCCCAACTGAATATGGGAGTGATTACTCCTGAAACATATCTCAGTTTTATGTAAGTAAGTAGAGTTTAGTGTAAACAAGTTGAATAATAATTGTAGGATATAAGGTTGTGTTACTAATGGAACATATATGACGTCATTAAAATATACTTTTACATATCTCTGCCTGTTATAAATTATAGTGTTGTAGATGGACTTGAGAACTGGATATTTGAGATTAATTTGGTTATTATTTTGTTGTATCTAAAGGTTTCCCTGGGTACATATGCTTAAAATCATCCTAGAATTCAGTTCCTCTATCAAAATCACTTATGCGTTTGATCATAGTTTTACAATACTAAAGTCTATTCCTGAGCAGCAGAAACTTTTCACTTGACATTTAGCGTTAGTTCATGTAATGTTGACTTTACTGCTACTGTAACGTTGCTTCAGTTGGTTTAATGTCTCGTAATATAGAGTTTTCAATGTTGCTTTGTAAATGTACATTAAATGTACATATTACTGAATTACTTCACTATAAGAATTATTTATAACTGCGAAAAATTGTTGTATAGAATTTAAGCATAATAAACAACAAACTTTTGACATTGAGAGATTTACTGTGTTGATATTTGCTCATGATTTTAAATAGGAAAAAACTTTCATCCATTGCAATATGTGCCTTTTGTAACAGCACTCAGTGAATCATTGTGCAAATGACCTCTTTTGGACACTTTCTAACTACTACAAATCATTTCAATTGATCGCAATAATTCAATTCAAACATGTGATAGAAATCAGCTGCGCACACAATAAGAAAATTCGGCAACACAGCAGTTTCTATATCATAACTGACTTACTGGCAATGCTACTTTGTAATTAGTGTAGAAGATGCAACGGGCAGCATTCCTCATTCATTAATCTGTATGATTACCAATTGAAATGGCAGTTGTCAAGTGCAAAGTTTCAGCGGTCCAGGTATACAGTTGTCGCATGCTTGCCTATTATTTTTTCTATTAGTTAGTCAAAAATTCATTTCTTTTTCACATTACGGAGACAATTTTATTTTTGTTGGATACAGACGATGGAACACAGAGCCAAACACCTCGTCATAGCACACCTACACATCAAGCTCCCGTAATGACTGTGAATGTTAGTGCAGGATCTAGAACTCCATCTCCTGAACCACAAAATTTACTTATCCTATTGGAAGAAGATGTAGGTCTCAAAGGGTCATGTCAAACATCTCCGGCTCGAACTTCCCAAAAGTACCATGACAGACCTCCAACACCACCAATATTCTTCAGGTAACCTCATTTAACCTCATTTTATAGTGCTTGTAAGTGCATCTACCTCATTAACTCTCCCCCTCTCCTTCCCTCCTTACCAGAGCCTTTAGTGAAATATAGAGATGTAAAACTTTTAAACCAAATGATTTGTTAAAATACAAGCATTGCTACTTAAGGAGGCTTTGAAGAAACTTTGAGACAGGTAAGTTTCTTGTTGGCAGCACTGGAAAGAGCATGTCTTGATTAGTAATCATAGCAGAAGCTAGGAACACAGCATCATTGTTGTAATTATGTTTGCATGCTCACTGTCTGTTGTCCTAAGATGGAGGTGCTTGAGAGCATTTTCATGCTATGATTTTTTAATTATAAATGTGACCTTAGTCAACAAGAATGCCTGAAAAACTTATGGAAAGCTTTTCCAGAATTTAGATGAGGAAGGCCAGCCTTCAAAGACAGGGAGCATCTGGAGTGTCTAACAACAGTAATCAGTAATCTTTATCATTTAAGGATTTTATTGTGTTCTTATATGTCTTGTATACTGCTGTATTCTTTTTAACTATGCCCTTAAACACTTTTTCTGATTTAATTTTAACTATTTCTTTTTCTTTGTTCTTTAATCCTTCAATGGCCACTTCCAAATCTACCAAATAATCTTCTATTTTAGTGGAGTATTATACACAAGTTTTTTATTTAGAAATGCTAATTCTTTTTTGAAATTTTCATTATGTAGATTTTCCACATAATTCTGTTTAGGTTCTGCAGTTTTCTTTGGTTTCTGATTAAGATTACTAAATTTTCTATTTTGATTGCTGACTTTTTTGTTTATTCAAAATTGTATATGTTCTAAGGCTGTTCTGATTAAATTATCCCATACTATGGAACCTAACCTCTATGAAATCTGTGATTTCCATATAGTTTAAGATCAATATTTGCCATTTTTGTATAATGTTTTGATTTTTCTATTTGAATAACTTTTTTCTTGGCAGCTAACTGCTTGCAATTGTTGTGGTTATGTTTAACAGTTTTTCAAAATGAAATTTGGACACACTTTATATTGGTATAAAAAATGAATGTCTGCAGAAATGAATCGGCTTTTCTCTTTTAATTTTATATTCTTTAATGTCCTTTTTCAAGTTACAGTATTTGCCATTTTTGTATAATGTTTTGATTTTTCTATTTGAATAACTTTTTTCTTGGCAGCTAACTGCTTGTGATTGTTGCTGTTATGTTTAACGATTTTTTGAATGAAATTTGGACACATTTTATGTTTAAGGCATCAGTTTAAAAAATGAATATCTGCAGAAATGAATCAGCTTTTTTCTTTTAATTTTATATTCTTTAATGTCCTTTTTCAAGTTATTAAAATTACAGTTGAAGTTATTCAGAGACAATTTTAGCCAGGATATATGGATCTGCAGGTGTTGCTGCAGATGTATTACTTGTATTAGGATCGTATAATTTTAAACTTGCTAGTAGACTTGAACAGCCTTTAAATTTTATTCAGATTTTATAATTTGCTTTTGATTTCAGTTCTGAATAATTCATTAAATAATCAATTAATAGAACATAGTTATTAAAATAGTAGAAATAACTTACAATTAAATATTCCATTCATCATCATTAAGGTTTCAACTTTTAAGCTTTCAACTTAAAAAAAAAATACAAAAAAAAATATATATAAAAAATAAATCTCGAGAAGGCACAGTCAGTAAATATGAATTCAGCTTCACCTAACCATATGGTAACAATTTGTTACAGATGTCATTGGAACTTATAGGTTTCATTACAGTTACACTAAATTATTTTGTATGCTATGGGCACAAAATATTGATCTGTTTATTTGCAGGAGCTTTGTGTTCCAACCAGATGTACCAATAAGGCTGGATTACCAAGGAAAAAGAGTGGATATGACTCATGGACCACTTGCTGGTCTGCTAATGGGACTGGGACATTTAAACTGTTCTGAATTGAGACTGAGAAGACTTAGTTATAGGCATGGGTAAGGTTTTATTTGTATTTATTATTATTATTATTGTTGTTGTTGTTGTTACCATCATGAACTGAGCCATTTGCTGTGTTTACTTGCATAAAAAATGTCACCACATTATTTACACACTTATTAATGTTTGATTTGCCAGTAAATTTCAAAACAACAATGAGGTAATTTATCAGTATTGATTCTTTCTAAAATGCATGAGAATCTTACTATAATTGGTTATTTTTAAAATATAGGAAACAGGCTTTTTGAGTAGCATATTATTGCACAGTCATTATCGTATCTTGGAGATTATTTATTAGGTTTATCTACAGACCTCTTTAATATTCAGATCATTAACATCCCATTCAATTCAAGACTTGAAACTGCTGATAAATTTTGCTCAGAGGGCTCTTATTTCAGGCTTGAGGTTGAGGTTCTTTTATATGGTGTAAATCTCTTATGGCTTTATTTCCCTTATGAAGGAAGGAAGCCATACTTTAGGATTTTTACTCCTGAAAAAAATCCATCTACTCTAGCCAGAATTGAACCCACGATCTTGGGTCTATGAGGTAAGTATGGTTGCCATAGACCATCAGGACCTACATCTCTTGGACTAGAGTGCTGATAGTATCAACTGTATCCCATGTGCTTATACTGGTGCTTTACAATAAACAAAGAAAAGCCCAAATATGCATTTAAACAGCAAAGTTTAAGTTGAATGTGATTAAATTTGCACTTCATGTAAATAGAACTGTGAATAGAGTTACAGTATCTGAATGCAATATGTATAACTATGGAAACAAAAACAAACACTTTTGGAAGTGTCATTTAAAAAAAAAGTATTTTGTGGCCCAAAAAGCAGTAAATACCCAGCTGTTGTTAATAACTATTGGAATACATAACTCAATAATGGTAATAATAGTTTCACATAAAATGTTGCCATACATGAAAAGGCAACAGTTGATAGTGAATGAGGTAAGGTTAGTGTTAGTGAAACTATGTATTATTCATCAAAGTTCTTAAGCTTTCATGGCCGATGTCATCACTAGGAATATTATTTTCCAGACTTTGTGGACTGTGGTTTTCTGGGCTCATTTTTCTTCCCAGATGTTTTGTCTAAATCTATGATAGATATCTTGAGTGACAGTGGCAAGGTTGAAGTGTTCTAACAGAGGTCTGAACAGCTACTGTGCTTGTTGCACTCTGGGCTGCAATATTTACATCAGCAGCTGGTGGGGCAGTCTGCAATGATTGGTTTGGGTTAGCTGTGGGTTGGACTTGAGTGGGCAAAGAGCTGCATTGTGCGGGCATCTGACTGCTTTGGGTCCAGTACTTTACTTTGGCTTTTATCAGGGATATTTGCCATATTCTGTTGAGTTAACGCATTCTTCCTTTCTATTGATTTTATTTTGATGTTTTGAATTTCATTGACTTCATGATATAAATGTGAATGGTAATGATTAATTGAAGAAAAAATATCTGTGTTATATCATATTGGATAACACAGAAAAGACTTAAAACTCAACAGAATACGGCAAGCAGCACTGACGATAGCCAAAGTGAAGTAGTCAACCCGAACTGATCAGACATCGACACAATGCAGCACTCCATCCATTCAAGTCCAGCCCACAGCTAACTTGAACCTTTCACCACATACTACCCTGTGAGCCACTGGTATAAAGATCGCAACCCAGAGTGCTTGTTGCCATCAAGACCTCTGAGTAGAACACTTCGACCTCACCACTCCCACTGAAGATGTCTACCATAGATGTATATGAAACGTCTGGGAAGAAGAGGACCATGGCCCATAAGCCCAGAAAACACTTTTCCCAGCCATATATTATTGATAATAAATTCCAATTAAGTTTGTTTAATTTTAAATTACATTCCTTAGGAATATAAAAATTTATTATCCACATCCTGTTCATACTTTATATTTAATGCTTACTTTTTCATAATGCATGATGCAGTAAAAGAAATGAGCAAAGGAAGACTTTGGATTACATTAAATTACATTTGAAAAATTTTGCTAAAACGTTTATTTGGCATTCATGAGCATCTGCAAGGAGGAACACAGTAAAGCAGTTGCCAACTTCCCCCCAAGCTAGAGATTTTCTTTGCTGCTCACATTTTCAAGAACTGAATAAAATATATTTTTATTGGTCTTCACTGTAATAGTAGTAGTGGAATAATTAATAATACAATATACATTTAACAATATTATAAATAATTTTAATGCCAACATTGTTTGCCAATTACTTTATCCCTTAAGAATGCTCTTATTGGAATCTATTAGTTGCTCTTCCATTGTAGTCCATTAACTCTAATTTTATCTGTTTTTATAAAATGATGACTCGCTGATTATAAGACAAATGAAAAGTACATAAAATTCATGACAGCTAATTAAAATGAATAATGTGCATGTTTAGTTGTTAAAATATAATTGCATAGAATTAAAAGTCTAATTTACAAAGCAAACTAATCATGAGTCTAAATAAATTTCTAAGACAAAAACAATTTAAAACAATTACCTGAGCCATACATGGTTATCTTCATGTGTATATCAGTATTTACAATGAATTGTGTTATTTGTAACATTGTTAATGGAATAGGGTAACAAGTACCTCAAATTATAGAATTGTGTTTTGAAATCCAAATCTGAATGTAATATGATTGTTGGTCATTAAACTGTTATTTTTAGACACATTTATAGTACCTTTATTTCTTGTTTAACTATGCAGAATGCATTCCTGAATTTTATACTAAGAATTTAGTTACACTGTGTAAAGAAATATTTTGGAAATATGGATATGTATACAGCTTGTTCTTATTATAGGTGTTATGACAATGGATTTCAGCATTAGTCTTCATGCAAATTAGTAATCAGTTAATGTATAAAGGAAGAGATAAATATTCAAGTTTTAAGTATGTTCTTTGCATCTTTCTCATTTTGGAATGCCAATTATAACTCTTAGAGTCTTCTCTTATAACATAATTATAATATCACTGTGTGATGAATTTGCCTATAATTCTAGTACAAATAACAACTTTGAATGACTAGTTTTACCTAGGTAAATTAAATGATATACAAAATATAACTGATATGAATAATGAACTTACCGAGAAGGCTGTATCTTGTTGTGATTTAAAACAGATGTTTTCCCAACACACTATGAGCTTCTTCTGGCTTGCTATCTCTCAGTTGTCGGTCCTGGTGGTGTAGTGGTTACCATACTTGTCTCCTAAACCCAAAACACGGGTTCGAACCTGGCCAAGACCGATGGATTTTTTCGGGCGTAAAAATCATAAGTATGGCTTCCTTCTGAAGAGAAGTAAAGCCGTGGGTCCCGTGTCATGCATTTGCGGCATGAAAAAGAACCTCAAGCCTGAAAGAGAGGCCTCTGAGCAAAATTTGTCGGCCGTTTCATGCCCTGAGTTGAATGGGACGCTGATGACCTGAGATGTTAAAGAGCATCCATAAATAAATCATACAAAAAAAAATATATCTCTCAGTTGACAGCTGAAGGTAACCCAGAAGAAGCTAACAACATATTGGACAAAACATCCAGTTTAAATCACAATAAGACATAGTCTTCTATAGAAGTTCAGTACACCTTACCATACTCATTTTCATTAACAAGCTTTCAATGTATTCATCCTCATTTAAAGTTTTATTATTACATAAACCTAAAATGTTATTCAAATTCATTGTTTACCAGTTCAGCCTTAAGTTTGATATAAAGGTTTGGAGGCCTTTAGCAATTTTATGTTCAAAATAAGTACTACAGCATTTTCTTTTTTTACATCTAATTTATTTGTTTTTAATAGATCAATGCTTTATTCACAGAAAATTATATTTTTTCTTTAAGGCTATGATTATCTTTTCCTGTAGTAAATATACTTTTATTCATCAAAAAGTCATTTTGATTTCTGAAACAATTTTCAGGCACAAAGATTGTTTATTAATATACAGAAAGAAATGGCATCTTATACCACTGGTTCTAGTTCCACAGAGTTCCATCACTTTCATAGCCTACAATCCTTTTTTTCACGTGTCATATTTATGTCATATATTTTGGACTGAAGGAAGTAAAAATTTCCTATTGTCTTAAAAAAATAGGAAAATTAATTAATAAGATCTCTCCAACTAAAGTTGTTGTTTAAGGTTTTTGGCTATCAAAATAGCTCAAGGAAGGTACATGATTACCAAGTGAATGGTCTAGTGCTTCAGTTTCAAATAGTGGAAGAGGAATATTTTACTGCTCTGTCTTGGCCAAGTTCTGGGATGTTTACATTCATACAAACTTCCTATGGTCTGTCCAGCATAAGTTTATAGCAGATATCTACAAAAGCATGTGGCAGAAATCATTTTGACTGGCTGATCAGTCTCTTTACTCCCAAATTAGCTCGCGATGTAATTTGGTTTTTTAAATTAACGTACTCAATTATTAGTATGCTTTTCTTTTTCTTTTTGTTGCTTATAGCATAAAGAAAACATTTTATATACATATAAAAGACTATAAATTTCTGCCAAGAACAAACATTTTTTCAAGTAAGAGACATAACACAGGTGCACAACAAATGATGAAATTTTGAAAATAATAGCTAGTTTAGAGGTGTTTCTGTAGGGCAATAAATTTCATAGCCAAAGTAACAAATGGGAGAAGCATAGTGAGAAATGCAAAGTAATATTTTACTATAAAGTTAAGGTGGACAGATTATAGAAGGGAGAATTGAGATAACTAACATGGTGCTGATCACACTACTTCATATTATCCTGGTTATCAATCAAGGTGTGACTTTATGCCGGCCCAGGGGCCATTGGTTGTACAGTAATCTAGTATAAGAGATGAAAATAATTACAAAACTTTAATAAATATTGAAATGAAAATATATGTTGATTTAAAAAAAAAGCGAATGTATGTATCATTATATAATGTGTAAGATTTCTGTCAGCTACCATAAAAAAGAAAAGGTATTTTAAAATAATTGAAAATAATATAACTATAAAACATAATTTACTTTGAATTAACATATACTGATGTAACAACTTCCATATAATGACATGTTCATAGGAGGTAATTTTTATCATAATCAAATTATATTTTAAATTTTCAGCCTGCTTGGTTTTGATAAGCTGTTGCAGTATGTCCTCTATGAGTGGATGCAAGATATTAAAAAGAATCAGCTACCAAGTCTTCTAAGTGGAGTTGGTCCAATGCATGCTGTTGTGCAGTTAAGTAAGTACAAGCAACATAATATTAAATATGTATAAAAATTATCCAGGAGTTCTTAAGAGCAGTTCTAACAGTGAATTGACTCAAATAGCAGAGCCACTGGCATAAATATCATTCTGTACTAATTTCATCATCATAAGGGCAAACATGAGAGTGAGCTGACAATAATTAATTAAATCCATTTATATAGCTAACATCTCTACTCAAAATGAATTGGAATTAAGGAAATATGGACCGAAAAATTTTATGAAATATGAACATTTCTAAACTTTAAATCATAATTTTACTACCATTCATGAAGTTATTGTGGAATTGACTTATCCATCATATAGGTGGCCATCCCAGAGCAGAAAGGTGCAACATCCACTGACTTCAAGTTCCAGCTCTTGACTTCTCAAAAAACAATAAAAAACATTATACATTGCCCATCTATGCATACGCAAAGTCACTTGCCCATGTTCAATTCCCCAACTGTCACTTCTAAATACCAACTGTCTCGATGTTACAATATATGTACTAGTTCTTCATATTGTCACCCCCTTTATGGCACAATATCTACAACAACAGTGGCCAAAATTGACATTTCATCAGAAAGAGACAGAAACAATTTCTGAGAGTGAGAAGAGGACAGGTGACTATTGATATTCTTACAAGATGAGTCAGTGAAATGTACACCATCATATCTCTTAACTATGATGACATTACACGGAGAGTTCAATAATAATGATGAAGTATGCTTAAGTTGAAATGACATGGAAACAAATATCCAGCCATATAGTTCATTGTCCACATCAGAAGCACAAAGTTCTTCTCCATTAAGCACATGATGGACAATTGTCTATTAAAAAGGGCATATGATAATTAGGTGCATGAATAAACATCCACAACAGAGCAAAAACATTTATAAACAGATGTTTAATGAAATAAACTGTACTAACAAAGCTGTAGGCAAGGAGTTGTAATATATCCTACACTAATATTCAACATGTTCACACTAGCTCCACTTACATAAAACTAGGACATGTTTTGAAACATTCACTTCTATCATCAGATGTTGACCTACTACTGTTACTCAAAGTGGTGAGCTCCTTTGAAATATCACCAAAGCATTTCCTTTAATTTTCAAGATATGGAATAGGTATGTGGACAACATATTTGCAATAATACCAAAAAAAAAACATTGAATAAATGCTCTGAAACTTCTTAATCTACAAGATAAATTTACACAGTTTACCATAGAAGAAGAGAAGAATGGTTAGCTCCCATTCCTAGATTTAAAAATCATAAGAAATGGAGATAATCTACCTTGATTTCATTTGTGATATACTCCAAAGATTAGAATTATTAAAAAAATAATTCTAGAATTTTGGAGTTCCTAGAAAAGAAACACACACCGAACATTACATAAAAAATTATAGCTATAACACCATTCCACATAAATATGCAGTGTTTCAGAGCTTGGCACAAAGATTAATTAACATTCCACTCACAGAAACAGAATACAAAATGGAATATCAACAGATTATTAAGACAGCAATAAACAATGGTTTCAATAAAGACACAATAATAAAAATTATCAATAAATTTAAAAGACAAAAATCGATAAAAGGGATTTCCACAATGAAGAACACCAAGGAAAGATACAAATTCAAAAGTTTCACATACCATCCAATTTACCACAGCAAATTTAAGAAGATTTTTAAAGAACAAGGTATAATGTTAGTCCCAAAGAACAAATATAATACCAAGAATTTATTAGGTTCCACAGTAAAAGACACTATACAATAGAAAATAAATCAGCAATTTACAAACTCAAATGTGCAGATTGTGATCAGAGATACATTGGAAAAACTAAGAGAAATTTAGAAATTCAGAGAAAAGAACTCTTTAGAAATATTCGGTTTAAACAGGTTGATAAATCAGCATTAGCAGCTCACTTTTAGCCCAAAAATCTTGAAATTAAACGAGAGGTTAGGCTGCTGAAATAACTTCACAACCCAATGGAGCTATTCACTTTGGAAAAAATTGTCATCTTAAAAAGTAAGAAAAACTTAATGAATTTTGATTTTGCTCCTATGAATGAACTCAAGTTCCTACTAGAACCGCCATAGGAGCATCCTGGTATCCAGCCACCATTTTGAGTAACAGTAGTCTGTTAACAGCTGATGATCAAAAGCGATTGCTTCTGAAACATGCCCTAACTATATGTAAGTAATTGAAGTTAGTGTGGACATGTTGAATATGTTAGTGTAGGATAGATTTTTAATTACTCTCCAACAATAATATAATGTGATCCTTAAGAAAACCTACAGATATTCAAGGGAAGATGACACGCACTTGTTATGCAAACTGGTTTAGGCAATTCAAGGATGCTTGTGAGTGTTGCACAATGTTCATGATAAAGGCATACTACATTATAGGTATCAAATACACCTGACATTGGTTGCAATGATTTGTAGGCAAGCAGTGGTGAGTTGTAAAACTTCAAACAATTCTATAGAATTGGAAGGCATATGATGTCAAACTCTCAAATGAAGTGGCAATTTGAAAATAAAGCATTTAGAAAGTAATGTATTTTCAATGCCAACCAATTTGAAGAGGAAGTTCATAGGAAAGGCACACTATCTGTTAAAGATAACGAGATAGTTATAGCATGAGCAACAAACATCAATGCCATTACTCATTCCTATACAGCTATGTCGACTGTTACTTTGGATGGCTGGGAAGTTATTTATTGTTAGAATTTTTTGGTTCTATGCCTACTACAATTCTGCCTCATGTCAGTGACGTAGTAAGGGCATTTGAGAATTTATATGTCATAGCAAGCAAGAGTCGAAAAATGAATTTAGCACAACTACAGCTATGATACAAACCTTCCTTTGGCACATAGTGACAGTAACTTGATAAAAACCATACCATTTTAGAGCAAACTATCCCACCTGGAAAGTGATGTTGAAATTCAAACCACCTGAAATCACTCTATGAATTTAGCTTCTAAGTGTCTGTTTTTATCACTGCCTACAAAACATATTATCATGCCATCTGCAGCTGTGTTTTAAGAAATAGCCACTTTCAGAAATTGTATGATAGACAGTTTGCATGGCATCACTTTCCATCAGTTCTTGTCACCATGTTACACCTATATAATCATTTATATACTCTGTAAAGAGTGGATACCCAATTGAACATCCTGGAATGCCTTACAACTCTCAAGAAGTTTCCTTTCATTTTCTTGTTGAAACCTTCATGATCATCTTGGTGCAAAAGGTTTGTTTTGAACCTTTTTTGAATATCAATGATGTCTATTTTGTGAAATGTACCACATTCATTCTGTACAAGTTTACTTTCTGCACCTCCCATATGTTCACTTTTCATAGTCTTTTAAGCACATGGTTAGTCATTAGCAGCTAATATTTTATCAACACTGTTGTTAGTGCTAATAGTTTCAAGAGGGTTAACCAGACATAGCCCTTATGATCTTAAAGTCAATCAGTTTCCTTGTGATTCACAATATTGCCGGGAATATATAAAAACATTACTATTAAAGATGGGTTTATATCAGGAACTTATTGTATAGAACTATATATATGTCATTTTGTATCATTCAGATTTGTTCCATATAAAACTAAGACAGTTCATATTTGGAACATTTGTATAGGCAAGTCAGTTTCAAAATGGAGGAAACTTGATTGCTCTGTGCTGTTATTGTAAAAGAAAATGAGAGGAAAAAAGCAAATCGCAGGTGATGGACAAGATTTTTTGCTGAAAAGAAATATATATGGTGCAAATTATTCAATATTAAAGGAATTAGAGTTTTTTTGACTTTTTTATGTTCATCAATGCCATGTTGTACTGGAATTTTAAGTTATGCATCTTTCTTCCCACTTCTCCAACCTCCACTTTGAGGACAGAAGCAATTTTACAAGATTCTTTGCGTGCGTTCCCGTCTCTGAAATTTTATTTTGAGGGTCCCAAATACATTTTTCACTGGCATTTCTTCTATTAAACATAATGTTTTTGTGATGGACCATTCTATGTTTGTTATTTATGAAAGAGAGAGAGAGAAAAGAATGCCATTAATTGAGTCAATATGCACATGATAAGGTTGTGGAACAAGAATTATTTTTGGTCATCTAGTGATATTGGGATTTTGCCTTATACAAGTATAGAACTAACTCATTTGGATGAAACCTGAAGGAACTTGTTCCACATCGACCAGGACATGTTCAAAACACAAGTTCTATATAAAAAGTTCCAGATGTGAACCCACCTTTAAAGTACACACATTAACATTGTTAAATTATAATGTGTACCACACACATTTTGTACTTTCCTATTAATGCTATTTATTAGAATTTACAGAGTTTTATTTAGTTTTTCGTATGTATGTTGACTTTAAATGCTAATATATTTAACCTTTTGTGTATATACTTATAACAAAGAATAGAAACATCTCACTGTATTACTGTTGCTTAGTTCAAGGAGTACGGGATCTTTTTTGGTTGCCAATTGAACAGTATCAAAAGGATGGTCGCATAGTACGAGGTCTTCAGCGTGGTGCCAACTCCTTTACCACATCTACAGCTATGGCAGCACTTGAGCTAACAAACAGACTTGTTCAGGCAATTCAGGTAGACATTATAAATACATTATTAAAATGATATTACAATAATGAAATAAGTGTTCATTGGTCTGCATTGCATATACTGCATAATGTGTGCAAAATAAAATATTGTATTTGCAATTTAAGCGCATCTGCTGGACATCCCCATTCCCTCCTGTTCTATGTGCTTAATCATCTAAAGTCAAAGGATCATAGACTATAGATAGACATTACATGATGTCCTAAATTCAAATTTAAATGGGATCTTATGTCACTTCATGATGTCATAGCAATGTTAGCTGAGCCCCATCAAAATCAGTAATTTAAATATTCTTTTCATTTGATAATGAAACAAAAATAATTTCTGCGTGATTTTCTTTTGTTTCAAAGAATTAAACAAGAATTTTGTGTTTTTATTATTAAGCAATTATTATTAGGCATATAAGTTATCGATATGACACATTACTTCATACAGGCATTAAATAAACTAACTGGAACACAATATAACATACCTTATCAACTACACCTGCTGCTTAATTATAAACATGACTAAACTGAGATAATCGTAACTTAAAAACATTTTGTTAACTGCAGTTTATGACAATTACTGTGCAAATTAGTGAATGAAAGTAACATACTTTATCATTGAAATTGTGCCAATTGCCAAGGAATTAATTCACACACTGAAGTATATCATAACAATATTCCTCCCGAACCAAACACCTGTTTGGAAATAACTTTAAAGAATTAATTTATAAAGTTCCTTTGTTACATTCAAGATGCCTTTAAACTTTTTTTAATAAAATGAAGATAAAACAAAAGAACAGTTTCCATTGTCAAAAAAGGAATGGTCTTCAATGTTTAACTATGATAGAAATTATTCTTTCACACTAGCCTTGGGTAGGGCGTAAGTTGGAAATGAAGAATCAAATTTGAAAAATTTGGGTCATGGCCAAGATTCAAATCATGAATCTTCAGATTTATGGGCTGACTCTCCACTAACTTAGCTACCATCTCCTCTAAGCATGAAACTAGCTTGGAAAGCTGAAGATCTATGGTACAAATCCTGACCAAATTTTTTAAAATCCGATTCTTTATTTCCAATTGCTATGTAATGGTTTATAATTGAAATTCCCATTTACATTTCAAGATAATCCTTTACATTCAGACATGGACAACATGTTTGACTACAATTGCTTGATTCCCAAGCAGGTGCTGCAGCACTTTTGGGGTGAGAGTATGCTGCGAGATTTTGCAGCTGCAAATGGACATAATATTAGTACTTAATGGATGGAATATAAATTAAAATAAAAACCTTTATGTCAGATATATGATGTCAAAGATCAACTGACAGGTTCCTGTAAAATAATTAATTTTTTCCAGTTATGATAACTTTCCCAAGGTATTTTCTAATAATATACTACCTGAAGTTTTGATTAAGCATATGAAAGCAGATAAGCAACTGTAATTTTAATTTTACGATGACTATTTCACTTATATAACATAACCCTAAAATTGAACAATGAAACAAAACAAAATTTTGAATTTTCACCAATCACAGCCAGATATCACAGTGAATTATCATAAAGTTTTACCAAATTCCCTTAATGTGCAAAGTGTAAATTTCTTCTGGTCAGATAATCAACTATATCACCTCCACTATAATTTCTGAGTGTGAACCACAGACCAATTTTACTGGCAGGCATTGGGAAGGTATTGATAGCAACAAAACTATTCTATTCATGAAATAGTTCTAAACCCATATTAACTCTTCTCTCCTGGCATTACTGACATTTGTTTGTTGCAAGATAGATTGAAAAGGTTAAGTATTCATAATACAAACATACAGTTAGTACAATTTTGTAAGCCAAGTTTACGGGAATTATATTTAAATTCTTATATTGTACAGAAATAGCCCTAATAAATATCACATGGTCTGAGCTTTCCAGAAAAATTTATTGACAATCTCAGACCTTCTTGTTATAAAGTTTTGCTGCATTTATGGTTATTGCCAATTACTAATTACCAATATACTATGTGATTATTTGGTGTTTGAGTATTTGGTGATTAATATAGAGTTCTGATTATGCTATATAAAAGAGTAATTATGTTATTTCATGTGCATGAACTCATTCATTGGAACTCCTTACTATGGTTTTGTGTCAAACCATGGTGTTATGAATACGTTTGTTGTGAATTAACATAAAGTCTGGGACAGTGAATGTTATTCTTGGCTTCTACTGATGGTTCTAATTTGAAGTTTCTTCTTGTCTATAAAAATAATAAAGGAAACCAAGAAACAAATAAAAGGATGTACTTAAACAGTTATTTGCATATAAAATTTTGTGAAACTAGGATAATCTGCACCCTATGCATATAATAATATAAACTTCACTTAGGCTATGGTGCATCATCTACCAACATCCTAGTAAATCTGAAAAAAATATAATCTTATTTTTCATGTATAATAGAAGAGCAAACAAATGTAGCTTTTAGAATGGTTAATGAACTAACTTAAATTAACACTACTCTTAAAGCTTCCTTTACAATTGCATAGCCCAGAAAAATAAGTTGTACAACATTCAGGGGAAAGCATTGGTGTTCAGGCTAGCTGAAATAATGATAAAGAAAGTAAAAATAAAGTTTTAGAAGTGCCCTTGTCTAATACAATTAACCATAGAATATCTGAAATGTCTAATATATATCAATGTGTTTCTCAACTTAGAGGTCTAGAGGTTCAGTTAGTGAGTTGCAAAGTCCCCAAATGTGATTAAGGGTCCACAAAAATGTTATATTTAGTAAAATTGCAATACAAATGCGTTATAAATCTATTCCTACTTTGGTATTTTCTTTTCAAAGTAATTTTATTACACTTCTAATATAACTTAATAATTACCTTTATTCCAAAATGAATACAGCATGGATTGTTGTTTCTTCCTCTTGTACTAACCTTGTCAACACACTCGACTCACTTTATCCCTACCTGGCTGGACTGCAAATAGCACATTTAAAAAAAACAATAATAAAAATCGTAATTATGCTAATTGAATTTATAACAGATAATCAATTAATTCAAATTCAGTACTTATATTTCAGTTAAAAAATAATTTTGTTAAGGATTTTATATAAAATTTTCAGTTTTTGCAACAAAACAAAACTGAACTATTATAGGGTCACTATAATGCTGAAAGGAGACAATCTTGAAGCTACCACAAAGAATTGATGTGGGTTGATGGGGTCATAGGTTCTGCCAACAATAATGTGTATAACCATAATTATTTCTCTTTTGTTTCTGACCATCAATAATATCAGCCTGTGATAACTAACATATACATTTTGTCATTATTGATATACTCATTCTTCAGTCAGTCAGTCTTCATTCAAGATTAAATGTATTTCCAGCTTAACACTTAATGATGGATGCGTGGTTTAAATTGGGAACATTAGAAAGAAAGTACACACGAGTAAAACTAACAATCCCGGGATTGATAGTGAAACAAGTATCCCTGCTTCATGTTTGAGCTCTGATCTACATATAACTAGATCTGTGATTGATGTGAATAGAAAGAAGCAATGTCAAACTATATGGGGTTGGGTTTTATTTAGTGTGGTGATAAAGATGAACCCAGATCACAGTGTGTTTTAGTATTATGAAATTCTCTCAAGTACTTCATAAAACCAAATAAATTACAAAGGCATTTAGAAACAAAACATCCAGATGCTAAAAACAAAAGTGAAAATTATGTGCAATTTAAATGGAAAAAGTCTGTTATAACTTAAGTAGAGTCACTGAATTCAAAGTTTGGCTAGTTTGCATATTGCTAAAGCTGGAAAACCTCATTCTATAGGTAAGTAACTGATCTTTCCTGTGGTTAAGGATATTGTTAAAGTTATGTTCAATGAAAAAATGCAAGTGATAGATTTAATTCCCATGTCTAACGATACAGTGGATAGCTGCTAATAATATAGAAAATTTATCATGAGAATAAAAGACAGTAGTTTTTTTGCATTACAAATTAATTAATCAATGAAGTAGTTAATTTGTCTCATCTCATTTGTTTCTTTAGTTATAAATATCAGGGTACCATAAATGAAGAATTTCCTTTCTGTAAAAACTGTACTTATACAAAAACATTATATTTTTGAAGTTCATAATATACAGGATGTTTCGGAAATAAATACTTTTACAAACTTTGGTAGCTGGTTCCTCACACCAAAATAAGAAGAAAAAAAGTCCATGTAAACATAAGTCCAGGAATCTTTCGTTTTTAAATTATTAATGAAAATTTACCAAAACAAGAAGAAAAAAAAATCACATAAACATATATCCAGAAATTATTAGTTTTATGAGTTATTAATGAAAGTTTACTAAAACAAGAAAATAAAAGTGCATGTAAACATGTGTCTGAAAATTTTTAGTTTTGGAGTTATTAATGAAAGTTTACTACAATGGTGCAATCTAACAACTTAAGTTTGTAACTGAAAATAAAATTCATTTTCTTAAATAATCAAATGGTATTATCGACTCAAGTCTGCTGATGCACTGGGACAATATTATTTACAAAATGCAGCAATAGCACTGTTGAAGGTTAGCCATTTATGTGATTTGGTAATAATCCTATTAAAGGTGTGATAGAAATAGTCATTTTAACTCTGGCATAAACTTTCATTAATTACTCCAAAACTTAGGATTTCCAGACATGTTTATTTTCTTGTTTTGATAAACTTATTAATAACTCATAAAACTAAGAATTTCCGGACATATGTTTATATGGGCTTTTTTTCTTGTTTTGGAGTGAGGAACTCACCACCAAAGTTTGTAAAAGTATTTCCGAAATATGCCATATATGTGATTAAGCATAGTATTGATTGGAAAATATGTTGGGCTAACATCTGACGGCTGTAGAGCGATGTGTGAACAGCACATTGTGCTTTTGCACATGTTCGTAATGTGGCACAATATATGATTTCAGGACACTGCTTTATTCACAAGAAATCATTGGCTGTTAAGAGTATGCCTAGTGATATGAAAACAGTTTTAAAGTGATAAACTTCATAAAACCTTGCTTGTTAAATGGGAGACTTTTTCTGTGCTTTGCTACAAAATTGGCAGTGAACATAAGTATCCCCTGCTTCACACAGGAGTACACTGGCTTTCAAGGGATAAAGTCCTTGTAATACTTTTCAAACTTAGGAAAGAAGTTTTGCTATTTTTGAATGATTGTAACTGTAAGAATGAGTATGTGACTTTGTTTTTAGATGGCAATTGGGCTTATATGGCAGACATATTTTCTAAACTAAATGAACTCAACTTGAAGTGCTAATTGGAAATTGTACAGTGAAGCAAATCATATAATTAAAATTATTGTACTATATGAGTGAATACAAGACATTAAAAAGAACCAGCTACTAAGTCTTCTAAGTGGAGTTGGTCCAATGCATGCTGTTGTACAGTTAAGTAAGTACAAGCAACATAATAGATATTTACAAAAATTATCCAGGAGTTCTTAAGAGTAGTTTTAACAGAGGATTGCCCCAAATAGTACAAATATCATTCTGTACTCATTTCATCATCATTAGGTCAGACATGGGAGCAAGCTTACAATACTTAATTAAATCCATTAATATAACTAACATTTGTACTCAAAATGAAATGAAAACAAAGAAATAATGGACAGGGGTATTCTATGCTAATATGAACTTAAATCATACTTATAACCATTTGTTAAGTCATACAGTCCACTCATATAGTACATACTGGAACAGCAGATTATTGTGTGACTGAATCAAACTGCATATCCTTATTGGCTTTACTTGCTTGTTTATCAAAATCTATTAAGTTTTTAATCTTCAGACATTTAATAATTTTCATTACACATATCATCTTTAGCTGCAGAAATATTTTGTTAAAAGCATGGAAATTTCTAATTCAAAATCTCTAGGAAAAAAAAAAAAGTTTAAAATGTCAAAAACACCCTTGTGGCTTCACTCCCAAGGAATAAAGGACAGAACTCTTAAACAGTGACATTCATGGAAATAAAAACAGACCCTTTAAATAAATGTAAAAAATCGATAGAAGAAACCTTAAAAGGGAGTACCTTATTGAACCGTTACAAAATCAAAGTACATAATTTATCCTTAGCCAGGATTTTTGACTTACCAAAGATTCATAAACCTGGGAAGAGCATAAGACAATTATTAACAACATTAACACTCCTTGTTATCTCCTAGCAAACTGTTATCCTTTCAGTTTGACACATTTACCAAATTTGATAGTTTAAGTTTAAAAAACTCTATGGATCTTATTGACAGAATTAAAGATTATAAATTGTCTCCTAATAATACTTTGGTTTCATTTGATGTAATGGCTTTGCTCCCCAGCATACCACAAAATAAAATATTAACTCTTTTCAGAAAATGGTTACTATCTACTCATCTAACTGAGATACACATGAAGGAATACATTGAACTTACCAAATTGAGCTTGAATCAGGCTTTTTTCACATTTTAAGGGAAATTTTTTAAATAAAAATCAGGATTAGTAAAGAGTAGTCCTCTTTCACCATTTCTGGCAGAATTGTTTACGAATTTTTGTGAAACACACAACACACAAACACTTTCCCTTACATCTAAAGATTTGGTATAGATGATATATTTGCTTTTGTACAAAAGAGATATGTGGAAAATGCACTGAAATTATTAAACCTGCAAGAACCTACAATAAAATTCACCATAGAAACTGAAACTAACAACATATTACCTTATCTGGACTTGAAGATAATAAAAATGAAAAATAAACTTGAATTTGGCATTTATAGAAAGAATACTCACACTGACAATTATGCAAAAACTTATGGTTTTAACCCAAGACTTCATAAGGAAGTAACTTTCAATAGCAGAATATTTAGGTTGGTTTATGTGCCGCTCAACAAAGATGAATATAAGAAAAAATATCTACATTTAATAGAAACAGTCATATCTAATGGGTTTAAAAAACAGATGATTGATCACAAAATTAAAAGATTTGAGAAACAAATCAGAATTAAACTAATTATTACCCTGAGTACCTTACCAAAAGAAAAAATTTACAAAAAGTTTATTTACCACTCACTAGTTAATAACAAATTTCAAAAAATTTTCAAACAGTATAACATCACATTAGCATCTAAAAACAGTTACAATGTTGGCAAACTGTTGAAGTTGAACAAAAGAAAAAGTTCATTAACAGACCGCCAGAGCCCTCAAGATTACCTACTTTTCCAACCTAGTATGATCCGTCAGTCATTTACAGTTGATGATGTGAACAAGAGCTTCATGAAACATGTCCTGAATTTTAAAAACTTTGAGAGTGAAATGTCAAGAGTGTTTTAATATTTTAAATGTTTTAACTCATTGTCCTTTATTCCTTGAAGCTACAAGAGTGTTTTTAACATTTTAAATGTTTTATGTACTACAGATTTAACCTCGTTTTACTGTGTTGATTCCTGAATATATTGAAATTGAAATTTTAATTGAAAATAATTTTCCTATGTTATATTAAATATTATATTACGCTGCCCATTGTGTAAGGACATTAATAAACATAGAACATCTACTGAAATGCATCCAACTTGATAGCAACAAACAAATTAACAATAATTTGAAACCTCTTTTATTGGGAAGTTAGGGAAACAATTGTAAATATCAGCATCCTGAACGCCACAAGCAACCAACCAACTACATTCATGTTATGCAGTGCAAGTTCGATATTTTTAATAAATATAATAATAATTAATAAATAACCATAAACTTCAGCTTTTCTATTACCATCTACATTGTGTTGCTTTTTATTCATTAGTGATTAATTTTATTAGTTTCTTGTTTTTACAATGCTCCAAACAGTCTTAATTGTGTTATGAACTTTATGCATTGCCTGCCAATTTTTTTAATGAACTAGGTATTTCATAAGTAAAGCAAAAGTACATTTACCAGCTACACGATGTGCACCCGTACTTACTTTACTTAGATTGATGTATAAACAGAAGCACATGTAAGATTTCATTGGTTGATTGAGGCTTATATTTTCTATATTCGGGACATAAATGAAAATGTTGTTTGCTTTCTAATTTGCAGAAGCAAAGCATAATTACATCAGTTATTCACAAAACAACTTAAAACATCTTCTATTATTACAGTAAAAATTTCACATTAACATAAATAAGTAAAGAAAATTTAACATGACAATTGCAACACAAAACACATGCACGAGTATAATAAAGAATGTAAGTTGTTTTCAACATGGCCACTTGTCTTGTATGTAAAATTTCAGAGTGTTTAATGTTTCTTTTTTATCTCAGAGATATTTTGTTGTTATTTTATGTACATTGAGTTTCACTTCAGCAAAAGATTACTGATATAATGACACAAAAGGCATGCATGTTGCAATAGCAGTTATAGAATCTGACACAAGGTGGTTAAACTATTGCCAAGCATCACCCAATCACATGGAGAAAATGTTTTGGTTTGTTTACATCACAGCCTAAACTAAGCTTGAGCGATGTATAGATCGATGTTGGAATTTAACTTTAGTTGTTTTATATTAGTATACAAGTTAACTTATAAGTGATACTATTCTGCTGTATAAAGTGAAAATTAGCTTTAAAAGTTTTTATTTTACAGAGTACAGCAGAAATGGCATATGACATGGTCTCTCCAGGTCCTAGTGTCAGACGTCGTAAACACAGTTCCAGAGGAAGGAGGAGAAAGTATAATCAGCCAGCAGATATCCGTGAGGGCATGGCAAATGCATTTATGCTAGTGAAGGAAGTGAGTTGAGCAGAATGTAAACATAACTGCATCAATTAGCACTTAAACTTTATTGATTCCTTATTGTCTTGAAGAATTAAAAACTTCCCCTAGTTTACTTTCATCTAAATTTTATCTCATAGTTATGAAAATACTATCTACTAATTTTTTTTAATTCTGGAAAATTTGTAATACTCAATATAATATTCATTAAAAAGTTATAAATAAAGTAGATATAAAATTGCTCCCTAGACTCCCAAAAGGTTTAACTGTGTTGCATGGCAGAAGCAAATGAAATTTTGAGTTGTGCATCATCCCTGGATCATTGCTCCGAACATGTTATCTCTGTTTTCAAATGGAAGTATGGCATTCAATAGCCATATCTTGTTGAAGCTTTCTTTCACTGAGCGAAACTAGAGAAGAGATACAGAAAGTCACTTTTATAATCACAAGATCACTTCCCCCTCATTATCCAAGTTTAATTTAGAACAAACACAAGCAAAATTTATCATCATTTCACACCCTGAATTGATTGGGATACTGATGACAGAGATGTTAAAAAGCATCGTTAAATAAACCCCAAAAAAATAAATAAATAAAATTATTTTGTTGCAGGGACTGGGAGAAACAGCACAAACAATTGTTAGAGTGGCAAGTGAAGAACATGAACAAAAGGGTGTATCTGGAGCAGTAGGAGGCGTGCTACGTCAGATTCCCCCCACTGTAGTGAAGCCTATTATTCTGGCAACTGAAGCAACATCAAATGTGCTGGGTGGAATGAGAAGTCAACTAGTACCTGATGCAAGGCGTGAAGCTGTGGAGAAATGGAGGAGTGAAGATTAAGGTTTTGGAAACCATTGTCTTTTATCGTATACATTCAGTTTTCATTTTGTGATTTCACAGTTGCATTTTCATGTTGCTTATGGAAGATCTGGCCTCTAAGGCTCAGCTCTCCTTTATGTAAAATGACTAGAGCTTTGTAGCCATTAAATAAATTTGTGTTAATTTGAGTTTTACTGATTTAATATTGAATGTTATGATGACTAGAGATTTAATAGGAACTAAATGCCTAATATGCATGTGAGTTCCATTTCTGAAATAACTGAGAAATAGATATATGTTGAGAGAGCATAAATGTTCCAGGCTGCTATTTGTATATTGCTTATGAATGTCTTATTTTGTGCTCAGCACCAAGTTTGGGGAATTCTAGTCCTTTATTCATTTTTTTGATCCATTTTTAATATTTTGAAGATCAGACAGTTTATCTTAGCACTGTTATCAATATATAAACTTTCAGAAATTAAGATATTGTTATAATATTTATAAAGTATTACACTTTTTATAATATGTTTACACTTTAAACAAAAGATGTCATTGACAATTTGTAACTGACTTTTAACATGATAGATGTTACTGTCATAGAACAGATGCAATTTGTTCTTTCTGATAATATTCTTCAAATAAACATCAAAATATAGTAACGAAGTTCTAAGTGTTAATACAGTACACTCTTAAATACCATATGAGGAATAAAATCAAAATCAAGAATGAGATTCTCAAATGCTGGTACCATATTTCTTGCAGGGTATAATGCATCAGTTATAACTGTGGATCAGTGTGAAAATTCATGGAGCAAAATAGGAAGTTATCAGGAAATAAAGAAATAGTATTTAGAAAATTTGATACTTTTAATTCAGTTAAGCTTACCATTTCATGAAACTTAATAAAGAAATGAAAGTATTTTATTTCTATCAAGTGCACAGTCTTAGGCCTCAAACCCTTATCCCATTTTCTCTTTATTTTATTCTTGATTTCTTTGTGGTATTATAACCTGTTTGTTAGATGAATATTCAACATCCAAACAAACAAATCAACAAACAAATTCCAACATCCCTATCCCTATTTGACTTAGCAAACATAGCTGCAAGCATAGCCACTCTTCACTGTTCAGTACCTGGGCAATCTATTAGAATGTGCTGCTTTAAGCATAACAGAGTATGAATACAGTTTTGTAAATGATGAAAGCTCTATTTATTGCAATTTATAGTACATTCAGATAATCTCTTGGTTAGTTGGCTCTTAAGGCTCATATTTGCATTATCTAATTAGCCTGCACAAGGCAAGAAAGTGCTGTGTCATCCATTTGTTGGGACTTGCTTTACACAGCAAATGATTTCAGCTGTTGGCAGCTGAATACAGAACACACTAGCCCACTTGGTCATAATATTGTTAGTGAAACAGAATAGATACACATGTATTCTTGTAAATCAAGAACTTGCCAGAAAAATAGTAGCATCCACAGATGAGCAGACAGAGCTACATTAGTAAATATGTGATGTGTTTGCCTAACATATTTACACTTTCAAAAGTGTTAAAAAGGTTCACATTTTGCAAATCTGCTGTAATTTGCATACTTTCAATAAACTGCAAATTTACACATAAGTAGAAATAGCCATTATTTCAGATGCAGATTCAAAACATGTAAATTAACATTTTTAGGCGCTATAGTGCCTGTTTTGCAGCAGATGTGAATATTATGAACATATTATTTAAAATCATAACCCTGTGTAGGCATTTGCAATTAATAAATTTAAAAAGAAAATATATTCTAATAACTCAGCAATTTGCATTCTGTTAATGTTGTGATTTATCTCATGGTATTCACAATTTATAAATTTAAAAAGAAAATATATCTAATAATTAAGCAATTTGCATTCTGTTAATGCTGTGATTTATCTCAGGTCTTCTTGATTTATATGAGCATTGTATGTTCATGTGCTGGTGCTGGTGCTGATAGTAACATGACCTTCCAGCTTGAGCAGGCTGCTGCGGCACATGCTCTGCTGCTGAATGCCAGGATCACCCTGATCCAAAAATAAATGGTAAATTTATACAAAATGCAATGTTTTTTTTTTGTGCGTGTGTATGTGTTTTTTTTTTTTTTTGCTTGTTTATTTTGTTTTTGTTTTGTTTACGGATGCTGTGTAACATCTGAGGTCATCAGCATCCCATTCTATTCAGGGCGTGAAACAGCCGACAAATTTTGCTCAGAGGCCTCTTCATTCAGGCTTGAGGTGGAATGCAGAGCAAATTCTCTATAAGGGGTATCTGCACTTTGTATGCAATCACAAGAGCGGTTATGAACATTAATAACTAGGACAGAAATCAAGCATTTGCAGCTTAAAAGAAATTTATTCATATGAAATATTATTTTATTTTTTATTTTTTCCCTCCATTATTTAGTTTCACAATATCAAAGTTTTTACTTGAAATTACCTATATTTTTCACATTTCAAGAAGTTATCCAGTATCAAACATATGAAGTATCCTTGCGTAAGATTTTTTTTTTCTTTTCTTATTTCCTTTTATACCATATTTACGCAAATCTAATGCACCATAGAATGTAATGTGCACCCAAATTTGAAACTTAAAATCATAAAATAAAGATTTTGCCATATTGGTACAGCATGTTAGAGATAAGCATGTCTGCTTCATAAAACGATCAAGACATAAAATTTATAAGTGGACTTTTTTTACATCTTGGAGCATAAAGGACAAAATCCATCACTCGTGCTTTTGTCAGTACAGTTGGCATAGGTCAAAGAAGAAAAAGCTATTTTTTATGATGACACTAGTCACTTGTTCTTCCCCGTTTCATGTACAAACTACAAAACATTTTCTTCAATGTCAGGATATTTTCCTTTGCGAGGACCAGTGAATTTTTTCCTGCTAGCTTTTGTTGGAAATAATGCCGATATCTGTTGCCGCCACAAGCGAATGTTGCTCTCAGCTACTTTAAACACTCTGCGATTCTGTTACCAATTTTTTTCAGCATTAAGAATTACTTTAGGCTTGAAAGTAGCATCATAACTACATATTGTGACTGCCTACTATGCAATAATAGATCAATAATAAATGTAACGAAATTGAGAATTGCAGCAATGCATTATGACATAATAAACAATTAATTTAATGTAGTTACTGGCAAACTACAGAATGGATTTGTATTCAAATCTAATGCACACCACAATTTTGAATACTATTTGGACAAAACAGTGCACATTAGATTTGAATAAATACATTAATGTAATTAATGATTGCCATTAAATTGTAGAAATGCTTTGTCTAAATCATGTCACAAACAAAAATATCACTTTCCATAAAGCTTGAAGTATGAAATGTTCATACACCAACCTGCAGCATCTCTTAAATTTTATAGAAAAGCAACATTTATGATTATCTGGAGCAGTTTAGTAATTATTTGATTTTCACAATTTATCATGGTTGTTCTTTCTTTCCATTTCCTCCTTGGTAAAGCACTGTTCCATATTGCCGTCAACCTTCTTGCATCCATATAAGTGAATCCAACTATTTTCATGTCTATATTTTCATATTCCCTCTTCCAGTAAATTGCATTCAAGAATAATGCAATTGATGAACCTATCAGTAAGGATGGCAGAGGTCGTTAAAGCACAAACTTGTGAGCAAGAGATCTGGGGTTTGATTCCCATCAAGGCTGTCTAAACTGACTGAGTTTTTTTTTCAAGCTTTTGGCAGTCCTTATAAACGGCAAGTGCAAGGGAGGTACCCTAAATTTATGCTTTCCTTAAAAAAATCCTCTACCAACTTTATCATTTCATCTCATATCATCAAAGTTCACTACCTTGATGCCATAATAGTAAAAACAGGGTTAAACACTATTAAAAAATAACTGAAGAATCTCTCTTGTTTCTGTTAAAGAAGATTTGGATCTGATTGTTTTGTAACATTTACATAGTCATACCATAAATTCTTTCACTTCTTTAAAGAATTACTTGGTTAAATGAATATAATTGTTAAGTTTGATATACCATTTAATACAGCAGCTTATTCTGAACATTTTACAGAATAAGGTACTCAAAGTGTTCACCTTTAGCCTTCACATATGCCTTTGAACTTCTTGGCCAGTCATCTACAGTGCCACATATGACATTTATGTTCAAATTCATCAATGCTTGAATCAGGGATGTTTTTAGACTTAAGATTGTTGTGTCTTGAAAAACTAGACTTGTTCTCCATAATGGATCAAAATGGCACAAAGTCCAGAGGATTCAGATGAGGACTGGATGATGAACTTGGACATGTTATCCTTGAGCCTAGTCTTTCCAGTTTTATGAGCACAAGTGCCATTATGTTGGAAAGTCTAGTGATCACCAATGAATATTGTCTGATTGGGAGACTTTACAGCTTTCTCCAGAACTTCCTTTGCATATACATTGTCATTGATTTTAATCCCCTTTGTGCAAAAATGAACCTTGGTGGCTCCATTGTAGAAGACTCCCAACCAGGATGATGAGCATGCAGAACTCGGAAAGCAAACTGGCCAAATTCTTCACTTGATGGTTTGGAGCATATACTTTGTCATTCTGCCTGTTAAGTTTCTGTTCCATTGTGAACATTTTTTCATATGAAAAAAAGATTCTCCATTATTAATTTTTGGCATTCGGTCAAAAGAGGTTATGCAATCTCTCGAGTCTAATCTTCTATAGTGAAGCATTGAGCAGATGACCTGTACATCAACTGTAAGTCTGAAGTCCTAAGTCCATGTAATAGCTTGGAGATGCCTATTTTTGACATTTGTAGTGTTGTGCCATTGTTTCCTGACAGGATTTCTTCCAATACATTCCTAAACATCTTTATCACTTCTGCAGTTCAAACTGAGCTAGGACAGCCACATTTTGCTTTGTCATCAACACTACAATGCCAAGTAAGATTTGTAGCAGTTTTAACAAATTGAATATTGTCTTTGGATTCTTTTTATACTTGCATAATGCTATTATAGCTGTATGATATTCTTTCACAGATATTCCATCTTGAAACAAATGTGAATACTGACTGTCTGAATATAGCTATATTGACCTAGAATAAAACTTGTGTTAGAACCAGGCTACATTGTAATTTTTGTATACTTAGTACTATTTAAATAAAAAATAATACTGCTAAGGAAGGATGGTCATTCAAGAAAACCCAGGCAACTGCTGCTTAGCTGCAGAGATCAAGAGATAGGTGGGGAAAAGTTTATGACAATATTTATGAAAAGACTAGGTATATCGTATGAATAGACCAGCATAATGCAGATTTCTTGATCATGTTGATGTAGTTCTTACATTACTTTCATGTATACTGTTTTCCATTTTAGCATGAGATATTTTTTCCTGCATTTATTTATTTAATTTATTTATTCATTCAGTGCTAAGTATGTTACAATAAAAATAGTTTGGTTCTAGTATAGACTCTGCTCCAAACCATATAAATTGTGGCCAATCAAAGTGTGCCATTTGGCATTTTAACTGAATAAAAGAAGAGAACACTGCTGCATGAGCCAATAGTGCAAGCAGAAGATAACAGTACCACATCAGATTTTGAAACAGCACAAGTGGTATAGTTAAAATACAACAATGTATAATGATGGATTGAAGTTGAATTTCATTGGTCTTGTCTATGTGAAAAATGAACAACTCAAAATACTTATTTAAGCCTTTTATATATAATTAATGCTCTATATGATCAGTCAATCATTAAGATCTTTAGTGCAATATTTAATTTGAAGACAATGTCTGTATGCAGTCAGAGTTTGCAATTAAAAGCAAAATTTCATAAACAGCCCAAAGTGAAACATTCTATAGTATAATTGATATTGTTGTATGATTTAGTTGAACTACATGCTCTCAATACTTCACTTACTTGAAAAGTAATTGATTGGCTTCACTGTGCAAATTCCATTTTACATTTTAATTCTATAGTATATTCGTAATTAGATAGTGAGTCGATTTAATTTAATACTGTATAGTAATTTATTGTTTGAATCTGATCATCCATTTTATAAATACAGAGTGTTAAAAACCAGCATTTTTACTATTAAATTAATATACTTTTTAATATATATAAATAATGTAATACAGTTTTTTTCACACTAACTCCATTCACTTACACAAAAATCTGGACATATGTTTCTGGAGCGATCCCTCCCATCTTCAGCCTGTAGATAAACTATTCAAAACTAGTGAAAATTGAGTGATTTCATCATAGATAATTTGTTATATCAAAAATAGCATTCAGGTATTTACCTCTGATAATTCTTATATAGGACATAAGTAAAATAATCCTGCAGAGTGAAGGAAACGATACTAAATTTTTAAATGAATAGAAAACTGATAATGTGTTTTTGTGATTAAATACACAGTTAATTAAAAAATCAGATTGAAAGTTTTAAATAAGTTGTAACACTAGTTTGCTGAGAATTATCAAACTACAGCTTTTCGATGTTGGATGCACATAAATCATTTTGTAACATTGTTTATATCTGGTTTCACATTTGAATATTAACAATGTATATGAAAATGATTTCAATTGCTATGACCAGTATTTTTCTTTAATAAAACTTAACATCATCTCTTCCTTGTTGGTAATTTCATTAGGTCACCGTCTCCTAATCAAAACAGCTCAAAATTCAATTACCCACATCATGAACTAACTAACAGATTGCAGTAAATGCCCCTGCTCTTGTAACACACATACCTAGAAATCTTTCTTCACATAGGCTTTTCCAATATGAAAATTTCATCTTATTTTGTCTAAATTAAATCATATTAGTATATTCTGAGTTCAGAAATCCTGACTTTATAATAAACACAGCAACAAGTTTAATTGAAAGTCAACAGACTTGAACACATGCTCCTACTGGATATTCTTGTAATACTGACACAAGAAGACCTGTCTGCTAACAAGGTAAACATTCACCCATTTAACTAAAATTGTTAACTGGAACATTGCACAGTAAGGCTAATCATATATTAAGAGCATTGTGTGTTTGAGTCGAACTAACACTCTTTTGCTTCACTTGTTTGTGGGCCGAACCCACAAACTTTGAACTAGTACACAAAAAAGTTTTCTGTACTTTTTTTTTTGAACTAGTACACTAGTGCTCCAAAAAGTATAGAAATTCAAGAGCCAAAAACTTATTAAAGAAACCACAACACTTTCAGCAAAAAAAATAAGGTAATTTTTAAGAAATTCACATATCATCCATGAGCTACAAAAAATTTCAGAATATCCTTAAAAGATTTTAATATCTAGTTAGCACCTGTAAACAGATTTAATGTTAAAAATCTCCTGATTGATAATGTTAGTGACAGTATTCCAAAAGAGAAAAAAGCAGGTATTTATAAAATAAGTTGTACAGAATGTGAAAAAATCTACATTGGATAAATAAAGAGAAATATAGGCACACTGTTTAAAGAGCATTTCAGAAACATAAAATACAAGCAATTCGAGAAATCAGCAGTGGCATCTCATTTCTGGATAGAAAATCATGAACAAAATTATAAAATCAGTGCAAGGACCTACAGAATTAGCAGCATGGGAAAAAATCTATATTTACAAGCACAAAGACAGTTTAATGAACTTCGACACTTCCGGTGATGAAAACATAAACTTCAAGCTCATTACACCTCCAACAGACAGATTACACATCCCCACAGCATAATGGTTTATCCTCCAGTCAACATTGGGTTGACGATGCAATTGAAGGATTCCTGAAATTGGTCCTACATATTTAAACAAGTAAGTGGAGCAAAAGAGTGTTAGTTCGACTCAATCACACAATGATCTTAATATTCACTCCTTTACCCATTTGAGAAAGTTGAGAATGAAAGTGCAATCTTTTCGAGATGTTTAAGTTACTAATTGTTATGAAGTTTGGTGTGCTTATTTCATGGTATAAATTATTAGTTTAACTTATTATGCATTTGTGGAATTAAACAATTCCTCTTTGAATAATACAAATAAAGATCACTACTTCGTAAATTACTAGAGATGTTTTTGTTCACAGCAAGAGCATTTATAGTGGTTGTATGTAATAAGACTGGCAACCAAATTGCACACACAGTCAATGCAATGAAGATATTCTTTTTGAATATGGCAATTGTAATAGAAGTGTTCTTTGAAAACATATTACTTTAAAGATATTTTGTATTGCATAAAGCATTTTACTCTGCAGCCCTTGGTGCAGAGTATGGAAATTAAATCATTAAAGTTCACAAGCCAGCTACTGTTCACTTCAAAGATTTTCAAGTTTTTATTTAATTTCTTTGTCAAAATATGTGCTAAATGCCTTGAAACTAGTGAAAATCTAAATGTACCCCAAACAATAATAGTATCTCTGTATTGAATATCAAATGAAACCGAGAAAACACTATACACCTTAATTCTCATGCAGTGAATGTGCATCTTAATATGCAAGTCTTTTATACCAAGTTTGATGGCCAAACAGACAAATGCAGTGCTAAAGGTTTACAGTCTTGTCATGATATAGAGTTTGCATCCTCTATATTCTGCTTTATTTTTATGTTTAATATATTAACTATTTCTTACAAATGGATGCACAATATTATATCATTTCCACAATTTAAAACCTGTTCTCATATGCTTCTTTTTAGCAGTTCACTTGCAAATATCATGCTTGTTGTTTTACCCTGGATTTGTATGCTTTTATTTCATTGTTTTGTTAATGTGCTATTTAATACTGTAAGTACATTCAGCTACTGCTGGCAGGATAGCTAAGAGGTTTAATAAGCTAGTTGAGCAGCAATTGATGTATAGCAGGTTATGGTTTGCACCTATTAATCAATTTTTTATTCTTCTTTTTTGAGTGCTAAATAAAAATTTTACCAGTGCTCTTATGAAAAATATATTACAAAACTGAAGGATTAAATTATTCAAATTATTTCTTTTTTGTGGGAATATAGCCAAATGGTATTATAATAAACATTAAAACATGTTAATATTGATATAGAGTTGCTCTAGTGGCATACTTCACTTACTTGGTTTTTTTTTTAATTGGACATGTGATCTGCTGATGATGATGTGACTGTTCCTGAAACATATTCAGTTAAAAAAACAAGTAAGTGAAGTATAAGTGTCGCCAAACCAATCCTATCAATATTATGTTTTGCTATTTCACTGTGAATAGCTTGAGTAATAAGTTCATATTAAAACATGTTCTTTATTATTATGCTAGGAGTTGAAGCTTTAAACACCAATCACCAGAATAACAATGGAACTTATAAATGCTCTTTAAGCCCCAAGCACCAATCATTAAAATAACAGAGGTACTTATGAAATCTCATCAGAAAAAGAAATAAAAGCATTCCAAGTGTGAATATATTCTGTAGTAAAATGCCATGAAATATAAGATACAAAAACGAAATTAATCTTCTATTGTGCAAAATGCATACTTTCAATAAAATTACTCAATTTTTTAGAAAAAAAGGAAGAACACAATAATTAATAATGTTTCAAAAAACAACTGCAAAACTACTTAATAATAGCTAAAGCCACAGTAGCATTTTAATAATAAAACCCTTAATACCTTTCTAAAACAACAAAAAATAATATCTTTTCTCTGTGAAAAACCTTTGAAGAAATATATTCCAATATATCTTTGGGGTTTCAAAAATGAAGAATGAAAACTAAAAAGTAAAAAGATTTTTTTAGAACTAATTGTAGTCATCTCCTACTGCATTGACATTATGTAACATGTTTGCAACAAGTGCAGAAGAGTAGTTTGGTTTACACTGATAATGTTGCCATAACTCCACCACATGTGCTACCAGATTCTCTTATAATTTGTCTGATTGCCGTCCTCCCCATTCTGAACCAAGAAGGCTCAAACATATTCATTTAGGTTCCAGTCAGTAGATCTTGGAGACCAGTCCATGCAAATTATTTCTGGATATCTCCCTAGCTAATCCTGAGTCATAATACACAACTAGCATGCATAAATTTGTTATTATTTTCTTTTTCTTCATTTCATTGTATGTTGGTAGCTGCTGTAAAACCAAATTTTTTCATCCACATGTACCAGCAAATTTATGTATGTTCCCTTCTAAGTGAGATGAATTAACTGTGTATCACAAGCTGTTTACTGTTTAGGAAGACTTTTAATAGTGAAGTTATTTAAAATTACCATATTTAATTGGATTTTTGACACTGGAACTTAACTAACTTTTTTATATCCCAGAAATGTTTAAAATAATTGCATTCAAAACATGTCCAGAATATATAACACTTAATGAAGTTTCATTGTCATAATATAAGTTTGGTTTTGTCTGTCTGTCTCTCTCACACACACATACACACTTACTGAAGTTTAAAATGAAAATAAAAGCATCAGAACTTAAATGATTGGTTACTTCAATGTAGTCTGGTATTTACATGATTAATGCCTGAATTACTATTGATATCATATGAGCTATTGGTGTACTAATGGTATTGTGTAAACTAATAACTGTTTTCCAGTCATATATATTTTACCAAAATATTAAATTTTATACCTGAAGAATTTACAGCTGAACCTGAGTTACTCCAAGCCATATGAACTTTGTAATAAGCTTAGTACATAAATAAATATACAGCTTGAAGTGCTAATTGGAACTTGTACAATCAAGCAAATCATATAATTAAGGTTAAGATTAAGGTATAATTAAGATATTGCATGACTACTTGACTGTTAGCGATGGTCTGTGAAACATGTTCTAAATACAAACAACTAAGTGGAGCCAATAAGAATGTATAGTTCGACCCAGTCACGCAATAATCTTAATCTTTAATGTTTCTTCTAGGTTTACCCCCACAAAACATAAAGAGATATATTATTGTTTTACTTGTTTTTAATTTTATATATTATTCCTAGAAAAATGCCAGTTATATTAATATCAGAAGGTACATTATCTGACTTTTAAAATGAGCTACATAACATATTTTATTAATATTATATTAATAAATATAATATAATAATCTTTGTGTATGTGCATTAAGATATTCTAATGATAATTCAGAAACAAAGCAAAGGAACAAGTTTCAGATTCTGTGCAAATTTTCATGAAAATCTAAAAACTAAAGATTTTGGGGTTATTGGTTTTTACTAGAGTGACTGCTGTATAAAAATTCTTGAGTATCTCAAATATCTGCAATTGCCAGAGTCATAACCTATAACTGAGCATTGCATATGGGTTGTAGATTATGACTATCTTTCATATTAGCTCCACCATTAGAAATATTTATTCTATTTCTTGTATTTTGTGCAACACCAATTAAGAAATAAATATGGGACATTTTTAAATGTGAACAGAACTCTAATTGAAAAAAAAAAATTGGTGTGAAAATATTGTAATATTTTGATAATCTAAGCTATTTAGACCAACAAGAATTAGAATATTGTACTTACGAAGCTTTTGACAATGGAGTGGCAATATAACCTCGTGTAAAAAATGAAGACCTAAGTTGAAGGATTAGAATGCTATTTACTTATATTTGCTTTCATGCAGCTCCCTTTTCTGACCATTTTGATTCATGTTTGGGACAACATAGATAATTTTGATACCCAGATGGAAAGTACTGAAATAATTATTTATATGCACAAGAAATCAAATTTTGCCCAAAATTTTTAATAGATATAAGGATAATGGTAAAACTTAAGTCACAAAGCACATTTTTTGAAAAATGCAAATGTGCAAAGCTAATGTAAGTCATTTAATAAATTGTTACAGCAAACTTTATGTTGCAGACAATCATTGCACACAGAGTTCTAAATGCTAATCATATTTAATTTACAGCATGGTCCTGAGGAGGATTAAATAATGGAATATTATTCTAACAGATTTAGTATATTGTGCTGTTTTTATATATGCATGTATGTGTGTGTGTGTGCATGCAGGGTGCATGACAAAAGTAAATTATGTAGGTATATGGGTGCATGTAATTATATATATGAGCATTCCCCCCTTTTTTTTTCTTTTTCTTCCTCACTACTGAATTTGCAATTGCCACATTAGTACAGCTAAACAGAGTAACTGCAAATGTAGAAGTAAAGATTTGAATCCTGCTTAGGTAATCTCATATGTTTAGTCTTTAGTGCAGGGGTTTTCCTCATCAACCTTACATACTTTAAAGTGCCCTGATCCCTGGGCTGATCATTATTATGATCATATCAACAGCAGCTTTCATTATGATAATGGATTAGATCCACTGAGCTCATGAAATTTGAAACTCATTTTTCTCTGATCCTATCAACCTTGCTAAACTGTAATAGTCATTGTAAGACATGAATGCCAAATATGTAAACAACCACCTTAAGTGTTCTGCCTGATCATATTATGCCATGGTAAGCAATTCCAATTTTCCTTTGAAATATTTCTCTAAATGTGTGCTGTCTCTTAGCAGTAAATATGTTAATGCTACTGTAACATCATTCAGCAAAAAATTAAAAAAGAATATGTACTTATTCAATTAAAATTGTTTATTTTAATTGAATAATTATATATTTCATTAACTATAAATAATAGAATTCTATTTCTGTGCTCAGTAGAATATATATATATATATATATATATAAATTAACACTAATAATAAAAGTAGATAAAGATAAAACACAGAGAAACAGTCACACTTGAAATTGCTATATTTCGAACTACTGCGAGTTCTTCAATGGCAAGAAGCTAGACAAGTGAAGGTGATAAAATTAAATATTGAGTATCGAAGGTAACGTTATGCATGGAAACAGATGAAACTAGAAATGAGAGTGTGGGAAGAAAAAAAAACAAACTAATATGTAAGATTTAAACCAGGTGGTATACGCGCTTTATGTAAAAATATAACTGCCATTTCTCTATCTCTGAGAAACTTTCACAGCATTGTGTAGGTAAAGCATCAATAAGAGTTAGACTAAAAGCATCATCAAAATCCTCACAGTGAGATAAGGCATGTTGGGCAACCGGCAAGGGAGACTTGGTTTTAACAGAACGTCTATGATTGTTCATACATAGCGAAACAACAGTAGAAGTTAAACCAATATAAAATGCTTTACAAAGCTTACAAGATAACATATATACGATGTTCTTGGAAGAACAGGTAGCAAATGAAGAAATGTTGAATTCCTTGGATAAATTAGGGCTATGGAATGATTTGCACGGCATAATTAGTGCACAGGTTTTACATTTAGGACGTTGGCAAGGATACAAGCCAGCAAAGGGACGTGGTAAATTCAGAGAGGATAGGTTACGGCGAAATATACTTTTAAGGTTAGGGGGTGTTCTGAAAGTAAGGCGGGGTACAATTTTAGAAAAATCATTTAAAGATGGATACATTAACAAAGTATCGTGACATTCTTTCAAAATAGGTCTGATGCTTTCAATTCCAGGCACGTAAGTAGTAACAAGGTTGATGAAGTTCTTGTTAGAGGTTTTAGGTTTGCATTGGAAAGTTTTGTGTAATGGGATTATACGGGATTTTAAAAGAGCGGAAGGATAATTTTGGTTTTGGAACTTTTGAGTTAGGTTTTTAATATACTTGTCAAGAGATGAAAAGTTGTTACAAAGACGATGACCATGGATTGAAAGAGAAAAAGGAATAGATCTTTTGATATGCAATAGATGACAACTATCAAAATGAAGATATTGTTGTAAATTGGTAGGCTTAATGTGCACAGACGTAAGGAAAGAGCCATTGCATAAAGAAATATCAATATCTAGGAAAGTAGCAGCATTGGGAGAGACAGAAGAAGTGAACTTAACTGAAAACTTGGAGTTAAGATTAGTAAGGAACTGCTCGAGAGATTCTGAGCCATGAGTCCAAAGCACAAATATATCATCAATATATCTCAGCCATAATAATGGTGCCAAAGGTTCTGACTTAAGAAATTCCTCCTCTAAGCGAGCCATAAAAAGATTGGCATAAGAAGGTGCCATTCTGGTGCCCATCTCAGTACCTTTAATTTGTAGATAATGTTTATTATCAAAACTAAACGCATTGCGAGTGAGGACCAGATAAGCAAGATGACAAATGAAATCTGCGGATGGGATATGAGGAGGTGCTCGAGAGTTCAAGAAATGTTTAACGGCAGCTAATCCTTCATGATGGGGGATGTTAGTGTAGGGTGACGTCACATCACGTGGCAAGAAGTATATCAGAGTGTGCCGTAAGGTCAACTTTCTCAAGTAAACTCAAAAAATGGAAGGAATCTTTAATATAGGATGGCCTAAAAGTAACAAAAGGCTGTAACAAACAATCTACTAGAGCAGAAATACGTTCAGTGGGGGAATCGAAGCTGGCCACTATTGGGCGGCCTGGACAGTTCTCTTTGTCTAGCTTCTTGCCATTGAAGAACTCGCAGTAGTTCAAAATATAGCAATTTCAAGTGTGACTCTTTCTCTGTGTTTTATCTTTATCTACTTTTATTATTAGTGTTAATTTGTTACATTGTTAATAGTGTTTCTTTATTTTTATTTTTCATTAATATTATATATATATATACACTTAATAGTTACTGAACACTATAAAGTATTTGATGTTAAAGACTGAAATCCATAAATGCCAAATTAAGCCCACCAAATTTCTAGACCATTTTTTAAACTTTTATCATATTTTTTTTATTATGTCAAAAGTTGCCCTCATTCCAAACTTATATAGTTTATATTACAATATATTCAGTATCGTTTTAGGCGCAATTGTAAATGGAACAGTAGCACCCATCATCACTGGGAGGAAAATGTATTTCAAATAAATAAGAATGTCGTACTTTCCAGCACATTTTTGTTCAAGTAAAGCAGTCTATTGAATATACAGGATGACTCTTTGGAAGTGGATAAAATAAAAACATTGTAAAACAAATACTACTGAACTTTTATTTTCAAACTTTGTGTATACAACATTCAAAGATTTCTGAGAATGCTATATGGCCCCTCACTGCACACTCTGCACAACTCATAACAGTGATGCAATTCAACCCATGCAAAGAATGCCCCATATACTTTATTGTGGCTCACTTCACATGTTAACTTTTGAACTTCATCTTTCAGGCTCATAGGAGATATGGATTTTTCCCTTGTTCAAATAGTGCAGTTGTGTTTACTCTCCAGGTGGCATGTCTGTAAATAGCCATCTTTAAAAAGCCATCATCATCTTCAATCCATTGGTGCATCATGGATGCAAAATTGAAATGAGCTGTATGATCCTCATCGCATTAGGCTTGTAGATGTTATAAATGATATGGGTACAGTTTCAAGTATTTTTGAACAGTACACTGATAGGACATATACTGTAGTCATCTCTGCTGACAGTCATCTTTAATTTTTTGTAGGGTTTCTTGTCATGGCTTCAGAGATAGCTCCTTCTTTTACTGGGTTTTGCCTGTGACCTTCTGCATGCTTTATAACACAAAAATTGTTCCTAAAAATGTTCGATACCACAGCATTATGGAATCCTATTTAGCTACCTTATGCACACCATACTCAGGTCGAAATGTTTACCACTCTCAAATTTAGCATATCAAGAATGCATTGCACTCTCTGTTGATTTGTAGTGCCATTTCAATCATTTACAATTTTAATTTGTCATTATGCATTGTTGCTTTTCATTCTTGCGGCTTACAGAAACTCCCATCCACTAAGCAAAATATTACCAGCAAGAAATGTTTCCTTTTATTGCATTAGCTTTTGTAGTAAATATTTAATATTATCCATACCCAAATGGATCACCCCTATATATTATCCATATGCTATATTCTAGGTGGGAACTAGCAATTTTGTTAGACATTACCCTAAGTTTTTTAGAGTTAGAGTGAATTAGTAATTTTGTGAAAATAGTCTAGTTTCTTTTTAAAAATTGCACGTATGTTTTTGTATGCCATTACTTTTTTTTTTTAATTTCATTTAGGCCAACTGTGGACCAAGTAATTTGATTTCAGCTGCTTTGGGGCTTGATCCTTGCTCAGTACATGCTCATTCTTTCACTCTTACCATTACTATTTATATTAATGGTTTATAAAAAAAATAGAATCTCTCTTTTAACTGGCCCTTCTTTAACTAAATAGCTTTATATGCTGGTAGACATTTTTTAAACTATTAATGATAGCATTAAAAATCAGTTTAGTTAACTTTTTCACATAAAATATATTGTTCAAATTAACTATAAATGTTACTTTTGTTTAAAGACATTTTTTAAAATTGTTTATTCTATGGATAATTAGCAATTTTTCAAAACATTGTCTTAAGCATAAATTATTGTGCACATTATATTTGCTTTTAAGCAACAAGAACACACACTTCTCTCTCTTTCTCTCTATCCCTCCCTGTGTGTGTGCTTCTTCATTGGTTTATTGTCTTTTTCATATCCATTTTAATAATTTTATGACATGGTGTTAAGTGGTCCCTGTTTGAAAATAAAATAGAAGTCATTAAAGACTTAGTGTTATGATTCTTTGGCAAATCATTAGAGACAAATATTCTTTCTATGTAAATGTAACAGAAAGTACCTATACAACTAAAACCAATTCATTATCTCCTTATGAATATGACTGTCAGTTCATATGTTCAGACATGAGAATTGCTACTTGACAACATATCTCCTCAGTTATTCAAGCCATTTGAATTTGGTACATACTAGGTTTTCTCTATATTTACAAAACAATTAGGTGCTAAGCCTTTGTTCACAATGTTACCTCTACAGAAAATCATTTGCTTGATACAGGTCTTATACAAAATTAAATTTTAATATCAGGTGTTTTCTATATATATGATCATGTCTTCATTGTTAAAATACATTCTTGAACTTCTCAGACTGGACTTTGATGCTCCCTAAGTTTCTCATTTGTTGATAATTGATATTTATTCAACTTTTGCTACGCATAAAATTAATGCTTAATGCAGAAACACCAGTTAGCTTGACTGTCAAATTAGCAATAGTCTTTAGTAGCTATTTTTCACACATTTTGTGAAACAAACTCAGATCAATAACTTTCTTACCACTTTGAAGGCTTTCCTTTACAATACTCCATATGTTTCCTTAACATACTCCTATCTTTTCCTTAACATACTCCATATGTTCAGCCATATTGCTGTACTAAACTATAGGCCCTCTATTTTCTCTTTCTAAACTGAAGGTGCAAGTTGTTTGCATATTTTCTATTTTTATTAAATATTAGATGTATTTGCTGTAGTTGTACTTAATAATATGTAGACAATTTGTTTTTCACATAACATTGATCTTTAAGATCACATTTTTTGTGAATACATCAGCAAAATGCCTAAGAAGAGTGGCAAACAATGAGAGACACTCATACATACCTCTTTGTTTACATTAGGATCTCTTCTAAGGTGAAATACATATAGGCAGTTTATATACATTGAAATAGAACAATTGAAAATATCTTTGGTACCAGAAAATCACTGTATTATGTACACACTTACTTATTGATTTTAGATATTTAGACATTTATAGACATATTTGAAGTATCACTACTTGTTGCTATTATTATTGCATTATGTGATGTAGCAAAACAACTGAAATTATCTTTGCTACCAGGAAATCATTGTTATCCACTCTAACTGATTAACCTTTAGACACTTACAGTATTTGGACATAGTTGGAGTATCAGCACATCTTGCTATTATTGTTGCAATATGTGATGTGATTGCACCCTTTTTCCATTTACCATTCATTCATAGTTAGGTCTGTAGAATTCTGAGCACTAGGATTTCTTTATTTTCCTCACAGTCTCTTCTATAGATTTCTACATGATTTTCTGGGCAACATTTTCAATGCATGATATAGTTGCAAAGTTACATTTTCAATATGCTTTATTGCAGTAGCAGATTGATTACACCATAAAACATTTCACTTACAGCTGTTACCAGCATACCATGTCCATTTTTGAAATGGAAGAGTATATATATTTTAAAACCATTATTTGCAATAAGTAGCTAGCTACTGAGAGAATAATTAAATCCTTTTAAAGAACAATCTCTCTAGTTTCTTAGTATCGTCAATAATTTTATACTACATTAAGGACCATACTACTTGCTTGCCATTATAATAGGACTGTTTCAGATTTGTTGATGGAAGTCCTTTGAAGTGGTTTTCAGAGGATATCATTACTATATATGCACATTACACAATACCAGATATTTAATAATTGCAAACTATAGGCTGTTTCAGTCAGTCATCTGTTGTTGGATTTGAACTAAATGAGAGGATGACAAGTCATAAAGACAAAAGGAGATGGTGCACTTTGGTATAACATTTTAGGGCACAGACTTAGATAATTGCCTAATGCCATCAAAATGCATTTGTTTTTCTGTGAGTTGCTGTACTATAGTCCATGTATATTGCCTAATAGTGTACCAGTAACATATGGAGGAATGAAAAGAAACATTTGATAGTTTATTAGTAAAATATAATCTCTGTGAAGTAAACAATTAATATATACAAACAAAAGGTCAGTAACTAGTGGCACTATGCTTCACTTTTTATTTAAAATTCAGAATATATTTTGAGAACCCTCTCCCATCATAAGATGTAGACTGACTAGTATTGTTAGTGAATGATGAGGACACATCTGTTGATTCCAATAACAGTGGACACAAGTTATCCTGGACATGGAAATATGTGTTGTAATGCTTAAAAATGGGTTAAAAGTAAATTCCATACAATAACATGTGTATTGTAAATGTTTCAGGTATTAATATATCCTGTTTTCAGTAGAGGACTACAGAAACATTTTCAAAATAGTTTTACACAAAGCTCCTTTATGAGTGATTCATGTAATAAGTAACAATGTTAGGTTGCAAGCTGTTTCATATATTCATATAGTAGAAATATAGTTTTCAATGAAAGGTATAAATGCAATTTGCTTATTGCTCCAGAGAAAGATGAAACACAACATGAAAAGAATATAAAATGACTGGAGGACAATAAAATAAAAGTGTTTAATGCTAAAATAACAGTGCTAATAACAAAATCTATTGAAACAAAAGAGTTCTGCTACAATAACTAATTACAAAATATTTTAATTATAGAGTAGTTTTTTTTAGCAAGGAATAAATAAATAAATAAATATAAAATCCAACTAAATAAACTGTCTTCTTCATTTATACAGGAAATTAAGTATAAGTTTCAGGGAGTTCATGTATTGTTTTTATACAGTGAATGGTCTTAAGAGGTTATATATACAGGGAGTCCCAATTAAAACACCAATAAAAGGAATGATTATAACTGATGAATGAAAAATGTATGTAATTGAATTTTAACATTTTCTGATACATTAAGAGTTTCAATTTTAATCTTTGATAAATTTCAACATGACTACCATTTGTAGCATGGCAGATGTCTCTTTCCAGATGTTACTCAGCATATCAATAGTAGCATTTTGAATTGCAAGGCAGATTCTGTGTTTCATATTAAGGCCAGTCACTAGTGTCCTATACACTTGGTCCTTTAAGAATGTCCAAAAGTATAAGGGGATCTGTTGACTTTGACAGTCTAGCACTGGTCTGAGATCCTCTGCCAATCCATTGTCTTGGAAAGTTGTCATTTGGAAAACTGCATACCTGGCATGTGAAGTGAGGAGGAGTGCTCTCCTGCTGATAAATATTTCCAGCAAGTAACTGTGGCACAACATAGAACTCAAACATGTCTAAATACTTTGTAGCAGTTTCTGTAGGTTCAGCAAAAAGAAAGGACGTTTCACACGATCTTTTATTAAGTTGCACAGATATTTCGGGCAAATTATATTTGTGTTCAAACACAACATGTGCATTCTGACTTCCACAGATTCTGCAGATGTGTCTGTTGACATTTTCTGATATGCTGAAAGTTTACTCATCAGAGAAACACACATGATCTAAGTATGAATTATCTTGCTCAGTTTCATCCAAGACACTTGCAACATAAGCCAGACTTTTATCTTTAATGTTGGCCTTGATCCATTGTGTTATTTGAAATTTGGATTTGCAAAGCAGTTTTTAGGATTGATTTTCTTGAGCTTTTTATAAAGCAATTTCGAATGTGTTCATGTTATCTTCAGAAATCTTTTTCTTAGAATGCTTACTAGTTTTCAGCAACATGCTTCCTGTTTGCTTGAACTTTGTATCCCAGGCAATTATTCTCTTATAGTCAGGAATGGGATTGTATCTTTGCAGATTGTATTCTTGATGAAACTGGCATTATGCCTGCTTCATAGACTTTATTTCTGCTAATCAAAGAACAAATGATATTTACTGCTAAATCATCTATGTAGCTCTAGATTTACAGAAATAACAGTTTGTTATTATTTATTTCCATGACAACCATGGTTCTATAAATTGCAAGATCTGCACTACCAAACAGATGTATTTATTTCTCTTTAGTGTGTATATGTGTATGTCAGTCCTAGTGGTGTAGTGGTAACCATACTTGCCTTCTAAACTCAAGATCGTAGGTTCAAACCCGGCCAGGATCAGTGGATTTTTTCGGGTGTAAAAATCCTATGTATGGCTTCCTTCAGAAGGGAAGTAAAGCCATCGGTCCCGTGTCGTACATTTACGGCACGAAAAAGAACCTCAAGTCTGAAAGAAGAGGCCTCTGAGAAAAATTTATCAGTCATTTCACACCCTGAATAGAGTGGGACGCTGATGACCTGAGATGTTAAAGAGCGTTGATAAATAAACCAAAACAACAAAGATCTTTGGTGTATATATTTTAAGATATAGTAATTTCTTTTATTAGTATTTTAAATGGAAATTCCTATATATATAAACATACTTTTTGCTCATTTGTGGATATAAAGTTGATTTTCAGAACAAAACTGTTGTATTAAAATGACACAGCCTTACTTTTATTTTTAATCACTTTAAACACCAAACTTTGTATTGAATGTTATGGATGATGTCTTAGTTCAAGTTAATTACAAGTTATAGATACATGGCACACGAGACACTATGAATATACACATCTACATACAAAATATTTATATCAAATTGAACACAAAAAAAATTAAAATATAACAAATAGGACCAGTGCCTTTGGCAATTCCAGATGCCACTAACTCGAAAATGTTGATAACCCATATATTTAAGCAAATTATATATCACTATTCTGAGTTACTGAGTCACACCTGGGATCCAATATGCTCAAACACTGCAGTTATCAAGCTATTGGGCCCAACTTACTATTATGTGGCAATCATTGTCTTGTAAGTTACAAAGTGGACATTTAGCTAAATCTCCTCTTGTTCTAATACTTTTCAGTTTTAGAACCCCTGTTCTAGCTCAGGCAAAGCCTTCTTTTGCTATTCTGTTACATAGTTCAACATAAATTTCTGTAGACCAAACCATTTTAATTTCTTGATATATATATATATTAATTGATATTTTGAATTTGAAACTAGGGAATATTTCTTGCCTTTCAATGTTCTCAATTCTTAATTTAATTAGTTTCCAGAAAACATTTTCTAAAGAATTTTCTATCTTTCCATATTGCTCCCAAACCAATTTTTCCAAAATTTCCATACTCTTATTAAGCCAAGTTTCTCCTTGATTAATTCTTTCCTATACAATCAGACTCTGATATCAAACATTTTATTTCATTCAAATTTCTTATTCTAAACCTATATTTCAGTACTCTTTCCAGTATTTTCCCCATGGAACCTGCTCTTCCTAATTCAGCTAATGCATCACCATTGAGTGAGGTTCTTGGCAAGCTTAATATTTCATAAGGCACTAACATATTATAAGTCATTGATCATAAGATGGAAGAGAGTAAGAAGGTAAAGATAATTACTGTTTCAGCCTTGATGTATTGGTATATAATACTTTAAAATGCACTACACAAGAATTAAACAAATTTTATTATAAAAACAGCAGTAGCAGCACATTTTTTATTTTAGAAATGAGAATGCAAGATAAAACAATTAGGAGTTTCATAGTACTTATTTTACAGATTGTGGTGTAAGCACAAGTAATAACTGGGAAATAAACAACACAGCGATAACTAATCATATTAAGTTGTAAGTATCCTAGGTTTTATCTTACATGATTATCGTGGAGCAACAAATTTTTATTTTAGGAACAACAAAAAATAAGTTCACTCTACGTCTGCTTATCAACTGGCAGACCTGTGTAATTGCCACTTATGCTGCCTGCGTGAAAATTGTTTCCCAAGATTTTCCTTCCCTCTAAAGATAATTGCCATAAGAATGTAACTCTTAAAGTGCTGGAGGATGACATGTTTCCTTGTGCCATCACCAGTTCATTTTACTTACTGAGCCAAAGATTTATGGCAATTAGCATGGAATATTTAGTGCTCATAAAAGTAGTCTTAAAAAAAAAATATGCAAACTTCATTATAGTGCACAATTGATTGTAACATGAATGGAGTTTGGATTTTTAGATGCTAAAAAATCTGGAAAAGAGTTATTTTTATATGCTAAAAATATTTTAAATATGTGACAAAAGGGTAAAAACATGTAATTATGTTTTAATTATGTTATGTGGATATAAATAGCATGCTGTACTCACCAATATAATTATGCTATGCCTCACCAACTATTGAAGATTTGCAAGATCAGTCATCCTGTAAGTTATTATCTCAAATAAAAGATAATTATTGAGGAACATTGATTTATACTAGGAAAGTTAACATTCTGTCTCCAAGAAGACATCCTGGCAAATTTATAGCTGGCCATGCCTCATACTCTGTATCTCCCAATGCAGGTAAAATCCTTTCGTGAATTTCCATTGTTGTTTTCCCTTCCATATAAAAGAATTGAATTGCACCAAGAGTTCCAATCTTTTCCATATTTTACTGTTGCCCTAAAAGCTTGTGTTTAAACAGCTGTCAAACAATTAATATCAATATCCTTTTCTTGTTGACTGTCTTAACACACTTGAAATTTTGCAAAAGTGTGAAACCCACTTTTTTTCCTTACATTTGTGCTGTAGATCCACTAGGACTATGGGTTTTTTCTCAACATCACTATCATTCTGAACTATATTAACAGAATTGCATTGAATTGCAAAGGAAACTGAAATTAACAGAGATATATACTAAGTGATTGTTTTAACAGTATCTCATAACATTTCCTGAAGAATTCCAATTGGTGGCGAGTAATTTGATTCAATTCATTAATGGCAGTAGCAAAACCATAAAAATTGCCTGCAATATAATAGCACAGTAAGTCAAATTCTCCACCATTTTAATATCATCATTATGTTAGGCTTTTTGTTTCTTGAATATGTCAGTTTGTTTTGGAGACTTAATGAATGGCTTTTCTCATTGTAAATCAATTTATCTACATTAAGATATATGTTTCAACATTTTTAACACATATGGTGTAATTCTTGCATAATGCAAGAAACATGAATCATTTTAGGATAAGCTAACAATAAAACTATTTCTACCTTCTGCAGGTATGCTGTGGCATCCATCAAAAATACTAAAACAATAGTGTACATAACACCACCTGGATATAAAGTTTCATTTGATTTATTAAGTAATCCTACAACTGCCACTGCTATTAATAGCAAGACAGTTCTTAGTTTGTTATGAGAAAACATTTCTGTGAATCACTTCACCATTTTAATACCCCACCAATGACAATTCCAACTTCCCTGCTGGCAAGAATTTGAAGTTTCATTTAAGCCAGATTTGTTTTTATTTTATTTTTTTATTTTTATTTTCACAAATTGAATGAATTTATTCTAGAGTTTCTTCATAGCACTTTGAAAGATTTTTTTTTTTCTTAAAAGTTGAGTCTTCGGTGAGAAACTTCTGCAAAGCCAGATTATTTACTTTAAAAAGTGGTATGCTTGTTGAATAAAATGCCCCACATAAATCTGCACATTAAACTATGAATTTAGAAGGACTTGCAGAAGAACCTTGAACTGAATCCAATGATTAGAATTTGTTTCTTTGTGATGCATAAAGCTGCTTGATGCAGCTAGGTGTTACGTAACTTGAGACTACTGTTCAGCCTTTATTACTTACCCACGTGGTTGGCAGTAAATGGCACTAAAAACATCTTAAATTCTGTAGCAACTTGTCATTGCTTGTGCTTTGGGCATTGTTAAAACACATTAAAAGAATGTGACTGTGCAAACCACCACTTCAGAACATGAGAAATTAACACCTGAGTGATTGATTCCAACTCAAATACACCCTTTCAAGAATATAAACAGAACTTAGCAATATTGAACATTGGCCATGTAAGGCAAAGCATACTTCTAATGAACAAAATAACATGCACTTGTTAGAGATGTTGAGGGCAGCAAATGTTTATATGATTATATTAATGCTAGTGTTAAGACTTGTCTACATGAGGCAATACTCTGAGTCAGCTACAAGATATGAAACTCTAGGAAGTGAGAATAATCCTTATAAATACAAGAACCTCAACACATTAGAGACAAGTTTACAATTGTTTACCAAAACATTAAAGCATTGGATGTTTTATTTTATAGTATAATTAGCATTGTTGAAACTATAACTAAAAAAGTAGAATCATAAATTTCACATCAAATTTAAATTTTTATGTTTACTACTTAGGTTTCTGTGATGAATTGATTTGTCTCAAATTGGGTTTTTGTGGAAAATTATTTAATAAAAACTGAAATGTGTGCTCTTATGTAAATATTGAAAAGTTTTATTTATATATATATTTTTAAAGAAATGTGTGATTTTGTTTTATAACATTTAAAATATAAGTTAATTTATTATATCTGGAATTTTAATCTTGCTTTAAGTTCCTTTTACAGTGCAAATCAAATATTTGTTTACCTAAGAATCCAAGCCCTAAACATGGTAATGTGCTACTTATCAGAACAGCAAACAGGTTGCCTGACAAAATGTATGTAAATTCTATGATTAATAATTGTTAATTTTTTGTATATGACATTTGTAAGCATTTTTACAACTAACTTGTCATCTTGTTACTTTTAAAATAGCTTAGAGTCTTCTTTAGGATCACCAGCATACTTGCTTAAGCAATTTTATAAAATGCAAATGATGGCAAGGATTTTTTTTATATAATTCTTCAACTGTCTTGAATATCTTTCTGGAGTGTACCAAGATGTACTAAGAGTGTGAATTACAATTGCATATCAAAACATAGCACCGTTGTTATGTACATTTAATTTGCATAGGTTCTGTGCAGAACAAAGAAGGAAAACAGAAGTTAAGGGTTATAAACAAAGTTGATTCGGTTTCAGTAAAGATTGTGAGCATGCTTTATTATAATAATAATAACAATTTATGTTGCTTATTATATAAGCTCTTTATATATGGTGATATTTCCTTTATTACATATTAATGGAAGCATAATTACTATAAGAATAAACTGCAAAGTTTTCATGTCTCCTGGTAAGCTGATGGTTGTAGCATTGTGAGTAAATTAAAAAATGAATAACTTATGCAATCAGCAACTAAGTTAGAGTTTATAAAGCAGAAATAAAAAAATAAGCATTAAAATGAACACTGAAATGCATTCTTGACTAGTATAAATATTGAAAATATTTGTGAACTGTACAAGATCAAATTTAAACATTTTCTAATAAATCTTTTTTAAAAAAAATATTATTGCTCCAAAGAAAATGCAACCAACAAACAATGCTGCTACTTGCTTATCATGCAGTTAAGTAAAGCAACTTCATTTGGGAGACATGAAAAAAATAAGCATATTGTTTATTTTAGTTTACAATGGTTTTTAGTTAATGCAACTTTTAATGAATCTGTACTATATAGACATTAATTGCTGATTTCAGTCCTGGTTTCATGCTTAAGTATTGTTTCATTGTAATATGCAGAATGGGAGGTAACCTAATACATTCCTTCTTAGTTATTATTCCTTTAAGTATGGTAAACAAAAAAGTCTAATAAAGCATTTTTCCTTTTCGAATGGTTTCAGCAAAGAATCACATTTTATGTTAAAATGTTAATGCCTATTATCATGAAACTGTTTTAAAACATTCTAGAATAGTATAAGCTGTAGCTTTGAGTATATACTGTTAAGATTAGTTATAAAATGTACAGAGCCTAATTCATTGCCTAGAAAGGAATTTGTAAAATTCACTCATCAGCTCCAAAAACATATGAAAACTGGCAACGTTGCAACAAAAAGAACTTGAGCAAATCAATGCATAGTCTAAGAAAAATGAAACTTCATTTTTTTCATTAATTTTTTCTTTTCCTGGTTATCATACATACTTATTGTTTTGTGTTGCAAATTATTAATTATGATTTGCACAATTTAAAGTAAAGTAAATATCATTTGTTACTTTTGTAATTTAAAGTAAACAGAGTACAAGAACATTCTGCTGTCATTATTTTCAATGAGGTTTTTTTTAAAAAAAATTTCTATATATTTATTTAATTTTTTTATTATTTTTTTATTTTTTTACTATCAATGTAGCTCTATAAATCACATTATTTGCAAATTAAATTTAATAAAGCAATGAAATCTTATATGTAAAAGTCAACAAAGTAAAATAAACTGCTCCTAATTTAATTCATTTGATATTATTCAATCAAGCAAACCAACTCAATTACACATATTAACTTAATTGCTTTCACGGTGCTAATTTTATATTACACCACACACACACACACACACACACACACACACACACACACACACACACACACACACACACACACACACACACCCACCCATACCCACACAAGAAATGAGAAATCAGTCTCTTCATTTTAATTGTTAATGACAAATTTTATGCATGCACATTTGTCACAATGGTTTCTTTTAACTTTGTAATATTCTTTGTTATCTTTGCATTTCTGTTAAATATTTTGTGTGATAAGAGTATCATTTTGGGGTGGATGGATTTAAAGATGATACCATTCACATCGTTTTCCAAGTGTGTATTCTTGGTGTTATTTCTTAGTTTTTTAGTTTCTTTTCTTCCTCATATTATTGATTCTTTTAATCAAATATTAACCCAATTTTTAAAAGAAAGTAAAGAAAAAATTTACCATTTGCTCCTTTGTATGACAACTTCATGTCAGTGAACTGCAAGAGTAATTTCGTATGTTGCAACATGCTACATTTTATTTTCTCACAGAAGTGAAATTATCTCAGTAAGTGTTAGTCATATCAAGAAAATTAGTTTAAAAACATTGTTCATAATAAAGTGACCTTATAACCTGTTATTAATTTATTAGATTTCCTTCCATTCTGTATTTATGGAAACAGCGTGTTTCATTCTTATAAAGTTATTTATTATGTGTAATGTAAAAAACTTAGCTTATGGATTTGTTATAAGTATCCTCTCTCTCAATCCCTCTCACCCCCCTTCTTTCCTCTTTCTTTCTCTCTCTCTCTTTTTTGCCCTAGCATTTTTAGTCACTTGAAGTCCAAAGAATTTTATGAGTGTTATAATAATGTATCTTTATAGATATATATAGTGTAATTTTCATACATACAATAATATATATATAGAGAGTTTATTAGACACACTTAATTTTGTAATAATTGAATATCCTACTGTGAGATTAACTGTGTTCTAAACAAATTTCTTTAGAACAAAATAATTGAAAATGCAGAGACTGCTAATTGTAATTGCAGTTATTTTATATTAGAAATGATTACATTATCTGCATATTCTTTTTTTTTTTCAGAAAAGTCAAATGTAATTTTACCAGTATGCATACAGAAAATAAATGCTATATAAGTTGACTATAAGGGAACTGCATCATAATAACAACAGTCTGCAAACAGCCATTTATATATAGTTTAGGAAACTTTCACTCCTCTTTTTTTTCTCCTTTTATTTTTTATCTCTCTCTCTTTCTCTTTTCCAAAATTTCCCTGTTTTAATACCTTTTTAAATTTTGTCCTTTGATTTGCAAGATCATATTTATTGGGATTTCATGTTTACAAAAGGGCAAATAATTTCTTGGCACCCTATACTCTGGGGAATTTCACAATTCAAAATGCCTAAAATAAGAGATTGAGAAAGGAAAAATAAAAAGGTTTACAATGTAGAAGAAAACTTCAAATTTATTCATATCTTTTGGGCATTTCTGTAACATTTTGAATCAATTATTAGTGACAGTTTGGACAACTTTCTAAGGAAAATAATGTATTTCATTACATAATATTTCAAACTTACTAATCCATTGGCAGCTTGTATACAATGGTGATCCTGTAGCATGTGTACATTATTGTGAGTGGTTGCTTTCTTCAGTAACTGAAGAATACCCACAGCTGGTATTCTTTTCAGATGAGGTGTGATTTCACCAAAATGGTTATGTTGGAGTACAAGATGTGGCAGGCTGTGGCATGTCCGGCTGCAAGTGGTATGAACTTATCTGGAAACTCTGTATAATGTGTTTTGCAAGACTATGCCTCTATATGAGTTTGGGTCCCCAATAGCACTTTTACCTTTATAAAGTATTTTTATTTTGGATTCCTTCAGTCGGTAGGCATGCAGTCTGTTTTAAGGCATTCTGTCATTAGGGCTGCCCATAATTTAATGAAAATAGGAAGACACGAGTTGTATACTTCAGGTGTAGCTTTTGTCTGACTCTGCAGCTTTCTTCTCTTTAGTCCTTGAATTTCCTCCTCTGTGATTGGGACATAGTCTTGGCAGTTAATAATATAATTCTGTATTGTCTCTTGTCTGGAGTACGAGGCTGAGATATTGGGTCCAAGTCTTAATAGGAATAGCCCTTGGAAAATGGGTTTTTTGAGTTTAAAAGTTTGAAACTTCTTCTATCATTCAATTTTTCTTCTTTTTTTCATCCCCCCCCCCCTTTTAAGAAAGCACTCCTTGATTTTATTAAAGCTTGTATTCTCTTCTCATCTCAGCATATATCTTTAAATTGATTTTGGTTTCCTTTTGTTGAACTTTACGTACGGAGGCAATTTTCTTTCTCTTCCTTAACACTTCTGCCTGAGCAGTGAAACCAGTAGGGCAACATTTCTAATATAGTTTTCTATTGTATGTAGGACATCATTTGTGTTTCCTCCATGGGTTATTTATTATTCCTGCAGCATCAATTTCTTTTAGGTTCTATTGCTTATGTAGTACCCCACATCAGCTTGTAACTTAACTGACTTATCCTCTTCTTTACACAAACAATGCTTTGTAATCACTTTCCACATGACAATCAAATGTCAATGTAGATAGTTCTTGCTTCAAAGCCACCACTCGCCATGAACACACTGAATTCAGTTCATTCTCTTCTATGTATTGTCATAGTTTTCAAAGCAATGAAAACCTTCATTAGTGAGATCTATGAAGTGTTTGTTGCCAGTCTCTACACTTATCTCGTAGATGAAACTTCTGGTTGAAATAGAAGGTTTTCTGCTTTCAAATTGGTTTAATGTTAGCTTTGGCCTTTGGGGGGGGGGGGTGGTATTTTACATAATGGTAGTATAGGGGAAATAGCCTCCAGAATTTTTGTTGGAGCTTGTTTCACATTGAGCATGGAAGTACCTATTTATAAGTCAAAATCTTCTAGTTTTCTTTAACGCTTTCATTCTGTGTATAAGGCGATCACGCAGTACTTTTTAGTAGGTTAAGGTTTGTTGTATCTGAATTAAGATCCAAGAATGCACATGTAATAACAGAATCAGAATTTTCAGGATATGTACCAGTACCTTAAAGTCGAAAATTGCTGGTGCGGTTTATTTCTCCAACCCCAACAGTCCTTCAAACTGCAACCTTGTGATTCTGCGATTAGCCATCTGAACGCGACATTATATAGCGCCTGCCAATAAGAGTGTCATACTTTTAAAATGTAAAAAATGTATATGAACGAAAGAGGTTTATTCATTTAATTATTACTTTGAGTCACATTTAGTTTCATTGCGTATGGAATAGAACCAGTTAAATTGCCGCCTCTGCTTCGTCGGGTCTGTCTTCTAATTTTCGATGACAAACACACAACTAGGCTCATTTTTACGAATAAACCGCGTGCTATTGTTCCTTAGGTCATTAACTGTTTCTGGCTTGTTGGTGTAAACCCGTGATTAGCATACTCACATATGAAGTAATCCAGCGACGTTAAATCACATGATCGCGGAAGCCGGTTAACGTCACCGCCACACGTGAAGCCACTGTGCTGTCGGTACTCCTTCAAAAGTATACTGTTTCGTGAGTAGTTTAACACGTGGCGCCATCTTACTGAAAGCAGACGTTTCTGATATCCATGCCTCCAATTGAAGCCAAAAACAATCCTTCATCGCAGTCCGGTATCATTCTCCATCGACAGCCAGCGCGTCTCCTCGTTCATCTTGGAAAAAATATGGAGCAATAATTCCACCTTACCAAAACCCACACCAGACCTCCAACCTTTTGGAGGATGAAGTTGTCGTTCTTACATCTCCATTGCTCAAAAAGCAGCAGCAATTTTGTTTGTTAATGGACCTTGTCGCTAAAGATGACTTTTGGGCTAAAAGTAGGGTCAACTTCCAGTATCTCCATAGCCAAGTCAGAGAATACACAACGCAATCTTTGCTCATTTGGCTTCAGTTCTTGAGTTTAAACAAAGGCATAAGGGTGTAACTTCAAGCCCTGATGCAAAATCCGCAAAGTTATGGTCCATGAAAGGCCACATTCTTTCTTGTGCTTTCTGAAATTTTTATTTGTTTTCTTTGGAACTTTTCACGTATAAACGTTGTTTGATTGGCTTCAAATTTTTCTTTGTTCAAACGTCGAATTGTTTTCTCTCAGGGTGGATTACGCACACCGTACACTCCACATAATGCACGAAATGTTATGCTTGGCAAATGGATGAGCCATTTTGATAATAAATTTAACGATTTCTATGCATTGTGGAATGAATAACATTGTATTATTATTATTATTATTATTATTATTATTATTATTATTATTATTATTATTATTATTTGTCAACAACAGCTGTAACCATGTAGAAAATATGACTGCTATGGCTTCATAAACATGACAGCTGTTATGTGTTAAAAGTTGGACACTATTTATAAGATTATAGATAGAAATGGCTTTTCAAAGACTTAAAAACAGCCTAGTCCAACGGTTAAAAATGGTAGGTGGTGTAACTATGTAGACAAAAGATGTTATTTCCCTCCGCATGTTAATCTAGCTTCTGGTCACAACTAATATGTGAAGTGTGCCCATCTATAGTATCATTAAGAGTTGCATTCTGGCTTAAATTGAATGAGACGCTGATGACCTGAGATGTTAAGGAGCGTCCAAAAATAAATCAGATAAATAAATAATAGACGTCTGCTGGGTATACAGACTCATATGGAAGATATATTTGGTTGCATTTGAACAGGAGAGGTCACAGGGTAACAAAGATCCCTTGGTTAGAGTTCCCTTTCTGACTCAAATATTCCATTTTGTCTAACAGACCCACAAAAAAACCGTTAAAACATTTTCGACTGATTCATCTCCGTCCCTCTTTATGACTAAAAATGTACTTGTATTATTTTAATGTTTTATAAAGAATAACTGTCATAAAATATTTTCGTTAGATTTTATTTGGAAGACGAGAATTTTGTTAGTTACGTCCACATATGACTGTCAGGGGCCAAGCTGTTTTTAGGTTTCCAGCTGAGTGGAAGTGCAAGACAGTTATAAGAACTACACTTCTAGGTATTATTTATTATTTTTTCATACTTGTATACCCTGGAGCACAATTCTAAATCTATATTTATTTGTCATAATTTGTAATTATTGCATATTTTTGTTTTTAATTGTCTGTGTGGAAGTGGTATAAATACGCATAAAATTAATTTTCTTTTAGTGTTTTTTATTAATGACTGTTTTACAATTTTTTTCGGCAAGATATGAGCTTTAGAATGAAATATTGCTTAATTTCTATTACAAGAGATCCGAAAGTTACATCTCTTATATATATTTAAAGACCATTTTAATTAAATACAATTTGGTGTACATTTGCGTGAAAATTATGAGACCCAGGATATCATTAAATATTTCATGTATGTCAATTTCTTCTTCTTCTTCTTTTCTTTTTACACGTACGAGTGTACACGCATGGCTTCCTTCCGAAGGGAAGTAAAGCCGTGGGTCCCGTGTACATTTACGGCACGAAAAAGAACCTCAAGGCTGAAAGAAGAGGCCTTTGAGCAAAATTTGTCGGCCGTTTCACGCCCGAATTGAGTGGGACGCTGATGACCTGAGATGTTAAAGAGCGTCCGGAAATAAAACAAATCAACAACTCGTTTTACATTCGGATTTCACGTGAAACTGACCATACATGTGTTTTATATAGATTTTTTTTTTATTTAGGCCACATAGTTAATATAAAACAGCTTTCACTGCTTCTTTCCTTTCTTTTCTTCCTAAAATACTTATATTTCCAGTGAAATACATTCTACTTATTCAAGAATAAGCATACTCCACGTATCTTACGAATGAAAGCTTGGGAACATTCCAGAAGACAGTAACATGATAAATCGTATAAGATGTAAATTTCGTCGTAAAGAATAATTCAAAGAGTAAGTAACAGTAATTATATTTAAATTAAAATATTTTAATTTCGAAAATTATGTCAGTTTTGAATACGGCTGTTAAATCACTTTAATATTTTTAAAATGCTTTAAATCAAATATCGTTCGTCATTTATCACACGGGAGAGGTTACGACGTAATCAGTCATAACATAAAGTTATAGAAGGGTTTGCATTGCATGCTTCCCTCCAGTTCAGTGTGGTGAGTGTGGTGAGTGTGGTGGAGAGGACGCATGTTGAGGAAGACGGAAGGAGTAGGACATCCTGAGGAAACGCCGCATGGTTAATGGAGTTCCTTTTAATATCAGAGATGGGTTGTAGGTTGTGATATAATTTATAAAACTAAATTTTTGCATTTTCTGGTACAAAAAAGAAAGTAAATTTCATGTTCAGTAAATTAAATTGACTCAAAATATTGAAATATTTACTTTAATGACATAAAAGACATTTAAATTGCACAAGACATTTTATTAAACATTCATTTATTTTACAAATATGAGAATTAAAGCTGTCAAATATGATACTTTTTAGTATTAACACATTGTAGTTAAATATGTTTCCCATCTCTGATAGGAATTTAGTTCTGGAGCACATTTGTATTAATTTTAGAGTACCTTCACCTTGTAAAGAAAGCGTATTATGTAAACATTCACTCTCGTCCTTTCATCTTTCATCTTTTGAATTATTTATTTTACATTCTACACGAAGGGGTTGCCCTTGGACAAAAAATAATAAAACATTTTTAGTAAGAAGTTAATATTTAATTAATAAAATGTTCTATATATTGCAGTATTCATGCTGCCAAGGCAAAATATGTTAAGTCATTATGCAGCAGAGCTAATAGAACTGAATTCCAGATTTATAATTTTACTAATCAGTTTAATAAAGGTCCAACAATAATTACAAGACAGTAATCTTTCTAAATTCGAGACTGGTGCATACGACTCTTAGCTGCCCATTCAATTGCCGCAGTTAACTGGAAGCGCGAGTGATGTGCAGTCAGCAGTGCAAGGTCTGCTTGTTTTGCAAGAGTTTTCCTGTCGTTAGATGAAGACTTGCAGACTCAACTTTACGTTTCTGGGAACACATTCGAAATAGTTTTGTTTTATGTAATGCATTGTATTGTACCGCAGTGTTAAATTAATAGTTGGATAGATTTGCAAACCAAAGCTTAATTAACGTGGGTTAATTGCCTGTTTATTGGCTTTGGGCCCCTTCCCCTTTTTTGTCATCAATTTTTTACTTTTATCTTGTACCTTTATTGGGCTTGTAGAATTGTGATAAAGGTAGCAGACGACGTTTATGCACGCTCCCCTCCTAGAGTTAAGCATCTTTTTAAATTTAAAAACTGACTCAATATTTGGTTCACTTATATTCATCTTAAAGCATAAAATAATTGTATAATTTTTAGAATATCCTTTCTGAATACGTTTAAATTGCATTTATTTTATTAATTAAAATTGACTTGTGTTTATTTTAAATTAAACTCTACCATATCAGTAAGTTTAAGTTCTCATGCTTTTTAAATATTGTATACTCTAAAATATCATATTTATTTTAAAGTTTTTCCCCTCCCGCACAAAGAACGCCGTCTGTTCACCTCAATCTTCGGCTTCTCTCGTTTCTGTAAAGGCATCTAGTTAATTTTCAGATATTAGCGCAGATTACGTAAACAAATTTAATGAATTAGCCATTTATTGCAAAGGCATTTAAACAGCATAAATTTGATAACATAAATTAATAATGCAGATATATTTTATACTTGTACTTTTTTTGGGAATTTGTTATATGCTTTCAGTAACGAAACAGCAGTTAGGTTACTTGTATTTCATTTTCTGATATAGTCTAGCGCAGATTTCTTTCAATGCAGTTTCTAATGGTGCAGTAGCATGCCAAAAGAATTAACGTTAGGTTAGGTTTCCCTTAATTCAGAAGAATTAGATTTTAGCTTATTCAGTTTCTGATAATGAAATAGTAAACCAGAGGAATTGAGTTAGGTTTGGTTAGGTTCCTCCTAATTCAGAAGAATTAAGTTTTGGCTTATTAATTCAGGTTCTGATAATGCAGTAGCAAATTGAGAAGATTTATTCTCTGGGGAAAAAAAATAGTGACAGCTCCTTAAACATTAATTCAGAAATAGGTTTGCTTATTTGCTTTTATTTTATGATAATGCAGTAACAAGCTCAGAAGAATTAGGTTAGTTTATTTTTAATTCGGCCAGGTTAGGCAGCAACAAGCTCAGAAAAATTAATGTTCAGTTATTCCTAATTCAGAAGAATTGGGTTTAGTTTAGAAGAATTAAGCCAGGTTAATCTTTATCCAATTTCTAATTGTGCAGTAACGAGTTTAGAAGAATTAATTTTAATTTATTCTTAATTTAGAGGAACTAAGTCGGATTAATCTTAACGAATGCAGGTTAGACTAGATCTTAATTCAGTTTCCGATTTATACCAAACTCAGAAGAATTCGGTTATTTTTTTTTTTCTTAATTTAGCAGAATTTTGTTTAATTTATTCCTAATTTAGAAGTAGGTATCTTTATTAGGGCAGGTTAATGTAAATCTTAATATTTTCCACTTATGAAAACGCTCTCGGAAGAATTAATGTAATTTATTCCTAATTCAGAAGAATTAAGTTTAGCTTGTTCTTAATTATACGAGGTTAATCTTAATTAAATTTCTGATTATGCAATAACGAGCTCGGAAGAATTAATTATAATTTATTTGTATTTTAGGCGAAATTAGTTTAGATTCTTAATTTAAAAGCATTAGGTTCGTTTGCAATTTTACTAATATAGAAAAATTAGGCTAGTGTTTTAGTAATTTAGAAGAATTGGATTAGTTTACTATTAATTTAGAAGAATTAGGTTAGTATACTATTAATTTAGAAAATTTAGTTTATATTATTCATAATTTACAAAAATTAGGTTAAATTAATATTAATTAGAAGAATTTAGTTATTTTAACATTAATTTTAAAAATGGATTAGTTTAATATAAATTTAGAAGAATTGAATAAGTTTAATATAAATTTAGAAGAATTAAGTTTTACATTAATTTTAAAAAATGAGTTAGTTTAATATTAATTTATAAGAATATTTAGAAGAATGAGGTTACTTTACTATGGTAGGAAAACATTTGGAAAAATACAGTGTGTGTGTGAGAGAGAGAGAGATCAGTTTTGAGGTACAGGAGTGAGATGGGCACTGGATCAATATTATAGAAATAGAATATTAGCAGTTGGGGAATTACGAGAATGGACCATATTACAAATTTGGAAATTAGAAAACTCAAGGATGCTGAAGAAACAGTACTCCAAAGAATTTAAAACAAGAACCTTAAATGGCTTGACAATCTGATCAGAATGGCAGAGGACAGATGGTCTAAAGCAATGTCTGAATGACGACCACCAGGAAATTGCAGAAGAGGAAGATCAAGAACTTGCAACAATGAGATTATGGAAGAAATGACAAGAAGAGGTTTAATACCCGAAGATACACAGGATAGAAGGATGTGAATGATTGGCACAGGAAGACTGCATTGGAAGACATGGGTTAATTTACTATTAGTTTAGAAGAATTAGGTTTAGTTTATTCTTAACTTGGAACAATTAGGTTTAGTGTATTCTTAGCTTAGAAGAATTCAGTTTAGTTTATTCTTAATATAGAACAGTTAGGTTTAGTTTATTATTAATTTAGCACAGTTAGATTTAGTTTATTCTTAATATAGAACAGATAGGTTTAGTTTATTCTTAATATAGAACAGTTAGGTTAAGTTTATTATAAATTTAGAACAGTTAGGTTTAATTTATTATTAATTTAGAACAGTTAGGTTTAGTTTATTATTAATTTAGAACAGTTAGGTTTAGTTTATTCTTAATATAGAACAGTTAGGTTTAGTTTATTATTAATTTAGAACAGTTAGGTTTAGTTTATTCTTAATTTAAAACAGTTAGGTTAAGTTTATTCTTAATATAGAAGAGTTAGGTTAAGTTTATTCTTAACTTAGAAGAATTCGGTTTAATTTATTCTCAACTTAGAACAATTAGTTTTAGTTTATTAACTTAGAAATTAGATTTAGTTTATTCTTAACTTGGAACAGTTAGATTGTTTATTCTTAATTTAGAACAGGTTTAGTTTATTTAGTTTATCTTAATTTAGAATAGGCTTGGTTTATTCTTAATTTTAATTTAGAAGAATTAGGTTTAGTCTAATCTTAATTTAGAAGAATTTGGTTTAGTTTATTCTTAATATAGCAGAGTTAGATTTAGTTTATTCTTAATTTAGAAGAGTTAGGTTTAGCTTATTCTTAACTTAGAACAGTTAGATTTAGCTTATTCTTAACTTAGAACAATTAGGTTTAGTTCATTAATTTAGAAGAGTTTTATTTTATTCTTAATTTAGAAGAGTTAGGTATAGTTTATTATTAACTTAGAACAGTTAAATTTAGTTTATTCTTAATTTAGACGTTAGGTTTAATGTATTCTTAATTTAGAAGAGTTAGGTTTAGTTTATTCTTAATTTAGAAGAGCTAGGTTTAATTTATTCTTAATTTATAAGAGTTAGGTTTAGTTTATTCTTAATTAAGCCAAGTTAATCTAATTCAGTTTATGATTATGCAATAACGAGTTCAAGCTAATCCTGAATGTTTATTTGGTTTGATTTTCCAGCATTGAGCACGGAATTTAATTTATTCCTAACTCAGAACTAGTTTAGGTTATTCTTAATTAGGCCAGATTAATCTTAAATTCAGTTTCTGATTGTGCAGCATTCTGATTATGCAGCAACTCGCGCAGAAGAATTAATGTTAGTTCCTAGTTTATAATCATTAGCCCAGGTTAATCTTAGTCTTAATTCAGTTTCCGTTAATGCAGTAGCAAGACCAAAAGAATTAGATTAGGTTTTTTAATTAAAAAAATTTAGGTAGGTTTTTCTATTTAGAAGAATTGGATTAGCATACTCTTTATCAGGAATGGGTTAGTTATTAATTCAGTTTCTGATATGTATAATAATAGGTTATGTTATCTAATTCATAAGAATCAGATTCAGACATGATTGATTATTTTTCTAAAAAATCAGTAGAAAGTTCAAAAGTATTAGGTTGGGTTATTTTTAATTTAGTGTATGGTAATGGGGCAGCGCAGAATTAGGTAAAGTTATTTTTCTGTTAATGTAGTGGCAAGTCCAGGGGAATTAGATTAGATTGTGTTAAGTTTGTGCTTCAGTTTCTGAGTATCTACATGTATAGGTCCAGGAGAAGTTAGATTGTTCTGAATATAGTTTCCGATAGCATAGTCAAAATGCAGTCGCAAACCCAGGAATTAGGTTATGCTTCTGATAGTATTTACAGGCCCAGGAGAAGTTAGGTTATTCCCAATGTAGTTTATGATATTATAGTAAAATTGCAGTAACAATCCCAGAAATAAGATAGGTTTCTGATAATATCTACAGGCCCAGGAGAAATTAGGTGTAGCTCCGTTAGTATAGTCAAAATGCGTCGCAAACCCAGGAATTAGGTTTCGGATATTATTTACAGATACAGGCCCAGGAGAAATTAGGTTATTCCCAGTGTAGTTTACGATATTATAGTAAATATGCAGTAACAAGCCCAGAAATAAGATAAGGTTTCTGGTAGTATTTACAAAATAGGACCCACGAGTACTTGGGTTATTCGATAGTATAGAGAAGTCCAGAGATATGCAAGGTTATTTTCAACGCGAGGGAAGCCAAAGGTCAAACTTAGGTTAGTGTTGTATTGTGACGTCAGCTTGTGAACTTCCTCCGCTGGATCGCACAGTATGTATAAACTCCTAGGTGCAGTTTCGTGGTGACGTGATCTGTATCTGTACTTTAGGACTGGGGTAATTCCCCAGGTACTGACGAGTGGGATAACCATTGCACGACCACCAAATGACTGCAAGTGTCCAGGTTGACCCCATCTGTGGTGCTTGTGGCCGGTGGAAAGGAGCCCCCGCTCTAGGACTTTTCTTCTAACCAGCTGCTCCTGCGGGGTGTCGCCAAGGACCTTGTAGTGTGTCCTCCGCCCTCCCAGTTAGGTCGTTTTCTCTTTCAGGTTGTGTAGTCTGTCTCGTGACTCTCTGCAGCACGAGATGGGGGTTCGTGGTTCGATGCCCCAATGGGAATGCTGGTAAGGTTACGTCACCACGACCTCACTTCGGGGTGGGGTTTCCAGTCGCTAGGGTATCGGCGTGAATGAGCGTGTGTTCTTTTTCAGGGTAGTGTAGTAGTGGGGCCCTGCTACTTGACTTGCGCGTGAATTTGAACGTGCTTCAGGTAGGGGGCGTGTGTGAAATGGGGATGCCCTAGTCGCTTTTAATAGCAATTCTATTTGACCACTGTGCTGATTGACAAATATTTTCTTTTGATAACATTTTCGTTTATAAATGAGGGGGGTACTGTTTGATTTCTAGTTTCAAAATACTGCACAGATATTGTCTAAGATTGTTTACAGAATACTTCGATATTTGATTTTGGGGGGTATTTTTTCATTTCTTGTCTCATGATCGCATAATTATGGCTCGAGATTGTCTACACAATACTTCGATATTTGACTTTGGGGGGGGGGGATATTTTTTATTTCTGGCCTCAAGACCGCACCGGTATAGCTCGAGTCTACAGAATACTTCGATATTTGACTTTGAGGGGTATTTTTTATTTCTGATCTCAAGACCGCACAAGTATGGCGGTCTACATGTAGACTGTATTGTCTACAGAATACTTCGATGGGTATTTTGAGGGGTATTTTTTATTTCTGGTATCAAGACCGCACAGACATGGCCTAAGATTATCTACAGAATACTTCGATATTTGACTTTGTGGTGGTGGGGGGGGGGTTCGAGTTCTAGTTTAAAAGAATACCAACGACTTGGCCCGAGGTTGTCCAAAGATCACTTGGATATTAAATTTCAGGGGGGATATTTCTGATTTCTACGATATTACAGGCATGGCCTGAAATTTTATACAAAACACTTCTATGTTTGACTTGGGGGGGGGGAGTTTATTTTGAATTTTGGTCTTCATGAGACCACAAAGCATAGCAATACCAACCCACACTTCATCCTCTTCCTACCTAAAACATATGAAATGAATATAATGTAATTTATAGAGGAAATTCAAATATTAGCATTGAAGTTTATGGACACGTGAGGGTTTAGAAAGGTAAATCAGTTGAAGAAATTAAAGTCGTGGCCTGGACTCGAAGCACAAACTTCAATATGTGTCCTGGTCATGATCTCAAATTTGTCCTACTGTATTTCACTTTCATACCCTTGCCTGTATAGGCTTAGTGGAAAATTGAGTTATTTTGACTGCATACCCACGAAAGAGTGTCTCAATATAACAATTATTGCATGTGAAACCACGATGTTGGCAGATTTAAATAATACTGTCTTTTAACAATGGATTCAGACATGTTGGCACTAGTATTTACGACACGAACTTTATCATTATTAGAAACAAAACTTTTAGTTGTTGACAGCATCTTTAATAGAGCGTTTATTTATATTTAAAATATACTTTTAAATGATATGTACAAAGTACTGTGATGTTTATAAACCAGATATCTCTGGAAGTTACTAATGTCTCACCTTGAGGCAACGTGCAATTTATTTACAATCCTTCTTGAACCTATCTAGACCTATAAATAGGCAAGTTAATGACGTTCTGTTTTTTTGTTGCAGCCGTCAACGTTATTTATTATTTTTTAAGAGATATTGTAATGCCTCGTCTTTTAATTTATATGTTAAGTATCTCTCATATTTACCGATTTTATATCTTGTTTTTATGGTATTTTTAATATAACTTCTGTTTAATGCTCTTTCTCTTCCAGGTTTAAAAATTATATACACTCTGTAACAGTTTTTGTTCTTTTGCAGGTACTGCCTGTGGTGGTTTACCAGGGTTCTTGCATACATAACACTTAACTACTTATTAGCATTGTATGTACGTCGAAAGCAGCAAAATGAAAAGTTTGGAACAGAACTTAAATCACAAATTTTGTTTTTTAAAACTCTAAACTTTTCTTAATACTTCACCATTAAATTTTATCGCTCACTTATCCGATCGAAACTGGATTATGGCTGTGTGGTTTACGGATCAGCGCGACCTTCTGTCCTTCGTCGGCTTAACCCGATTCATCACCGGGGTATCCGTGTCGCCATTGGGGCATTCCCCACCAGTCCTGTGCTGAGTTTATGTGCGGAGTCTGGAGAACCTCCGTTGTTTTATCGTAGGGATGTTTTACTGGCCGCGTACGGTTGTCGCTTAGCTGCGCAACCTCGTCATCCCACGAATGGGCCGTTTTTTGATGTGTCTTTTGATCGTTTTTATGCTGCTCGGTCTTTTACTCCAAAGCCCGCTGGCTTTCGTTTTCGGGAGATTTTACGGACGTTGGACATTGAGTTACCTGCTTTTTTCTTAGCCGGGGAAACTTCTTCTCCCCCCTGGATTTTAGCAGAGGTCCCCGTTCATCTCGGGCTTACGTCCTGTCCGAAATCTTCGACCGCAGCACATATTATTCGTTGTTCTTTTAGCGAGATCAAATCCTCTTTTAATGGCTGGAATTTTATCTATACTGACGGCTCTAAATGTGACACAGGTGTAGGATGTGCTTTTGTTTTTAATGGGGCAAGTTTTACGTATGGTCTTGACGTTGCAACATCTATTTTTATGGCGGAGCTTTATGCTATCTTTCGGGCGGTTTTATTTATTTATGATCAGGGGCTAGGGAAAAGTGTTATATGTTCCGACTCTTTGAGTGCAATTTTAAGTTTTAGAAGTCTGTACAACACTCACCCTCTTGTGAAGATGGTCCAGAATGCAGTTTTAACCCTTTACGACGCTGGCGTCAGGGTAACACTGCTATGGGTGCCTGGACACGTCGGACTCCCAGGTAATGAGGCCGCAGATGTTGCAGCAAAATCCGCTCTTTTAGACCCTGCTGAGTACGAGCAGCGTTTTTATTTCGGGGATTTTATGCATTCATTACGTAGAGCCATTTTTTCGCGCTGGCGCGAGGAGTGGGAATTACTCCCAAATAATAAGCTCCGTGAATGTAAATCCGCCCCTTTTAACTGGTCGACTTCTCGCGCTGTTCGTCGCGAAGAAGTAATTTTAGCTCGTCTTAGAATTGGGCATTGCCGTTTTAGTCACTCTCACCTTTTTAATGGTCAACCCGCTCCAGTTTGCCCTCACTGTGACCACCCCTTTACAGTGCGTCACATTTTAATTGATTGTCTTCATCTGACAGCTTTTAGAAATAGCCTAGGTTTGCCCTCCTCTATTGAGGAGTTACTTGCAGATGATGTGGTTGCTGTTGAGCGTGTGCTCCGTTTTATCCGTATTTGTGGTTTTTGGAGCAAGGTGTGAGATTTTATCTTTTACCATTGACGGCATTTTTTGACTCTTTTAAGACTGTTGTTTTTTCAGCTTTTGCTGAATCGTGTTAACTAGTCTTTAATTGTTGTTTTGCACATTACCCTTGTTATTTGTTTTGGGGTTTTATTGTTACCATTTTAATCAATTATAAGACTGGTTTGTTTTCAGCTTTTGCTGAATAATTTTGCTACCGGTCTTTGTTTATTGACCTGTGTTTGCTTTGGGATTTTATTGGCACGATTTTAGTCCATTACAGGACTTTTGTGTTTTTCCGCACTTGCGGCTGTATTTTAGTAACACTTTAATGTTTGTGGCTCCTTATACCCTTGTTATTTGTTTTTGGGTATAATTTTTATTGCACAAGTACTACTGTCCGTTCATTATGCGCAGGATTTGCGTTCTTTGTTTATTTATTTTTATTTCTGACATAGTACTTGATGTGTTTGGGCGCTAATGACCATAGCAGTTTTGCGCCCTTAAGCAATAATCATCATCATCACCATTAAAAGCCCTTGCTAAAATTTGCTGAATGTATAAACTTCAGACCAATAAAAATTTTGAAATCACTTTGTATTAATGCTGAAGAGTTTCGTATTTGTTACAGATCGTACATGGGGCGGTGCTTGGAAGGGACTTATCTTCGCACACAGCTTGTGTATTGTCAACCTAACTAATCTAAAAGGCATTTGATAAGTTCTCGAAGTGAGACACAAAATAAAGATTAATTCTTCTAACTTGCTCAAATTTCTCAATATAGTCCCTCTCGACACCGATGCAATTGTAGGATATTCTAAAGTCTTTATCCGATGATTGAAGTCTTATTTTTCTCCAGGTCTGCAAAATACTTCTCAATGGATTAGTTTTTTTTTTTTAATGAAAATTACTTTCCACCAAGGAATTTTCTCGGCTTTGGGAAGAGATGAAAATCCGATGGAGCCAAATCTGGGGAGTACCATAAAATTGACGCCATGATCTTTCCGGCAGACTTCACAAATTAAACTTTTTTTGCCAGTGAAGACTTATTGCTTCCATGGTTTTGTGTCTAGCGTGTAGTAATTCTATGACACTAAATCACTAATCATGAATCGATGAATAAAATTAGTTGGATTTCTCTGAAAAGTGCCTAATTTTGCTCAAAGTCACATTCTATTCGACTCTTATTCTGGTATCAGCAGCCCAGCCGCAGCACCCTACTTGCAGATAATTTATCATGCACAATTCCTCTGTCAAAATGTGAAATATTGACTCGCCTGAAATTCCAAAAGCTTCAAGAATTTTTTTCATATCTTTAGTTTGTCATCTATCCTTTCGTACACTTTTTCGACTTTTTCCAGTATGGTGACAAAGGCGGTCTGCTATGTAGTCTTCAAAGCTTTCACGATAGCGTTTAAATTAAATTGTCCACTTTGAAATAGTTAAAAAAAAATGGCTAAGGGTATTCGATAGTATTGCATGTTTGTGAACTATTGCTATCAAAGAATTTAATTATCGGTCTCTGTTCGACATTTGCCATTTTTCCAACAGCCAGAGCAATACGGCTCTTCATTGAGTGCAGCTGTTTCTACGGAAAGATGGAAGATTTTGACGTGGTTATTTCCTTGGAACTAGCTATTTGATCTTCACACTACTAGGCAGAGTTTTTCAAATAAAAGTTAAATCTGTTGACTTAACATTTTGTTTTGACCGCCACGGGTAACCAGGTCGTTAAGGTGCGAACTCTAGAGCAGAAGGTCTGGGGTTAGTTTTCCGCCAGGACTGTTCTCCCTGACTTGAGTTTTTTTACAGGGTTTCCTCAGACCTCATAAATGACTGTCAGGGAGGTACTTAGGTCCGGAACATTTCCTTCCTTAAGAAGAAAAAATCTTTTCCCAATTTATCATTTCCACTCTGGTATCACCAGTGTTCACCGCCTTTGATGTCTCAGCGGTAAAAACTGATGTCAAACGCTATTCGACATTTTGTTTTGAAAAACTTGGCAATCATACATGGGACAAAAAGCTGATCGTTTTCCTTAACCAGTTTTTGGGAAAGGTACGATATAAAAGGTGTTGCAAATACAGTTATCCTCAATTTAAATACGTGATCAGCGAAGTTAAAATTTTACGAAGGTAGGGTCTGAATCGTGCTGATATCGGGACCAGAAGTACAGTTTCGACGTCATTTAATAACACGCAGTTTTCTCAAAATTTAAATGCAATGAGTGTCCAGTATCAGAGAGGTTGTCGCTGACTTCGTCCTTTCATGAATTAGAATTTAAAGCATGTTCAATCTCCTATACTGTGCATCTCTTGGGCCTCTGTGTACTTACTGCTGCAACACAGCATATTTTGAGCATTGGCCGCATATGGCAGAGATTTGGTATACATGACACTATATCATGTTCGTCTCCTTCTTTACTTGACTGGGGTAGACCTAACGCACGATATCTCTGCACTCAGGCAACTTCTCTACCATCTGCTATGACTATATTTACATGAAACAATTGCCGTAATGTCATGAAAACTAAACTGCATATTGGACCATTGAATCCGTTGTGAGAAAGAAAGAGAGATACTTTCTGACTGAGAGTAAAGTAACGGAAGAATGGATAGAAAAGTTTGTCACACTGGTCATGGCATGGAGATGGTCATGCTTGGCATGCAGGAAAAGAGGAGAGATTAGGTAAGTGTTAGATGGTGAGACCGCTTATGTCGGAAAAGGCCGAAAACCGGGGAGCAGGTTGAGGGAAACATTGACTGAATCCAACTGTATCGATTAAAATGACATTTCTTTAAATTTTCAAATGCATTTGTATATAACTTATTGTGAAATATATCTACTGCACTCCTTTACTGGAGGGAATCAGTAGAAAGTTCCCGCTACTGATCATGTAGGGCTCTTCTGGCAGGCAAAGAAGAGATTAGGTAAATTTGTTATGAAAGTGAAATAGCTCAGGTTTAAAAGGTTGATAACCGGCCAGGAGTTGGGGGAAGGAAATTGATTGCACCCAGCTGTGTTTTATTAATAATCGACTTTCTTATATTTTATATGTATTTTAATATTTTAAAAATAAATCTGCTAGTAGTTTTATTCATTCTATTTTTATTTATTTTATCTTATTTTATAGTTGAATATATTTTTATAGCTTATTGTAAAATATATCTGAACTGAACCGAGGGAAATAGTAATTCTGGGCTCTTCTAGCAAGCAAGCCAGGAAGGAAAGGAGAAATTACATAAATTTTTGATGAAAGACGGCTCATATCTGAAATGGGGAGGGGGTTAGGGGGAAAAAATGGATTGAATACAGTTGTCTCATTCATAATGGGATTTCTTCATATTTTCTATGTATTTTAATAATAATCTGCTTGTATTTTTATTTATTTAAATCTTATTTAATGTTCAATATATGCATTATACCTTAATGTGAAATAGAACTACCACACACCATTACGAAAGCGAAGTGAAGGAGATGGTAAAGACGGCAGGCAAGGAATGAGAGAAGAGATTAAGTAAATTTCTGATTAAAAGTGACACAGCTCAGATCTAAAAGGCTAACAATTGGGTAGAGGGTTGGGAGTTAATTCAGCTGTGTTATTAATATGATTCCTTTTTATTTTAGATGTATTTTTAAAAATAATCTGCTTGTATATTTTATTTTTATTTTATTTTATTGTTTTATATATATTAATAGTAATTATGATAGCAGAAAAAGATAAAACACAAAGCACACTTGAGATCGCTATATTTTGGACTCGTGGAGCCCTTCTATGGCAAGAAGACATCTACTTGTTTTCTTGCCATAGGACTCCACGAGTCCGAAATGTAGCGATCTCAAGTGTGACTTTTTCTTTGTTTTATCTTTTTCTACTATCATAATTACTATTAATTTGTTACATTGTTGATAGTGTTGCTTTATTTTTATTTTTCTTATATATATATATATATATATATATATATATATATATTAATTGTAAAATACATAATATCTTGCACTAAATCAGAGACGTATTGCATTATAAAAGCATGAACCCATGTGCCTATTGAAATTATATTAACTACTGTTGCTACTTGTTGCAGGTGAAACTACCAGGGACCTTTTTTCTTATTATTTTACTGTAGGTATGGAGTTCATGAAATCCCGGGTAACGAACCCTCCCAGAGAATTCTTACGTCTGCCTCGGTCGGAATTGAATCCGTTAACTTTGGATCTCGAGGCTGGCGCGTAACTATAAGACTTATTCTACTTTTAATTTCACTCTTATTTGGACATTTGAGATCCTATCCTTCAGTCTGTTATTTTAATTTTTTAAACCTTTCATTTCAGCAAGCGCATTTCCCTTGAAATCTCTCTCTCTATTGTCAAGGGTTCACTGCCTAAAGAACTGCTAATGCATCACATGTTCTCTCTATTTCTTTGGTTTCTTCAGTTCTTTTTAATTGTCCCACTTATTTGCATTTATATAATTTTGAACTAAAAATTTGAGAAAGCTGTAATATGTCATAATTTTGGCTTCTTAATGGGGTATTTTAAAACTATATTCCAACAAATTATATTAAGGTGGTATGATATATCCTCTTTATGAAAGGTAGTCGTATCCTCATCTAGGTTCAAAGCAGTTTTCTTAATAAATGTTCCAGATATATATCTATTAGTTTGTATTTTCAATACACTTTCAGGTTTTGTTCTGAATGCTAAGTATTAGTATATGCTTTTTATTGCCTCAATTTTATGTTTGAAATAACCTCATCTAACATAATTTTCCACAACAGGTTTTTGCTTATGCAATTAAACTTGATTTTCAGAACCGGATGGATAAGCAAAATTTAAGCATAAGCTAAAATTTTCTCTGCATCTTTTGGAGCTATAAATAAAGTTTATCTCGAAGATAATTGTCCCCATTTGGGATACAGATAGCTGATGAGGCAGCAAATAGATTTCTGAATCAGCTTATTCTGTTTCAAATATAGGTTTTTGTTTTATTATTCAAAATATAGCCTCGGCATAATCCTTTCTCGTTTTAAACACTTCATATATATATATATATATATATATATATATATATAAAGTAGATAAAGATAAAACACTGAGAAAGAGTCACACTTGAAATTCCTATATTTCGAACTACTCCGAGTTCTTGCCATTGAAGAACTCGCAGTAGTTCGAAATATAGCAATTTCAAGTGTGACTCTTTCTCAGTGTTTTATCTTTATCTTTATTATTAGTGTTAATTTGTTACATTGTTAACAGTGTTCTTTATTTTTATTTTTCATTAATATATATATATATATATATATATATATATATATATATATACCTTTCTTTTCTTAAGAGACCTCTAAAACGCTAAAACTAGGTTCATTTGGAAATTTCAGTACAAAATTGTTTGTCTTTGTGTGCGATTGGTTGTAACAACCAGCTTAGTCTGTAGACTTCGATGTAAGAATGATTCAGGTCTGTTTAAAACTTTATAATACTACAGTCATAACGCTAAGTTTTCTTTTGAAGTTTGCTAAGTTGGCATAATAGCGGTAATTTATATTTATAAATACCTCCTTAGTATTGGTGCCCCTCCTAGGTAATAAAGCTCTCACTAGGATGGAGAGTAAAACAATGGGCAATGTTTAAATATTCAAAAGTAGCAGTAGTGGTGGTGGTCACTAAGATGCAGTTTTAGCGAATTCCAATGGATTGTAGTTAGCCCTTTAGCGACCACATTTTTTTCTCACGAAACTCGCATAATTAAACGATTAATCGATTTCGTTAATCAGTAAAATGTGCGCATTGGGGGTGGGAATTAATCTAAAGCGAAAATGTAAAAATCACTCTAGCGGCCGCAATTTCTTTTCCATCTAAACTCTGTATGTGCACATTGAAATAAAATAAGAACATTTTTTGGAAATATGCCAAATAGTTTTAGAAGTGAAGGTTTACCGGAAACCCAAAATTCCAAAATTTAAAGAGCGGGGGTTGATCTAAAGCGAAATTTTAAAAATCGCTTTATCTCTTGCAATTTTAACTTTTCTCAAGAAATCTTGTTATATGCCATAGAAATAATATAATAAAAATAATACTGAAAATAAATTAAATCAGATTATTAGGAGTGGGGGTTTACCTGGAACCAAAAATTGCTGCATCAATGTGCGTTTTTCATAACGAAACTCTGTATATACAAATTAAAGAAATTAAGAAAAAATATTTTCTAAAACTAGGAAAATCGGGCCCTTAGGTTTGGGAGTATACATGAAAACCGAAAGTTAAAGCGTGGGGGTTAACCTAAAGCGAAACTAAATCGCTCTAGCGGCTGCAATTATTTTTCTCAACGAAACTCTGTATTTGCCATTGAAATAAATTAAATTTTTATGAAAATGGGTAAAATCAAACTATTTGGAGTAGTTTACCTGTAGCCCAAATTTAAAAAAATCGCTCTAGCGGCACCAAGGTTATGTTTTTTCTCAACAAAACTCTATATACCATTTAAATAAAATAAAAAGTTACTCTAAATCAAGGATATTGCATCGTTAAGGAGGGGGGTATACCTGAAAACCAAAATTTGTTTTCTTTTATTTACGGACGCTCTTTAACATGCCATTTCATCAGCGTCCCATTTAATTCAGGGCGTGAAACGGCCAATAAATTTTGCTTAGAGGCCTCTTCTTTCAGGTTTCAGGTTCTTTTACATGCTGTAAATCTACGACATAGGGCCCACAGCTTTACCTTCCTTCTGAAGGAAGCCATACTTGAGATTTTTACTTCCCAAAAATATCCATTGACCTTGGCCGGGATTTAACCCACGATCTTGAGTTTAGATGGTTACCACTACACCGCCAGTACCGACAAAACCAAAGTTTAAAGAGTGGAGGGTAGCCTAAAGCGAAAATGTAAAAATCTCTCCAGTGGCCGCAAGCTGGTTTTATCAACGAAACTTTGTATATCATGTTGATAAAGTAGGAAATATAGTTTATGAAAATCGGTGAAATTGAACTATTAGAGGTGGGAGTTTACCTGAAACCCAAAATTTAAAAATCATTTTAGAGGTAGCAATATATATTGCAACGAAACTTTATACTATTTTTTTTAATCGCAGAGATCGGACCATTGTCATTGAACGGGTGTACCCGAAAAACTAAATTTAAAAACGCTCTAACGGCACAAATTTCTCTGCTTTAGCGCTATGCAATACCCTTCACAAATTCGACTTGCTGAGGAATTTAGTTTACGCAGCTGCTGCGTGACGGACTTTTTAGATTTTAACCTATTGTTTGCCTTATTACTTAGAAAAGTTGAAAGTACCTTTCCGTTTCATGCGCATAGGAACCGAATGCGTGAATCCTATTAAGTCTGAAAAAGCTAAATAGGACTTAAAAGTAACAGTGGCCCACATGTGTCAATGGCGGTCTCTCTCAAAGAGTTGCCCATTTCTGACAGCCACTTCTGAAGTTAATACTTTAAAAACGAATTAGTGTGACTCGCATTCGGGAGGTGCTGGGTTCATATCCCTTGTTGCCGGATATCCTGACTCTGGGTTGGTTCTGGTTCCCCTGGTCGCTGGGTCGAATGCTGGGATGGGTCTTTTCATTCCACGAAATTTTCGCTCTCATTTCACATTTCATTCCGTTGTTTCTGTTAATAGGGCGAAATGCCATGCGAGATGGGCTGCGTTTTGGACAGGTTTCTGCCTCGGCATCTGGTCTGGAAACTCAACTTCTCATGGACCCCGTTCTGCGTCCGTGTCTAATCGTCCCTGGGTTCTGGCCGCCCAAAGTCTCCCGTATACCGCTACTTATCATATCAAACAATTCCAGTTAATGTACTACAGGTAGTGCTAGTTAAATTTCACTAAAATACATGAAAAAATATAAATGGTCACTTTAAAAAAATACAACTAAGAGATTATAATTTCTGTGTTTACAAGAATTTTGCTGATACATTTTCCATCAAGTGGCTATAAAATGCTTAAAAAAAGTGTTTAAACATTAAAAATATGTACATAATAAGGCTAAATTTTGTTTTATGAAATTTAAGTCCCGGTCTTATTACACCCAAAGCGAGCCACCTATTTCATTAATACTAAGGATGATGATTTCAAAACTAAATCGACAGTTTTATCATCCTAAATAAACACTATTCCCTAAATTGCTTTCATATAACTAATGCAGAAAATCCAGAGCTCATTCCAAATTGGGTTCTGACTTTAATTTTTGGGAAAAAATTCCAAACCAACAAGTGAACTCATTTCTTCTACATTTTAGGATCTGTTTCATTCATCTTCAAAGCTCTTTGTATTTATGTATAAAATATAATTTTTGTCCTTCAGAAACTAATTCATTAAACGTTAGCACATTGTGTGAAATGTTTTTTCTCAAAACTATCTAGCATTTTGCTCTAAATTGAGGTTCATTCCGGTGAAGTTTCCTTGTTACAGCACAAAATGGCAATTTATCTGGGTCGTCAAGTCTTCATTTATGTCTTTCATAACTTGATAGTGTTTTGTAAATATTGCTTCAAAAATAGATTGTTTAAAATGAAAATTTCTCTTGGGATGGACATTTATGACCGGTTAGAAGGTTGTAATGCATTTAAATCTACTCCACAAAAAGAATCAATAGACCTAAAAAAGACTAATCTATAACAATTAAACGCCAAGCTTTCGTTTATAAAAGCCTAAGTCATATTACACACAAAGCGAGCCACCCCATTTCATTAATATTGAAAACTTGTTAAAATTTATAATACTTCTTATAAATTACTGTGCAATTTAAATAAACAGCTTTGATTTTAGTTAAATGCTACTTTTAAATTGCCTTCATCTAACGAGTGCAGAAAATCTAGAGCTCACTTCAAATTGGACTCTGAGCTCAAACTTTTAGCAGAGATTTCAAATTAAAAGACCTCATTTCCTCTACATTTAAAAAGTTTTTCATTGAACCTGAGCTATGAAATGTTTGTCCTCTCATAAAAGTCTACATTTTGCTCTTAATTGGAAGTTCGTGACTAAAAAAGACAAGTTTTAAATCTAAACAACTCTCACTCAAATCCTGTGTGGATGTTCATTCTTCTTACAGTATGAAACTGCGATTTATCTGGGATATCAGTTTTCATTTCAATCTTTCAGAATCTTGACAGTGTTCTGAAAATACTGCTTCAGAAAAATAAGTTGTGTAAAATAAAAATTACTTCGTGGGACGATGTGCTTCATTCATTTGTGATCACTTGGGAGACTGTAATGCATATCTACCTCGCTCCAAGAACAACCCAGCTGGCCATTCTTTGTATTTCAAAGTTGAAAAGAATGATGGAATATTAGAACTAAGAAATTGGTTGTTTCAACTGCAGTGTCTTCTGGTGACATTGACAGTAATTATCACAGTTTCCTCTGGGAAGAACTCTCCAAGACAGTATTGAACTCACTAAATGATAAAAACTAATGAAAAATAAAGAAGACCAATAACTGCCTGCTGGAACATTCGAAGATTTGAAAAGCATCACTCAGTCAACGTGTCCATGATAAATCTTACGACCACATCAGCAGAAAAGCCAGGTGTTCTGACAAATTGAAGATCTTTGGCAAAGATGAGGACAACTGCAACAGAAAGGCAGCAAATAGAGGATGTCTACGGCTGTATCCTGCAACATATCAGGTATTTACACTTTTTTTACTGCACCTCATATTTTATGTACAAGCGAAACGTTCACATTTAGTCAAGTTGGCGATATATAAATGAATAAAATTGATCACAGACATTTGTAAGTACAATTTAAAGTTAGAATGATTAAATTATGGTACCTAAAATATACGAGAGCTGTTTAATAAAGAATAATCCTTTTTTTCGCAATATACCTTTACTCATCTTCATAATTTTGATTATAGTCTCTAAAGCAGTCACCGCCATTGGTGGCCGAGGTCGTTAATGCACGAACTCGTGAGCGGGAGGTCTGGGTTCGAATACCGCCAGGACCGTTCTCCCTGACTGAGGTTTTTTTTTATCCAGGTTTTCCTCAGTCCTCATAAATAGCAAAATTCCGGGGAGGTACCCTAAACTTAGGTCTGGAAAGATTAAAAATAAATCCTTTCCCAATATCTCATTTCATCTCGTGTATCATCAGTGTCCATCACTTGTGGTGCCTCTTAGCAAAAATGAGTGTTAAACCATTCATTCATTCATTCATTCATTCATTCATTCATTCATTCATTCATTCATTCATTCTAAAGTAGTTCCCATTGGATGCAATGTACCTGTCCCAGCATCTCTGACAATTTTCAAAGACGTGCGGAAAACAATTTTTGACAGGTCCTTCACAATCGCCTCCGCAGTTTGCCATCACTTCTGATTAAGGAAAATGCTTCCCACAAATTTTTTCCTTTAATTTGGAGGAAAGCAAAATGTCACAAGGGACTACATCTTGAGTGTAGGGAGGGTGAGACACACATTCACGTTGATTTTTGACGGATGTTCATCAACATGCGCTAGTGCGACCGTGCATTTTAGTGGTGCAGCTTGTTGTACGGAAATGTGATCTGTGCGTGACATGACATTGTAAAGTTTTAGGATGTCTTGTAGTGTTGCCCAGTTAGTTTTATTTGCAAGTACGACATGCAATGGATATCGATAAAGCCTTTCCTAGCAGAAGCAACCACTTTTGTGTTTGTGATGATTGAGATTTCCATAGAGTTTTGCTGTTTGGTATTAGAATCAAATGATGTAGCCAAGTTTCATCATCAATGATCACATTTGGAAGAAACTCCGCATGCATGCAAACCTACACAACACTTCTGTCAACTTTTCAGTGGATAACATGAAATTTTGAGAATTTATGGAACTATTCTTAATTTTATTCAAAGGTTCTCTCTCACAATGACAGCAGCCGTGCTAATGTTTTCTTCTATTAAAGCGCAAACTGCGGTGTCTGGTGCTATAGGGAAGAACAAATTCTCCATACACCTCCTGAGCTTAACAAGTCTCAACTTGCATACTTCTCCCAGGCAGGAACCGAAAGTGACAATAATACATTACTATCAATATGTATGCATTGCGTATTAAGCTAACAAAATATTGTAACGTTCATTTTTAGTGCGAGAAGTTATGCATATACTGTTTCTTGTTGACCCATCTGTATATACATGTAAATGTTCTTTTGACGGGTATGTTTTATCATTTACAACTTTCAAAGCTAAGGCTTTTAAAACTCTTGCATGTTTCAGATTTAGTTACCTGCTCTTCAAACACTAATTGGCTGCTACTGGGATCATAAATCATAGTGTTTTCTAGATATTCCTTTTTGATCTAGGTTTTTTTTTATTTTTATTCTTGTGACTTTTCATAAAAAAACTTTCCTGTATTTACAATTTAACAGTTTTTTTATCACCTATGATTGTGATAGCCAGACTTATTGGTGGACTTTGTGTTAGGGATTGCGTTGCTATTATTGGGTTCTTTGTTCTGCCGGTAACAAACCGTAGTGCTCGATTTTGGCAAATTTGTAATTTGTTTGAATAAGTTACTGTATTTACTGCCTTCAAATTGTAAGGAAGTACTGGATTAATACAAGATTTATAAATGATATTTAAATATATGTTCTGCTTCCCCATTTTGTTCCAGATATCTTTTTATTGTTGAAAATATTTTGGTTGATTTATTTGTTACTATTTCCGTGTGGCTTTTCCAGAATAAAATATGACAAAAAAAATAATTCCAAGCTACTTTTGTTTGTACTGTTTGCCTTAGATTTATAAGCGTGGTTGGACAAGTAATTGATCCACATACTAACAGAGAGCGCTAGTATCAATATTCAATTCTCACAAGTTTTCTTAATGTTAATTCATTGTTCGACAGTTGTTTAAACATAAGAGTTTCGAGTAACAGTGAGCAATGGATAAGATTGATTTCCATGGTGTAATTCCTTTTTATTGAAGGAAAAACCGCAAAGGAAATTCATGGGAGGGTTTTGCCTACATTGGTTGACGCCTTCTACCCTTCCTATGAAACCGCTTGGTAAGAGTTCAAGCGTGGCAGAACAAGCGCCCAGACGCACCACGTCCTGGAGCTCCAAAAATGCAATAGTAATGCCAGAAAGCATAAATTCCGTGATATTGTTTCGACTACAGACCAGTAAAAGTGCGCGAGTTAGCAGAGGTTACGGGCATCTCAACTGAGTGGGTTCATTTCATTTTCCATAATGAATTGCACATGAAAAACTTATCGCAAGATGGGTATTGTGTCTGTTTACTCCTAAGCAAAATCGTGACCGTGTGGGAACATCCGCCGACTATGTTGAAATTGTTGAATAGAATCCTACAGGTTTTATGGCGTTTTGTGACAAACATTTCAATACACCGGTAACTAAACAACCGGCTCCGGAAAAAAGCGAAATGCATTCTAACCGCAAGAAAGCTGATGCATTCAGGTTTTTTTGGGGGGGGGATGGGAACACAAAGGGAATTCTTTCGATTAACTGCTTGGAGAAGTGTAAACATCATTAATACCCACCAACTTGAAAAGGTAAAGGCAGTGATTATGGAAAAATGTCCAGCATTACATGGGGGGAGTGTTTGTTTCAGTATGGCACGCATACCAACTAACCTATTTTTTATTATACTGTAAATTTAGTTTTTTCCCCTTGAACCTAAACATCTGGATTAACAGTCAAAGTTCTTCCATCTTTTTAGACGATTCAGTTATTTCCATCGAAGCGTGGCTTTGTCTAATATTTTTAACGTGTTCAAACAACCATGTCATATGGAAAGGAAATATTTATTTAAGGCTTTGGTACAGTGGAGGATAGGTCATTAAGGTACATTTGAGAGTTGATCTCAGATAAGCTCCTTGGGGGAGATATCAAAAGTTTGATGTAGTATTATTGTATCTTGTAGCACAAAATCTCTGAGGAAATGTAAAATGTGTCTCCTTGTATAAAATAATCTATGAAGAATATACATTCACTTGATAGTGTTAAATGTTTAGATTATGAAAAAGTTTGCGTTAGACTCTTATGGGAAGTTTTGATAAATGAAATATCAAGTTAGGTGGAGTTTTTAAAGTTTTGACAAAATATATTGTCAATTTACAAGCAAAGATGCGAGTTTGCTGCGATTTGAAACAAAAAGTAATCATGCAGCAAAGTGTTTCTTTATTTACAAGTAATGAATTGATTTACCTCCGTTCTTTGCTTTAAAATAAGATAACATACTATTCACAAAATTGTACATATTATAAACTATCGGTTATAAAATATCTTAATATTTGTCGATAGGTAAACATTTATAATGTGTCATGGTCATGGTCGGTCCTGGTGGTGTAGTGGCAACCATACCTTGCTTCCTAAACCCAAGATAGCAGGTTGATTGCCGGTGAGGATTGCTGGAATTTTGAGCGTAAAATCCTAAGTATGACTTCCTTCCGAAGGGAAGTAAAGCAGTAGGTCCCATGTCGTAGATTTACGGCATGTAAAAGAACCTCAAACTCAAAAGAAGCCTCTGAGCAAAATTTATCAGCTGTTTCACGCCCTGAATTAAATGGGACGCTGAGGACCTGAGATGTTGAACAGCGTCCGTAAATAAACCAAATCAACAAATAGTAAAGTTCCTCCGCACTCTGTTGTTGTGCATCGCACAGTAAATTTCTGACATTTCTTCGAAACCGGTTTTTAGCAGATATTCTGCCCACCATTGTTAAGGTTTGCACTTGCCTTGGCGGTTAAGTGAACATAAAAAATACACTCTGCCCGCGCTGCCACCCGAATTCGCTTCCCTAGTGAAATCACTGCTACACAATGGTGCGGAGTGACTTCTTGTTGACGCTTTATACTTTGCACAGTAGTGACATTTGGCCGTAAATTGTGTTACATTCTTATGCAGTATCCTCAAAGTGTTCACTATAAAATACGGGCATTTTTTTAAAACATTTAATAAATTTATATAGGGAAAAATACCAATATAGGCTTTCTTAGTTTCTAGCATGCCTCAAAAAGTGGCTTACACGTTATTGATAATAGGCAAAATTTAAATTATTAAAAATATTTTATAAGGACTATTACATTGGTCGTCAAATGTTCTTTTGGTAATGTTTAATTGAACAGTTTCTTAAAATAAAATTAACACTGTTAAGTATTAAAATTAAAATCACTGCTCTTAAAAATAATTAGTGTAATGTTCTGAACATTTTAATCAAGTATAAAATACTAAAAGTTTACTATTTTGTTTCAGCCGGACGTGTAAAAGGCGGCAGCAAATCGAGAGTGCATCAACATGCAGCAGTTATGTTCTTCATTATGTTTTAAGTATGTAATCTACAAATTGTGTTGTATTGTAATTATAATAAATGATTATTATTAGACATAACGGGAACAAAATGTTCACTTTTATTAAATTAAATGCTTAAATATGGTGAATGAACATTCAGAATAGTTTATGTTCACTATTTTCTTTAGTTACATCTGATCATTTTGTTCTGGTTAGTTACATATCAATAACTTAACTATTTATTATAAGGAAGTAAGAAAATATTTATTAATGATAAGTGACTAAGATAAAATGTTAATGTTTTATAAATATCTCTATGTAGACGTCTCAAGTAAATTGTGAAGTTAAGAACAGTAACTGAAATGCATGATACCTGATTAAAGATTTAAGATATCAATGATGGTATGCTGGTGTAAAATTTGAAATGTTCCGGTGTATATACAGTCTCTGCTCTATTAAAGGAACACAAGAGCACGTGAACAGCCAAGTTTTACTGAATTAACCTACTTTCTTATGGCCCATAATATTTTAGTAAAAAAAGTGAGAACATTGTTTAAATCCTCGCGCTGTTTACCATAAAACTAAACTTGGCAGCGTAGATGCTATAGTCTGTATATCTTAACTTTATAGTGAAACATTACTCCGCGTTTCTTCCTTTGTTTTGTTGGTTGTGGAGTTTACCGCCACATTGAAACGCCTGTAAACTGGGCTGTTGTATTAGTATTCTTTCATAAAAGCACGAAATCTTTGCAGAGCTGCAAACCAAAATATCTTGTGTATAACAAAATTATTCCTTAACGCTATAGGTAACAGCAAGAAACAAATATCAAAATATGTTCATTTTATTAAATATGTTGTACTACTACGCGAAATGATTTGGGAAAACCAATCAAAATCATTTCCTTATGTTTTATTGTCATCTACTAAAAGATACGATGAACAGCCATAGTATGTTTTCTCTTGTGCTCAAGAACATGCCTACATGCGATGTTTGAGGGATGTGACATCACATAATGCAGGAACACTTTGTAGAGAGTTTTAATAATCGGAGATGTGGAATTCTCGACTTCCCCCTGTGAAATACTGACTACTTGGAAAATGTAGTAGGTAGCAGGTATTCTGTTATATTGGTTTCTATAACATGTTTGCAGAAGTTCTGTATGTGAAGTGTATAGTCATCTGGGTAATATTTTCATAACCTCTAAACAAGCCTACAAAAAATGCTCGTCTTAGGTGTTTCTTTCAGATATACTTTTGAGGACTTCGGGCTTTCCACCCCGGAAGAAATATAGCAGCAATATATATTTAATCGTAGGGTAACGGAAATAGTAGTTTTGTGATTATTTTTCCCTCTCAATTTTTCCACTTTTGCTATATATTTCTTCAAAATATTTGAATTATTTCATTACATATATTAATTCAGTTATTGAAACACTAAAAATGACAAAAATGACTATAAAGAATGCAAACTTGCGTAACTATAATTTTTTGTATTAAATGCGCCACATGCTCTTTGCATGCAAAGGAAAGATCGTCCGTTTAGACATTGAAAATCTTTGCACCCCGTTTTATGATTTTGCCCCTCCACCTCCCTCTACTCTCTGGAAGAAACGCCGCAAGTAAAACACAACACTGAAGTTTCGCATATTATAATATACGCTCAATAATGTACCGTAATCAAATTATTTTAGGCAATTGTACATTGAAATATCAATAATAATAATAATAATAATAATAATAATAATAATAATAATAATAATTAAACATTAAGTAATATTAATGACCTGAAAAACCAGATTTGTTTATGAAATGTCTACAAACTGAAACATGAGAATAGTACAAAAGTTAACACAAAATATTTTTGTTTCCTTGTTTGATATTCAGTTTAGAGATAATTGCATGAGCAAATCTTTTATTTATTTGTTATTTTTTAACCTGTCTTGCTCATTCAAAGAAAAAAAATATTGTAAAACTATGAACGTTCTTACATCAACAAGCAAGAATTCATTAAACTGTCCATGTTTAATATTAAATCAATAATGCTCTCAGGCAGTCTGTTAGAAAAACACAAACAGTCAATAGCAACAGATATATTCTCTCCAGGGTAATTTATCGATTGTGTGAAAGTTTGTGCATCCTTGAAATTAACATCACGTGGACACGATGTGCGCGACTTCCTGGTAAATTTTATTACGTACACTGAGAATAATATTGCCACAGTTAAAATAATAATAAAAAAATTAAAATATCGTTTTAAAAGTTTTGTGTTCTGAATATAAGATCAACTTTTTTTTTTTAATTGCTCTCCGATGAGAATTAGCAAAAGTATACGTAATATCTTTTCACACCTAATGGAACACGTATAGACCATTCGAAAACCATAATAAACACAAAATTAAATTGAATTAGCTGTGACCCTATTATCCTCAGTGTGCGATTATTGCTCTCGACAGTGCAATTGATTATCCACAGAGGGTACATGCAAACTTTTATATAATTATTTTTGAACCAACAAACCTGTTAATATGTATCACAAAATAACTAATTAGCAGCGTCCTTTATTGATGAAGTTAAGAGTTAAAACCTGTGAACGCCCTACATATCTCTCGAGCGGCCACTGTATATACACAAAGCTTACAAACCAAATCAAAAATATAATAAATTTTATATAAAAAGGTTACGTGAAAATGAATTAAGAAACAATAAAATGAAGTGATATTTCATTATGGTAATATATTGCATCATATCACTGTCATAATATATGGGCGTTCCGGCCTCAGAAAAGTCCAGAGGGAAACTTCCACAAGGGGCTAATATTAAAATAAAGCAGTATAGACTTGTTCTCGAACATAAGTTAGGAAACTTTTTCACTTTCCTACTAATCTTTTTGCACAGTTAAACATTTTTATGATTATCTTTACAATATTACAGTTAAGGAGTTTTATTTAAGAAAGAAAATTCAAGTTTCACTCTTCAGAATAGTTGAAACATTGTATATTGTAAATTTATAGTTTTTATTGCAAGAAAAATATACAGCAAATCTAAAACAAAAAATGGTACAAGATAGAAGTTCATGTTATAAATTTGGGTAATAAGACACAACATTTTGTTAATTATTCTAGAAATTTGATGGTATGATGTGTCACTAAAAACTAAATGTGAACTGCTCTTTTAAAACCATAACATTTCATGAAAATTGATATATGTGCCATGCTATACTTCTTGAGGTTAAAAAAAACTCTTTTTATATGACAATAAGTTTCAAATGCAGTTCCCAAGGGAATGATAAATGTGTTATAACTTATCACATTGGGAACGAACAAAGAAAACCGCCAAGTATTAAGAAAGGAACTTTTACTGAGAAGAAAAAAGAGTATCGATTTTAGTGTTCATGAATATAAATATAGATGCTTGCAGAACATTTTGTAAGCAAAGTTGTACATAAAGTAAAATCATGTAAATATTTTAGGTTTAATTTAAAGCAAAATACTCGTTAAACATTCTTATGTTATGTAATATTCACTTGCGTTCAGGGGCGTAGCTAGGGTAGGGGGGGGGGATAAATTCTCCCCAAAATCGAATTAAAGTGTTTTTTCATACACTTTACGCTTTGCCCTTCATAACTACCAAGGACATAATAAAATTAATTCTGAATTAAACTTTGACGCTAACAAGTAGTGTTAGTGAACTGTAATCAACAGACATCATGGCAGATTATATGCAACGACACATCGGGTTGAATTACTACAAATCCTGGATAGAAGCCATTTTCGCATTAGTATTTTTAGTATTTTACAGTTTAATTAAATTATTCATAATTTCCAAATTTAACGTGTTATGGTTTTATACAGTTCAGTTTTTACTGCTACTGTAAACTTAACACTCCCCCCCCCCCGGAACACACAAAAAAAAAACTCTGCCTACGCCTCTTCTTGTGTTTATTAGTAATGCTAACTATTTTTAATTATCTTTTATGAATAAATACTGCATGGCACCTATATCTTTCCGGGTTTAAAATTTTTTCGCTTTGTTATGCCTTAGTTATTAATGAAATCTCGCATCTCAATACATAGCTTTTAACTCGGCATAAAAGCTTTAAAAATGTAAAATATTAATAATGGAAAAGCAACATGTTTTAACAATGTTTTTCATTATTTTTTGACATTTTTTTTTTTTTTTTTTTACTTTTATAGTTTCACACGAACAGTTCAAAAATATTGAAATTGAGTGGTAACTTGAATTGTTACAAAATAAGGAGTATTGAAGTAAATGTTTAATAAAGGTCATGGAATGAATAAAACTTACAGAAATGCAGATGTTTAAATAATGAAAATAATACAAATGTACATGTAGAACATGGTAAATTGGTAATTTTGTTTAGAAAAAATTTAGTCTTGCTTAGTGAAAATAACTTTCGAATGATGGTAATAAAAATATCACATAAATTAAAATACGCTAAAAAGGAATTTATTAAGTATTTATTTTACATGCAAAATAATACTTATGATAAAATAACGTTATTACTGACAAAGTACATAAAACAATGTGGTAAAATTTATTCTGATACAAAAAGAAATAGTACACACCTATATAACTAAAATATTGAAAGTGTATAAGAAGGGATAATAGAAAATTGAATTATATTATTTCAAATCAAAATTTTATTTATTCAACAAAATCACATTTTTTCAAAAATATTTATAACATAAACTTTTATTGTATTTCAAAACAATTTTTTTTATTCTACAAAATATTTTTTTTCAAAAATAAATATTTTATCATCGAACGAGATCAATTTTCTCAAATTTTCCATTATCGACTCTTATTTTAAAGGTGAAAATCATTATCACAAGGCTTCTTACAAAATCTTTGTAAGCATATTAATAAGGTCCGTAAATATTTAGAACTATTGTTACCAGAGAGCAGGGGAAATAATTTATTCAAATCGGATTTAAAGTAAACATTTTAAACTTGTTTTTTTTTGTATGTACAATGTTTTATGATATGCATTATTAATGTATTTTATAGCATTGTACAGACTTGTCAACGTATTAAACCATAAAATATTTTAATAATATTTTCATATATTGCTCATACTTTAAAATGGATTATACAAATGAAAAAATAAACTTAAGTGCATTTGTTTAATAAGTATTTTTCATTCGTTTTTAAGTTGTCTCTCCTACATTCATTTTAAATGTTTAGGTAGCTTATCGAAAATAAGTTTTAATACACCTAAAATGCCATTGCTGAATTTATATAGGTTTTCTGGGTCCCCCCTTCGGCCGGGTTTTTAGGTGGCATTTAGTTTTATAAACTCAATATTTACTAATTCTAAATTATATACATTCCTATTTTGTCTTTATAAAAAGTTGTATCATTTTTTGACATATTCTGGCTTTGGAATGTCTTTTTCATGGTCGACAATAAAACTGGCTAGCACAATGTACTCAGTTTGCTTGCTGTTTTTCAATCGTTGAAATCTCTCATTCACGCCTGCTGGTTGACTAAACATTTCTGGTATAAAATCTAGGTGGGAGTTAAGAAGGGAAAGTTTAAAGGCACGTTACATCCGCAACTTTGGGTAAATCCAGATTACTCACTGTCACACGGTTTTGGGCTTTTATTCCAAGAAAAACACCAGGTATTTTTTAATTATTGCCGTGTGAAAATTTCCAGGGGATTTAACAGTTCCTAAAAACTTTTTATATTCCATTAATATACGGCGGGTCGTCCCACATTAACTCTGACATTGAATGGTTTCCCCACTCGTCTTTACTGCAACCACTAGTGAATCCCAGTGTTTGTGCCAGTCTTCAAAGATATGCTGGAAACTATTTTTAATATGTCCTTTAGAATCACCTCCGCAACCTTCAACATTGTTTCTGATAATGGAAAATACTTCTCATGAAGGCCTCTCTTCAATTTGGGGAAAAGAAAAAGATCACAATGGTTTAAAACTAGACTATAGCCAGGTAGGAAAAGAGACACACTTCACATTGATTTTTGAGAGCTGTTAACCAACATGTGACCTTTTGGTCTGATACAATCTTGCAGTTTTCAGGACATCTCTGTAGTACAGCCCAGTTACAATTATGTGTGTGTGCAGGTACAAGATGCTGGTAAACCAATCCGTAAATATCTAAAAATAGGATGACCATAACTTTCCCAGCAGAAGCAAACTTTCTCTCTCTCCTGTTTTTCCTAACCTCTCTCAGGAACTAAATGTAGCAAAATTTCATCAACAGCGATTACCTTTGAAAGAAACTCCGCGTCTTCAATTGCATACAAACCTGCACGCTCATGTCCCTTTGTTCGGGCATCGGCATTATTGGAATCCATCTTGCACAAACACCTCTCGAGTGCAACTTTTTAGTTAACGCGTTGGTGGCATCAGTAAAATTTTCAGAACTTCTGAAAGTGTTCTGAATGTTATTCTATGATACTCTTTCACAATGTTAGTTTTCTTCCGTTAGACTACAAACTGCAATGCACAGTCTACCTTCCTTTGAAATTGCCCGCCTTCTTGAAATATTTTAAACAATTTTCAAACCGTGCTATAGGGAAGAACAAACGCTCTCCCTATGTGCATCCTGTAATATTGCATAGACCTCAGTTGATTTGTTGAGAGCAAATCAGACTTTCTGAGCAGCATATTGTTCAACGCGTGTCATTTTGCGTAGGCGGGTCTGAACATGTCCCAACTTGCACACCTGTCACAGGCAGGAACCAGAAATAACATTGAAATTAGTACAATATGTACAATACGCATTAAGGTGACAAAATATTGTAAAGTAACATTTTAGTGCGAGAAATTATGCCTGGAAATTTGTATGATCATTATTGATCAGCCCTCGTATAAGACATATGTTTTAACTTTCCGCAGCGGGAAGCAGATGGATTTTTTCCGAAAAATGACGATCAGCGATAGTGTCAGTTGTGTACTTGGAGAGGAGGTAACACAAGATTTCGTACCTTAAAATGTTCTAAAGAAAATAAATAAAATGAAATAAAACATTGTTTAAACCTGTTGTTGCTAAGCCTACCTGTTAGTGGAGAAAATGTTTAGTTCACTTATATTGCCTATAGCTTGCTTGTTCACGTTTTTTTTTTTTTTAATTTTTTTAATGTTACACAACCTATTACTTTTTATCGCATTTTAACTGCTAAAGAATAAGTAATTTTTGCTTCTCTGAAGATTCCTAAATTTTAGAGTAATCGGTTATGCCAGTAGACAGGAAAGTCATCTTTAGAACACCGCCAAAGATTAAAGATTGAAACTAGAGTTGTAAAGTTACTCTAAAATACAAACAAGGAATACGATACTTGTTCTAGTGGCACTGGTCACTTAAGATGCTACCTTCGTTACCTTTAAGTTCAGCTTGTTGCATACACATAAGGAGACCCTTATGTTGAATGCTTTTTTGGGCGTTTCGCATCTTTTTCGTACCCAAATCTTCCAGACACCGGAAGCGCGTAAACCTCATTAATCGAATCAACTGTGCACTCACTCCGTAAACAATCGTATGAACTATAAATGTAAAAAAAAAAATGTGTGTCTGACAGAATTCTACAGTAACTAAGATATTTGCTTTGCTCAAAGTGCATTTTATCTCTATTATTACATTACATCAGCCTTTCGGCTTTACACGTGCCCACTGTCTAGTTTCAAATGGAATTTTATTACACATTAGAACTTAGCAGATATCAAAACGGACGATATTTAACATAATTATTTTGAATCTCTGGGGGGAGGGAATTACCCCTCTGAGCCACCCTCTGAATCCATCACTGTTGTACTGTATTCGTGCATTTTATGCAATAAACAGCATATGGGAAGGAAATTAAAGTTATAATATATTTGTGATCATGCATAATATTCAAATACAAATTTTATGAATAGCTTATCTGATTGTTTATAATTTGTGTAAAATTAAACCTCACAATGTTTACTATTTAGCTATTAAAATTTTAAATTTTGCCTTTCCAATTCCCAAAATTCTTTAAATTGGAACTTCAAGATATGCATTGCACTTTCGAACTTCCCATCCGTGTATATGAGTTAGTTTTAAACTTAACGTAAATAACAAAAGTCTGTGGAGATGATACTATAAAAGTAATAAATCACTGTGGGGATTCTATAAAAATAATAAATCACTGGGTTCTCCGGTATGAACGATTCACTGGAGGTTAGATGTAGGTTAGTGTATGTGTGTGTGTATGTATGGATTTACAACGAACTCAACTTTTGTTCCATGTTGTGTTAATTTGATTTGAGCTTACGAAAAGAAGGCTAGCCTGTTAATCTAGATAGGTTTAATTGTGGGAGGCACATAATGATGTTTCACTTTACTTAAATCTACTTGCACTTTTATTGTATCCAATATGCTCTTTCGTACAATGTGTTTTCAATAGGCTTCTTTCCATTATTTGAAAAGAATGGCTTGTTTACATTTGTTTCTTAAAAAGTTATAAACTATATTAAAGGTAGTTTATAAAGACACGAATATTCTAAAATCAAAACACATTTTATATTTAATAAGGGCTGTTTTAGAAAACAAAATAAAAGTGTTCAAAATTGGACCAAATTTTTATATCTTAATTAGTTAAAGGTGGTTTTCGATTTATATTAATATTAATGTACCTATTAAGACTAATTTGAACCAAAAACTGCGAGAAACAAGTGACCAACGATAACGATATTACGAAAAGTCGAATATATTATGTACTGGCGTGAGAGAGATAAGCGGAGAGGTAAACATGGTTTATTGACTAGATTTGTCGGTGGTTGCCCGGGGCAACTAAACAAAATTCTTCTTTCAAGTAGTGGAGGGCTATTTTCATCATGAATTAGAGTTCATGCTATACACACTGAGGCTAATAGCATAAATTAAGCGGTATTTAAACATGTTGGAGGCCAAGGAAACTTTATCGCTCAAAGAACTAGAAAGTAAATCTGCAGAGAAGCCTTTTCAAATCGGTGCGTGGTTGGAAGATGAAGAAGAGGAGCATGGAGATTTAGAAGAAGAAAATGAGGACGAATTCCTGCATCCCTATGGTGAAGAATATCAAGAAATTACAGAAGACATATTAGAGGACATCACTTCGAAGCTTGGGCGCATTGACACATATTGGTACGAAGAACCGAGTGCAGAAGAAGGGTACGTTGAACATGGCATTGCATGGCTTGTGTTTACATAGTAAATATATTATTTGTGAAACATTATTTCTGACTGGCATAAAGGACACGTATGTTGGTTTTTGTTTTTTTTTTTTTTTTATTTTCTTTCTCTCTTCTTTTTGTGCTCTCCTGTAACTGTTTTTCGTAAGTAATAAGCGATGCTAGTAGGTTATGTGTGGTAATTTTAGGCGCCGATGGACTCCCGTCTCATTTGCTTCATCATTCCTTAATTTCATGCATAGTCACAAATACATTGGCAGTTAAAAAGGTATAGAAAAGAATGATTCCGTTAAGAACGAGCAAGATAATATTATTTTTACATTTTCTACCAGTAATGAACTATTTGAGATAACCCCACTTATTACTATATACACTTTAGTAAATTAAAGCATATCGTCACATTTGTGCTATCATTATAGATGTCTATCTTAGAGTATAATGTTAATGCAAAAATACTAATTATTTAGATTTGTTCGTCCAGCATTTAGGTACCTATTGCATTCACTTCGTAACCTTGAAGACAATTGAATTTCATCTTTGCTCGCTTCTCATACAAAGTTTAGTAAGAAATTAATGAACGAGTTAGGTTAGAATCTGAACTTTGTGTTTGACGAGCGCTCGCTAAATATGTGTATATATTAGTTGAACTTCAACATTGCACGGCAGCAAATGTCATCCATTCATTTATGCATTTATCGTACTTTTTAACAGAAAATAGGTAGATGGTGCTACATATATCTGTTATCCTCTACTATTACAACGTAGAATACTCTGATGTGTCCGTCAGCAGAGTGGGTTGAGTAACGAATGCAACACTTTAGCACGCACGCAAACAATCTTAAGACTAGGGGTAAGTTTCACGAGAAATCCTTTATAGTTGAAAATGCGATTTCGTTAAGTAGAAGATGTCAAAGAACTGGAACAAATGCTACAACTTCGATTATAATGAAAAATTAAGCAAAATCGTGCTTTGAATTCGATGTTCAAGATAACACTAACTTAAGGTTCTATGGGAAAGGGCACTTCCAAATAGTTATTGGAGATATATTCAAAGTGGAGAAAGGAACGGCCGGCAGAACTATACACAAAGTATAGTGCTCTTAGGCCTCAGTTCAGTAGCAACCGAAGAGGGTGATGTACTGAAAGTGATGCTAGGCTACTGTAACATTCGCAACTTTCCTGGAGTTTTAGGTGCTATAGACTGCACACACATGGGGGTAATAATGCAGAAGTCTTAAGAATGGAATTATACCCTTTGGAAATTCCCCCTTGCACATTCTTTATCTTTATTTGAGATCGAATCTGGTTTTTTTTTATTTATTTATTTTCAGTTATTTTCTTATTTTAGCACCAGATCAATAATAATATCCTTCTCACGTTTGCAAAAAATTGCCGTTCGTATTCGCTTTGACTTTTCCTTATCCATGTTTGAAGACAAGGCGGAAAAATGGAATATTTTTTTAATTTTCTTAGGTTAAATAGTTGAACATCAACTCGCTGTAAACACGAATTTCTCTATTGTTTCGAGATGTTAGCATATGTTCGAGATGACGTACTCTGAGGCTATTTTTATTGATTAGAAATGACTAATCTTTAGTTACCTTTTAAATTACAGTTAAAAGTAATCTCCAGTTTATACAACGGGCCGTTAACTGTTAGCTGGGCTAAGAGTGCGAACATGGACCCTCCGCCCCCGAATATAAATATAATCAAATTTCCCTCAATCAGATTTTAAACAAATATATACACGGGCTGTGCTATATTTATTGCCCCTATCATATAAAACAAGTTCATTTTTCAATCTAATCACCATGTGCTTGAAGACAACCCATTCGTGTTCTAGCAAAGAAACATATTTGGGGAAAAAAATAAACAAAAAAAAAACTATAGGTCTAGAACAGATAAATTCCTTGACCTATATAACAACAACCCTCATGAATTTCGTTCTCCGGACCAGAAAATTATAAAAACTACTTGAAGTTAGTAAAAAGCACGGTGAAATGAGTCTTCAGTTTGAATTCAGCATCATGAATTGCATCCAAGGAAACGAGGCCAAGTTTCACATTATCAATCCTTAAAATTCCCTCTGGATCTCAAAAAATACATTTCTGGCCATTAAAATTGCCACACATTGCGCCTGTTCATAACACCAATTTCTAGGAATGACATTCCGTACTCTCGGTGTGCCATACTTTTTCATACACCTGCTGGTATTGCTATCGTATTTTCGACGAGTCATCCTCGTGCTTCTGAGAAAATGTGGAGTCAGTTTAACGCGTCTCTTATGGACGTTGCAATTTTAATGGCCAGCAGTGTAGTAGCCGTAATCTTGCCTGCCGAGATGCAAGTTTGCGAGGGCCTGGAAATCTTCGTTGCCATTCCTTGCTTTGAAATTTAAACTCAGAATCAAAGTAGTGAACTCGCTTTTCATCAATTATAACAAACAGATCCAGAAAGCTTTTTAGGTTATGCTTAAACAGAGCCGAATTTGTTTCTCGTGAGATAATTAACGCTTTGGTTATGCTTCAACATTCATAGTGCCCAAATGCTGACACCTTATGGAAGTCCCTCATAAATGAATCATTCCATGAAAATTCAACTTCTCGACTCGGATTTTTGTAGAAATTTATGTAATTGTTCACCGAGAGTGAATATTATGGTTAATTGTTATCACATTTGTATAAGTGGATAGGGAAATACAGAATGTTTCTAAAAGTACTGTCGATTGGTATGAAAATTGCAGAAGTCATGGTTTTGTGTTATTTCTCGTAAAGAATACAACATAAAGTAATGTCTTTTATCTCATATTAAAGAGTATTAAAAAGTGTTTCGCACACATAAAAATGTCTTAGCAGTTTCTACTATATCATAACAAAAGCAACAATAAAAAAAGTTCTATTTAATTTTTATTTTAAAATAGCATTTTTTTATTTTCCTGGAATTTTGTAGAACTAATTAATGCTAATCTTCTTACATATCAAAATTTAGGACGTGGCAGCAACATCTATGAGGTAGTGATTTATGCTTGTACCGAAAACTATCAGTTTTGGGCACTGAATATTTTAAAACAATGTGGCACATTGCCCTATTAGCTAATCTACAGAGCCCTCGTTTGGACGAGTGGCCAGTTTAACGACGATTTGCTTGGCATCCGGAAGTACGCTGTTTGCCGACGGAGTCTGATATTCATAGCCCCTTAAACACCGATTTTTGGTCAAACAATTCAATTTTGTGTGCAAAATGGGACTTTTCAACACACCGGAAGCTATTGTTTGGTATCGCTACAGTCAGTGGATGATGATGATAATTCGTGTGGTTGCAATTTCGGAACTATTGGCCTTAGAGGGTTTTAATTTTAAAAGTTCAGTGGTGTTCCAAGCCAAGGTTTGCAAAATTCCTCATTCCCGTGCAAGCTTTCTCAGAGAGTTAACTTCGTTCTCCTTTTCTCCGACGTCATCGAGTTTTTCCTCTGTAAGAACACGACGTTTTACCTTCGTTTTCTTAACAAGAACATACAGTTTCCCAAAATCTATTCACAAGATTACGAATCGTTTCACTGTGAGGTCACGAACAGCAGGGAGTCGGCGATTCACTTTTCTACAAGAGTTTGTTGTCACATCATGAAGATTCTGGGTGATAAAGTATGCAGACTTTTTTGGCATTATAACTGCACTAACACACTATGACACTGAAACACATGGTCTTGCAATGTTCAATTTTTGTACGTATAAAAACTGCGAGTCAGCACATGGATAGGCGGGAAAGTGGAGGGGGGAATAGGGCAGGAAATCCCCGTTGAGCCAGCCACGCGTCCAATTGAAGGATCTGTATAATACAGGGATTAACTGTCAATTCTTTATTAAATGCTATTTTACGTGTGTTATGAAGCTTGTTTAACCCTTCAACGCTGTGCGATTCCTATTTTCATTGGTTACCACTTTCCATACAGTTTGTGTCCAATGTTTTGTATTATTCTAAAGAACGTTGTTGATTATTTAGATCAGTTAAGGAATGAAGTGGAAACACTGTTTATTCATATTATTATGCTTTTGCCCTTAATCAGTGATTCTGATGCAGCTTTATTTCTTGCAAGTGTTGTTGCCAATGTTTCCTCTACAGACTTCTATCCGTCAATATGCGAGGTGCAAATAATTTTTAACTCTCCAGCGGACATGCTGGTTTTGCGTTGCATGCAGCAGGCATATTGTGCACTTAGTACAAGAATGTATAATTAGATGTTTATTCTATTTGCAAACTGGCATTCTTTATTGTACACTATGAATAGCAATATTTGCATTTTTACAACCAAGGTAATGAAAAAAATATAGGAGGAAGTGAAAAGCATTTTTTACTATCAACTGTTGAAGCTTTGTTGCAAATACTTAAACTATTTTCCTCATTTTTTTTAAGCAAGAGGAATTTCAGAAATTTAGGAAGGCTTCTGAACTAAAGCTTTAAAATATTAGTCAAACCAGGTGCCTAGCATTATTAAATCTTTTTTATTTGTTGCAAATTGTCTTATGAATTTGTGGACATTCTCCCTGGCATGGCGGTATTTTAGCGGACTTCTGAGGCCGGTACGTCCATATGGCGCTGCTACATTATTCCAGTGGAAATTATGTTGAAGGTGATATAGATATGATGCACTAGGATGCCCTAAACCTATGAATAAAATGAAACAATGGCGCCTTAAAGCAATGGAGTATTCACCATTTCAGGGCAAGGAAGAACTCGGTAATGGAACCCTGAACCTCCAGATTAGTAGACGTAAACGTATCACTAGACATTGGGGCTGGTATGCACTATTAAATTATGTCCTGCAACAATAGGAAGCGCTTGTTGAGCTCGTTAGGGAGGCGGCATTTCAGAAGAAAAAACCAATCGCAAGTTTGATTTATTATTTTTTTTTCCCCAGATTTAAACCACGTGTTTCTGCATCATGTGCTCTCATTATTCAACCAATTTAATGTCATATTCCAGAAATGTTAAGAATCCAAGATTTAGTTTCAGAAACATTAAGATTTATCCCAATGTTAATATTAAATTTTGTAATCTGGTTGCTTCTCAAATGAGAAGAAAATGGAACATATTTAAATGTATTCGATCTACACGTGCTGCTTTCTATAGAAAAAGTAAATGTTGGTGAAAATTTTTTAAAGGAATTCAGTGTGACGGATAAAAAATATTTTAAGTTTAGAAATTTGATAGTGAGGCATACGCGAGATTCCCAAAAAGAAATGGTTGCTTAAGAATAAGTTATTTTCGTTTCCCAAAAATGCCTTAATGCCTGCTGCTGGTAACATATTTAACATATCTGAAATTGTATAAAGAAACCAAATAGTTGCAATGTATTTTTTTAAAAAAAATCTAGGATTGGACAGCATGACTGCTTTCTGGTAGTTATATGAAAAACTTTGCTAACGTATGTATATTCCCAAATGTAGCAAACCTAGAAAGCATATAAAGTAATGCTGATTTACGAGGCTGATTCTTTTTATTTTATTTATTTATTTATTACCTTCTGGGCTCTGTTTCACGAAACAACTAGTCTACTATTAATAAAAACTGTTTCACGAACATTTATTCCACAATGGTAGAATCGTAACATTTTGTCCTTAATCACTTGTCAAAGTTACTAGTGTAGCGACTGTATCCGAGCATCGAGAAGGCAGTTTTGGGATATTTTTTATTCCATGAAATGTTTGTTGATGCGAATTTGTTTACGCGGGATATGTATTAATTCGCGTAAACTAAATGGCATCATTATTTCAAGCCAAGAAATAGCATTATGTCTACAACATCGAAAAGAATCTTCAAAACAAAGCAGTGCTGTGCTTAGTTAATGAGCATAAATAAGTACTATTTGGGCAATTTCACAAAGAAAGACAAAGCCGAAATGTGGAAAATTACGCAAATTGTGAAAGCCTTGTGGTTAATTACATCGGAGAAAGATTACGCATAATGGAGAGACACATTTTAGCCAAACATCAAGAAAGGTATAATGGTTAAGTGCTTTTATTTTACATTCATATTCGCCATTCATATTATTATCTATAAATAACGGTGTAAGTAGCTCAGTTTCTATGGCAATTTTTTCAGGTGAAAATAGACAATTCAAGAAATACGGGAATGGGGCGGTGGATTTAAAACCAACTATTACATAAAAAATCTTAATGAGCTTTGGTTCACGGGTAGAATTCCATTAGTTAAAATATGCAATATTACAAGACCAAATATTTCCTGAAACAGAACACTGATAAAACAAAATCGCATGCTGATAACATTAATCTGTAACACTAGTTCTGTAGTTTACGCTCACAAGTTCTAGAAACACACGCTTGTAAAATAAACAAGTAATAGTGAAATGGAGACTAGTTTTAGTAGATCAAGAGCTTCGTGAAACAGAGCACTGGCATTAGTTTCATTGTTGTCATTTCCGCTTCCCGCCTGTGAGAGGTGTGCAAGTTAAGACAAGTTCAGTACCTTACAGCAAAGTGGAGGTGACAGGTGATATGCTGCTCTGAAATTCTGTTTCGTCTTAACAAATCTTCAGCTGAAGCCTATGCAATGTTACAGGACATTTGGGGAGAATTAGCTCTTCCCTATAGTACAACTCGAAGATTGTTTAAAATGTTTAAAGAGGGGAGGCAATCGATTTCAAAAAGACGGGCCCTTTCAGCGCTCCAGTTTATGTTCTAACGAAAGAAATAACATCTCTGCTGTCATTGTGAGAGAGGATTGTCTAATAACATTATGGACGCTTTCAGAAATTCTGAAGTTCGCTGGTTGCCAAACACGCGTTGATAACTGAGAAGTTGCATAAGAAACATGTTTGTGCACGGAGGTTCCAAGAATGCTTATTCTCGAAGAAAAGGATGTTCGCATGCAGTTAAAGATGGTGGTACAGGAAGATGCGGAGTTTCTTTTTAAAGATAACCACTGCTGATAAAATTTAGCGGTAGCATATCGATTCTGAGGGCAAATAACGAAGCTCTGTGCGGAAATTCCCTTCATCACCGGGGAAAAAAAAAAAAAAAAAGGAAGTGGTTGCTTTTGCTGGAAAAGTTATGGTCATCCCATTTTTCGATATTCAAGGCATGGTTAAAGCATGTCGTAACTGCGCACACAACTGTAATTGGGCAATACTGCACATCCTGAAAACTGTGCAAGGCAATACCACACGCAAAAGCCCACCCTTTCATGCAACAAGCTGGATGCTGTATCGGAATAACGCTCTACCGCATATCGTAAAAGTTCATGCTGAATATCTCATATAAAGCAATGTAAAGTATGCACTTTATCCTCCCTATAGTCCACATTTAGCCCCGTGTAACTTTTTCTTTTCCCCAAATTGAAGAAACACTTTTATGGGAGGCATTTTGCATTATCAGAAGTATTAGTGAAGGCTGCGGAAGGGATTCTGAAGGAACCTGTCAAAAAAAAAAAAAAAAAAAAGTCTTTGAATACTGGCAGAAACGATGTGACATATGTATTACGTTTAACGGGGAATACTTTCAGAGAGATCATAAAAATTATGAGGAGGGGTAAATTTATGTTGTCTAAAATAAATTATGATCATTCTTTATTGAACAGCCCTGGTATGTTATATTAATTATCAATGCCCATTGCATAGCTATGTTTCTGTATGTTTCTACTGTGTGTCATTATTTGCTTTGACTGCATGTGGTTCAGAGCAGGGACATAATAATGAGGATTGTCACATTGCAAGCAGTGCAATGTAAAACTGGTGTATATTTATCAAAATTTCTAATTCAAACTAATACACACGCATATAGTAAGATGATAAGCCAAATTTCAAATTATTTAACTGATTTGAATTTATATGTTATGTAACAATGATTGTAATTAATTCACTTGCTTCCGATTGAGTTGAATTCTGTTTAATGTTTGTAAAGAAGGAATGTATTCAGATTATGACTGATTCTTCTCTGCTCAAAAGAAAGAGGGGTGTGCATTTATAGATAGATAAATGAGAGAAAATCCATTTTTGGTTTGCATGAAAAACTAGTCCTTTAAAGCCAAAGGTGTGATATGTAATTGGGGATTCTCCATTACTCGTGAGGGTAATGGCGATGTGAAACAGCATGTACCAATATTCAGCAGCACACACAACAGCTCTGCATACTTGTAGCGAGCTAAGCAGATTAAAACAGCAATAAAATGACAAAGTTCTTCTTAAAAGAAAGTGTTTTATATCTAAAGATAAGTGCATATTGTTGCTGAATTAGCTGTTATCACAACTTAAAAAATAATTTGAGTGCAATAGTTTTGATTGTTGAAAGTTAGCTTCACACATCTTTAAGGGTTTAACGATTGTATTAAAGTTATGTTGTGGAAGAACAAAACCTGAAGCAAATGTAAATAACATTCTAGCATCAAAAAGCATGCAAGATTTCTTGGAGATTATAGATTATAAAAAATCTGCAGAATAGTAAGCAGTTTTTCTCCTTAGTCATGAACACTTATAACAGGACAGGGGCAGCTTCTCTAGAAGATTGCCGGTTGACTTTACTCCTAAGCCTTTCAATGTTTAATTTCCTATGACTATGACTTGATGCATTTTTATGTGTTGGAAAAAAAGTAAGGGGCTCCTTTCTTATGCCTGATTTTTCAATTCTACAATGTAGAAATTGAAGTTGTCAAGAAAATTGATTGCCTTGGGAATGGAGCGATCAAAAAAAGAAAAGCATTAGCAGAAGAAAAAATAGCTACGAGTGTAATCAGCTTGTAAAATATCAAAACACACAAGTAAAATGATTGGAGAGAGTATATGGTTCAATACAGCAGAATGAATAATGTATGAAATAGAAATTTGGGGGCCAGATGTTAAATGGAAAGCAATAAATGTGATAAATAGACTATTTTGTAGAATTGTCCTAGGCTTACCTAGATCTTTACCTAGCAAGGTTGCTCTAAAGGAAATAGGCAAATTCTGCTATAAAAGGAATATTAAAGAAAGAGTACTGAAAGATTATATAGAATAGGGAGACTAGAAGAGGAGACTATTATCAAACAGCATTTGATAGTACAAGAAAAATTAAGGAGAGATAAACTGGATGTCTAAAATCCAAAATATTCTGTAAGAAGTTTGCATGGGATCAATATGGTATGAATATGGGCTTGTCTTAAGGTAAAAAAATCTCTGAAATTAAGCTCACTAAAATGATTGGGGAAGAAAAAGATACAATTGAAACCTGTGAAAAGGCAGGAAGGGAAGGACTGGCATGGTGTAGAACAGGAGTATATATTTAAATGGGATAAGAAATAAATATATAAAAGAGAAATGGTTAATGTGTGAAGAAGCACATAGTAGCTGGCATTGTATTTTACAATGTAACCAAACTATGTTTGGGAGGAAACAGTTCCATTTGTGAAAGTGGGAAAACTTAGCAAATGAAATAAAAGCCAGAAGAATTTTAAAACTAAAATCAAACAAAAATATAAAGAAACTTGGAAAATACATTGGGAAAGTGAGACAAAAATGGTTATAGAAGGTGGGCCAGATAAATGGGAACAACAATGTTGACAATGGCACTATTTAGGATGAATATATATCTCCATTACAAACTCATTCTGGTGTAAATTGTATGGGGTATGGAAGGAATATAACTTCATAAATTGAGGGTGATTAAGTTGGAAATTTAAATGTTTTTATAACAGTAAGTTTATATGTATTGAAAATATGAAAATGTAAATTGTTTATTCTGACTTTAAGATATTCACTTGCTTGTGAAACTGCATGAAAGTAGTTCTTTTTACTTATATGTTAAAAATATTATTAATATAAATAATATATTAAATATATTATTATATTGTTTGTGAAAACTGCGTGAAAGTAGTTCTTTTTACTTATATGTTAAAAATATTATACCTCATGGAAATTGGAAATTGAAAGAAGTAAATTCATTAATTCATATAGTTAAATAGAATGTTCACCTCTTAATGTCCATTGTAACATATATGTTACATAGCAAATATAATTATCCAATGGCTTGTTTAGTAGCTAAGAATTTTTATGCAGCTTATATCCATCTGTTACATACCTATCCGAAGTACATGAGGAGCTGCTCTCTACTAACCCTCTTATGAAGAGTATTTCAAGCTACTCTATGAGAAGCCAGCTGTGTTCTTGAGATAATTAGGTAGGCTGTAATAATATAACATAAGTGGCTTTGTGTCATGTTTGTTATGTAAGGCAATAATCACTAGAATGTGAGGTTATGTGACAAATCCTGATTTATAACTGTACATATATTTAATTTATTTTTATTTAGCTTTTGGGCATGGATTTAAGACACTATGAGAGAAGATTTAAGTATTTAGAAGTTCCTGAGGATAGTCGTGATTCTAACCTTTATGACAGTTATGGAGATTCTAAGTACTTACCTTGAACTTCAGCTCAGAAGGACATTTACATTAAAATTTCACAGGTAAAAAGTACTTTTATTCATAACTCAATGGGATTGATTCCTCTTGATGCCCTAAAATTTATATTCACTTTTATTTTCAGATAATTCAGAAGATAGCTCTGAAGGAGAAGAGGAAGAAGGCATTTTCTGCATCAGCAACAATCTGATATGCAGTGGCATAATATTACAGATCCTCATAATAATAAAGAACTCCCTGTTGACTGGTAGTGTTCAGTTTGCTGAAGTTGATACACCAACAGACCATTTTAGAATGTTTTTTCATCAAAATCTTTTGGAATTATCATACAGCAATCCAATCTCTATGGAGTGCAAAAGAACACAAGCAAACCCATAGATATAAATGAATTGGAGCTGAGTTGTTGCATATATATGTCAATCTGTGGATTACTCCAATCTCACATGTACTGGGCAATCAATATGCAAGTGGAGCAAATTGCTAGTGTCATGTCTTGTGATAGATAGGAGTGTGTAAATCTAACATTCATTTCAATGACAATATCAACATGCCTCCCAAAGATGATCCCAATTATGACATACTCTTCAAAATTCATCCTCTGGTGGATAAATTAACAAGCACTTTCAAATTATTACCTTTGAGCCAACAGATGCTCATTAGAGCAGAAGCTCCTTTCAAAGGCCATTCATTGCTCAAACAATATAATTTCAAGAAACCTAACAAAAGGGGTTACAAACTGTTTGTACTTTGTGATTCTAAAGACCTGTGTACAACTTGGAAGTTTACACTGGTTCCAGACTTAGGCCCCAGTTCATTGTATTGAGAATGATACAACATTTCCAAAGATAAGGAATTTTTTTATTTTTTGATCATTTATTTTCTTCATTGAAATTGCTTACCATGCCTTTTGACCTTGGAATTGAAGTCATCAGAATAATCAGCATTAGTCAATTTCCTGGTTTTCAATTTTCAAGTGACGGTGCAAAAAATAAGAGCAAGGATATTTTGAAAAATAATGCACAATAATTAATGGCAAGGAAGAAAGGTCCTGCAATGGTTTGATAATTGTGGGGCGACAACAGCTTCAACTTTTGATAGGCTAAACCAGGATCTAAAGTAAAACATTTTGATAGAAAAACTTAGTCAAGTTATAATATCCTGCCCAAAAGTCATCAAGCTCAGGTCTGGTATCACATACAGGATTTCAATACAGTCAAAAAAATACAACCACACACAATTTTTCCACTCATGGACATAGCCTTGGTTAATTGTTTGCTACTTTATTGACAGCAATGTTTAATTCAACATTTCAACAAATGTGACTTAATTGATCTTTTTGAATTTTGAACTGAAGTGGCAGCTGCCCTGTGCAATGCTGGGAAATTTAAGGCAGTGAAGAGAGGATGATCTCCTTCTGATGACATTCAGAATAATATTGAGCAAAAAGACATCGAGGACTGATGAAACCATTCTCAGAATGCAACATTAGGTGTGACTAAGTAGGCCATTTTCCTCATATGGATGCGAGAGGCAAAGATGCAAAAATCCAAACTGTAGGGGCCTAACTGCAGCACACTGCTGCAATTGTGAGGTCCATCTCTGCTTTCCAACAGGAAGAAAGAGTTTTACTTAGTTCCATACATAAGACGGAATGTTATGATTGCTTGTAGTTTTGTTTTATGTGCATTTAAATATACCATTGCCACCTTTTGTATCATACTGTTATTTTTTTAAATTCCTAAAACCTTGTTGTAGTTCAAAGTAATATGAAAATTGCAATAAATATTTTTATATTAATTAATAATTCAGGCATTAAGAAGTTAATGACAACAAGTCATAAGCATATATGAAATATGGGAAATTTTGCAGTTATTTCAATATTAACATTACATTTCAAGTAAAAATGCTGTCATATAGACACTTTCCAGCAGTGATTAATAAAATCATTTCCTTAGTAGCAAGTTGTTGAATGGCAGGCTAGTGAAGTTTCATGTGAATTCGTAAAGAAGTTGCTTTATTTTGTTTTGTGTTAATTGAATGTAAAGCAAATGAATATCATGCATTGCTTACATTCTAAGCCTTTTCTTTGAGACCACAGTAAGAAAAAATTTAAATTAATTAAAACTGGTAAACTGACTCCAAGTATTGTATAATTTGAGTCAAACTGTTGTTTCAAAATGAAGTGGTATATAAAGCTTTCCTATAGAGGCAACTTCATCCTGCAGAATCCAAATTTTAATTAAAACTATTTAAAAAGCTCATTGCCATGGTAACCAGAAAATTTTTTTTGCTTACATTCTGTCTCTCTCTTTCTCTCTCTCAGGTATGTTCAGTCATGCCCTATGAGTGTTAATTCTATTTAATAAGATTCTAGAAAATTGCAATGTATATTTAGTAGTAGCAGTAGTAAAGTTGTGCACTACTACCTCATCCTGCCACAAGTTGCTGCTGTAACAAGGGCAATAGAGAAATGTTCCCAGTTTGTTTGCACTATTTTGATCCATACAAAGGTGCATTTACTGGAAAAGCAGATTGCCTATTAAAATCCTAATTTAAATACTCTGCTTATAATGTTAATGTGAATGATTTTGTTACCTTTCTCACATCATATGTATTTATTGCCATTATAGTCACTATAATATTGATGTCATTAATGCCTTTTATTAACACAATACACCACAACACTCAGTTTAATAAAAACCAAAAAACCAGCCCAAACATTATGCTGTCAAAACATTCTCAAAGAAATTTAAATGAATAATCTGATTTGTAATAAGTTTGTATTTATGAAACTTGTATTTACAGATTTCATATTACTAATTGTTGTAAGAATCATAGTAAATTTTTAAATCTTATTATTCAGAATAATAATTCAGAATACTTAGTATCTGCAATAAAACAAGAATAATTAATTCTGCCCTCATTTATGCTGAACAAGAAAAAAGACCAATAAGGAAGCAAAAGAGCCTTCCAAGTCTTTATTGCCAGTTCAGATTTTGAAAAAATTCAGCTTTTTGCATTCTGAGAATTGTTTAGGATATAGCTCCCTCTTTTACAAAATGATGTTTAAAGCTAGCTTGTATTAATCTTATTAGATTAAAAGTAAAACTTCTAAAATCATGTCAATATATTAAACTCTCTTGACATGATTTTAGAAGTTTTACTTTTAATTCAACAAGATTACGATAGTTTCACTGTGTGAATTCCTATATTCATTTTTAATTAGTTTATATTATTTTAATATTTATGACTTAAACTTCAACAACTGCAGATATCTGTATTGATTTTGATTTTTAGTTTAATAAATTTCATTTCAGCAAATAACATTACAATTAAATTAACATTTTCCTCCTTACCTTTATAATTTGTTTCATAATCTCATAACTCACATCAATTAAGAAATTATACATTTTCAATTCATTGTCATTTAGTTTTGCTTATTTAACTGATTACTGAACACTTGTCTTCAGCTCATCAGCAATTTCCTACTGGAGTATCCAGAAGACTTGGGTTCAACTGTTCTATTAAAATTGAAATTTATTATAAATATTTCTTGACAAACTGCAAAATATACTACACTCAAATAAATATACATACATTAGAATCCATTACAAAATAAGATTTATAATATTATTTAACTCCTCTAGATATTTTCTTCTTAGAGGTGCTTGTTAACAGTCTTATCCCATACACAGAACTCTGGGTTATTAGTATATTGATAATCATATTTATTACTGTATTATCCTATCCTTGTTATTACTTATCTGACATATGGTATGTCTGAGATTATGTTTCCCTCTATTTTCCTCTTAACCATTCTTATCCATTTCTCTCTAACTTTGCCCATTTTTCTTTTGGAATTTTTCTACATCTTTAGCATATCTTAACCCTTTTAAATTCATAACTCCAGTTCTAGCTCATGCAAACCCTTCCCCACTTGCTTTATCACATTGTTTTATATATTTTTCCCTACCCCACCCTATTTTTATTTCCCTATAAAGTCTCAATGATCTATTCTCTCATGCTACCTAATATTTCTTGCCTTTCAGCATCTTCATCTTAGGGTTATATCTTCCTAAAATCCTCTGTTTTAATATTCCCTTTCATCCATAAGTTTTCCACATTTATCTGTTGCAAAACTTCCTGCACTTTGAGATACCCTGATCCTTTCCACTTAAATTTCTCTTGGATACTGAAATATTCTTCAATAATAGCACGCTCTTCCAATGTGGTAATTCTGTATATGTATTTCATAATTTTTGTAATAATTTTCATCTTGGTGGAATGCCTACCTAATTCAAACTGCACTACAACATTTGGCGATGGTATTGGTAGACCTAAGATTTGTTTAAAAAACTTCTATTGTTTTATCAACAACTTTCCATGTATCCTCCAAACCTCATATTTCTGTCCCATATAGCATTTTTGCTTCTTCTGCGGCTATGTAAATTCTTTCCAGTCAATTTACTCTTATATCTGGAGATTTTTAGTTAGTCAAAGATTTAAAAAACAGTTATGATTCTTATCAGAAATAGTTGCATAAAATCTGTAAAAAGAATATTCATTAATATAAAAGTAAACCAAAATCAGATTCTTCATTTAAATTTCTTTGAGTGTGTTTTTACAGCATTATGTTTGGGTAGATTTTAGGTTTTGATTAAACTGTGTGTTATGGAGTATTGTATTAATAAATGTCATTAATGGTATTAGTTGAAATTTGGTGCAAATATTTCAGACTAAATTGGTATATCTTGAAATAATGTAGTCATATATTGATAGCAGAGTGTGGGAAAAGTCCTATTTTAGAGTTAATCCTGTGCTGTATGAATGTTGATATAGACAACTGATGTCAAGCATTTTTGCATTCTAGTCCAATTGTGAAAAGGAAAAAAATATTACAAACATATACATACACATAGTATCAACTTGAATAAAGCCATTAGGCATTGGTTTCATTTTATTTCTTTTTTTCTTTCATTTATTAGTTATTATAATAAATAATTGAAGAAAACTTATTAGCCTGGTATGCTTGTTTGTAATATAAAAAAAATATACAATTTTCTACCTATTGCTTCTAAATATAAAAAGGGATAGAAGAGCGATACACATTTCATTTGCTATGCTCAACTCTTTTTTAATGTGTACCAGTTTCAATGATGCCAACTTGCTAAATTTTTCATGTAATCTGAATTAATAATACAAAATAATTTTCTAGCTAATTAAAAAGTATTAATATTTAAGTGAATACTTCATTATATACCTATAAATTATTTTTGAACATTATTTATTTCAGAGAAAGGACCTATCCAAAATCTTATTATCAACACAGCAACAAAGAAAAGGTTCTGCTCTTATATGCAGAAAACTTTCGAAGGCAATATCAATACAAGTACAAAGACCGGAGACCATTAATCTTGGCTCTTTATAATGAATGTGGGCTTCAGGTAGTATCTATCTTTGGCTCTCTTGATTTTTTTTAAAGTGTAGAAAATCTGATTCTGCATGCAGAATATTACATATGTTTTTTTTTCATTCTTATGTTTAATATGTTTTACAACAGAAAGTATGAGTTATGTGCTTTCATATTAATACTTTTTCACTTACATGAATGGTAGTTGTCACTCATTCCCTACTAAATACAAAACAATGCACTTTTGTTAACAACAATTCAACCACAAAGATCAATTAAAACTCTTTAAGAATTTGCTCCTCAATGATGACACTTTTGAAAATGGTTGTTCTTTGTTGATGAGCTGTTATTATATGAGTAATAGAAAAAAGTTCAAAAAGTAAATTTTGTTTACAGAAATTTAATAGGTATTATCTGTTAATCAAGCTCAGATTTGAGGCTTGTCCATGATTATGAACAAGAATAACTGGGAATTATAAATAATAGATAAATTTCATTACAATATGGTTAGTACTACATATAACCATCATTTAAGAATGAAACAATAATGAATCATCTTAACAGTCCATGAAGTTGAATCTCAAATAAAACTATTGCAATTAACAACCACTTTATAGGGTAACGTGTTTATTCACTGTACTATTCGCCAAATTGAAAAGTATTTGTATCAAGAGGTACAGAGTGTTAATGAATTACATTGCCAGAGATTGCAGAGAGGTCTTAGACAAGCAATTTGAGATAGAAAATCTATGTCTACGTATTCACATTTTAAAGTTATAGAATTCTAAAGTAGTACCTGATAATGAAACTTTCATTTGAAATGATACCAGCATTAATGGACAGAAGTTGTCAAGCCTGTCAGTTTTTTTTTATATAGTGTTTAATATCCATTTTAACAGGTAGTGGACACTGATGGTACATGATATGATATAATAAACTGGGAAAGGATTATTTTTAAGGAAGGAAGTGTTCCAGGCCTAAGTTTAGGGTACTGCATTTACCATTTATGAGAACAAGAAAACCTGGAAAAAGCCTTAGTCGGGGAGGATGGTTCTCATGAGAATAGAATCCCAGACCTCCCGCTCATGAGCCTGCACCTTAATGATATCAGGTGATGATGATGCGTGCCAGTATGGTACCAGCATCAAGTAAATCTGGATCATTGTTATTGAGTTTGAGTCTTAATGATTACTTAGTTTTACTTTTGCATTTTATGTATGAACATACTAATAAAAAAATTTAAAAAAATTAATTACCAGCTTTGTTGGACCTGAACTTATGAGCTTCAAAACCATAGTCTGTCACATTAGCCATTAGGCCACAAGTCAGGGGAAGAGCTCTATCTATATTAAGCTACATAATGAAGTAAATAAGTTAACTGCTTGATAACAGTAATAGGCATAGTAGCACTATTATACCTCAGTTACTTGTTTAAAACACAGAACATGTTTCAAGAACATTCACTCTCATCATCAGCTGAGATTGACTGTCAACCTCTGGCAACCAAATGCCATCATTCTGCAAATACCAGAGGATGACAGTTAGTTTTCAGATGATGATAACAGCAAATGCTCTTTAAACATGTTCTGTGTTTTAAACAAAAGAAATATACCTTATCAAATAACATATTGCTTCATATAACTTTGTTTAATTCTTCAAGTTAACCATTGTTTAATGCTGTATTGTCATATTATTAGTTCAAGATGTTTATTGCACTAGATCTTGAATGATAATGAGTTATTAAAAATTAGGTTTTCCTTGTTTGCAAAACAGATTTGAAGGCATTATAAGTTTTTACCTCATTTTGCATTACACTGACTTATGAGTATGGCCCAGATTTATATATAATAACAAGATGTAAAATATGTACATATTTATGTAATAAAACAGGTAAAAATGTATTAAAATATTTAATATGCAAAAAATAAAGTAATATTGAAACAGACAGATTTATGATAGGTTAGCGTTGCAACATTTAAAATATAAAGTAATAAAAATCACAATTTTCCCTAAACACTGTATGTAACATTATTTATTACAACCACACTCCATAAATTATCTTTGAATTATTTTGCTTATAAAATGACATTAATGATGCTACCTGACCACAAATGAAGTCATGAGAAGTTAATAGATTGCTTACATTATATTAAGTGAAATGATTTTTCTTACGTTTGGTAAGCAATGTTGCTTTTCCAGATTTTCAAAGGTCATTGTCTATTTACGGTCTGTAAATATTGATTGAATGTTGAAAATGACCTCACAATATTGCAGGATGTTGCTGGAGCAAATTTTAAGAGATGGATTTTCCTGTAACACTATTAGGAAGATCTTGTTCTTCCCAGCTGAGGATTCTGCACAGTGCAGAAAGTTGGAATAATTTGGATTTCTTACCATAACTGCATGAAATTTGTTCAACACCTTCTGTCCTACTTACACTGCAGGAAGTTTCTCTCATCCTCAATAATATTCATAGACTCTTGTAACGAAAATCCTACATAAATATTGTACTTACAAGCTGTTGACAATGGAGTGGCAATCTAACCTCAACTCATGTATTCGCATTTCTTACACTATACTCCATTCACTTACATAAAAGTAAGACGCATTTTGGGAGAATCTCTCCCATCTTCAGTTGCTGACTGATGAGCATAGTGAGTATAGTGTAAGAAATGTGAATACATGAGTTGTGGTTAGAAAATCCTACAGTCTAATTTCTTGATACTATCAGAATAAAATGAAATTGCTGCTAATATATGCAGGATTTTTTTATTTTTGTAATTCTAGTTTCAATTGATTAAAAGAATTTTGAAACTAATGAAGAGAAACAGCAAATTCATTCCAAAATGAATTTACAACAGATTTTACATCATAAAAGTTGCCATTGTAGAACTTTATAGTCTCCAGTCAAGTACTCCACCTTGTTGAAATTGGTTCAGGTGGTAAGGAATGTTGGATAATTAATTCTTGCAACACTGACATGCTGTGAAGTTTTAACAAAAACTTTCTTTGTTTGTCAATTCTAACTTACTGATTTTAAAAAAAGCATCTTAGACTTCCTCAACAACATGAGCTGCTGCAAGTGTAAAATGGATCATATGAGGATTAAAATATCTTTAATGCAGTTTTTGAATGCAATATTAGCATCTTTTCCTCTTAACAACCTCAGGCCATAGCACTTTAAGAGCAATGTTTACAAACTGTGCCACCATTTCATGATTGGTGGATTGCAGTGCTTTAAAATAGATTAGAAATGATTTGGAGGAGTCTTCCGGAGTAAGTTTTCCAATAATGAGATGAGCAATGTAGTGCTCAATAACATCTGTTTTCTCATTCATATAAGAACTTACAACTTAGGATCCTAGAACGGTTTTTATATATATATATATATATATATATATATATATATATATAAATCATACCCTCAGTTCAATTATCTCATCTCTATCACTAAATATGAGAAACATTTTGAATGTATATAAGTATGAACTGAAATTGAAAAATAAGCAGGAAAGAAACTGTGTTATCTGTGGGTGTTCTAAAAATGTAAATATCTTGTGTGTAAAACACATTCACAGGTAACAATTATTGCCAAAAATGCAATGTGGACCCTCAAAATGTGTAGGTGAATAAATACTTTAAAGAATAATTTAGATTTATATAGTGAAAGCAGTTTCTGATACACAGCTCATTCAGAACCTGCATTACCACTGGTATTTTCTTCCATAGACTTGCAGGACTCCAAGTGCTTACCATTTTAAAACTTAGCTCAAGCTGCCAGGAAGTTTTCACCTAAATGCCATCTCTTTCTGCTATTATGACTTTCTGCCACACTTGTTTGTTGAGAAACCAAATGTAGCCATGTTTAAATGAATATCAAATATGACAAATGGGCCAATTCAATTTACTTGAAGCACTCCCAGAACATAACAGACCTATACTTTGCTTGTGCCACACTTTATACACAGTTCTCATGAAATGCTAAATAAAGTATATATTTATGGTCTATAACAGTCTGTGGTGCACTCTGTATCATTGTCATGCTTCTCTGATTAGCAATGGCCTCTGCCTGGTGTACAAGTAATGCAATTTCCTGCATAGTTTATGTTCTGAAATTGGCATTTGTGAATCATTATTTTATTTTGAGGTGGTTAAAGGAAATACACATGATTTTTTTTTTTTTTTTTTTTTTTTCCCTTGCCTGTGCATTTTCTTCTGACTACAATTAACACTTTGGTTTATGTGCACCACATTGCCTTTCAATGTCTCGACACATGGACATCATGTTAGTGCATGCATTGAAAGTTTTCCAGTAAGTTTTGGGGAATTATAGCATTATAATACCATTATTGTAGAATCTATATTTTATTTAGCTAAGCAAAGTTATCCATATCAGAGTCAAGAAAATTAATGTGACTGTTTTCTCATTAAGATGTCTCCTAGTCTTAGTAATCATATTATCAGATCATTAGTATCTGTGCATAGGAAGACTTGCTGGTCAGTGCTTACTGTTCAGCGTACTACTTCAATGGGCAGAAATTTTTACAGAGGTTAGTGCTGGACACGCATCTCCCTTGCTGTCCTTATACCCTCATTCCGTAAATGTAGCTTGTTTTCTGTGCTGTTTGGCAACAGTTACACACAGGAGAGTGATCATTGTTTCTTGAATTTAGTGCAATTTTGTTTATTTAGTGTTATTTTATAGTTGTGACAGTGATATTCTTTTCTTCTGGAAGCTCACTAGCAATGTAACATGTATTTAGTTTTAGTTTATTATTATATTTTGAACTCTTATAAGTTTTTATAACAGAGTAAGACCTGTACAGTGTAATTATATTTCCACCTATTTCAAACATGACTAAAAACAGAACAGAAGGTGTGATACAGGATCTAATTCAAAAACCATTTAGCTATCTTTTTCTGAAAAATAGAAGATCATTAAACAAGATATAATGTTAAAGAAAACATGATCAATATTGGACAAGAAAATAAGCTGTAGGCTTCATGAGTTGACTTTGGAAAAACTAACTGGATGATATCACTGATTAGAACAAATCAACACATTCTGCTACAAAACAATTAAAATTTCATCCCTACCAGGTTACTGAAGTACATGCCTTACAGCTCATTGACCCAGAAAGAATAACTTTTTTCAACTGGTTGATTCAGTCCATATATGATAGATATTTACAACTGCAATTGTGCTTTCTATCAACATAGTTTTACTTGCTGGGCTGAGTTAACAGTTTCATTAAACAGCACTGGGTAATACAGAATTCTTACCTTGTACATGAAAGCCCATTACATGACATTTAATTTGGTGTATAAGTGTGAGACAAATAATTGACCAGATTTTATTTCATGAAACACTTAATGCCCATTGATACTGAAAATAATGCTGAATCAGTTTTTTCCTTAATTAATTGATAAAGAATAAACATATGGTGGGTTTCAGCAAAACAAGGAGAAACACTGCATTCTCACTTCATTACTTGCAATTATTGATGTCTTTGATGATAAAGTAATTAGTGGAGAGTTGTGGCCACTTCAAATCAAATACTTTATGTCCTACAATTTCTTTTAATGAATCTCTCTAACATATAAAATATTGTGTTTAGTAATCATTATTAAATCAAATTCCCAAGCAGTGGATGAATTGCAAAACAACACGGAAACAGAAAAGGACAACATTCTGGAAACATTGCTGTAATGTGTTAATCAAAATCTATTTAGTGCTACCATATCTGCCTTACAACAAAAGGGAAAGGTTTACAGCATCCTTTTTGAAAAAAATTAAGCATGTTTTCAGTACTATGCCAATCGCACAGCAAGCTGGGTGTAGGCAGCTGCACTATGTGCTCTGGCTGCTGGCCTAGCGTGTGTTTCACAAAAAAAGACAGAGAGAGATTAGATTAGATCCTTTACTATGCAGCATATACCATATTATTTTATAGAATTAAGCAATATAATAAAGTACGGAACATATATATATATATAATTATATCTCTATGCATTAATATATTTTTAAAGAATTGGTTTTCAATAGATGCAATATCTGAAAATCCAAGGTATATTCTACCTAGACATATGTTGACTGTACTGTGCGACACGTCAAAAAAGTCAGTCACCTCTTTTAGTGTGTTCTTTAGATCATTAAAGTGAAACCACGTCTTTCTGCTGGTCTATAACATCCTTGTTGAGCTCCATCCTGTAAGACACTGAGCCTACACCTCCAATCACGCGATTCCCAAAGGTAATATGAGGCACATAATGAGTCACGTATAACTTGCTGAACTATGATGCCTAGGGGCCTCTGGTAATAACAAAAACATCTAGTATGTATTCTCCATGAGGATCTAATTTTTTATCTTGTGTGCTTATATGTAACTATATAAGTATTTGTGTTCATGTTTGAGTGTAATAAAATAAATTTAAAGATAAAATAAAGGAAAAAAACTTATAATTTAAAAGATATCCAAATAAAATGTACTGGATGAAACTATCAGTACCATTTTCCTGCCCCCTCTGCTTTGTACTTTTGTGTTTGTGAGAGAGAAAGACAAACAGACATAGAAAGAAAGTGCTATGTTCATTACTTCAATGATCACACTAATGATGGTACAATTTAGCCTTGAATCACACCTAAAGTAACTGCCATTTGCATTTTCAAGTTGAAGAAAACTGGAAAAGCTGCTACCAATAGCAAAATTCCTGAATAGGAATGAAATGAATGAAATCACAATGTTATGTATCTCATTCGTGCTATGAAATTAGTACAGTGGCAATTGTTTGAATTGTGATTATTACTTCATCTGCACAGCAATCAAACTATCATTTTCATTCTCATGCTCATCAACAGGATTGTATATAACTGTTTCATACCAAGAGAAAAAAACAAGTTTTTCATTTCCCAGTCCTCTTCAATAACTTTCACAGATTTAATATTTTTGTAAATTTCATAATAATTTACTCTTCAGTATATTTTGGGAGCTTTCTTGGTAATTTTTTCCAACATGTTCAAAAATCTTGTCAGCAAGATGAAACTATGACCCTGCACCGGAAGGTTAAAGTGGGCCTCTATGATGAACTCTGTGCAAAAAATATAGCATTGTGTTTAGATTGATATTCTAATTTTGGGTAGTACACATCTGAAAACAAATGCAACATTCTTTTATGGAACCATTTTGATTAAACTATCTGTATTTAAAAAATATAGCACTGTGTTTAGGTTGATATTCTTATTTCGGGTATGCACCCATCTGAAAACAAATGCAATAGTCTTTTACTGTCTTAAGTTCACATTATTTTTTCTCAAGTGAAAGAATAAGGCCAATGATATTTTAATACTACCCTTGTCAGCTTGAACCTTTGTCGAAACATAAAAAGTTGGTAATTTCTTCTGAGTTGGATGTTTTGAATACACTTTATGGTTTCACTCACTGTGTTTGATTTCAAATTACTGAGTAAATCTCATCTAAGTGAAACCATAAAGAGTGTTCTAAACATCAGACTCAGAAGAGATTATTAATAGTGTTCACTGTGTTCGATTCCAAATTCAATTAATATTAAAACAAAAAATTTGGTTTTTCTTCTTAAGGTCTGAGATGCAAAGACTACAGATATTAGTCAGATTTTGATAGAGGTTGGGTTTGCTGTATATCAAAACAAAAGCATATTATGAATTGTTAATATCTTGGTTTATAAATTCATAAGATTCTTTTGCTCTTTTTTGTGATTTGTTTTCTCAATTATTAATCAACTTTTTCAGTGAACTTTGGAACTGTAAATTTAATCTTATTGTCCAATAATGAGCAATAGGTACACTTATCAAATGAAGGGGTTTTAAAACCTTGTTGACTTTTGTTTTCACAAAAAGTTATCGGATTACAGCAATTGTATCTTCAGTGTGTGCATAATGAAGCTTTCTCATGGTAAGAGGATAGTGAAGATAAATTCTTTTACATTATTTTATATTATAGTGGATCACAGACCCTTTCAAGTTTCCAATAAATGTACAGACATTTTCTTTTTTGGTAACACTTGATCCCCTTTACTTCTGCCGTCATACTTTTTTTCCATAGTATCCTGGAATGAGCCTTTTTTGTTGTAAGATTACAGGCTTTTGTGCCTAATTTTAGTAACAGCTATAAAGTTTCTCTTACACACAGGAATTTTTCCCTCTACTTGTGGTTACAGCAAAATACTCAGTAGAGAACCCTTTAGCATTTTAATCTGTTTTCATTAGAAATGTTTGGTCTACATTTCTTAACTACTTTGGTCTGAATAATAGAAGAAGTGATAGCAGTTTGCCATAATTTATGTTCAGTCTTGTTAAATTTTTAACATTTCTAGTGCTTATCTTGTTACACAAAGAGTATTTGTAAAAATGCTTACTTAGCACATAGACATTTGGCCCACAGGGGCTGAATACTTGTTCTTTCACAGTTGTGTTTCATCACATTTCTTTATTTTTCTGGAACTGTTATTTGCTACTTTAACTGGAAGTTCATCCAATTCTTCTTCCGTTTTAATTATACTAAACAAAAGAAAGTTTACAAAATCCATGGCTTACCAATCAGGAATCAGACTGGAGAAAGCTGATTGGCTTAATGGAGGAAATATCTTTTGCTTGAAATTTCAATTTTAATTGGATAAAACATTTAGAATTAAATAACTGTCATAAAATAGTCAAGCCATTGAGAACACAAGCATTATGATGTGCATAACTCAAAAATGAAATTATGAGAAGGAAAAACCTTTTGATTGTTACCAACTCATGTTGAATGATGAAAACAGAAGATTAGAAGTAAAGTAATAGAATGAGGTAATAGGAGAATTACAGAATATGATATGCAAATACCATTTGAAACGGCAAATATACAGCAACAAATTTTGATAATAAAGCAAGTACTCCAATCTTTAGTACACTTCAATCATATTCATATAACAACAAAATGGATATATGTGTTTCTCTTGTATAGAAATAATCCTGATCCATCTTGAAAATGGCATCGCACACTGTTTTTAATCTTCTCTAATAAACTTTCCATCATTGTACATACATTCAAACCTAGGACAGTATGATATCACATTTTTAGCTTAATAATATTTTTTGGAAAAAAAAAACCATAAAAAATTGAATACTATGCTTTTGAATGTCATTCCTCAATTATTAATGTATCTAATTATTATTTAAATGTCTCTTGTGATTACCTATTAGGCATTTTTTTCTTCCATGTTTTATGATCAGGCCCACATTTATCAATGGGTGAACTTTAATGGCATTATCATAACACTTAGAAATGGTGAAGTTTTTGCATAATGAAAAATAAATATTTACTTATTAGCTATTATTATAAATTAAGTTTATGAAGAATAAATCTCTTGAATGCTTCTTCCAGTATGGAGCTGTTCTCTGCCAGGTTGTAACTTTATAAACTCATTGTATACTAAAGCTTAATATTAATAAGATATATTAAAATTTGATTTTTCAATCAAGAGTCATTCATTTAAAAATTATAATAAAACATTTTGCTTGCACAATTGATGAAGTATCAGTTTACTCAACTGAAACTATGGAAATTGCAATTTCATTGGTTACACTAGAACCACCAAGTAACTATTTTGACCACTTTAAAATTTTTAAACCACTATTGCTGCCACCAATTTTATTTTAATATGAGTTTGTGACTTTTCTTAAGTTGTTGCATTGATCATTTAGGCTCTATAACTTTTATTTACTCTGAGCTAGTACAATTATTAGGGTTTATACTTAAAATTGCCAAATGGTCAGGTTGACTGCTGTGTTTTTCTAACAATAATTGCTCAGTTTTAAACAGCTGCTAGTCATGGCAATGAATTGCAAGTATAGATAACTCTAAGAAAGGTTTAAACCTCTAATTGTTGGTAGTGATATCAGAGTTTATTTGTTTGGTGATATATGAAGGGTAAACATGTCTCAGCGATTGGTGTGGCAGAGGTCCCATCATCTTACAATTGAAAAAATGTTGAGGATTTTCAATGACATTCACAAGGATCTGTTGGATCTGGAAAACACTCCAGACATAAATGATATAAGGAAACATAACTCAGATAAAATATTATCCTGCAATTGTTTCAGAGAGTAACAGTTCAGATAATAAAAGTGACTTGCCTTTATTTCACATGAAAATCAAGAGATTGAAGGTAAATTACTAATTATTATTATTATTATTATTATTGTTATTATTACCATTATATTATTGTTATTATAATCAAATATGCAATTACTCAAATTGCATTGCCTTTATACCTAATCATACAGATGCTGAACCTGGACCATGTTGCACTTTGGCCAAGCTTCCCTTCACTTCCTGAACCAGGATCAAAATTCTTGGATAAGGATGGAATCATGGAGTGGACTGCAGGAAATTTTAGTGTTACATCTTGAAGTAAGCTTTTTCAGCAAAACATCTTGAAAGAGAAGCAAGGACCTACAGTACATTTGAAGCAACACACATTTAGTAATAATATTGCAAGTGTAAGGTGCCTGTTAATTGATGAATCAAAGTTGAAGCATGTGAAGAAATGTACAGAAATGAGGCTCAAAGAGTACTTGACGACAATGAATGGAGTTTGATTACTTTATTGTTTGTTCATGCTGCTTTAGGAGCTAGAAGCATAGAGGTAAATGAGCTGTGATCTACTATATAAGAACCTCTATGCTTTTGTCGGACAATGGGCAGGAATAGTTATGTGAAATAGTTGAATTTCTGCACTTTTATATAAAAATCACAAGGTTAGAACATTGGTTGGTTGCTGGTGGCCATTGGGGATGTTGATATTTACCATTTTTCTTAGTTTCCTAATAAAGAACTTAATTATTTTTAATTTGTTTGTTGCTATCAAGTTGACTGCATTTCAATAGATGTTCTTTGTTTAGGATAGTATTCACATTCTTACAAAATAGACAGCAGCCGACCTTGATTAATTTCATTCTGAGAAGAGGTTCTAACAATTACCTGACAATTAAGTGGAATTGGGCAACTCCAACTTTTATTGTTTGATAATAGATGTTTGAAAGTCTTTAGATCTTCATATGATTTTCCTTTAAGTTTTTGTTGTTCTTGTTCAGTTATTAATCTTTTTATGAGTTTTCAATTTAGAGGGAAGTTCTACTTTAAAAGATGGTTTAAATTTTATGATGACTCTTTTTTTTTTGTTATAAGTACCAGTAATCTTATTCCCCTTTAATTCCACATGGCTTGGTATTCATTGTAAAACTATTTCTGTACATCTGATCTGAATTGTAAGATATAGTTTTCTGTTTCATTTATAGTATATGTTGGCGAGTATCTCTAATTCATTATACTTTGTTGTGCTACTTTTATAGAGTCACTTAAGATAACACTTTTTTTATTTATGTTAGGTCATTATAGTAGATTTATTATAGCAGCTCTAATGACCATTATTTTGCCATCAAAATTGTTAGCATACTGTCCCAAAGGTGTATATTGAGTGAGTTCTTCACAGTATATTCCAAAGTCTGTTTTTCCATTTTTAAGTGATCCATCTTGTATATACTCTACACTATGTATCAGTCAGATAATAGTTTAGTGTACTAAATGCTGTCAATCTTAATTTTTCGATAGGTAATTCTTTTTGGAGATCATTTTTAAAATGTTGTCTAAATATTCTTTCTGTATATAATTTTTTATTAAAGTCTGTTGCACTTTTAATCATTTTTGCACTGTCAGAAATATGAAAGCATTTATTTCTGTGTTGATTACTTTTTAATTTCTATTCCAGTGTTACCGTTTTAACATCTAAGTCTGTTTTAATTGGCAGGTTGTTAGTTATGCTCCACATTATAATAATAATAGGTGTTGTTTTTATGACTCCTGTTATTCTTAATGACCTAGATTGAATTGTATCGTATCCAATTTAGTTTTAAGGTGATGGTTTATTGTGGATATTATCTCACTTCCATAGAGCAAATTCAGCTTTATACAGCTTTTGTATGTTTCATTAAAGAGACCTATGGATCCTCCTCATTTGATACTTACTAGTCTTCTTAATATGTTGTTTTGCTTATTCACTTTTTTATTTATATTGTCAATCTGTTCAGAGAGGGAAACTCATTTTCAAAAAAAGTCATATGATGGCAGATACAAAAAATGTTTGACTGGATAATGTAAATTTTTAAATCCCACTTGAGAATGACCACATCAAGAAGTTCACCAAGCAACCAAGAGAGGGAAAGGGAGAGGGAGATAACAATGAGGAAACAGTTGCAGAAATAGATGAGGATAAATGCAACTGTTTTTGAAACATGGCCAGGATACAAATAAGTTAGTAAAGTTCCAGTGTTAAAAATCCAATCAAATATAAAAGTAATGGTACTTTCACGTACATGAAGCTCTGGAATTGTTTTCAAATTTTGCACTAAAAGCACTACATTTTGAAAACAAATGATCTTATTATCAAATCTTAAAGCTTACAGGTTGTTGTACTTGCTTCAGAACCAAAGCTTTGGTAGTCACTAGTCAAAGCTAAGACAATGGCATAACAGCTCGGAAGCTTTAAAGTTTGATCATATGATCACCAGCCATGAATGCTTTAGAAATGTTGAAATGCCTGGACTATTGATAATAGTTACTCAATTTGCTCACTATAAAATATAAAACATACAAGTATATAAGTGGAAATATGCACAATGGGCATGGATTCATCAATATTTGGTGATTCCTTGTAAAGATAATTAGCTATATTATTTTTGGGCGAGAGGCTGATAATTTTTGTGAAGCTATTTCAGCTGAAATTTAAGTGCTAGTAAGAAAAATAAATTGCCATGGTGATTTGACTGCCGTGTTTTGTGCACCTCTGGTTGCGACTTGAAAAATTATTTTTTTAAAATAAAAATGATTGTATTTTGCAATATCTATATCAGTATATTTAGTGTAAGTAGCATATCTGCACGCAGTTCTCAAACATTTAAAACACCTAATGACTTGCGTTAAAAAGACATTTTATTTATTTGCAGTGCATTAAGAATTTTATTATGCTACAAGAATTGAAAACTAAAGTGTGCAAAACATGTAGTATTACAGCTGTATAATGGAGCATACTGAATAAAGTTATTTAATTAAACATGTGTATACACTATGCATTCCACTCAACCCTCTGCCAGCCATATATTGTACAATGGGATGCAGATATATAGAGCTTTCATGTAAAAACTAATCCTGCCAGAGTCATGTTTTGATTCTCCTTTGGGGAGTGGGAGCATCACTCGCAGCCATTGGGATTCAAAATACTGTGCATGGAGAATAGTTTTTATGTGAAAGCTTTGTATGTAAACTTGGAAGTTGTCTTAGGATAAATACCTTTCAAATGCAAATCAAATGTTTCACTTACCCTTTCATGCAGTAAAGCCTCAAACTATTTCTAATTACTCTTATTCACACCTTTCTCAAATCCAACTTCTCCCGATGGGCATAATACTGGCACTTTTAGTCCATTTTTGTAATTTTCATAGCAGCCTGATACTAAACAGGCGTAATTCTATAATAATGTTACAAATATTCTGGAAGAATATGAAATATAATAAATGGTTTTGGCACATAAAACACAATTCTTAAAGCTTTAAAAAAAGTCACCATATTATTATAAGATAAGATTTTCCTACCTGTGCTGATCCCATAATCATTTTCTGTAATACTGCAAAGACCTTCTCTATTGGTGGCCATAATGATGCATGGTATCTATGAGTGCCTACAGCAAATGCTTTTCTCTACAATGTGATAGTTTTTGTTATTATAAGGAGTGTTTTAGAATAAAATGTATAGAATAATATGGTACATAACAAAACATTTCATATGATGCCTGTACATAAAGAACAACCAAGTCGATGTTACATTTCAGTTCAGAACTTTATATTGGGCTGCTATATAATGGATGTTATATGAATCTTTTGTTACTGTAAAGGATTTTATTTCAGATCAGGTTGTCATGTTTAATGAAATTAATGTTTAATCTAAATGTTAAAACAGAAAACTTATAACTTAGGTTACAAATTTATTGATTGTGCATATAAATAATAATTGACTATAATGCATTGATAGAAATGCTAAAAATTGTTAATTAGTAGAACATTAAGCATTTTAAGCAATCACGGAATTTATGGATCTGTTTACTAAATCAACATACACTATATATTTTTACAATTAGTGTCTCCAAATATTTGTGGAGCAGTAATTGAAAAGCCTGCTCTGCACACTGTAGTGACTGTGACTATTCCATGATATGATATTCAATTTTGCAGTTGCCTAATGTTGCACAAAACTTCCTCTGCATTGAAGGAAAATAAATAAATTCATTGATTAATTGAATATTATAGTTTTTTATAGAACTGGAATACTGAAACAAAGGTATTATTAAAAAAAATTATATGATTTTCATCATTTATTTTTATAAAATAATGAACATGGTATCATACATAAGAACTTGTGTACACTTTACATATATTGACACATAACATTTCTAGTATTACTTAAGGAAACAGTGACATTTGTACAAGTGAGTAGAAAATATATATTCTTCATTTCCAACTTTTTATTGGCAACATTAAATGAATATTACTTGTACACTTTCTATATGCTTTTCTTCGAACCAAATTAAATAAAATTTCATGTATGGTTTATAAAATATTCTTTTTGAGGTGTAATCAATACTGTTTTAATGTATTAAAGACTTTTTCTGAATGGATATCTTTGAAAATAAAATTACATTCAAATAGGGAGGAAAAGCACTATGAAAGAAAAAATATCAGCATTAAATGTTGATTCCTGCTGAAAATAAAGGCAATTAGTTCACTTTGCCCTTTATTACATGCTATTGTTAAATCTAAATGCTTTCAATATTAATTTAAGAATACTGTAATTTTTAAGTGCCAACCAAGTCCAGATAGCGTAGATATATAAACGCTTAATTTCTGTTAAAAAAAAAGACTTCAACAAAATATTTCGTGTTTATTAATATATCAGAAAAATTATTTACCGTCGTTCCTCATTGTTGTCTAAAAACACAGGCTGTCTCCCGAAATCAATGAAAGAATGTAAACAAAAAATATAAAACCATTTTATTGCTCAAACCCGGAATAATTTCAAAACTTTTGTTTGTTTTTCTTTCTTGCGTACGATAGATATATGGCACCCGCGAGCGATGACACGGGTGAGCATCATCTGTTATCGTTTGAAAATTTTCAAACCTTATGCCTTAATTTTCAACATATCTTAATATTAATGACAAGTACGTAATATTTCCGAAACATTTTTGATTTCCTGCTTATTTTTTGTTTACACAGAAAATGGTATGCACAACTATTCGTCCAGCGTCCGCTCATTTACCAGAACTTAGCACCTGGAATTGTGCTGCAAAATTCGTAGCCGATTACCTCCAATATGAGCCGCTTGTTAACCCTACATCTCTGGTGAGTGAATTATTACTTATGAAAAATAAACCACATTTGCACTGTTTATACTTAGTAAAAATCACATTTTATTTTTGACTCAGCCACTAAAATTCTGCGTCTTCACTCAAGAAAAAGACTATATGCTATTAACAGAACGTAGTTGCTGTTGAAAATATACAAACTCATATTTCTCACACAAATATATACCTATTTATAACATATACCAGTACACGTAATAATAGATTGTTTGGACTCATATTAAAGCTCCACTATTTCCACTAGGTACGGTTTTTTGGTAACACTGAACAGGGGGGGTTGAAGGAACATAGAATGTTTTCCTATTTACGCCTGGAACGCGGTGGGGTTTTTGTTTTGACTTGTTTCGCGCGGCGATCGGCACAGGCACGCACGTTGTTGAGCAGGTAACGGAACTGTAGGATTTGCATAGCTGTTACACTCGGATCTGAACAGCACTCCAACCACCGTAGGAACTTCTCGCCATGAACCACAGCCTCCGCCGCTGTCGCTGGAGGCTCGTCTTCGTCGTCATCGTCATCAGACTCCTCAGTTTTCCCCGGACTATCACTTCGATTGTTATTATGCTTTGTGTTCAACACATTGTCCAAAGTCGATCTTACTGTGCTGTTCGCAATTTGTATGGAATGACCGTTTGTTTTTGGCAATCCTACGGTTTCACTATTGGCATTCGCTCCTTTTTCCACTGTTTGCAAAGGATCGGGATATTGAGAAAAGCCATACCTCTTGTACCACCGCCAAAACCAGCTCCCATCGACGACACCATTTTTGTTGAGATCCGTCGTACCTTTGGAATCGAGGAGCTGTCCTGTCGCACCCATGGACATACTCACCTGCTGCTGCTGTTTCAGCCAGAACCAGAGGGCTTCGTCCAGTTCGGGCTTAGTATGGTTCACCGTCTCCGAAGGAGTCAAAGCCGTGGCAGTCATTTCCATTCGAGGGAGCTTCCTTTCGCTGGGTCCACCATCAATTTCTTCTCCCCCGCCGCCTCCGGCCCCGGGTTGAATTATTCTGACGCCCGCAGCGGCTGTCGCATCTTTGTTATCGTGTTCCTCGACCGAATGTTGAGATTCCGGCGTTCCGCAGGACCTCGCCACATTTCGCAGTTTATCTTCACTTTTGCACCATCCGCGAAGTGTGGACTCGGGAACTCCTATGTCTCTCGCGACGGACGCCTTGGACTCTCCATTGTGTACGCGTTGTATCGCTTCAAGTTTCTCTCGGACAGAGAGCTGTCGTATCGGTCTCTTCACGGACACCATGCTCTTGGTGGCCATTGCACCACCACAACAAAATATAACTCTGTTTCTAGCTCTCTCTCCCTCTTGTTCTTTGTGTTGATTCACAAATACTGCGGATAATTCGATAGCTCCACCCACTGTTTCGTATTGGCGCGAAACAACGACCAATCAGAACACTTTTTACTACGCACACTTTCACTCGTAATGTAAAGTTATTAAAAACTTCCCCGGCGCGGCGAAAACAAAAGTTGAAAAGTCGTGATGCGCGAAGGGACCGTAGCGAACCGACCCGGGTCCAGGATGGAAGTAAAGCGGCACGCGGTCAGTTGGGAGAGAGGAAAGACTTGGCAGGAAGGAAAGGGAAGGTCCTTTGTCCGATCAATAACCCCCTGGCCCACACCACCACCGGCTGCTACGAAGTGCGTGTTCGTTGGGTCGCACCAGTCGGCCAGCCAGCCAGCCATGCCGCCAGCCCGTCCGCCGGTCCGTCCGCCTGCCTGGGTCGGGTGGACACTCACTGCCCGCCCGCGGGCTGGCGGCCGGCAGGGGGATGGGAACCGCGAGGGAGGGGGGAGGGATGGCTCCGTTACCAAGCAACGTGTGGGGAAGGAAAGGAGATAGTTCAGCAGCTGCTGTGTGTGCACTGTGCATGCCCACGCTCTCTCTATAGGGTGAGACAGCACTATCCACAACCTGTTTTTTTTTCTTTCTTTCTTTCTTCCTTCCACCTCAACATTCGTATGTAGTACGCAGAGTTACGGCATTCGAGCTTTTTTTTTTCTCCTGTACGTACACTTTCCTTCGCTAATTAATTTAGAGTTCGAATGGTGTTTCCCACTGATTTGCATGAAAATTGTGACTGCGCTGGCAGAAAAGTAAAGGGAGGTCCATCTGCGACTTCTACGACGAATACAATGAGAGGACTGGCGCCGGCTTTGAGTGTAGCATTAGTCCTTTCGCGGAAAAGGGAAGCTTCCGCGGCTTCACAACCTCCTTCAGCTTTTGTTATCATGTAGCGTTTAGTTATTTATGTCTTCTACCGCTACGGCATTCTGCACCCACTACTATTTTCACTTGACACTCTTTATGGGAAATAAGAGTTCGTTCATTCTTTCTTAAATCTTAAGATGTATTTGCCGTATTATTATTTTTTTCGAAAACGAGTTTTTGCCTAATTCATACGTATGTGAAATAAAAAGTCATGCTCTCCAAAATAAGATATTTGTGATTTAAAATTAAGCATAAACTGTGACTATATTTCCAAAACTCGGCAATTTTAATATTGGAGCGGACGTGACTTTGCAATAATACGTTCCAAAAACAGACCTTTTCATTCAATAAGAACAATGTTCCTGAAGAACAAATGAACTCATTTATGACTTCCAGAAAAGTTTATTACCAAGCTACAGAATTGTACTGTCTGAGAAAGACCGTCACATCAGCGTCAAATAAAACAGAACACTTTTACATCCTTGCATTAAATAGTTTCCTAAACTAACAAGTAATCACACTGGCCTTGAGGGTGCGACAAAAATGTATCTAGCGGGCATAAAAATAAAAATAATACAATGGCTGGAGCGGTTTCTATCGGTTGTATATTGATGCCCCAAAGCACATTAAAGAAATAGGAATAATGTTCCTGTTGCGGTCATACTTTCATTCCTCCTGATAGAGTTTTAGAAAGATTTGACGAAGGGGAGGGGGAAAAGCGAGAAAACATTGTAATTCCAAAAGACCACAAAACTTTTCTTGAGAATTTTGGTCAAGTGAGTACACTTGGAGATTGTCTTGGATATGATTGGAAAAATATGACATTCAATCTATTTTCAAAATATCAGGGCATAGTACTTCAAACTTTACCCTTGCAAAATACTTTTTTTTTTAAGAAAACAAAATAGTCGTCCTTCGAGGAGAGAAAATTATAGAAGTGGTCAAATTGAGTTTAGATGAATGACCAAGAAAGAGAGAGAAAAAAATATTTTAATAAAATTCTGTAGAAGGTATTGACAAAATAACGAAGTCACTATAGAGCACAATGGAAAGATGCAGATTAAGGAGCTATGAATGAAGAATATAATGAAGAAAACAAATCAAACAGACTCATTTGAAAGCTACATAAAGATGATTTGAGAATTTAATTTCTACGTTCAAAATAGCTTCTTTATTATTTTATTGTTTTTTTAACCTTACATTCATTTATTAAGAATAATTTGCAATAAATTAAAATATTTCGTAAACAATATCAATTGCAATATATTTAAAATTCTAAATATTGTTTCAAAACTTTATATATGCTAAAAGTTCGTTTCCATAAACGATTTTAATTAACTTTACTTCCAAAACTCGACTTTTACCATTTTAATTACTAATTATTAGAGAATTATATTTTTTAGTTTCTTTGGGACTTCATTATTAAAGCTTCTCCAATGATTTGTCGTAGAAATGTGTAAAAGATCCCCAATTCCAGTATTATGAAAATTTAATTTTTATTAATTTTTCTCAGTAACTAGAATATTCATATGTCGGCTTTTGGAAATAGACATATCAGTGTTAAGAATTTGTTTCTTTTTGTGGCTATTTTAACGTTATTTTATGAATGAATTATACTATTTTTGCCAAATATGGATTTAAACTTGTGTTTGTTTTATTGGACATTTAACAACTAATAAGTAACTTCATTTCTTCAGAAAACGAAGAAGACTCTCTTTATAGAGAAGCATGGCATTATTATTATTATTTTTTTTCTGATGCACGTTTTCATTACTGAGGCATCATAGGCAATGGACGGCGACTTTCTGAGTAATACTAATTTTATTCCTTGTCATTTATACGCTGGGAGACACTAAATGTCCGAAAAACACCATATTAGGGATGTTTTTATGAAGTTTCATTTTATTTTTACATATTTCTGAGCATCTTACATGTTCTGTGATAAAATGATCGTACATATTTCAGATTTTCTTATTCAAGCATGTAAACTGCTGTGTGAAATTTAACTGGCTGTTGTCACTTACCCCAATAGATGGATTAAGTTGTGTGACACAGTTTAGAAGGATAACTACAATAGATAAAGAAATATCTTAAACAGGTTTTATCAAAGGCTCCAATTCTGCACACAGAAATATATTAGCAATATTTCTGTACGTGGCATTGCTCTTTTCATCCATATTTGAATAGTGACCATTAGTTTCGGAATAATTACCTGCGTTATGAATGATCCGGTAATGTTTCAGTTAACAATGAAATGTGGTGTTCTTTTTATGCAGGTGGGAAATTGCACCTATACTCTTTTTCTTAATGATCCTTAAGATTTGTACACTTACTCAAATTATGAATGGATGCTTGTCGAAAACAAAGACCATTTCGTGTTTCCGAACATAACCGAAGTTACAGGTTGACTGCTATAAGCGATGTTATTACAGTATTACACACTGTGATTGCCTATATTATATATTTATTTCTTGATGAAAATCATAGAAGTTTACTACTTTCTTCTTTAAACCAAAAATTTACAGAAGTATGGAATTTTCACTGATTAAATGGAATACAGTTCAGCAGTTGTTTCCTAATACGAAAATGTATCGAAAAGAACAGCTTTGATTCAAACTTCAAAGTGTGCTTGTAGTTTAAGGCTTTAATACTTGATAGATTGTATGTATGACGTATTTATTATAGCTTCAAATCTTGCACAATTTCTACCCTTTTTATTTTAAATTTTTTCGTTTTTTTGCATGACCAGCAAGTAAGTTTAGAGTTGATTTGTAAATATAAGAGAAAAATTCAATGCCTGTAGCTTTAAACTGTATATTACAGCCTTAAGACTTCCTACTGTGACCCTAAAAATAACGCTCAATTTGAGAAACAGTTTGGTTTCACTTAAAATTAAAATAAGCAAATAAAACATAAAAATAAATTTAAAAAAAAAAAACATAATACCCAGTCCCATATTCTTAACGCCTGAAAAGCTTGTTAATTCTTCTCGACATGGAGTCTACATTTGACCTTTCATGCATCTTCTAGCTCGACAGATGTTCTAGAAGGTGGGAGACTCACTAATTAAGAGCCTCCTTTATTTCTGCCCAAACGTTAATACGGTTAAGATAGGTTTGGAAGAGCGAGGTGTCAGGAAAGTAACCTCTTGCCTATCAAACCAATGCTGAGCTATCCTTGACTTGTGAACGCTGTGGTTATCCTGCAGGAACAGCATTGTTCCATCGGGATACCTTTCTCTGGCAGATGGGACATCACTGTAGGTTAAACTGCCTTCTTCTGTTTATACCAGTTTCCGGGCATACTTCGTAGATACGTGCTTGAATTATATTACCTATATTTTTTAAACAGCAGACCAAAGTCTAATAATGCGTTTTTGTGTGAAGAAAATTTCCTAGGCAAATACTGAAAATAAATTACAGAATACAAGCCTGTTAATCGTTTAGTAATTTTGCTAAAGCTCTTACACTATATTAAACCGTCACATCATTACATTATTGCAGTGACCAGGAGCAGAATCTAGTGCAAACTTGAGGAATTAAGATTGGATTCCATAACCCACTACCTATTTCACAATTACCCCAGCTGTAAACATGGACACACTCTGCATAAACATGAACTAAAAGAAATTGTAGGAATTTTGAGCCATACAGGTATGTAGTGTTAAAGTGTAATGCTGTTAACACGAACATGCAAAACCTTTTCCTTTTATTAGCTGTTTTAACTGCATTTTGCGTTCTTATTTTGATTATTTATAATATCTAAGCATCTTAATAGTCTTAAATTTCACTTGTATATGCTTGAATTATTTATTGTACAGGGTATCCCATTTGAAATGTCCTATTTTCATTTCACTATTTCTCCAAAAGTAATACACATATCGAAATGAACTAAACAAATAATTATAATCCGACTAATTAAATTTCTGTACACAAAGCAAACACTTCCATATGTGCCCGACCAGACACACAATCGATATCCAACCGATGTTTGATGGTCTCTAGTGTGCGTTGTGCACTTGGAGAGAAATCGAACATCGGCTGGATGTGTCTGGTGGGACACTTGTGAAAGTGTTATGATTTATGTATGAACCAGATTATAATTATTTGTTTAGGTAATTTCGATATGTATATTATTTTTGGAGAAATGGTGAAATGAACATAGGACATTTCAAACGGGGCACTCTGTAGATTGGATTGGATTAATGCGGATGGAGGTGGATAGTTCATCCTAGCTAAAGGGCCGGCCATTTGTGTCTATGTCCTCAATGGGGGCACCTCCTGGAGGAAAGAATGAGGTGAGTAGATACTGGGAAGCCAGCTTCCACGGACTGTGAGTTGGGAAATGTAGACGGGATCCCTTACATTGTTTCCAAACAAAACACACCGCTTGTGGAACCCCCCCCCCCCAAGGAATTCTAGCCACTCAGAAGGTGTCTCTTCTACAAAAGAAGCCGGGGCAGAAACCTTCCTAAAGCGCAAGTCACCGTCACACCTTACCAACTACATTTCGTCTGGCACTTTCGACACTGTAGCAGAACCACGAAATGGAATGAGATGAAATGGGAGAGTGGAAAATGCATGGAAAGGAAGTATCTATCCCAGAATTTGCCTAAGCGACACGTGGAAGCCATTAAAATCCGAGTTCAGAAGGCCGGCTCCCAGGGCGTTCGAACCCGAGACCTCCCCTATGCAAGTCTCAAAATATACCGCCTGAGTCATCACGCTTGGTCTTTTTTTTTAATAGTGTTTAACACCCGTTTTTACTACTGAGGCACCACAGGCGGTGGGCACTGAAGATACATGTGATGAAATGATATATTGGGAAAGGATTTTTTAAGGAAGGAAACGTCCCATGCCTAAGTTTAGGGTATCTCTCCGGCATTTGCCATTTATGAGGACTGAGAAAAACCTGGAAAAAAAAGAGGATGGGAGGACGGTCCTGGCGGGATTCGAACCCCAGACCTCCCGCTTACGAGTCCGCGCCTTAACGACCTCGGCCACCCGTGACGGTACGCTTGGTCTTTATTATAGAGTACGTGTATTATTGTTAACGTTTTTATTGACAAGATATAACTGGCTAAATAAACATACAACCCTGAAAAAATCAATATTTAACATTATACATATACACTAATAATGAAAAATAAATAATCTCGAATAAAATAGTACTCTAGCTGAATAATAACTAAAATATTTGTGTGACTATTTCGTATTTTCATTACTTCTGACCCTCTTTGTGTGAGTTATTCAGTTTTTTTATTTATTTCCGAATTTCTAGTTCATATATATATATATATATATATATATATATATATAATGTGCTATTATTGGTGTTTTATTTATTTCTGAACCTCTTGCGCTATTATTTTATACGAGTTGTTATATTTTTAATTTTGTATAATATGAACACATGCATACAGAATTATATAAATTAGTGTCAAATAATTTAGAGACTTCCTCCTAACAAAACATTAAAAAAAGTAGTATATATTTAAGCCTTCCCTTTAGAGATATTCAGGATTTTTCCATGATCACTTTCTTCTTTAAAATGAAGCATGACAGTTGTTTACCCCAGTTCGATTGTCTTTTGTTGTCCGCCTAGGAAGCCCTCTCAAGAAAATGGATTCGGTGTGTGAAATGGCGGATATGCATACATTAATGATTTGAGTGCATTAGAACCACATGAGCTTTATCCCTACAGGCAAATTACCTTGGAAAGACAAAGTCATTAAAGGGAAGGGCTTAATCACATGACCAACGGTTGCATTGCGATGGATTTTTGTCCACCAAGAAAACACTGCCAATGCATTTTACAGCAGTGTATAATGTTCATTAATTTCTTAGCATTTGTCTCTTTCTCTGAAGAAATGACTTTACATGTTGGTATCTTAAACTGTCATAATCACATCTGGGACTATGAAAATCCCAAAGAAATATGACAGGAGAAACATAAACAGAAAATTCCGTATAAAAGTGTAGGTTGGAATGTTCATAATCTTTTTTGGTCCCTGTTTCTTCCCTCCGCCTCTGACAGATGAAATTGTGTTGCACTATGTCTCAAATGAATTATTTAATACTGAGTTCGACATCCTCTCGTTAATGTCAGGTAAAGTTTTAAATTTTGGAAAATTTATGGTTATGGTCATGGAAAGGTAACTCAGCAGTACGGGAGAAGAAGAATTTTATAAAAACTAACCATGAATGTTTAAATATAATTTGTTGAACATAACACATGTAAATAAAGTTGAATGTAGTATGATGAGAGAAGTATGACAAACAGTAAATAACTGTAACTTACAATTGAAGTATACAACATCAGTGTTCCGATACCTCGATTAAAGCAATGCAAGTTTGAATATTTAAACTTTAAGCCAGATATCTTGCAAAGTTTGCCACATTTAGCACGCATTAATCAATAAAAATGGCAGAGCAAATTACGTATGTAATAAAATCTTCCGTTTTAAAAGAAATAAGCAACTTTAATGTTGTGCCCAAATTATCATGACTTAATGTCTTAGCTTGTAAAATGTACCGTGAGCCAAACTAATAATACACTAAAACAGTTTAAAATAAAAAAAAATATTACAAATATATTCTACCTGGATCACTGGGTGCGCACAGTGAAGAAGGCCCCAGACCTAACGATATAGGTTAAAAAGTCGACAAACATACTCCTTGCTATTTCATGAAGGAAGAGGTACCAAGAAGTATTTGGTGAGCTTACCACGCCGCAAGGGCAGGCACCCCTGAATAAGGGGATAAGGAAAAGGAAGAAAGAACCCTCTATATCGATCATTCAATAAGTAACAGAATGGACGGTGGATTTGAGACCACATATTGCATAAATGAGCTTTATAATTAAAATTTGTTAAGCTTCATTCACCTAACCTAAAATATATACACTACTATGTAAGATTTATATTCAAGATTTACGAGTAGAATTCCACTAGTTAACAATACGCAATATTACAAGATGAAATGTTTCGTGAAACAAAACACTGATAAAACAAATCACACGCTGATAGTATCAGTCTGCCTCACTAGTAACTAGTAGTTTACTCTCTTTAAGTTCTAGAAACAAAAAAGTAATACTAGAATGGAGACTAGTTTTACTAAATTGCGAGCATCCTGAAATAGGGTGCTGGTGCTCTATTTGGAAGCAATATTAGAGATCCCTTCTGTATCCATGCGCCATGGCCCTTGGATATTGGTCGCAAGGTGTCACCTTCACTTAACCCTTCCTTCCGCAGATACTCCCACTATGGGTGCAGCCAGCCTTTGAACGCAGTTGAAATACAGAAAATTCCTCCTGCCTCCCTACTAATCCAGTCCAATCCAAACTAGTTCAATCCTTAGTCACCAAAGGATTGTAATCAAAGTATAATACTGCTTTATGCTTAGATAAGACAACAACAAAGCTACATGTTCCATTGAAGGCGCGCCAATTGAAAGCCGTTCTCCTTACATGCTCTATCTCATTCAATAAGACGTCAAGAGCATCTTGCCAGTAAAAAATAGTAATCTGAGTTTAATTAATCTTAACGATTGCAATTACAAAAGAAAACATGGTTAAAACGTTGAATAAAACTACAGGTTACTAACTGTTACCTGCTCTGGAATTGGAACTCAGCACAGCGCTGAGTTACTAAACTCTGAAACAGAGACGGCTCGACAATAAGGACCGAATGGGCCACCCGCTTCCCAAAAGAAAATACCATTATTATTTTCTCTTCTCCTGGTCAATTTTTAAAACAAAAGTGTATGAAAATAAACCGACTAGTTCTTAATTTTACCTTATGCAATAAGCGCATTTTCTTTCTACTGTAGTAGCGGTAGCAAGCGGGCCCTCCGTTAGAGAGGGAGGCTCATGGGCCAGCCCGAAAAATGTTACGCTTTAAACTTATACCTTCATGCGTCAACAAAGATTTACGAGGACTCAATAGTTGTCTTCCTCCAAGTTGGGTTAGCCTTTATCCTGCTTATTTTTGCGTTATCTTGGGCCAGCAGGAAGAAGCCCATTGCCAAGGCCTCTCTTTTCTTAGGAACCCATATGTTGAGGGGTCACTGACAACCCCCCCTTAATTGACTAGGGAAGGGTGGGGAAGTTTACTTTCACAGTGTTAACTGTTAAGTTAAAAAAAAACGTATCTGTTTTGTGGCAACAAATAAAACGGACGTTTTGTTGCAGCCTTCATTTTCGCGACTAAGTGTAGCCGTTAAATTGGAGGTGAAACGATTTGAATCTCATCGACCGAAAGTTAAAGGAGCTTACTTAGCAAGACGGCACAAAATCATGAAAAAGCATTGACAGCGTTTGTAGTGAGAAACGTATCTTGTCTATGGGAACGAGATTAGAAATGAAATAGAAAGGGTAAATTTGTTGCGATATTACGATATATCAGTGAGGTAAACCGGGTGAAAGATTTATAACATTCATTGCTGTTTCCAAAATAACTGCAGAAGGCTTAAGGAGTACTTTAACAGCTGAATTAGAACAGTTCCATATAAACCAGTTTATAGTATAAACGTACGATGGCGCTGCAGTTTGTCGGGGAGAAGTATTAGCCTTGATAAAAGAGATCTTTCCTTCGCCATTTGGGTGTCATGTAGTTATTACCCTGGCCCAACCTTCTACAGGGGCCTGTAGCCGCCACTGCTCTGAAGCACATTAACTGAAACCATTAACTTACTGGATCTAAGAAATGAAGTTGAAATATTTCTAAATGATAGAAGGCGTTCTATGTTCACCCCGAAGTCTGTTGATTAATGGCTAAAGAAATTGACGTACTACCGCACTGATGTACGCATTTTGTTTGATTAGCAAGCTCAGCATGAGGGACATACAAAAGAACACTTGACGACTGGAGTCGAAAAGAAATCGAACATGTATAGAAACTTTTACACAGCACCCTTTCCAAGTAAACCCCTTGGGCAGTGACACACTCACCTTCTCACTTCTTCGGCCGGAGCGAACCCCCTCCCCTTGAGCAAATTTTTCACTTTGGGAAGCAGGTAGTAATCAGTTGCAACAAGTTCAGCTAGAGCGACCGATATGTGCTGGGGCGTTGTCGTAATAGAGTACCCAATTCTTTCCTTTCCACAAATTAGGCCTTCTTCGTCGCACTGCATAACAAAGAGGCAAATCGCGAAATATTAAGAACCTTATTCTTTAACAATTTACACCAATAGAAACACAAGGCGAAAAAAATAGATAGTAACGTAAATACTTACTAAATTTTACTTTATATTAGTACTGTTACCCATACAATTACGATATTTTATGCTGTTATAAATTCTGTTATTTATATTGCGCCTATCTGCAATGCGTGACTGCCTAAGGGTCTCAAGTGATATTTAGTGAAGAGTCGCAAATCACACACAACCTCCGCTTGCGAAGGGAGCACATAAACTTCTACAGTTCGTAATCTATGAGCAGAAGTGGAGATTAGTTGTTTGGAATAATAATAATAATAATAATAATAATAATAATAATAATAATAATAAACTTAAATGTTCGTCTGGCAGGAGCTGCGTAAACTAAATTTGTTACTGTTGTTACAGAGCGGTACATATTAAGTTTACAGAAATTGGGAAAAAGCAGCGGCTCATGTGTCTAGTACCAGAAGCCCCACAATTCAAAACACTCACCTCTGGCCATTTTCCTTCTTTTATAGAAAACGGGCCAAGCCAGTTTAATTAGTCACCATTTTTTTCTCACAACCTTTGATAATATAGCAGTAGGGATTCTCTGTCTTGCAGCATCAATAATATTTTAGCTTCAGCCAATCGTAATCCAGGTTTCAACAATATACAAATTCCAGATTGAGTGATGTTGAATGACAGCCTATAGTCACCACGCTTTCCTCAGAGCATTGAAATCAATTGTTTGGCGTAGAATTTCTTTATCTTATCGCACCAATATTTTAGCTTCGGCCAATAACAGTCTAGGATTTAACAACAGACAAACTGCACGCGGAGTGATGTAATACCTTCAGCCAATAGGAGTCCAGGATTAACAGCAGACAAACATACAGCTGCGGGAGAAGTTTATCAGTGTTATTGTTGGGATGGATATCGGGTAACGGTCATATTAAAAGTTTGCCGCCTCTTTTGATACTGGCTGGGTATACGAATAGCGTGGCAGAAATAAATTATTTCACGACAATACTTTTGTCAAAAATTAAACATGTGCATCATTGTAAATTATGAATTTTTTATGATTGAAAGAAAATTAAACGCAAAAGCGCTTTTTAAATTCCGATTTTCAGGTATATCACTATTTTTAATGGTTCTATTTCCTTAATTTTCAGAAACGATTTTTCTTGTTTTATTTAAATAGTATTATCAGAGTTTAGTTGCGAAAAAACGCCGCTAAAGCTATTTTTAAAATTTGGGTTTTAGACAAACCTCCATGTCTAATATGATTTCGTTTATTTTCACAAACTCTTTTATTGTTTTAAAATTTTTATTTTTAACTTTGAGTTTCAGTTTTCAGGTATACTCCAACTCCCAATGGTCCGATTTCCTTGAATATCAGAAACTGTTTTTTCTTATTTTGTTTCAATGGCATATACCGAATTTCGTTAATAAAAATTAAAAATTGCTGCCGCTAGGATGATTTTTAAATTTTGGATTTCATATTAACACCCACTCTTAATTGTCTGATTTCAGTGATTTTCATAAATTATTTTTGTTTTATTTCAATGACATATACGGAGGTTTGTTGATAAAAAAACAAAAATTGCAGTTGCTAGAGCGATATTTCAATTTTCGCTTTGTTTAAGCCCCATTCTTTAAATTTAGATTTTTAGGTGTACCACCACTCCTAATCGTCTGATTTTCCTTCTTTTTTTTTTCCCCCCAGAAACTCTTATTCCTATTTTATTTCAATGGCCATATACCGAGTATCGTTGAGACAAACAAAAATTGCGACCGCTAGAGCAGTTTTTAAATGTTCGTTTTCCCATCCCCAATATAAACGAGGTGTAACAAGAAGGTACTGCCAACCTTTCAGGACACATTCCTCACCCATAGATGAAGAAAATATGTTATATGGACATGAGTCCGGAAAAGCTTTATTTCCATGTTAGAACTCTTATTTTATATAAATCTTCGTTGTACATTAATCATGGGGAAACACAAGAACAGAACGTACCAGCATATCACGTGAAACTCTTATCTTACATGAAATGTTCAAAACGCCCTCCGTTAATATTGATACATGCATAAACCCGCCGTCGCATTGAATCTCGTATTCTGATGTACCCTGGAGAATTGCGTATTGTTTCGCAGCACGAAGATTCTGTACCTTGTACCGGCCTTAGAACACAAGAGCTTTTAAATGTCCCCACAAATAAAAGCCTAGTTCAGTCGCGTGTCAACATTACCTTCGTTTAAACGGAACACAAAACATAAAGAATTACAGCTTAAACCAGAGGTAACCAAGGGGCATTTTGCACACTTCGTGTAAGAAATAGTTTCATATGATATGCTGGTATGTTCTGTTCCTGTGTACTTTCTATGATTAATTTATGAAGAGTTATAAAAATCGAGTTCTATCGTGGAAATAAAACATTTACATATTTTGTTTTTCTATGTGTGAGGAATGTGTCCTGAAAGTTACACCGGTATATTATACACACACACACACACACTTTTGTCGTCGTCATTTTCGATGTCTAGTAAGTAGGATCAATGCGTATTTGAAGACATTTTTCAAAAATCTTTTCTTGGCTACAACCGCAATAGTTATATTCCTTCGAAATTTGCTAAAATGAAAATTGGGCAATATATAGTGAATATGTTTTATCTTTGCACATTCGCAGAGGAAGAGTGGTAGCGGCAGTGCTCATACGCCTGCGTAACCGGCAAAGTACAGAACATCTGCATGTCTTTTCATAGACGACACTGAAGTGTTCCTCGTTTGCTGCGAAGTATTCGACGCTACTCCTAAACTCATTCATCCGATGCAGCTTAGCTTACCTTCTGGAATGTTTCCTATTTCTTACCTTATGATGTTTTGCATGTCATTAAATACAGATTGCATTTATTTTCTGCCTGTCTTTTAAAATGCCTCGTAAACTAACAGATTTACAATCTTTCATTATGACGTCACACAAGCAGTGCACGCAAAAATCTTAGAGCAGTGCAGCGGTGTGAATGTGATCGTTCCTCTAGTGGGAATTGTCTTTGTTGTTTTTATTATAGAAATTAAAAATTGTGTTCATAATGATTCTTAAAGCGCATTGATTTATACACTAATTTTATACTTTATATCGTTCAAACTAAGTCTTCTATTCGTTAAATAATATGAGATATCAGAATTACGTTAATTAGGCATATCTTAAAAGTCACTTACAACTAATACCATTAACATTTTGCATATATAAAGCTAGTAACCTTAAAAATACGTATTGCATTCTTTCTCAAATACATGAATATATATTTCTATACATTATGCAGTTAATTTAATGTAGAAAGTAAATCCTCTATTATTTTAAAGAAGATAGAGTTGTTATAATTATGCTGATCACATGTCCTCCCTGCAATACTGCTCTCTATCAATTGAAGTCGTAAGACGGAGGTAGAGGAAGCAGAGGTCGCTGCGGCAGGATAGGCTCACCAGAGTTGTAGCCCTAAATGAGAACATGAGTTGTTATAATTATTAGCTTAAAATACATACCTTACAAAGTATAGCAATTACTAAATTAATAACTAATAGTAATACATCTTAGAATTCCATAAATATAAAATTAATTTTTAAAATCTTTTTTTCAACCCCAACCCGTAATTATAGTCGCTTGACATCGGAAACTCAGTTCTCAAACACACAACTGAAACTTCAATTTCTTTTTGTTAGTATATGGTTTCTCAAGAAAATGAAACATATGCTAATAATGAGTTCATTTCAAACAAACAATATGGAGGGCAGAGTTAGCCGGGCAGACAAATGACCTTGTATCTGTACTAAGGCAGATGTAAGAAACTAAAAAGAAACTAAAATTAGTGAACCTAATTAATCTGCACCCTACAACCAGTGATGGACTTTCTGTAAAGTAGGTTTTAATTTATTCAGAGGAAGATACGTAGGCCTTAATTTGGATGAACTATTTTTATGAGGGTATTTTTAATAGTGTTTAACGCCCGTTTTTGAACTCTCATAGACGATGAGCACTGATGGTACATGAAATGAAGTGTTAACTTCAGAAAGGAATATTTTTAAGGAAGGAAAAGTTCCAAGCTTAAAGTTAGGGAACATCCTCGGCATTTGCTCTTAATGAGGACCGAGGAAAACCTGGAAAAAACCTTCAGTCATGGAGGAGTTCTGGCGAGAATCGAACCTCAAACCCCCCGAACATGAGGTCGCGCCTAAACGATCTTGGCTACTTGGGTAGGAGTTGTATGAGAGATGAAAGAATAGCAGAAAGCATAGAAATAAATAAAAAAAAAACAGAGAATAAGTTCGCTCTAAGTGCGGATAATGCTGTAAATAAAAAGAAAAAACAGTGCTATGTAGCACTTTATCATTTGTTGAGATATGACAAAGAAGTGGAAATAGGCATGCAGAAAATGAGATGAAGTTCGTGTATTTGTCGTTCATAGTTAGGGAAGGATTTTTTTTTTTTTTTTTTTTTTAACGGGGCTCTTTAACATCTCAGGTCATCGGCGTCCCATTCAATTCAGGGCATGAAACGGCCTACAAATTTTGCTCAGAGGCCTGTTCATTCAAGTTTGAGGTTCTTTTAAGTGCCGTAAATGTACGACATGGGACCCACGGCTTTACTTTCCTCCCGAAGGAAGTCGCACTTAGGGTTTCTACGCCCGAAAAAAAAAGCCATCGACCCTGGCCGGGTTTGAACCCGCGGTTTTGGGGAAGGATTGAAATAGCAGAAATATTTGGTGCTCAAAGCGATTGTGATAGGATACAAAACATTTAAATCATTAATTCGTGAGAAATTTTATGGTTTTCTGAAGTGTAGGATCAAAGAAGTTTACTGAAGCATTTGTCATTTTTTAAAAATTTAAGACGTATTAAGTTTTGTAGATAGGCTTGTACATGTGGCCCGTTATGAATGTTATTAATAGAAAAAGCATCTCTCACAGTTACAACAATATTAGACAACAATTAGCACAAGTTTAAAGATTCGATTCTAACTCAGAAAATGTAGAAATCTAAAATCTTAACCACCTCAAGAGAATGACAGAAATATCTTGCAGTATAAATTTGTGTCCAGTAAGTTCTTGGAGCTTAATACCTCATAAAAACAACTTCATGAAGAATACATTTTGTTGTAACTGTGAACATAGAAATATATTTTATTTTTCAGCTTCAGTTTCCTCAAACATAGTAATTTATTATGTGTTTGCGAAACTCACATTTAAATATTTATAAATTTTGCTCAGAAGTCTCTTTTTTCAAGATTGAGATCCTTTTACGTGCCGTAAATATACTACGTGAGACTTAAGGCTTTACTTCCCTTTCGAAGGAAAACATACTTAGGATTTTTACGCCCGAAAATATGCATCGATCCTGGCCGGAATTAAACCCGCGATCTTGGATCTATGAGACAAATACGGTTATCACTAGACCACCAGGACCGATCAAATAGTGTTCCCATTCTATAACAATTCCGCTGTGAATGAGGTAAGACACAAATTACAAATACCGTAGCTGAGGTTATTCCTGGAGAAGCGTTTCAGATGAATCAATGTTCTAAGAAACTGCTTGAACGATTAAAAAAAAAAAAAAAAAAATCGGAAATGATGCAGTCTTTGTATTGTTTCCTAGTTACCAGTGCGAAACGCAAATGCCTTTTGCCTTTTCATCGCATATATTTAGACAGATATGATGTTTTAAAGTCTCTTACTAAACTTTCAAGGTCTTAGAGATTATTGACGTAATATAAAATTAGTAATGACGTGAGTTCGAAGTTCGTTAGCACCTAGAGATATCTACGCTCGCTTTTTTGGGATGAGAGAAAACTCTAAAAAGCATAGCACTCAGGCTACTTGACCACAGTAGAGTTTGAGCCTAACTCGCCCTCTTTTGCATCTGGTTCTAACGGTACACCTACTAGCTAAGGCTGATCTATATCCTGAAGCTTCCCCCAAATGCTGTGAAGGTCTCAATAATTCAACTAGTGATATGATTCATACATCAATGATAGAACTGAAGTTTGGTGTGGGTATACAATGGGAACTGCAATTTGTTTAATTTTTTTTACACTTTTGTCCGTTTCCTTTGCCTAGATCCATGTGCTTTGTGCTGAGATAGATAGAAGTAAATTTCCCAGAGGTAAGTAATATAATTTCAGCATTAAAAAGCATGTTTGTTAAAGTCCCTTATCAAGCGTAGTGCTACAACCAACAATGATATGACACCTTATTCCCAGATCTGGGGCCACCAGATGTCAAGTTGTCAACTTTTATAACCGTCGGTGATGAAAATATTTCTTCCAGATTGATGTATTTTCAATAATTACAAAACTGCTTGTTCAGTTGCTTTCATTTGAGAGCCTTCAAAAATTAGAATCTCCAGGCATATTTTTGTACGAATCAGAATTTTACGAAAAGAGGCTTTTAAAAAGAATCCATAGGTGTTTAGCAGTCTCTGTATTGAAGATGTATGTGTTGCGTAATATAAATCCGCCAAATAAAATCTCTCGATGACTATGCGACAGCTAAAGATAGTTTTCTTTACTAAAACTAATATTTCAAATAAGCACAGAATAGAGCAAATCTGTGAATGCGTAATACATTAGAGGTTACCCAAGTTCATATAACCTTAAGGGACAAAAGCCGCGTATTTGCAAAAATTTACAGCACCAATAAGCGGAATAGGTATTATTTTACTATGGTTCTTAGCACGGCTTTCGTCCGTTAATTTGGTACAGTCATTGCTCTTAATTTTGCCATTGCATTTGCGCTTAAAAAGTAAAAGTATACATAATTTTATTTACATCATATGTCTCAAAATTACGAGTACGTGCATAAATACGAAATATATCACTGTAAACTTAATGCAGCTCCCCTCTTGAGATGCAGCTAATTTCTTTTCTAATATTTTCTTGTAGTTCGTCAAAGGTATGAGAATTATTGTGATAATACACTTTACCTTTAAGCTTTCTTAAATATAAAAGCGCATGCATTCACATGGAGAACTCAAGGATGCCACAAATCACATTCACCAGCCGAATGTGGTTTTTCAAACAGTTCCCTGAAGCAGTTTCATTAAACGGTGTGCAACTTTGGCAGTAGTTAACCAGACGTTGTGAAGGTTGCTACTACAAAGAGTTTCCGATCGCGAATTGCGTGCAGTCATGTTATCTTTTTTTCGCAGAAAAGAGCGAGAGAGAGAGAGAGAGAGAGGGGGGGGGGGAAGAAACTACTGCGAATATCCGGTGTGAGGTATTTAGATTGTTCGATGTTGGCGTGATTGGTTCATAGAAGGGTGTGAAAACGTTCAAGGAGATCGTGCAGCGGACTGCCAGCTGCAGTGACGGGTATTTTTTGCCTGTCAGGGAGTGGACGCTGATAATACATGAGATGAAATGATAAATTGGGAAAGATTTTTTTAAGAAGAAAACGTTTCAGGTCTTAAGTTTAGGGTTCCTCCCCAGCATTTATGAGGACTGAAGAAAATCTGGAAAACCTCTGGCAGAAATGTAACTTCAGACCTCCTGCTCACAAGTACGTGCCTTTACGACTCGGTGGTCTTATGAATGCTGAATCAAATTGTGAGGTCGTGACACGCATAGAACCGCGATCAAACGGTAAAGAAAGTTCTGCTACTGCATGATAACGCTCGGCTCACACTCATCTGAAAGAACCCAGAAATTAAGTACTAAATTCAAATGGGAAATTTACTGCCATCCACCTTATTCTCCTGAGCTTGTTCCAGTAGTTTCCATCTTTACACCGAACTCAAGCACCTTGTATGCTAACAATTTGAAAATGATGAATCATAATGTTTGGGAAAAAATGAGCATTATGTGGAGAAATAGCTTAGGAGTTGTAGACTTTATTTCAAAACAAGAAACGCGCATGCATTAATTTTTCCCCAATAGGAAAATTTATTTATTGGTGTGCAGCTGCGCTGTCTTGCACAAAATTCGAAATTACCTGTCTCTTCTTTCAGTTCGACAAATATAAGCAAACAAATAAAATAGGACCAATATTAAACGCATCTCTCTGAATATGTTATTAATTCTACTTTTAATTATAGAGCAGGACTCGGAATGGTTGCTGCGAAGTTTCGGTACTCCATTAAGGTTGTTTTGGCTGCTAACTTACCCACTGAGGTGAACCAAGCTATAGAAAACTAACGACGGTTCTACTATTTCGCCATCAAAGAGCTATTAATACTTAAAAATAAAAAATAAGCAGCGTGAGTTTGGAACTACGTGAGGACCTCGATTTAAGAACATTTGCGGCACTACTAGCGGAGTTGCATGAGCCGCGCAGCCTCTACTCAGGTCGAATGGCAACACGGGTTCGTGCTTTACCAAACTTACGTTTCATCGACAAGTTCCTCCGCACCCAGGTGACGTGCATTGCACAGGAGGGAGTTTGTATTCCTACATTTCTAGCATTCACTTAATCCTTTCTTCTAAACCGGTTTTAGCAGTTAAACGGTTTGTCGTTTGTTTTATTGTTAATAATAATAGTGATAAATATATTTGTCGGGGATCTGAATATGAAATGGGTATAATTAAATGCAATCTTATCGGTAATAATTTATTGACCATTCAGCTTAATTAAAGTTTGAAATGAGCTTTACAATCTATAACATGAACGGAGCCGGCGAATGGAAAAATTACATTACAATGACTTGTATAAAAATGCACTGACAATGGAATACAACCGGTCAAAAAAAGAACACGAGGAGGCAAACTGTTAAAATGCAACAAGAAACGCATTTTCTCCCGAATTTTAAATTAGTAACATAAATAAAATAACCAACAATTTACGTTACATGGCGAAAGGGAGAAGAGAGAAAAAAGAAAGCGTGTCATGAAGAGGAAGAAAGTGCAAGCGAGATTCCCGCCACGCTGTCCTTGTACTATTTCTTACAGTGCCTTTGTTTGGCTCTCTGAGCTCCTGGTCGAAGCTCCCAGCTCTCAAGTCTTCGGATGAAGGTTGCGTTAGGCAAACGCAGATAGGAATACAGATGTAGTGCTGGCTAGGGATTTGAAGGCCTGTGAACCGCTGATGTGAACTGGGCGTACCAACACGGCACACGTTGTTACGGGTTGGGGCGTGTGTTTGCCTTGGTTGTTAAGTAACAGAATAATCATACGCTTTGCGGTCAGTGCTATCTCCCAAATTCGCTTCCTTAGTGAAATCTCGGCTACACAAGGAATGCAGAGCGACTCTTTATGACCCGATACAACTTCCATACTGGAGATAATGACTAATAATAGTACAAAAAGAGAACAACTTAAAAAGAATGTATTCACCTTTGTCCCCGAGGAGATGTTGAAACTGCTTTTCTTCATTTTCCAAAATTTTCTAGCATTGACTAATGAAATCCCTCATGTAGCATGTGGGGTTTTTCGGATCTTCAGTACCAATAGTTTCGCATATTAACATAACCGTGGCTTCATCAGAAAACAGAATAAGATATAAATCAATAACTTTGTCATGCATGTTACTAATAATTCATTCACAGAATCTAATCCTGTATTAAGGATTTCCTTGTTTAGAAACTTGCAGTTTCGTGGCCATTTTTACACAGTTGCAGGAAATTTTCGATTGCTGAGCAATACGTTCAAGAAAAGTTTTCTATCCGTTAAGAAATTTGGTCAAGTTTCTCCTGGGCAAGTACACGGCGGTATACTTTTGGTTTCTTGTCTATAACAGATCTCGTTTCCCTAAATTAATTCACAAGATATGGAACAGGACATCTCATCTCTATGGTACGGTAAATACCGGGACATTTTCTTTTCTGCAATTAAAGTATACCGAATTTTTTGGCATTATATTCATAATAGCGCTAACATACAAATAAAGCGAGAAACATTTCGTTTAACGACTTATCAATTTAAGAATTCCGAATGGCGCAACAGTTATTACAGTTTTGATAGCTTACACATACCTGACGACTGTTTAATTTGATAAAAAGTAGCAACAAATGTTCAATTATGCCTTCCTTTTGTTGTCATCTGGTCGGCACTACCCACTCTTATGAATTAAAACCTGCAGTAATTTTCTTGTGACACATTTGTACAGTTTACGGCAATAATGTAAACTTTCTTGCTGAATTGGATTCATCTGAATAATTCTGGCCAGATAATCCTAGAAATTCCAAGTTCATACTTTTTTATTACTTATATAATCTTAAAAATATTGAAAAGTGTTCCACCGAATAATAATTAATACTGATATAAAAGTATTCATATGACCCTTTCTTCGATTATTATTATTATTATTATTATTATTATTTCACATGATGGTAAATTGTTCTTATGTTGTAAAATGCTGCCGAAAAAATGAATGCAGAGAATTTAACAAATCTTGATGGTATTTGTGCAATGAAATTTGCTCTTGGATAAATGGTTTATTTTATATAGTAATTTTGCACAACACCACTTTACGATATTCTTCCCTCCCCCTTAATTATCGAGTAATGGATATCATATGCTAAAGCTGCTGTGAAGTGCGAAAAAACGCAATGTATGCTTCTCAGAGATCTGTCAGTTACGCTAATTTAAAACTAAGTTGCCCTTGCCAGCTCCTTAATCTAACTTTATATATCATAAAAGTTATAGTTCAGGTACGTACTTAGCTAAACTTAGAGTTTTAGGAGAAAAAGTGAAGTAATAACAGTAAAAATGTTTTGATTTCATTCAGAAAGCACAATAAACAATCAAAATTGATAACCAGAGTAAAAAAATAAAGAGTATTTACCCACTTCAGTTGATGTGGTGTATGGATTCATTCAGAAGTAAACACACCTAACTCAGATTTAAGAGCAACAACTTCAAAGGTACTGAACAAGCCTTCCTTACAGTGTATACTGTGGTTTTTGGTAACCTGGACTGTTGTTATTGTTTAAATTGAAATAGTATTATAAAAACTGCTACTCAGTTCATATGATAATTGTGTTTTGGTAATAATTTGAAAGAAAAAAGAGAATAAAACTACATTCAAACAACAATTAAATATGAGCGTGAAGTTTAAAACCAATCTTGATTACATTTTTAAACTTACGTTTGAAAAGTATTCAATTTTTATCTCATGTTTGGTTTTCTATCGTTGTCTTACAACGTGAAACATAGTTTGAATTTGGACACAAGTTGTAAGATAAAAGAACAATTCATTTTAGGTAAAGTTGCAATTATTATTATTAATATTAGAGTAATACAGCCTATTTCGGAACTGCTGATTAATGCGCTTATATTTTGTTATTTCTTATAGGGTCTATATCATTTTGAAACAATTAAAATGCCGGGCCGGACATTCATAGCTATAAACGAGGTTTGTGGATATATTAATTTATTTTTATAATTTTATTCGCTGAATAATAAAACTAAATGAATCCGGAAATCCAGATTCCCTCAAGATAAATTCTGGAGCTCTAGTGATATTACTACAGACAAAATGCAAGAAAAGTTATTAGGATTCCATTATTTTCTTGTTCAGGCGAACTCCCTTTGTTGCGTGTTACGAATCAAAGTCGCAGTAATTGTCCTCGAAGGACGCTTAGAATGAGCCTCATATTTCACGGGTTCTCTATCCTTGCAGAAGCGATCTCTTTTCCATGCACCTTTCTCATGCTATACCCGTTTTCCCTTCTGTAGCTGTGACTTTTATACATTTGCTATACATGGTTACATATTGATGTTACTTGGAAGCTGCCATTTTGTGTGGCTAATACACTCTGCCATCTTGTACACGAGAATTAAAAAGAGTCCTTTTGACCATTCCCAATTTCTTGGAAATTTAATACCTACTGAGAGAATAACGTGGAACATATTTCTGTGGAAACCAATGCCCCTTCCTTTCTGTATACCGTACGATTATCTTAGTGGTCTTTCCTCTGCGCTATTTTGTGTAATGTGGAAATTATTTCCTGTCGTAATACACTGCCCAAAGTCTGACGTTCACCGAGCATGCCTTAGGCTCGGAATTCTCCACTAGTCTATAAAGAGGGTTCTAGGAAAAGGAAGTGGGAGGAATTCGTGGCGTGGGTCGTGAAGGCTCTTGGAACGCAGCACCAGCAGAGAATCGCGGACAACTGACCCCTGTACGTCCCTTTATTCTGCAGAGATAAGGCAATTAGTGTTGGTATCGACATATATTTTGAACTAAAATAAATAACATACTTATAAACCATTCCTATGAAGTGCAGATCAATAATATTATAAAACTGCCGTTCTTAATCGTTTAGTAATTTAGTAATCCTAACTATTTAAGTATTTAGACACCCCCTTAAAGAACGACGATGATAACAAGCATCTCTATTCTTTAAGATCTCTCCCAAAATTGACTACTCGAAACACCCCAAGTAATTGCCCGCGCAACAAAGCTAAAGGATATGCCATCATGACACCACCGTCACCATCGTGGTTAATCCTTTTCTCCTTTTTCTTTATATATATATATATATATATATATTTATATATATATATTTACAATATCCTCTCATTGATGTTAGGAGGCTTCGCTACCTCACTATGTGGAACGTACTGAAATAAAACCTCGAGAGGTATCCTGGAAACGTGACTTAGTAGTACAGAAGTAGGAAGATAGCTTAATAAAACCCAGGAATGCTCTTTATATTTAATTTATTTAAAAATTAAAAAAAATATCCAAGAGTGATTTTTAGATCACATAATAAATCTCAGTATAACATGTACTGAACATACAACAGCAATGATCGTAATAATGTAGGAAACGATTATCATTAAAGCATTTGAAACAATGACTTTTGCAACGGATTATAAAGAATCTGGCCTATTTAACTATCAGGCTATATTACATCTTGAGCAAAACAAACATTAAAAAAACCTACATATAACTTGCTTTCATACCCCCAAGTAACAAAATAATCAAAATTCAAATGGTATAACTAAGCATTTCCTTGCCAAAACCATTTAACTTGAGATACATGACGCAATTCCCTCAAAATCAACTAAAAGATTACTAAAATTACCTAACCGAGAAAATCTTGCATTGAGAAAACCGAAATCCAAAAGAAATACAGCATTTTCAATACACCTGAATACCTGGGTCACTGGATACTCAGTCAAGAAATTCCTAGAATTGCCAATTACGGAAGCCAAATATTATCCCCCAATGCCGGAGCGTATTGGGGGATAATAGAAGAAAGCTAGAATATGTAGAAATACCTTCTACCTTAACATGTTTGTTGACAGGTAAGGTGTATCAATCAATGGACGAACCCTTCCAACATGAGGTCATTCCTACGTCACAATCCGAGAAGGCACACGAAATTAAGGAAGACAGGGGTAAAATACCGCTTTAGTTAGACGTATGAGTGCAAGATCGACACACTTTTTCTTCCCTTCTTTATCCTTTTCAACTGCAAATGGCGAATATAAAGACAAAGTTAGAATCGATCTTTCTTGAATAACATAAGTCAACTGTCCGAAGTTTTATGGCTTTATGACTCGAGCTTCACTAGGATTTGCATGCATTCCCATGCTTTTATAGCCTTCCTCTGCCTATCACGTGTGTGTCGCTGATATACACAAAGTACAGGGGTCAGAGCTATCTTGCAGTTGCCCGGTCTCTCACGCAGCTTCGCATGGTTTATTGAATGCATAGCCGAGTACTTCAGTAGTTCGGTTGTTTGAACACAGTTATGCTGCGTGTTTAGCATTGCTGGTAGTGAAATATAATGTTCAGGAAAGTGAAACGTAACGTTAAAACAAAGTCTTGTAGCAGAACAAAAATAAAATTTCGTCTAAAACTTCCCGTTAGACCATTCACAACTTGTGGCGCCATAAATAGTCATAAAGAAAATCCATATCATGACTTTTTCCATGACAAAAATTAGATAAGATAGGCTCGTGATTACAACACACTCTACAGAAGTCTCTCAGACGTTAGTCACAAGAGGCAGGAATTCAAAGAGCTCAACAAGAACACAAACGTCTTAAATTAAAAGCACACAGAATCTCGATAGAACAGCAATTACAACTTGGTTTATTACGGAAGCTCTAACATCTCAGGTCATCAGCATCCCATTCAAATCAGGGCATGAAACGGCCGATTAATTTTGCTCAGAGACCTCTTTTTTCAGGCTTGAGGTTGTTTTACATGCCGTAAATGTATGACACGGGATCCACCGCTTTACTTCCCTTCAGAAGGAAGCCATACTTAAAAAGCTATCGAATTCCCGCTTTTGGGTTTAGAAGACTAGTATGGTTACCATTCCATGACAAGGATCGACGTTCTCTCTCTTTCTTTTACCCTCATGGGCATCTAACATTACCAAATAATATGTCAATTTTTATATAGGCATTTCATTGTAAGATCGTACATGAGTGAGACAAACAGGCTGTTAAAGCATGCGGGTAATGGGCCGCCTATCATACCAGCCTCATACGTAATGTAATGGCAGGATCTCTAGCAAACGAAGATCTAATTTATGCAGCATGATGAGTGGGGAAAATTATCATAAATTTGTTTTTATTCAGTTTAATAATTAATAAATATATTCGTGCAATTCCTTGCACTCAAATGTAAAGGTAACTTGCAGTCAACAGGCAGCAAGAATTTCTATGGTTTCAAAAACTGCCTTACTTAAGCAATATCCACAAATGTACTACTTGGGGAAGGCATGACAAAAATAAAAATGGATTTACCACAAAAAATAATAATAATAATAATAATAATAATAATAATAATAATAATAATAATAATAATAATAACAGGAAAAAGAAGAAGAAGAAGAAGAAGAAGAAGAAGAAGAAGAAGAAGAAGAAGAAGAAGAAGAAGAAGAAGAAGAAAACTCATTGCCTAATCTCTGATCAGGCACTAGTTCACTCTTCTGTTTTTCACAGTTTGACTCAGGGAACTGAACGTTAGATAAATTCAAAGGCCAACGAATTGCAGCCTCATTTTTTAACTCTTAATTTATTTGCAGATATTTGAATGAATGATCTCTAGATTTATCCTAGAAAGGTGATTTAATAATAGTAATAAGAGGATAACTTGATAGAATTCAAGGCTACTTTTTAAATGCAATTTATTGCACGTAATTATTTGAAACAAGGAATATAAATGCTGCATATTTAAAATTGATATGATAGGAACAAACTTAAAATTAGTAAACTATGAAAGAAAAACATTAAAAAATAATCAAAGCCTTTCACGAGCACATAATAACAAAATGTGGCCCATTTCACAACCACATTGTATTAAATTTCGGGCTTTGTAATAATTTTTAACTGAGCTAGAATGACTTGTCTACATACTTCAAAGCACAAAGAGTTCAATAAATGTGAAAAAGGTACGATTATATAATAAACTGCTATGACTAGAACCTACTAAAATAGCACTTAATGTACCGCCTGTGGTGCTTAAGTAGTAAAAATGGGTGTTAAACACTATTAAAAACACTTGATATCCTATAAATAAGCTACGAAAACATTAGCAAAATTAACCAAAAGAAAACCTTACTTTACAAATTAGTAAAATACAAAATAATTATAAAGCTACTGCCTTTACTACTTAAATACCTGGGCCACTGGCAACCCAGTCAACAGACTCCCTGTAATTTCTAATTTTAGACCAGAGGACTGGGCCTACCCCGGGACGTCTTGACTGCATCTGTTCAGGAAGAAAGCTAGGTATGTGTCTCTCTAATCGATGGGTAAGAAGGTTCACTCCCTTGGAAGTTCGTTAATAGAGAGGAGCATAAGCCAATTCTTCTGCCTTTGAAGAACATAAGAAGTTCGAAATATAGCGATCTAATTGTTACTATTTCATTGTATTATCTATTTCTGTTTCTCTAGTTCTTGTTATTTTAACTATATATATATATATATATATATATATATATATATATATATATATATCCTGGAGATTGGTAATTAGGCATTTTACATTAGCATCCACCAGACAGAAATATAATGACTATTTACTGTGCACATATTGCTCCAGAAACACTCCTCTTTTCATTTTTTTTTTTTATTTTTTCTTTGTATGCAAGAATATCTATAATGAGTAAAATATCATCCAATGCCTTATGTTTGGTCATTTCACATTAATGTTAAGTTTTTCGCATTGCTTATGTTAATAAAGCAAATTCTTGTGGTAGTTTGTGCTTTAATTGAAAATTGATTTATTAGGATTTTTACATTAATAAATATAACAGAATAAGCCTATTTCTCTCTTCCGCACCAGAAAACAAAACAATTAAAGGTATACTTTTATGGATCAGTAATTGAATTCCGGACTTTCACCGCTAAAGCGCAGCGCGCGCACAGTGCAACACAAGTCATAACATCCCGGGAGACACTAGTAGCTAATCAATATGACTCAGGAGAGTGTGTTTACGAGATAGTTTGTAAAACTTTCCAGTTACCAGAATGAAAAAAACTCACTCGGGGTATAAATCGATTCTATTCTTGAATGTTGTCCCACAACCTATTTTCTCTAGTTTTTATATAAATACTTCAATATATTCTACTGCCACTTTTTGCATATGTTATTCTCATGTCAGTTTTGAAAAATTTTCTAATATCTATTATAAGTATTTTGACAAAATCAACTATGCTAAATGCCTTTCCCCCCCCCCCCAAAACTCTTAGAATATCTTTGGATGTAAGCCAATAGCTATATCCATAATATATCTAAATAAACAGAACGCAGTTAGGATTATTTTTACACTACGTAAATTGGTGCCTTTGTTTTCGAGATATGCTTTCTCAATGATACCATGTTATGTCCCAATTCACTCTGTTCAGTTTCATACTGGCAATATGCAGACAAGAGGTCTATAATTGCCTTTAGATATTTTAAATGTGTGCAGCGCTAAACTGGCTACCACAGATCGCGAACAGTTATCTTAAATTATCATTTATAATTTCATTTACAGCAACTTACACAGAAATAGCTTAATTAGTCTCCTTGGTATGTATACCTTCTTTGTTGCTGGAATAAATTGTCAACATACACGTTAATGAACAAAAGAAGATCATTAGATGTAATATTTGTTTCTAATTTTTCATATTTTGTATCATGTGCATTGGTTCTAAATTATCGAAGTAAATATGATCTGTTATATACAATGATTTTATCAGTTTCTAATCGCAAGTATAAAATTTATATAGCCTGAATAATATCGAAGTCTTTTCTGTTCATCATAAACATTATGATGTCTTTGTGTCCTTTTAAACATATTTTTTGTTAAAACAATCATCTATATGTTAAAAGAGAAAACTCTACAAACAATTACGTTTTCATTAGACCTGTATTTGGCATTAAGAATGATATAATTTCCTATTCTTGCGTTGAAATCCCCCTTAGAAAATGATGATGCTGAACGAAATTTCCACCGTACTCGGTGAATATAAAATTAAGAGAAATTCCAGGGGGAAAAAAGCATCCACTCTTACTGCAGCATTGTCATTTCAGCCAATGGCTCTTCCAATATACCAAAGTAGGCTGTTTAACGCGTGCCCGCGATATCGTTTTACAGTGCCTTTGTGATTAATTTAATTCGACCTTGTAAAATTTTGCAAAAATATTAAAAAAAATTATCATTACACTAAACATGTTTCGCTGTACGTATAACCTTTCTTACAGACATATCTACTACATTGAACTATGTTTACTTCCAGAAATTCCGGGTAGTTTTATGAAATTCTCCTTTTGCCACAACTAGACCTTTGATGTAACAATGAAGGTGGAGAGGGACGAGAGAGAAAACATCAGCACCAATCAGGAGTAATTGACAGTTGAAGTAATTGGAACTGGAATCTATGGAGTTCAGACTATGCTGGAAAAGTGGCATCCTTTAGGAAACAAGACTAAAGAGGTCCAGGCAGAAATATGTGCCATTCAAACTTGTGTGCAGGGGAGCTGCGTAGACGCTACAGGAACTGTAGAATCTTCGACAGTCAGGTAGCCCTGAAGGCACTACGAAATCAAACATCATTAACGATTACCTTGAAGCTTTAGAGAAGCTCGTGGGGTGCAATAAGGTTACCTTAATATGGATAACCGGGGCGGCTGACAATGAACAAGGCAAATAGATTGGCTAAAGCAGGCTCAGAGTCTCAATTTGTTGGACAGGAGCCAGCTTTAGACTTACACTGAGAAGAAAACTGCTACACTGGGCTAAAACACAGCATGTACTATATTGAAATAATATCCAAACTCATGATGACAATGCCATGTTAGATCAAAAATATTGTTATCCGAAATTGAATAGGAAGCAGATAAATGCCATAGTGGGTCTGATGACTGGTTCTGGGAGCTTTATGAAGCATCTACATACCGTGGAAATTGTTACAGATGTTCCTAAGTGTAAATTATGTGATCAGAATGATGAGATTGCATCACATCTTATAACACTACCTGTTTGGGACTAGAGACCCAAAGGGTATTGTTTCGGAGAAAAATTTAATTAAAAGACTTCTGAAACTCCTTGGAGGTGCAGAACAGCTTCGGTGGAGTGGAGTGGAGTGGATGTGACCTTACCTTAAATATACTTCTTACTTCAATCTAGCCCCCATTCTCTAAAAACAATATTCAAAATGCAAAGCATAAACAGGTGATGCTAAAATTGTGCCCTTAAATACGCAATGGTACTCGACTTCTCTTTCGAATTTGGTTTATGAGGATAACATAGGCGTAGAATCTGAATCGTCATAATGCACTTATTTTATTTATTGTGCCACCTTATGTACAATGCCGGGCAATTGCAACTTGCATCACTTTATTTCTAACACAGGGTTTCAGAGTCGTTATAGCATTTCACTTTAGAATGATAACATACGTGCTGCAATCCTTCTCTGCTGTGCTTTGCGGGCATAGTTTAACTGGGATTTGGCTCTGTGTGGCTACTCCTGCCTTATATACTGTAGTAGTGCTAACTTTAATGAAATGTGCATGTGAGAAGTGTTGCTATATTTAAACTGAGTTTGTAAAAACGTGAGAGAAGACTCTAACGAGTTGATAGTTATTCTTTAGGGAAGGTACGCAAATTATAGAAATCATTTATGAGTTAATTGGTTTCTGCCTTAAGCTGTAGCAATGAGGCAGTGATAATTCAAAGTTGCTTAAATTGGTTTATTGCGAACTCGTTTTAAAGACATCTTGCAGTCGCAGGTTGTGAAGAGTAAATTCTTAAAAATCCGACTTTACATCCTATATGTTTATTAAAGTTGTTCATCATTATATAACAAATTATTTATGAGGAAATCACTCAAATTTCACTAGTTTTGTTCCACTTACTTGGATATGTTTCAAAGGCAAATTTCCTTCATTGCCAGTTTAACCGTTCCACTGTCAGCTTTCTAGCGTGCTATTAAATTGTTCGGTTTTTTTTTTTTTTTTTTTTTTTTTTTGATTTTATAAACTTTTTGATGAGATTACTGTTGTTTGGAAGATCAAAATTAAGTAAATTTTCTTTGTTTTCGTTCAAGAATATATTTTACCACACCGATAATTCTATGGGTTTTTGAAGAATTTTTAAGAATTTTGGTTCATTTTGGAACTCGTGTTTTTTTTGTTTTTGTTTGTTTGTTTGTTTGTTTTTTTTGCCAGAAATAGTACGCTACTACTGAATTTTCCGTATGTTTATATTTTACATTTCTCATGTGTTCCTTAAACCGTATGGTAATGTTCCTTTTTGGTTTACCTATATATTTATTATTGCAGTCTTAGCAACTGATTGTTTTGCTGGCGGAATTTTTTCTTTTGTGTTGGTTTTTAGGAGGTTTTTAAACTGCATTTATTCACTGGAGCCAAAATAATTTGCCTTTGAAACGTGTCCAAGTAAGTGGAACAAAAATAGTGAAATTTGAATAATTTCCTCATAAATAATTTATTGTATCATACTATGTTTCACTGTGAAAATCGCAACTATTCAAATCTATGTTCATCATTAGCACATTATTTTTTATATTTGCTTGTTTGTTATAGAGCATCATTACACAATAGCAATAAATATATTGTTACATTAAAAAGCAAACAAAACGCATAAAATATTAATACTAATAATAACTAACGATATACTATAGCACAACGTTATTCATTAACTTTAATTTCTGAATAAGAGGAATCATGCTGTATTTCACTTACAAGCCGTGATATATCGAGCTTAATAAGAGACATTTGTATTCTGAGTTCTGATTCTATGTATTTCCAAACGGTTTCTTTTTTAGATAAATGTGTGCAGAGCATGCTTTATCATATAAATAAATTGTTACAAACAGCATAAATATTTTCAGGCCTTCTTTGATAGTCCGGTAATATCTGGGGTAGGCAGGCGAACCCCGGCTTATGTATGCATTTTACTTCTGAAAGATGCCTGCTGTTGCCAAGGAATCTATGCCAGTGTGTGGTCCAAGTTTTTCGCCCACCTATTTGAAAACTCCCTTCGGAACAAATAGTTAATTTGATTCTAATTTACTTCACCTCAACAAATAAACATTGTAAGTTATATTATTCATTGTTTGTTTCTATTAATTCAGGATTAAAGGCTATTATCAATACTTAAATGATTTGTGGACCCCTGTTGTTCCGCGGATCACATTTTGTTTATTCTGTTAACATCTATCAGCAGGTTTTAACCGTGAAACGTATTTATCTTACTAATGCTTTTCTAACTTCTTTATTGCCGTCTTTAGTTTGCTTCTTGTGATTTTGTCATTTGCTTTGGAAAAGTCTTCTTCTTTTTGTTTGTTTGTTTTTATCCAAGATTGCCCAGGCGCAGTGCATATAAGGTTTTGTGCATTGTACTTGAATGTTATAAGTTTTACCTTACCTGCTTGAACTGCAGCAAATTCTCGACGTTGTACCTTGTAAGCTAATCTCGCCTGGCCGTCAAGCGGCAATGCATCAGTTTGCTCGCAAGCTGGGATTTGCAGTGATTCACAGTCCCTGAATCCGGCAAGAACAGACTGGGATTAGTGTGCTAGCTTCGGGCCAACAACGGAAACGGTTGAATAGTTTTTATCACAAAATACAATGTAGTCAGATATAATTATTCCGTAATACTAAGAGTGTTTTCGCGTAATTTGCACACACTAAAGTGAGTATTTGAAGTTCAAACACGATTTTAAATCAAAATCCCCAGTTGCGAGTGTGGCATACCACATTCCTTAATTTATTTTCTGCTAAATATTTTGGTAGGCATCCTTTAGGGAAGCTTTAGATGAACTTGTACTTAAAAGTTCTGTGATAGTTCTCGTAGTTAATAGGAACTTGCTGTGCTGTGTTAAACAATGCGTCACGTAATTACCATCTAGATATAGTTTTTGTAATATAAATTCTGGTCTAAACGTGCTTTATGACATAACATGATTTCATTTCCTTTGTTTAGTGAATTTTCAAAATAATGCGGTATGAAGTGTTGAAATATTATGAGTTCTTTCGTGTCTTCTCAGCATTAAATTTGAACGAAATAGAGTGTCGTTGGCAGCTAATTTTATTTTTCGAAAAGGGAAAAGTAATTTTTTTTTCTATTTTAAGGAAAACTTAGTACTGATAGGTGTGATGGAATTAATTCTTTTTCGAGTCAACTGATCATAAATTACGCTGAATTGTTGTTGCAAATGCTGCAAATACTTTGCGTGTAATTCCTGAAGTGGAACATAATATTAGGTTATTGATTACAATGCCCAGTGTACCTCTCCCTCCTAGTAGATACTTCCAGTATATTTTTCAGCAACTTGGGGAAATAAAATAGCGAAATCTTTTCTTTATTTCGCGAGTGTAGTGATATTCTGTTTATGTACATTGCTAAATTGTTCCCTTATACGCGCTAGACAGTGACCTTGTTTATGCCTCTCGATTGTCAATTTTTCTTGTTATTCGTTTCAAGTAGTATACCAACATAATATGCACTACGCGCATTAATTTTAATAAATATGCTCATTTACATGAAATCGGTATTTTAATAAATTGAAACTCTTTATTGTGCAAAATTAATATATTTAATTACTAAATAAACAGAGCATTAGCTTTATGTCATTCTAAGTTGTTTTTATGAAAGAATGGTGTGCTTAGAGAAACAAGCTATAGAAACCTGAAGACACATGTTTCATTGGCTGGGTCAAATGTGCATGCAATCTAGTAGCTAAGGTATAGGCGTTCTCTGTAGTATTATCAACCGTCACATCATATTACTAGATAAACTTGCTGTTTGTAGTTCAGTTCATTGGTGACACTTAAAGTGGTTCCTTGACCAATAGGGCTCCAAGGGTGGAAATATCACTTGAAAGCATGCTTAGGAATGTAAGTTTGTTGTTTGGTTAATTAGCTAAAGAATTTATTGGGGGAGTGCAATACATTCTTGTCCGCCATACAAATACTGGTAGTAACCATCGCTAACCACGACAAGCATAGACTCACAAACCTGCGAAATGTGATGATAAATTCATTAGAATTGCCAACAAAGCAAATGAGTTTAAAATTGCTTCACAAATGTGTGCAGAGCTATTAGAAATGAACAAGAGGACTATCTGTAGCAGCAGATAAAGACGTTTAGAAGGAATGTGACAGTAAGGAAAATATTGTTACAGCATATGGACATAAAAATAAAAATAAAAAGACTCCAGTATAAGAAAACTTCACCACTGGTTTAAGTACTTTTGTTTTTCTTAAAAAAAAAAGCGAGGATATTGTAAAAATTGAAGGAAAGATTCAGAAAATGTTTCACCAGTGTCATGCAATATCAAGTGATTGTATCTAGTTGAAAAAAAAAAAGAAGAAGAAGAAGAAGAAGAAGTTAATCCAAAACTTTGGAAGTATATATGATTAGAATACCAAATGTCTAGTATTTTCTTGGCAGTTATTAAAGACAGAAACTTTAAATTTTGCAAGGAATCTATTTTGCTTCATCGTTGCAATTCTTGATCTTATAAAAATATTTCTGTGCCGATTTGTGTTTGTGTACCTCTTAGAAATATGGAGAAATTATATGTTTATTCAAATTGGTGAAGGGAAGTGTACATCCAGAAGACTTCACTCTGCTAATTATTGACTCGTTAATGGTAATTAATTCCTAGCGGGGCTGCTGACAGATTTTCCAATGTAAGAAAACGAGCAATAACACTTTACAGAGTGGAGTTTGACAGTTGATATACAAATTAAAAGTAATAGGCTGCTGACTCTTTCGGAGTGTGCAGAAAAAGTTTCGCTCTAGATGCAATCGGAGCTGAAAATCGGATGGGGGATAGAGAGTTACATGCAAACAGGGGCCAAACTCTGCAAGCATGGGCTCGCTTGGTTTAGATTAGGTGCGTGGCGGATGAACGTAAGAGAAAGTATGAGAATTCGCCCTATAATTGTGGAAAAATAATCTTGGGAACATATTCTGGCCTACTGCAAAAGGACGCAAGAATGAAGAAAGAGAGATCTACCAGTCCCGTTTGTTAACGGGATAGGGCAGTGGCAGCACTGGACTTTACTGACAGATAGGAAGGAGGAGGGAGTAGGTAAATTTTTAAATAAAATGAGACAGCTCAAATCGGAAGAGGCAGACAACCGGGAAGGAGGGTAGGTGTACATGAGTCACGATATATTTTTTAAATTAATTGTACATACGTATAAAGGAGTGTAAGTTATGTACTTTTGTGTGGTTTTCATTTCTTTTCTGTTTATTTTATTTATGTATTTAAAAACTTTAAATATTGCTCCCAGGACTCGTGAGACCACAGATGTATTAGGTTTGTAACAAATATATTTTTTAAATAAATACACTACTACTGCTACTACAAATTAGAAACATTCCAATACTTCTGGTCAAGGTCGACCCAATACAACGATATCACATGAGAGATGTTACATTCGTTTTGATGCCCAAAAAAAAAAAAAAAAAAAAGTGATACATAAATAATTTGCCTTAGCTCAACAATAGGCATTGTTTGAATAGTATATATGAAGTCTGAGTAAAAATAAATATTAATAAACTTATCTCCAGTTAAAAGCTAATAATAATAATAAATAATATAAACACGATAAAATACAGCCCGATGCTAATGCTGGTGTGGATCATCTACATTCTCAGGCAGTGCAAGATAACAAGTGCCTCGCTTTTATGTCTGGCCATAAAATATTCCTTGAAGGTCTCGTTTGCTACTTTTGAACTATTGGACTAACACATTGGGCACTAACAGCTGTACAACGAATTGCCTAGGTGGTTCTCTCTCTCTCTCTCTCTCTCTCTCTCTCTCTCTCTCTCTCTCTCTCTCTCTCTGTCTTCCAGAGTTTTTTTTTTTTCACTCTGAAACGGCAAATGGCATTCACTTTAGTAATCCATAGGCATCAGAACCATTTAGGTATTATTAATTAATTTGATTCACAGTCCTAAAAATCTGGCATTCTATATAGGTTATTAAATAACTCAAGAAAGCTATAAGCTTATATGATTAGCACTTAAATCCGACAAAACCTCCAGAGAAATTGTATTGAATTACATATCTACATCAAAATGCCGAGCATTTCCAACTTCCCCGTGAAGCACTAGCTCTGCAAAACAAATTTCAGATGAAAGCGTCCTTTGAGCGATACGCTCTGTTCGATGAAATACAACAAAAGTTTGGAATTCTGAAGCCTGCAGGTTCCGTATGCTAAAGTATTACAAACAAATCAGCACAGGGACAAATATAATATAGATAGGAAGGAAAAAAGAATAAATATTGGGGCTGTGCATACCCGCGCGTAAGGCTCCCCAAATTTTAATAATAAAGATAAGGCAAGTAGGCACATTTTGGATAAGGGATATAATAACATTCTTCAAACAGCATTAAAAAGTCTCTTACATATTACCCACACATTGTAAGCTCAACGGTAAAATTAGAGTTTTAGTATTTATGCTATACAAGCATGCTATTTTTTTTTTTTTATTATTATTGGAAAACGTAATCTAAGTTTGTTTTGCACTTATTTATAAAATGTGCATTTTTTGCACGAATCTAAAATTTTCTTTGCAAAAGTCTGTTAGGAACACTATATGGCAAATACTAAATATAATTATTCTATTCTACAACGAGCTTTTATTTATGCTTCGCATGTATGTTCAGAGTGTGTTCATGCTGTTATAGGCGATTATTTGAAGAGAAATTCCCAGGTAATAAGTTCCAATTCGTTGCCTTGTCTATTCGCGCCGACTCCGGCTAGCTCTGCTGGCCGCGAACAATGGCATATCGGCTGTAATACCCGTCGGTCATTAGACAATTGGATGACCCGACAATCTTTATCTTTTTATTAGATCCTGACTTACTGTTTAATCCTCCATTTATTAACCTCGTTTTCACCTGGGAAGGAAGTGACACCACAGAAATAATCCTATGTTAATATCCCCATCACGTTGCTATTGTGTGCATTTTGGAAATATAGAAACACGAAACATATGCGCTTATCATTATCTTTCTTCTTAACGTTGCAAATTGTTGATGGGTATTTGGTGAATACTTCATTAGCGGTTTATCCCTTTCAGTGTAATTAACAGCGTCTAAACTTAGGATTACTCCTAACAGCTAAAACTACTTGACAAAAGTAGTTGGTATTTACGTCACTTGCAATTGGCTTTTATTAAGTTCAACAATAGTCGTAATTCCGCAATTAATGTGTGACGTTTGAACCAGGAATGACAATAGTTTTTCCCAAAATAGACGGTGACTATTTCAGGAATATAATTTTAATTATATTCCTGAAATATAGCTACTTGTTTTTCTTATAAGTGCTAAAATTAACAGTGACTGTACTTTTCAAAATGTCCTTAACATTATAAAACTCACCTTATATATCATCTTTAACTTTAAAGTAAACAATGAGAAAATATATCGTATTTTCATTAAAACTAATTTAGTTTTTGGGACAAACAGGAAGAAGCCCGTACTGTGCAACAGTGAAATGATTACTTAAATGTGGATGTAAATTAGCATAAAATTCTGTAAAATTGTTTCTAAGATAATTGCATAACACACCTAATATCTTTTATGCATTTCAACCAAAATGCTTGTCATTCTTTCTTAGGATTACTTTATCAAGGAGAGTTTTCAATGTACGAAAATGTTCAACAATAATTAAGATCATACAGCATGGTAAGGAAGTCTCTCCGCACCCAATTGAGTGATAGTCTGCTATTAGCGGAAGAATTTTTGGCAAACGTCCCCAAGCCAGGTAATGGATCTTTTTCAATAAGAATGACAATGTAGCTAACGATATGTGAAGGTCAGGCAATTTTGGGGTGTACAGTCCGTGCTACCAATGTAGCGCCCTCTCATTCAAGAATCATTTCCCAAACTTTCATATTTCAATTTCAATTCCTTGTGCTCCTAAAATTTTAAAAGCATGACTGATATTTGCCACGCACACTTTCTCTGCTTGCACTATTGACATCTTTGCTTCTGGAGTTCTATTTTACTTTCCTTTCCCCCCCCCCCTTTTTCTTTTCTTTCTTTTTTGCAGGCAATTCAATTTTATATTATAAAACGTTTTTTTTTTTAGATTCTAAACCAATATTTTTGAGCTAAAATATTTGTTCCCATTAAAAAAATTAGCTAAAAGGCAATGCAAAGAGATAAGAAAAAAAACTGTTCGTAAAAATGTGGCTACTCTCAGGTGCTCAATATTTTTGCATTCTTTTCGTATGGATACCGAGTAAAAAAAAATGCATGTTTATCATAAGGCACTAAATAATAAAAAGTTGGGTAACTTCTTTTTTTTTAATGCAAATCATTTCAAATACAGGACGGACAGAAACTATTTGTAAAACTTTCAGGAGATGATTCCTGACAGGAAAAGCAACAAAAAAAATTCATATGAACATATTTCCGGAAACGCATATTTTCTAAAGTAGATGGCACTGATGAACGACATCATTCTATCATAACACTCAGAGTGTCACAAAATATATTCACAGTGGCCTGCATGGGATTCAATGTAAGCTTCCACTCTTCGCATCATGGATTGCCTCACTTTTTCGAATGTTCCAGTCTGTACCCGAATAGAGTCACAGGACAGGATAAGGGTGTGCACATCAGGAACTGGCTTAACGTACACACCCTTTTCAAATGCCCCCATAATAAAAATCAAGGGGGATTTAAGTTCGATGATCGAGCGGATCATGAAACACGACCTCCTCGACCTATCCATCTTCTGGGGAAGATGTTAATTGAGTTGTTGAAAAATAATGCGGAAGTGGCCTGATGCTCCATTATACATTAGGCACAAAGACACATTTTCAAGCAAAAGAGACAGAGTGTTCTCCAGGAATTCCAGAACTGTCTGTCCGTTAAGGCGTTGTAGGAGAACAATTGGTCCAAGTAGGTGATTGCTAAGAATCCCTGCCCAAACATTGATGCTAAACCGTTGCTGATGAGACGATTCAAACATTTTCGGAGGATACTCTGTAGCCCACATTACGATTGTATAGGTTGATGTCATTTCTACCAAAGATCTCTTCATTGGTGAAGAGGTTTGACAAACATAAATACCATAATGGTGGTCACCTGCTGCAAAAACCAGCGACAAAACCTTTCCCGTGGAGGGAAATTCGCAGGTGATAGGGACAGTACTGGTTTTCATGCGGGATACTCAACACCGTCGCTTTGCTTGCACCATGCTGACGAGCTAATTGCATGGGGTTGTCCTCAGTATCCTGTAGAACATGTTCCTCAGATCAGATTTACAGACATACTGCGGTCGCACCGCATGAAAAGATCTATGTTCACACAAACCATCAAAAACGCCTGTAAAGGTTTGGTGATTTGAGAGGTGCTCTCTGTCGGGGTATTTCTCCAGGTATCCTTGCGGCCTTTCTTCCGTTTCCATGTGCTTCATCTATAAGAAAACCATCTGGGCTTGTTCCTGGAATGAATAACGGACCATTGTGCTTGAATCTGCATCACAAATTCGCACATTCTCAGAGTTGCTATGATAGAATATTGCTGTTCATCAGTGCCCTGCTTTGAAAAATGTGCATTTTCGGACATATGTTCATATGAAATTTGTTATTCCTTTTCCTGAAGTTTGTACAGATATTTAGTTTCTGTCCATTCTGTATAATACATCCAAATAACAGGGAAACTTTCATTTCTTTATAACAAAAATTACAGTAATGAAAAAGATGCAGAATACTTATGGAAGCTTTTGAGTGAGTTATACCCTAAAATATCAATATATTCTTTTCTTATTTTATAAGCGTTTTAATTTTCAAACTGTTTGTACATTTTTCTCAGCAACTATCAGAGCTATTGCAATAAATCTAATGACATTTTGCGTAAACTTCGATGATGCTTTGGGAATGATTTTGCTGCAATGTTTTTTTTATTTATTTTTTTAAATTTCATGTTATGGAATATACAATATTTTGAAAGTAAATTATTACTCATATTGCATAATTAGTTAAATATCAATTAAAAGAGACAAGAAAAAATGTTTAAATAAAATGTAGCACCTCTCAGATAGTATATATCTTTGAAATTTTGTGCATACTCATTGAAGATATATATTTATCACATGTCATTTAAAAATAAAATTCTTTATTAGCTACTTTCATTTCTAACCAAATCATTTTTAAAACATCACAGAAATAGAAATAACAATGCAAGCTTTCATCGCTCTATTATAAAAATTACAATCACAACCTTTCTTCTTTCATTTTATAACAGTATCTGCTTGCGTTAAAACATTTACAAGAGATTTTCTTTGTTAAGTATAGGAAGCCGGAAATTTCAAAACTGGAACTGAAATACGGGAGATGTGACAAACGTAGTATATGTGTGCAAAATTATATGAAATGCTAAATGCACCTCGTTAAAGCTAAGCACATGTACACTAAGCCTTAAAGAATTCACACATTACGATTGTTTTTTAATGCTAGGTTAGTAGACTAAACTGCACGTCGTTTAAACATCTGAAAACATTGCGTTACCTGAGGCTACCAGCTTTAGCGGAGTTACCGCTTGTAGATAACGCCAGCATTAATATGAACGTGACTAAAGTTATTGTTAAACAAATCCAAAATAGGGTTTAACGTGAGGCGCGTTTGTGCTATCTGAGTATTTTAACAGACTGGTAATTATTCTAAGAACGCAACACGGAAGCAAACTTGCTGTTTCAATGGAAACAACCGAGGATCGCCATTCTTTAGCCTCTACGCGCCATTTTCCAAGCAAATGATTTTAATTAAACAAAGCTGTATAATACATTGTACCAATGTAAATTATACAATGAAATATTTAAATAAATTATAGCACTATGCCTATCCTCACATTTAAACAGTCTATAAATCAAATTGATCTACATAGTTTTCTTCTTTGATTTGTCAGGTGTCACCAGAGAGGTATATTAGTCAGTAGTTCATTTTGGGTTATGTACCAGTATAAAATTGGAAAATTGTGGATTCAGCACCAGTTTTAGAGACACTTTTGAGCATTGTTTGAGGTTATATGAGCATGCGATTATGTATGGAAAGTCATGCTGAAACAATAAATCTTACAAATGAAACAAATCTCGTAGATGGAGATCAGATCCATCTCTGTTTTGTTCTTCAGTTTACAGTTCGAGTGATTTCTGTAAAATGTGTGTACATTAATTTAATTTTTCTATTATTGTACCCTCATCTTCTGCTCCTCTTCGTTTTTTGCTTTGCACTTTTTAAATGTTTGAGAAAGTTTATCCACGTATTGTAACAAACTCAATACACATGCTAAATTATCTAAATAATACATAGAATTTATATAATCAACTACGGATCATTATCACATTTATCATCATTATAGCTACAGTGATTCATAAATTCTGTGAAAATGCAATGAAAAGTATGAGGAAAGATTGGCATAAACAATTTATTATACAGTGAGCTAAATCTGAGTTTGAAAATTTAAATATTTTTTTTGTCTCGTTTAAGGGCAAAAAGAAAATGGGATTATGGATTCATGTTGTAATAAAGAGTAAATATTTTCTGTTTTTTTTTTTTAATAAATTTGCGTGAAATTAACTGTTATTGGCCCTGTTTTAAATTTAAGGGCAACATTTTCGTCTCACTTTAGCCTCTTAAGGTTAAGTTGGCATAACTGTAACAAATGCCCTTTAAAATGCCGACGTTAATTTTAAGTGTCATAATAATATATTGCTGCGTGATCATATTGTTGGGAAAGGGCTTCAATTTTCCAAGTGTTGCTGTATGAGGGTATTAAAATGTTCATATGCACAATAATTTCTTCCGACTGTTAGTGGCTGTTCGAATGGAACTAGGCTTTCTTGACATTCTGGCACCATATCCAGATAATATAATTTCTTTATTAACCTACCGACATTCACGTGGTTTCTCAGTGGTGAGGCGACCTCAATAAACCTACTTATTCTGCTCTTACTTAGCTTTTATCTTTCTGTCAAACGTACAAGGAATAATTCCACTTAGGCTCTCTCCCTTTTCCATCGTATTGTACTATAAACATGAACCAAAAATGTCCCTTTTAAGCTGAGACATTTCCTTATTAACGGATCTCAGACTCTTCATTTCATTGTTGTTAGCGAGTGCACAATTTACAAACGACAATTTAACTTCCTCTGTATGTTGCAAGGAATCTAACGCAGCACAAATGTTATATCGTTATCTAGCTATGCACATTAAATAAACTCTCAGTGGAAGGAATTACTTTTATTGCGCCCTGGCATGCTTTATATTGCGATATTTCAATTATTGTAATACGAATTTTTGCAATGGATAAACACGCTCATTAACAAAACTAAAACAATGGTTCTCTTTTCCCCTACTCCGAACACATGCCTATTGTGTAAAAAACGGGGAGTAAAAATATAAGAAGTTACAGAAGTGCCCAATATGAAAATGCAAATCTTTTTATAGAACACCATTGAAAACAACAACAGCCATTTTTTTAAATGCTTTATTTATTGTCACTTTAAGTGATCTTCTTGTGACGTATGTAGATTGTGGACTGATTACTATAGGTGTGGGGATGAATGAAATGAAATGAAATGAATAAATGATGGCGCAAATGAGCTCGGAGTTCTTGGAGCCTTAAAGCTATCTGGCATTCACCTTCTCAGAAAAAGGAAAAAGTGCGAAAAAAACTTCATTTAACCTGACCGGATTCGAACCTAGAAACGCCAGATTACTAGTCGCAAACGCTACCACTAAACAATGGCATGCGGCAGATTTTACGCTACATAGAAATTTGAACCATAAACCTGATCCCCTATCTTAAATTACTCGTATAAGATCTCTAAACTTGAGTGAAAATAGTTCATTGTTGATCATAAACATTCTTTGCAAATATACATATGTTACATAAGTTTCTCAATATAGTTACCTTTTATTGCAATACACTTTTCACATCTTTGAATTAACATTTCAATTTCCTCCCCCCTCAAATAGTCAGAAGTTTTGTCTGCAAAATGGGCATCACTTCTTAGTCACACATAATGTCCTTCCTTGAAGGTCCTTCTTGGGTTTTAACAAAAGGAAATAGTCGCTGGGAGTTGATCTGGGCTATAGGGTGGATGGTCGATCTCCTTGAAGTCACAATTCTTCATAGCTTACTTTGCAACAAGAGCTGTATGCACAGACGCGTTGTCGTGAAGAAGGCGCACACCACCATGCAACTTTCCTCGCCTTTTCTCTTTGATGGAAGCATGTAGTCTGTGCAGTAGGCCAGCATAGTACTCTCCATTTACTGTGTGCTCCTCTCCTTGAAGTCAATGAAGAGCATTCCTTTACAGTTCCAAAAAATTGTGACCATGATCATCTTGGTTAACTGAGTGACCTAGGCCTTTAGAGGCTGTGCTTCACCAGGTTTACGCCACTCCATTGATTCTCTTTTGGACAAGGGATCATAGTAGAGGATCATCCTGTAACAATGGCTTGCAGAACTTTTCTCTGTTGTCACGGCAGAGCTCCAAAAATGCCTGACAACAGACCACTCGTTGCTGCTTTTGAACTGAGGAAAGAAGTCTAGGCACTAACCTTATTCATGCTTAAATGTTCATGAATAATTCCAATGGCTGTTATAGAAAGTATCAACCTTGCTGCTATTTCTGTAACTTTGAGCCGCCGATCTTCCATAATTTCTCTTCCACAAGAGCGACGTTTTCAGGAATGAGCACCTCCAAGGGCCAACCTGCACACTCTTCGTCTTCAATGCTTTCTTGACCCATTCGAAAAAGTTTGGTTCATTCTTTTACGGTAGAATATAAGGGGATGCTTCCGCACATACACCGTTCAATCATTGTTTAATTCCATTTTGAGTAAGTTCTTCTTTTGTGAAGAACTTAATAACAGCTCGATACTGATTTTGAACACGTCACAATTTTCTACACATAGCCTTCTTTGTGCAAGTATATCTGAACAACTGAACACAGTGGAGCGGAAGTTGCAGCTGAAATTGTTTACTTAACTGATAAGGTATGACACCAGATAAGGTTTTTGCGAAGGCGATAACTCTTATCGGCGAGGCCGGAAACTTATGGATTTACCCTCGTATATCAAGGTATATATACATGCACAGTGTTGTTCATAAATATTCTTTGCATACACATACACACACTCACACATACAAGTACAATATCATCTATATTAGTATCCATATCAACGAACCTTATTGCTAAGTTTAGGGACACACAAATCTAATCTGACTACCTTCGTGGTAACGTTTGTGTATACTAATATGAAGGTCCCGGGTTTGAATCCCAGTCAGGTCAAACTGTCTGGGTACATTTTTTCTTTTAATAGTTTTTTCCCCCCCTAACCCTGAAAAGTTAAACGCCGGATGGCTTTAAGGCGCTCGGACTCCGAACCCATTAAGCCATCATTAATTCATTTCATTTCATTTCATTTCATTCATCCTACAGACCTACAGCATTCAGTCAACAAAAGAGCAATGCAGCCATAGCGATAATAAATAACACATAAAAAGTGTAGTCTGTATAGAATTTATACTAATAAAATGTATTTTCAGTAAAATGGTATATATATATATATAAAAAACATATGAATTTATCAATGTCCATAAATGTAGCAGAAATTATACCAAATGAAATTAGAATGACTATGGCGGTTTCCACACGTTTCTAATATAAATATTTTAGGAGTAATCGATGAAAGAGTTTTATACATTAAAAACTAAACAGTAATGTTGTAAATAAATAAGTATTTTGAGCTTTTTTTCATTCTTTTGTTTTCTTTCTGAAGCGGGTCCTATCTCCTGGTTTAATTTTTCTATAGGGAAAGCTGAAGAACGCTGTCTACAAAAATGTGCCTACTACAGCACAAGACATGCAGCATCGTCTAACTGCAGTTGGGTTTCTGAAATGTTAAATAATGTGCTGCAATCACTGCATCAAAGATTGAAATCTTGTCTTACAGAATAATCAACATTTTGAACACACATGGGCCAGACGTATTTCCTAGCAACAGGATAAATCATTTATATTATAAATATGCGGTAAACCCGTTCTTATTATAATTGTATTTATTTTAATACAACTATAGCAGCTTTGTGCTAAAAATAGTAACTTTTGGGATCAGTATTAAGAATCTATAGGCTAGATTTGTGGACTCTTTTATGATCTTACATTTAGCTGAAAAGTTCATCGATATCAATAATAGTATAAGAGATATTTGAGATGGAGTTTTAAGTGCCTTGCCGATATTCAGGTGCCATACCGATAGCCGACCTTATTTTTGCTCATATTCATTATACTTCCTACACCCATGTTCGAGTAGGGACTCAAATCCACTATCTCCCACGCCAGAACAGTCGGAGCGTAACATCAACAATAATGCGCGTCCAGCAGTGGCATAACGTACGGGTGGGATACGCCACCAACTGTGAAACTTTAAGGTCATGGCCAAGAATGCTGCCCAAGAATCTTTATGCGTAATTTCATGTTATGCTGTAAAGTTATTTATTTGTGCATTAGTTTTTCTTTTACTGTAACAATTATTGCATAAATACATATTATAAGTTCTATTAAAAGGTGGTGTTTTTTTTTTTTTTTAAAGAAAAGTTATCTGTCTTCACCAACCCTATCTTATAAGCTGTTAGGTAATATTATAACTCTTGTAGATCAAGAGATCATTATATTAGACTATAAAGTATGCAGGTATTATTGTATGAAGTTATTTCTATTGAGAAGAGATAACATTTTATTAATCAAAAGAGGGAACTTTTACATAATGGACACATGTGTTTGCCAGGGCGGGTGAGCTAGTGGGCGGAGCATGCTTAGGCCTTCAGTCTCACGCCACACATTCAGTGTTGTCAGAGCAGCGAAAGAAACAACAGGTGTCTAAACCTGCAGCAAAGTCTGCGAAGAATACCAAATGGCAAATACTAGACCTAATTTATTCTATACCACTAGTGTTGATTTATGGCTCGTATATATGTGCTTGTACTGTTAGGAATTTATTTAAAGAGAAATTCTCAGGTGATAAGCCCCAATTCGTAATGCAATTCATAAATTACTAGTATCCATGCACTTAAATCGTACTAATTGATAACATCCATCAAGAGGTCAATTGACTTTCTTAAAATGAATTAAGAAGGTTACTGAATACTTTCATAATAAATGCCATAAATATGTGGAACATTGAGGCAAGTAGTTCCAGCATCTCCTTGTGTGACATGGATGAATAAACTTTTTGAACGAATTAGAATTAATTAGACTGTCATTCTGGTGTTTCTACCACTGACATGTTTATTACTGTGTCTATTCACGCCGACTCCAGTGTAGCGCAGCTGGCCGTAAGTGATGGCTCGTCGGCCGATGCAGTACGCCGCCGCGTCGGTCATGAGACAAATGGATAACCAGACTATCCAATATAATAACTAGACCATATTATTTATCATCAGATTATAATGTTGACAGCCCTGATCTGCTGTTAATTTACAATACTCCATTTATTAATTTCGTTTTCACCCCGGAAGGAACTGATACTTTAGAGCTAATTTTAAGTCATTATCCTGTATAATTGTGTGCGTTTTGGAAAAATGGAAATACGAAAAAATCAAACAAACAAAAAGAGGCTTATCATTATCGTTCTCCTTAAATTTTCATATAGTGTAAGGGTCTTTGGTCAATATTCCCTATTCAGTAATTAACAGCTTGCCACATTCAAGCATTTATCCTAAAAATTGTTCTAGGCTTATGTAGAATAGATTGTTTCACTCGCCTTCGGCCGTTGACTTTTCCTTATTGGTTTCAAAATAATAAACGTAGTTAACTGAAATTTGGCACGGGCATATTTTGATGTGCGAGAAGCTTGTTATCACATAGCGGGCATTTAAAGTAATTTCTCGCATACCTGTACACCCCTGTCCATGCTACGGAAGATGTTAAATAACACATTGCAAGTTATAACCTCAACTTCATTATATTTTCTTGTAGTTCCACAAGCCATTGGCTTGTTGCGCTGGACATTTTTTCCCTTCCACCATGCCCCTAGAAAGAAATCGATTGGCGCGAGTTTCAGATTACTGTGGCGGCCAAAAGTTCTTTGGAAATTATACAATACAAAAGTCACTAGATAATAACATTGGCAATCCCTAGGGAAAGCATTGGTTGCTGGGTCGAAATTGTTGAGTCACTGGTGTTATTTGATAACAGGTAGAGCTCTTTAGTTATCCATTACTTGCATTTTATGTTTTAAGTCTGGAAAGTGTGAACGTTCTTGTAAGTGCAATGAGATTCAGTGCGACGATCTTGTACGACTTCAAAATAATTTATCTGAAGCAGAGAAGCTCCACAGTGTGCCAAGAAATGCTGCAAAGATTTAACGTGAAAAGCCTCGCCATGTTTCAGATATTGTTACGGGTGACGAAACATGGATATATCAGTTTGATCCAGTAACAAAACGCCAGTTTTGAACTTTACCTGACGACCCGTCAAAGTCAAGAGGCCAAGGAGTGTGGGAAAGAAAAGTGTCGCCTTTTCTTTTCCACAAGTGCTCACGTGGCAACCACTGTGTTCGAAAAACAGAGAACTGCTACTGCAAAATAGTACGCAGAAGTTTGCCTTCCAAAAGTGTTTCAAAAAAATCCAAGAACGGCGTCCAAAAACAGGACTAATGGGCATTTTGTTGCACCACGACAATGCATGGGGGACGCTCTTTAATATCTCAGGTCATCAGCGTCCATTCAATTCAGGGCGAGAAAGTCTACTACATTGGACTCATGTCTTTACTTCCCTTCTGAAGGAAGCCATACATCGAAAAAATTCATCGGGCCTGGCCGGGATTGAACCAGCGATTTTGGGTTTAGAAGGCAAGTGTGGTTACCACTACATCACCAGGACCGATTCTAATGACTCATCCATCCTATAGTCTCGACCTGGCACCATGCGATTTCTTCTTGTTCGCTACTGTGAAGAACCCATTTCTGAGTCGCCGATTTTCTAGCCCCGTAGATGGGGGTAGCAGTATACGAGGAGGAGTTGTCTGCATGGATGCTCCCTGAAGTGGTTCCAGAGAATGGTAAGGTGCATACAGTGCCAGGGGGAATACTTTGAGGAATTGGAACAAACAAAACATTTCTATGAGTATTCATTGTTTGTTGTTTGAAGACTTATCTGGTGACCCTCGTATTCAGAAAACAAAACTATTTCAGTCGTGCTGACGTTAAAGATGTGGCAGATGGCATCACCTTGCTGAAGATAGCCAGACGTAGTTCTTCGTCCTTCAGCTGATTCAAAAACTCATGCAAACTGCGGCATACACCTGCGTGTGGAATGAACCAATACTATGTAGCGGCTCATACTGTACTATACATACTGTATTACTCGGGTACGTGACTGTTGACGATCCTGTGATATCATAATCAGCTACGTCACTACTGCCGCCCCCCAGGCAGTTCACGTAACATTACAATATTCATTCTTGAATGTACAGATACAAGGGCAAATGACGAGAAAACGAAATATGTTACCAATTTACGATATGCATTTATTGGGGTAAAATAAATCAGAATCAAAATTAAGACGATTATTTACCTTGAAGGAAGTTTTCATGTAGATAAGGAAGGCAGAATACTCATATGTACCGTCATAGTTTTTCAAGCAACTAATTGGGTAGGTTGGGGCTCGCCTAACTTTCCTGGATTCTCAAAGAAGGCCATGAAAGTATTGATGTCTTTCGTAACAGCGTATTTGTGTGGAAAATCATTCTTTGCATTCATTTATCTGAAGAAAGTATAAAACATATATAGGAACAATTTGGAAAACGGGAAACCAGAATTCAGAATACAAAATTCTCCTACTAAACCGATATATCAAGATTTGTAAATGAAATACAGCATCACCTCTCTCATTAGGAAGTAAAATGAAAGAGTAATATTGTATCATCAGGTATTTTTGTTGTTATTAATATTAACTTTTTATGCGTTTTGTATACTTTTTCAATGTGATTTTTTTTATTGTTACACTACAACAATAAGGCAAGTATTGAATAAATGTGCACATAATTGTTTGTTTATATCTTAAATTTTGAAAACCAATGCTGAACAACTTTTAAAAAAATGGGTATAATTTTGGGATTTTAAACTTCCAAAGAACTTTAAACGGGGCCCACGATCCAGTAAAGTTTAACTGCTAGGACAGAGGTAGAACTGACCCGTAACCACGCTTCTTACATACAGGTACGGGTCCTTGACAGATTTCATTAAATTGTATTTACTAATGCTAAAGTTATAAAAGAAATTGGCGACGAATGAGAGTGAAACATCTGGTAAATGAGCTATATAGATCTTGACAGAATCTCTTAAGATTTTTATATTAATAAAGTCTTTGAAAACAAGTCATGTTTTGTGAAGCATTAATCTGGTTAAGACTGTGAGGAACTGTATCGTTTCTGTATGTGTAGGAAAATCTATTGAACAAAATCACACGAAATTAGAAAAATAGCACGAGAAAATATAATTATTACTGCGAAACACTGGGAAACATTTTCCCTTTAAAAGCAATTAAATAAAATGAACTATTGGATTGGCTCATGTACTTGAACATTTAGATTAAATCAATTAAAGTAGGACTGGAATTAACCTTTCCTGTTCCAAATACAGCGTCTTTCAGCATCTTAGTTATATTTTGTTTTTAAAGTTTTCGATTAAAGCGAAAATATATTTTTTTCTTTTCTATTCTCTTTTAAAATAAATTATTTAGTCTCTTTGAACAGTATTTTTCACAATTTTTATATTTAATGAAAATGTGATTGCCAGATAATACTGCTGAAATCGATGCTGCAAATTTGCGGCACGCGTGAAAATATACAATCGTAATCTCAAAATGAAAGATCACGCTTGAGTATTAATATTACTAATTAAATTGTTATTATTTCAGAGAAAAATACCATACCAATATTGTAGAAATTATAATAATCCGTTTTGTACATTAAAAAATAAATGTTTACTACTAAGGAGTAAACATAACCTAATTCAAGTTATTCCTCCATCGCTCTTGCTCTTGTGCCAAGGCACTTGAAGTGTATTAGGTCATATTTTTGTGTAATAGTGCCCAAGCGACATTTTAAGGATGATTTTGGTAATCGGTTCTTTCGGTTATGATTAAACCATTTGCCAACTCAACGCAAACACAAAAACTTGCGACTAGTTTATTTAATGATAACAGAAACAGAAACATTAACATTACTGTTTGGTGCTACTTCACGTTAGCGCCAAACAGTTGCAAACACCAAACAAACCATGTTTGCGTTACCGGGATTTGAGAAAAAAACACTATCGCACTGCACAGGAACGAAAAACACAACCGCATTAACATTAATTCATTTGTACAACACCACACATATAAGCTGTAAGCTAATACAATTAGTAGGAACATGTATTACGGATTGCTACATGTCATTCATCATCGAAGCATTCATCTTTATTTCCTTCACACCTGGTTTTGAGGCAATATTTATCGCATGCTATTATTATAATTTTAACATAATATATTGTAAATATTTCAAAACAGATTCTTTATTGTAATCATTTTAATGCATAATTCAAGAAGAAGTTTTTGTTGTACAACTCATGACTAGCAGGAAAGAATTTCAAGATATGAAATGCTAAGTGTAGCAAAAGCCAAGCTTTGTCTTTTTAATGACCAAGCGTCAGGCAGGGTAGGGTTTTCGCACTTAATGACATAATTTAGTTTTGAGCAGTCAATTCTTTCTCTATATCTTGAACTTTTAAAGCGTTGCGAGTACCATGAGATTACATTTGTGAACCCCGTGGGCCTCTGTAAACCACGTGGAGGTGATTTTTCACCTCCAAGGGGGCAGTTTGGGATCACTCGGTCACTTTATCACTTCTTCAGGACACTTCAAGTCTTCGAACGCTTCGACGCAAGAACCACGCGATCGGCGCTAAGAGTTAAAGTGCTGATGGCTTGTTCGCCTAGAAAAATCAATACTCTAGTACCTTGTGAGTAGCGGAAAGTTTGTGTATCATAATTAGAGGGCCGGTGACCCAAAGGCGAGGACAGGTGCAGTCCTAAGATCAAGGTCAGACTCTAATTACCATCTACGTCTCAAAGTAATGTTCTGGGGACTAGGTGTAGGTCAAGGTCAACACACCGAACCCGTTTTTTTTAGAAATACCTGCTAATGTAAACAACGCTACAATCAATAAATTGTATAGTGTAATAATTATTGTAACGAAAAGTTTCCTCCCACAGTCCTGTTGTTGGTCCTGGTGGTGTAGTGGTTACCATACTTGCCTCCTACACCCAAGAACGCGGATTCGAACCCGGCCAGGACCGATGGATTTTTTCGGGCGTAAAAATCCTAAGTATGGCTTCCTTCGGAAGGGAAGTAAAGCCGTGGGTCCCGTGTCGTACATTTACGGCACGAAAAAGAACCTCAAGCCTGAAAGAGAGGCCTCTGAGCAAAATTTGTCGGCCGTTTCACGCCCTGAGTTGAATGGGACGCTGATGACCTGAGATGTAGTGAATATATATTATTGTTAGTGATAAGTTTAATTTTAATTGTGTTTGTTATGGTAAGAGTAGCTTTTATTACTTTATTAATTTTTTTTTTTGTTTTTCTATTTAGGATTAAATGTTTTTTTTTAATTAAAGGTATTATTAAGTATCAATGATTAAAGAGCGTCCATAAATAAATCAATCCAAAAACAAAAAAAAATCACAATTTTGTAAAAAGTGGCGGATGTGTGGATGTGGCAGGACATTTCCAACATCTCTTGTCGATCATTTTCACTGAAATTGTAACTAATTGCAAGAACCTGAGAATCGGTTGCTCGAATGTTACTCCGCTTTGCCGGAAGTTACCGTTCTGACGCAACTGCTATGAAACCGCTCTTCAGTTGTTTTGTTTTGAGGTTAGAGTTCTGTTGCCAATGTGAATGATAAAACGAATATTATCACATGTATAGTTTATGTCCTTGTGTTACTGTTTATGATTCGGCTCTTAGCAAATCTCTTTTAATTGTAATCTGTTGGTTATGGCCGTGGTTGGAATGGATAGACATGTGCTCTCTGCCTAAGACTTTTTCACAGTGTACTAATGAATATTTCTACTTTCATCACAGTGTTATACAATAGGGACGACTTGAATATTTCTCGGTATCGAATTTTGAGTGCGCATGTCAGGAAATTGACTGTTACTATCTGTATTTTCCCTCATAAATAGACGAATGGCATAATTGAATACAAACCGAGAACAGTTATTACTACTCTTTTAATTAATATCAAGTTTGTGTACGCAATCGAAATGCTAATAATAATTACTGCGGAATGTGAGCATTCTGAAATACTTACTCTTAACGCTAAAATTTAAATTACCGGATTGGTGCAGCTGGTGATTATGTTGGCACTACCCACTCTCATGAAATAAAGCCTGTCCATACTAGTTGCACATATTACGGCAATAACACAAAATGTGATGCAGAATCGAATTCTTCTGAATAATTCTCATCAAATGACCCTAAAAGTTCCAACTTCATACTTTTTACTACTGGAAAAAGTAAAAAACACTGAAAAGTGCATCACCGAATAATTATTACGGAATATAAAACAAATCTGTGATTTTCTTCGTTATTACTATTATTATTTCAGGTTATGTTAGGCTGTTACTGTGTAGCAAAATACTGCCAAGAAAATTAATATAGAAAAATTAACAACTGAAGTTGGTATTTGTGTACACAAAGTTGCTTATTTTGTATAGTAATTTTGCAGAATACTATTCATACCTCGTTGGCATATTTCTCTCTCCTTTCCCTACGTGGTTATCAAGTAGTAGGTATTATATGGTAAAACTGCTGTAAAACGTTGAAAATATAACATACGTTTTTCAGTGATCTGCCATTTAAGGTATTTATAAAACTAAACTACGCCCACCAGCTCCTTAACTTAATTTGTTTATATCAGAAGCATTATAATTCAAAAGCGTTGTTATACTTAAGAATTTAGGAGAGAATAAGTAGTAGTAATACTTAAAAATGCTTGACCATCCTTCAGAAGCCACCAATAATCAATTAAAACCGAAACTAGGATTAAAAATGCAAGATTTACTCACCTTAATTAGTATGACGCACATAATTACCTTTTCAATATAAAATACGGGAATTTCATATATATATATTAAGAAAAGAAAAGGTGCATTTTCACTATGGTTAAAGTTTTAATTAACGAATCCGTTAACTTCTACATTTACAGTTGATTGATAAACACAATTTAGCTATAATGATAAAGCTCGTCTAATGGATTCATTGAAAACTACAGCCAACTCGAAACCGGATTTTAGTAGCACGAACATCAAAGGTGCCGATACGAGCTGTCCCTACTGTATACTGTGCTTTCATTATATCCGATTTCTATAGCATCGTAGTATGAGTACTTTATTCCAGTCAGTTTTGTTGCCGTTATTTGAAGTATGCAGAAAACTCACTGCTACAATTCAACTTGGTGCAAAAGATGGAGTTTATGTACTTGATTTTAAAGCCAAATTAATGAAGTCACATGCTTCAGCGAAGCGGGAGGGGGGGGGGGGGAAGAAAACAATGATATACGGCAGTTAGCAGGAAGAACATAATACACTGATGCGATAACGAACACCTGTGTTCAATACCTTGTTCAGATATTCTCAACATAATAATACTCCATGAAAACTATTTGCGGCTGAAGTAAAGATTCTTAAACATGCAAACGCGGTCTGCTGCTCCCAGTACTAACGAAAGTTTTTACACATTTTCCGAAGTTACAAGAGCATTATTTGGCATAATGACTAGGAATGTTGTATTTATACACTGAAATGACATGTGCCGGAGATTCTTATCCATCACAAACATGACGAACTGGAATAAATAACTCTATCAAAGTTCAAGCAAAACAGATTTCTGTTGTATAAAAAGTCTTAACATAACATGAATAGTGTTTAACGCCCGTTTTTGCTACAGCACCACAGGCGATGGACACTGATGATACATGAGATGAAGTGATATATTGGGAAAGGATTTATTTTTAAAGGAAGGAAGCGTTCCAGGCCTAAATTTAGGTTACCTCCCCGGCATTTGCCATTTATGAGGACTGAGGAAAATCTGGAAAAAAACTCAGTCAGGGAGAACGGTCCTGGCGGTATTCGAACCCAGACCTCCCGCTCACGAGTCCGTGCCTTAACGACCTCGGTCACCCGTGGCGGTGTCTTAACGTAAGTACCTATTATATCTATAGATAGTGAAATGTCAGTGAAGTTGATTATTTGCCTGATATGTAACTCGCTAGGTTTCTTCGATGACATCTGTCCGGTATCTGGAAAATATTTCAGGCTTCAAAATGATGGAACGGAACTCTGGCTTAACAGTTTAGTTATGCTCATGTTCTCTTTTCAAAACTTCCCAGTGTAAATAACAAACGATTTAATAATACATTTCTCTGTTGAATTAAAGTAAATTTAAATATTGAGGGAGAGGCTTAAAAACAATGTTGATTAAATTTTAGATCCCCACTTTGAAATATCCAATGGCATCTCTATCTTTAGATGATTTTTAAATATGAGGTAATTGTTATTTTTGCTTGAATTTGGACCAAATATATTATAAAACTATTTAGTATTTAATGAAAGAGCTACGTTTTGGTAGTATTTTGTTTCACAATGAAAGATAGAACAGAATGTAAGTGGATCGGTCAGGAGTTCCGAAAAGGATGTATTACTCTAATATTAATTTTATCCAAGACACATTTTTGTCATTCTGCGATCAAATGACGTATTATATATTCTGCACAAATTCACACAAAAATAGCAGTACAGGTTGTCAGACAACGATAGAAAATAAAGAATTCGATAACAATTTAATCCTTTTTAAAACGTAAGCATTTAAAGGTACAGTGCTATTTTTAAATTTCAAAGTGGTGGCTGTGGAAGAGGAGGTTAAATTTTTAAATGTAATCAAATTGGTTTTAAACTTCAGGCTTGCATCGTTAGTCCACTGAAATAGTAAAAAATAGTCAATAATAAAGTCAATATCAGATTGGGAAAAACTTGAACATTTGCAAGAATCGCTAAAAACTTTTTCTGAAGCTAAATTTACGAGAAAATCTTCAGAAGGTATTTTGTATCTTCCTCCTCTGCTCGAATTATATAAGACTGGTGGTATTGATGGCGTATGAACATAGAACATGTCAAAGACAAACACGCATGTCCATATATATACACAGGTGATGTCCAAATGTACCATTTTCCACATATATATGACAAGATCTGTGAATTTACAATATAAGAAAAAATTGTGAATACAATCTACATACACGTACAGTTTATTCCGGTCATAATTAATATATACAAAGCGGGCGAAAAGTAGATAGGTATTAATTAATGACTGTATACTTGCTAATATCAATGCAAACCCCATTACGTGCAGTACCTGACACCAGAACCTGCAAAATGGAGTATGGAGAGTTAATACTGGGTTCAAAATATCTTCTGGAGTGATGAGGCCATATTCCATTTAGGAGGTTTCGTCAATAGTCGCACTTTTCACTATTGGACGGAAAAGCATCCAGATATGACGGTGGGAACAAAAGTCATCGTTGCGAAATGACGGCCATATCTACTCCAGAAGACTGTAGACTCCATTCATGGCCGTTTGAGGAAATTAGACGTCACAGGTGCCCACATTGAAGTTTGGGGTATTCCATCTGTATTCCCACGTAACAGAGTACACATAACATTAATTTCAATAAATTATCATTGCAAGTGTAGGAGTTGCACTCGAATTTCAATACCCATAATTACTTTCCGCCCATCCTATATATATATATATATATATATATATATATAAAGCAACACTATCAACAATGTAACAAATTAACAGTAATTATGATAGCAGAAAAAGATAAAACACAAAGAAAAAGTCACATTGAGATCGCTATATTTCGGACTCGTGGAGTCCTTCTATGGAAAGAAGACAAGTGACGGTGATAAAAGTAAATAATGAGTATCGAAGGTAACGTTATGCATGGAAACAGATGAAACTAGAAATGAGAGTGTGGGGGGGGGGAATTAATACGTAAGATTTAAACCAGGTGATATACGTGCTTTATGTAAAAATATAGCTGTCATTTCTCTATCTCTGAGTAAACTTTCAGAGCATTGTGTGGGTAACGCATCAATAAGAGTTAGACTAAAAGCATCATCAAAATCCTTACAGTGAGATAAGGCATGTTGGGCAATAGGCAAGGGAGACTTGGTTTCAACAGAACGTCTATGATTGTTCGTACGTAGCGAAACAACAGTAGAAGTTAAACCATTATAAAATGCTTTGCAAAGCTTACAAGATAACATATATACGACGTTCTTGGAGGAACAAGTACCAAATGAAGAAATGTTAAATTCTCTGGATAAATTAGAGCTGTGGAATGAATGGCAAGGCATAATTAGCGCACAGGTTTTACATTTAGGGCGTTGGCAAGGATACGAGCCAGCAAAGGGACGTGGTAAATTCGGAGGAGATAGGTTTCGGCGAAATATGCTTTTAAGGTTAGGGGGTGTTCTAAAAGTAAGGCGGGGTAAAAATTTAGAAAAAAACATTTAAAGATCAGTGCATTAACAAAGTATCATGACATTCTTTCAAAATAGGTCTGATGCTTTCAATTCCTGGCACGTAAGTAGTAACAAGGTTAATTAAGTTTTTGTTAGAAGTTTTAGGTTTGCATTGGAAAGTTTTATGCGCTGGGATTATACGGGATTTTAAAAGAGAGGAAGGATAATTTTGGTTTTGGAACTTTTGAGCTTGGTTTTTAATATACTTGTCAAGAGATGAAAAGTTGTTACAAACACGATGACCTCGGATTGAAAGAGAAAAAAGAATAGATCTTTTGATATACAAGGGATGACAGCTATCAAAATGAAGATACTGTTGTAAATTGGTAGGCTTAATGTGCACAGAGGTAAGGAAAGAGCCATTGCATAAAGAAATATCAATATTTAGGAACGTAGCAGTATTGGGAGGGACAGAAGAAGTGAACTTAACTGAAAATTTGGAGTTAAGATTAGTAAGGAACTGATCGAGAGATTCTGAGCCATGAGTCCAAAGCACGAATATATCATCAATATATCTCAGCCATAATAATGGTGCCAAAGGTTCATTTGCCACTTGTTCCTCCAAGAACGTCGTATATATATAACGTAATTATGTTATCTTGTAAGCTTTGTTATCTTTGTAAACAATAGAAATGGAAAAATTTAATAAAAATAATTTTAAATTAATGCTTTGCAAAGACGAAGTACGGAAAAACAACTAAAATCATTTCTATAAGATCACAATCGTATGCTATTCTTGCTATTCTATCTTTAAATAAATTATGTTTGGATTAGAGCTGGACTCATTGATACACTAAGCCAACGGAGTCATTATTCTCTAATAGCAAACGTTCCATTTTTGTGAAAATTTATAAATTTCTGGGCTCGATTACACCCAATAGATTCAATTCACAATATATTAAATACCAATAATAATAATAATAATAATAATAATAATAAGAGTAAAACATCATTTAATTCCAAATTTAGTAATTTTTTTTTATTGATTTATTTACCCAGGGCATGAAACGGCCGACAAATTTTGCTCAGAGGCCTCTCTTTCAGGCTTGAGGTTCTTTTTCGTGCCGTAAATGTACGACACGGAGCCCACGGCTTTATTTCCCTTCCGAAGGAAGCCATACATAGGATTTTTACGCCCGGAAAAATCCATCGGTCCTGGCCGGGTTCGAACCCGCGATCTTGGGTTTAGGAGTCAAGTATGGTAACCACTACATCACCAGGACCGACTCCAAATTTAGTATACGGGATTAGAAGGCAAAATATATTCCATATCTAAAATCTACTTCAAAACAAGCTTAGTACTTAACAGCCATCCAATTGCGATTTTCTGTGATACTCTCCTTCATGCTAACGGATAACACATTTGGAAACATCCTGAAGTATTTAATTTTACTGCGCCAGTTACTCGAAGTAAACAAAGAATCCGTGTTTTTTTTTCTTTGTTTTTTGTTGCTGCAGTACATTTGATTGGTCGATTCTAGCACTGCTGATCGAGGGTGAAGTAAACAGTATCTCGTCCAGCAGCGGCATAGAACCGACCAGTCTTGTGTAGACAGCAAATACGGAAATAAATGTATCAGTTGTGTTAATAACGGTCAGGAATTAGGAAGTGTTTAATAGAAACCGTGTACGGAGCTTAGCATCAATCAAAACTATGCCTTTGCAACTTTTCCTCTATGTCTGTTATCTTTTCTTTATAATATTCAATTCGACACCCTTCCATGATGCCTGTTCAAGAATTAAAAAATAAGTATGCTAGAATAACCCTCAAGATAAGATAGCTTTCAAATATGGGAGAAGACAACCACAAATATTGTGATTTATTCCACTTTGAACAAAACTTAGTGGACTCAAAATTAGCTCACTTATAATCATGCGTTCAATAACATAACTTAAATGTTGAAAATTCATGTTAAAACCCTTTTAAATTTTTAAAACATTAAATTAATTCTCTGACTAAACACTTTAAGAATCTTCACTTAAATAATTTTAAAAGAGCTTTAATGTTAGCCGCTTTGGCGACTTGAGAAAAATCATACAAGTTCGTATGCAATAAAGTAAACCAGGAACTGAAAACCGCATAATCTTTTATAATACTCGTACTATAAATAAAAGGCTTATTAATCTTTATAATACCATGAACACTGGGTCGGTCTAAGGGAGAGAGCTGCAGTCCTATCAATTTTGAATAATGATCAATACACGTGTTATCCCAATGAATCCTAAGCCCTCTCTACCAGCAGAAAATAGAGGGATAAGCGACCATGCTGAGACAATTGTGTTACGTTGTTTCTCGAAAAGTGTCTAGCCTTTAGCAACCAATAGAAAAAAGACACAAATAACGAAGGCTTTCAGCGTGGACATGAGAATGAGAGTAGAAAAGGCGTGGGTGTTAGTTAAACAGTAGAGAAGGATATCCCAAGAAAGGCAAATTTACTAGAGCTTTAAGAAGAAATAAAAAATATGGATATTGCTTTTTTGTAGATTAATATGTAGATAATTAATTAAACATATACCCATTGGTGCCTTTTAATTCTAGCACTTTTCTGTTTACCTATCGAACATAACTTGCAAAATTATCCACTGCTTGTGATTTCTTGACTATCATATGCGATAACTGACATAAAGTGGTGGAATTTCTAATAAGTTATAAAATGACTAAGAACATGCTGCTTCAAAATCCCATTCTTACATCTGACACTAAAGTCACTTTCATCAATAAACAAAATTGATCTTCAAGAAAATGTTTCCATAAGATTTGTCGTTTTCTAATGTGTTCTGATGCTATGAGTCCAAATATGGTCCTGAATTTTCAAGATTAGTACTGTCAGCTTTTGTAGTAAACGCACTTGTCCATAAAACAATTTAGGATTCATTATACTGCTTAAGGGATTATTATTTATCCACTACGCCAACAGAAAACAACTGTTGTAAATCATAAAATAATTATAGGATTGTTAAAAATCAAACATAAGCAACACCATGCTGAAGTATTTAAAAAAATAGAGAGAAAATTATTCGTACAAGTTACTAAACATGCCAACGTTTTCAAAATGGAACTCATACACAATTTTAGCACAGATAAACATATCCTATGAAGGCTCTACTGTGCATTTTGTAGTGCTTTATTAGAATACAGTATAACACTTTTATATAGCTGAGATTATTATAAATTAAAAAGTTATTTAGTATTTCACGGAAAAACACTTTTAATATATTTGCAAATTTTCAGAATATTTTATTATTAATTTCTTTTTACTTATGTTGATGAAAATACACAAACGTTAGCTCATTGCATGTTATAAGTAGATAGATATCAGCTTTTTAGGAACTAGAAATTGCAGTTTTTGGTACCTAAAATAAGTTCAAAATTTAATAAATTAGACGCTATTTCAATAAAACTAGGCATTTTAGGCACATATGTCTAAGGCTTCAAACCTATTTCTTTCATGAAATTAGCACACATATTATACACTGAAATACACAAAACATGGCACAAGAAAGAGTATTTAAGAAATTGAGGCAGACAACTATTATATAAACACAGTTGCACAAATTGCCTTTTGCCAATGAGAATCATTTTAAAAGCAGAACAACTTCTATCTACTGCATTAGATGTACAGGAGCAACTTTCAATACCTATTTGAACATTCACATTTTCCCCCAGTGATGCTTTTTCCAACAATGAAAATCGTACATTCTTATTAGTAGATTTTCACTTTTTTCTCAGTTTTAGTCGGTCCTGGTGGTGTAGTGGTTACCATACTTGCCTCCTACACCCAAGATCGTGGGTTCGAACCCGGCCAGGACCGATGGATTTTTTCGGGCGTAAAAATCGTAAGTATGGCTTCCTTCGGAAGGGAAGTAAAGCCGTGGGTCCCGTGTCGTACATTTACGGCACGAAAAAGAACCTCAAGCCTGAACCTCAGAGAGGCCTCTGAGCAAAATTTGTCGGCCGTTTCACGCCCTGAGTTGAATGGGACGCTGATGACCTGAGATGTTAAAGAGCGTCCGTAAATAAATAAATAAAAAAAAAAGTTGTCAGTTTCAACCAGAGTGCAATATATATTCTCATGGACATTTTTACATTCTTTACTTGTTTACTTGTAGGCATGAATGAAAAATTTTATGTTAAGGCAATTTCTTTTTTAATGACGAGTCATTCAGACACTCTTTCATTGCTTACACACGCGGCAGTATCGCATTCAGGCAATTCTTCAATAATTGTGACACTTCTTTAAAATAACACACCACTGGCTGAATCGACGTTCCCCATTGTGTTGCAGCAGACTAAGGGAGGAGTGGAATATCTGGGCATTTCTCACTGAGCATTGAAATCCTGGATGGAGCTTTGCAAAAGCTTTTGCTAATTGCCAAGAGGGAATTCGTTTCTGATTGTTTCAGAAACTCAGTGAAGGGTGTAAGTTAAACAAGTTACATGAATGATGTTAGGATAAAAAGTTTTAATACGTGGAGCTGCAGCAACCATCAGTACAAAACAATAGAAGTTTAGATTCATCTATATTGCTGGGATATAACGACTGTAGGCCTTTGTTTACAAAATAAACAGTGATTTCGTTATGCACTTTCGGAAATTTCTTAACACATACAAGGTACGGAATCGAAGGTACATCAGGGTCGACTTTCCCTACTATCATACTTGCTATATATATATATATATAAATGAAAAATAAAAATAAAGAAACACTATTAACAATGTAAAAAATTAACACTAATAATAAAGGTAGATAAAGATAAAACACTGAGAAAGAGTCACACTTGAAATTGCTATATTTCGAACTACTGCGAGTTCTTCAATGGGAAGAAGCTAGACCAATAAGATGTAATAAATAATAAAGTATTTGAGAAAACACAGAAATAAAATTAAAAGAATAATAGATAAATAGTAAAGAAGTCAAAAGCAAAACACGCAAAAGCAAAACACACAAAAGCAAATAAAGCTTAATAAGCAAAGTTAAAGGCAGCACCAGAGGTGCAAACAATATTAATAAAGAAACACTATTAACAATGTAATAAATTAACACTAATAATAAAGGTAGATAAAGATAAAACACTGAGAAAGAGTCATACTTGAAATTGATATATTTCGAACTACTGCGAGTTCTTCAATGGCAAGAATGGTTTTATCTTTATCTACTTTTATTATTATTGTTAATTTATATATATATATATATATATATATATATATATACTCATAGAATCACAAGTTTCATCTACAGAGATCCATATATAAGAATCGTCTATATCCTCCCATGGATGCTAAAGTTTCATTGTACATTCTCTCTAAATAATTTTTTCTTAGAGTAGATTCAGATGGGAGATTTTGTTTACAGTATTTTTGTAAAAATTCTCTTAAAACCGGATTTTAATTACATTCCATTGAATGCTGGCAGCAACAAACATCCTGGTCAATTCTGCATAGAAATTGCTACTGAGGTTGGAAGAAGTGGGCTGTGTCAGTCGTTTGTTTGCTTTGATTTTTCTGCTGAGCTTTTGTCTTATATCCCGCTATTTGCACATACATACTGCCTCAGGTGACACTTCTTTTCTTGCAATCTAAAGCGTGTAGAAATTAACTTGTTTAAAATTCTAAATGTTGTATTGTCGTATTTCTATCATAAAGTGCGATTATTTGGTTCGAACAACCAAAACCTCAACGACCCATAAAAACTATCGACATTTAAAAGCTTAAAGAGTAGTTTCCTTTAAAATAATTTTATCTCAGTCAAATAATAAATATCATAACAATATATTTCAACTATTGTTACATACCTGTTTGCAACAAATCTTGCAAAATAATAATTATTTTTCCATCGTAAGAAGTGTGAAAATTCTGTTACCATTGTCGGATCAGCATAGCTTTTGCACTTTTATCTTTTAGCATATTAAAATGTACAGGATAACATCCTATCACTTCAAACTTCTTAACGCAAGCAAGAAGAGGGAAAGGGGCTAGCAGACATTCAAACTAACCGTTGTACAGTATTGTTGTTGAAATTCTTTTGTCGAAAATACAATGTTTCTCCAATTGTTGCATTTTCCGGTAGTGTTAATTTAAAAAAAAAAACAACACCTTATTTTGCTTACATGTATATGTGAATAAATAGTGAAATAATGAAAATTTACATTGATTTAGGCATTTTAAGCCGAATATTAACAAATTAGGCTCTAACAATCAATTTAGCGCATTTTAGGGCACTGTCAAACTCCATGAATAGATTTCAGTTTTCATGATGCATAAATATTAATTATTTTTCCTTTTTCCTAAAGGAACAAAATAGGCATTTGCCCTAAAACTCGATGTTTGGTAAGCATTTTACTGTAAATTAATTCCTATGTAGAATATAAAAAATTAAAGAAATTTATGTTCCCAATTTTGGAACGCTGGACATTAAAACGTCTATGGAATAACTGATAAATTATTCCTGATATTAAACAAATTCACGCACATATCTGAATGCACTTAAAAATATATCTAAGAATCACATACTTAATGCCCAGAAAAAAAATTATTATGTAACATGGTGTAATTTGGATAACTTCATTTAGCAGCATTGGGTCAGGAAGAGAGAAAAGAATTGGGAAGTAAAGCAAACCACTTGTTCCACTCACTAAGCGTAAGCAAAGCAATTATTAACCGCGCAAATGCATAGGGATGCAACAGGTTGTATGTACTTTTGCTGCCTGTATGAGGGCTTGTTGCTCTTTGTCTAGCGTTTGAAAAGGAACGTCGGCAATATTAGCATTCTTTGTCTCTCTTTCGTCAAGGGGTTTCAAAAGCAACGAGCTGCGCTTGAGGAGGCCTTCAAGTATGCCCAGATTTCAAGATTAGCTTCCATCGTTAAAAAGTAATTAGGACTACACAGAACCGAGCCAGAAAGATAGTTCGTGTATGTGTTTCAATAGTAGTTTACCAGATACATAAATTAACTCTTACTTAACTAGCGCACGGGTCTACCGAGACCGTTCATGCTTCCATTTATACATTAGAAAAGTTGAAGAAAAAATAAACACGCAGAATTACACACACACATAGCTCCTCCTCCCCCAGCGTTTTACGAAAAAACTGATGCAATTAATAAGCATTTTAAATTTATCATTACAGAGCACTAATCAAGAGAGATAAATGATTCAATATAAATGTATGTAAATACACAAAATTAGTAGAAATACATTTAAAAAAGTAAGTATCTTCTGTCTAGCCAAAGATTTTCTCTTGTCCCCGCCGATTATTCTTATCCAATATTAAATTTAGACACTCCTCCCTACTTCTTCTTGACCTCACAAAGTTTTCGGAGAGGCTGCGACCTCCAGCACTCTGTAGCTTCACATTCTGCAAGAATGTGTACGCATAGTTCCTTCTTCCTTCGCCTCATTTTCCGCTCTTTCCATCTCACGAGACGCAGCGTCTTCTCCTGTTATTTAATTTATATATAAGGGGAGCCACGCCTCTTTTAGTTCTGATTGTAATTTCAATGATACTTTGTTAGAACACTCAGCTTCTACTGCCTGCCTATCAATATCAATTAATCTCCTTCTAACTTTCCTCCAAATATTTCTTTTATTTCTAACTCCCATTATTATTTTGTCCAAACCCCTTTTATAGTAGATGCCCAGTTCCCAGAGAGGTAAATATGTAGCTACCCTTAGGTTGAACACTTACTAATACAGAACTAAGAAAACATTTTTTTTAATGCAACGGTTGCAGCTGAGTAGAAATGATAAGCGTGTTGAGTTCACAATACTCTGTACTTGTACTTGTACTTGTGCACATTCCATTCCTCTCTCTTGTAGTTTAAGCATACTCACTGCGTACCCGAAAGCTTAGGTTAATTCATAAAGAACGGCAACATTTCTAAATATGACCAACGCTCAAGCACCAACTTAGAAGACTGCTGTGCCTGCTTTTCTGTACAGGAGGTTCAAAATGGAATGTTTTGTTACTTTTTTCTTTTTCTTTACTTATTATTGTCCTTTATGCATTACACCATTGACAATTCTCCAAGGATCACACGTTGAGAAATATTATTATAGTATTTTTGTGAGAGAAACCATTGACTACGGATTGTTGCTTTACGATAATACAGAATTGGCAATTTTGTCTTTTCTACCTCCCTACTGAACAGGATGTTGTACAACTAGTAGAAATCCGTTTGGAAATTTCTCGGCCTGGACTATAGGCGGCCATGCAATTGGCACGATACTTGAAATAAGTCATAATAAAGCTTCTTAAAGCATACGTATTAAGGGTATTCCATAAATGGATCAATTGAATGTCGTGCAGTTACGAAGTTCTTTGTAAAAGGTAATTTAACGCCGAAGGAAATTCCTATTCTTATCCTTCAGCTGAGGCCTATGCAATGTCACAGGAGGCTCATGAAGAGTTTTTTCTTACCTAAGGTACAGGTCGTAGTCGGTTTAAAACATTTAAAAAAATAAGACAATCGGATTCAAAGGAAGGTTGACCTAGTGCTCCAGTTCGTGTTTTAACGGAAAGGAAAGGTTTAATATCTATCCCTGATTACCTTGTTCTGTTGTAGTTAAAGAGGCACTTTGCCGTACTTGCGTCGTATTAAACTGTCGAAATACATTCCAAAATCTAAATGCTTCTTTTCATGACATACCATCATTTGAAGGCTTTGCCTCATAGTTATGGTTGAACTTCCTTCCAGCTCCATATTTTCGAGATAATCGGCGGGTTCTTCTACTAAATCTTGAAGTTCACTTCCTTCCCTCCTTTTTTGTTAAAAAATAATCGTACATTGCTCCTTTCTAGATTTACCAAATTCACCACTTGTTTTAATAAGACTGCTACTCTTAGTACAGACACATTAAATACTGCACGTAGTAATAAACAGAACTTGGAAGTTAGGCAAAATGCCCCCCCTTTTTTATTTTTTATCTGAATTTTAAGAACCAGATAGAAATGAACGTGTTTCCATACACTTGGGATCGGTAAGGTTATTTGACTTCTGTTGCCTATTTTAAAGTTTAAAACTATTTTTTTTCTATCTTAGATCGTTATGATTTTTTCTGCGATTATTTGTGCATTCTAAAAAGCACATAAAGAATTCCAATATATCGAAGTGAAAAAAGTTATAAAAGTTAGATGGCTTGTTGATCTCACAAAAATATCTATTGGGAACATTTTTATACATTTGTTTCTTTTCAAACAGTAAAAAACATTCTACTCAACCCATTAATTTAAGCTCTTTAAATAGTACAACCTTCATTAGTTAAAGCAACCCACGAGCATACGCATACTAGGAAATTGGATGAGGGAAGTACAGTAATTTTGAATAATCCGGCCGAATGACCTTGCATCGATTTGTGCGAGATAGTTCAAGGAAATAAATTTGTAATGGGGGTAAATCAATGTAACAAACAATTCAAGCGTGACAGATGAGAAAAGTACAGCTGTGCAATAAACCGTCCCTACAATGTGTTCAGTGTGGAAGTAAGAGATACTAACCTCCCCTATAAACGCATAAACAGAAAATGAACTCGACCAGAAACTACTGCGCATCTTTTGCTCAGTCGCCAGGACTATTCAAAACTACTTTACTTTGATCAGCATTTTCATGGTGTCCTAAAAGATGAATGTTCTGTTGTTACTGGTATGAGTCCTTCCGAAATAGTTTGTGTTAAATATGCTCCATTCACTTCAGTGGAAGTAGAACATTCTTTTTCAATGATGAAAAATGCTCTCTTTGACAAGTGGCTGACTATGACAGTTGATACCTTGAAAAAAGTCTTGTTGTGTCTTGTAACTTGGAAAAATAAGTTTGGTACTTTAATTATATGACAAAGAAATTAATAAGTATCTTACATACCTATTTATATTAATAAGTGATATTATTCTCTGTTTCACTTTTAAAAAACTGTTATTTTGATTATATTACTACCTCTATTTTCAGTATTTTAAGTGCTCTTTTATCCGCTTATTTTAACCAAAATAAATGCCTGAATTACCGGGCTCTGGTAATAAATATGCAGCAACTTAAAAGTACAAACGTAAATGGCAGCAGTTCAAGAACAAACAAACGAATTACCTCTGAAGGACTTCATAATTACTATAACGCGCTTTTAACGCATGATAAAGAGAAAGGTTTCACTATTAACTATATATATATATATATATATATATATATATATATATGAGATTTAGCTCAAAACGGATATTAATCTGAAGCCTTGGTTTAGGAAGAAAAAACATATAATAATATTATTAATAAATAAGTTCAATTATATTCTCACAGTTTAAATGATAACGTAACAATGTGCAAAGCAAGGCCCAATGCAATTTTATGTGTAGATATTAAGACCAGCCCAGAGTGCTATTTGCAGTGTAAAGTACACAGTCGTTCCCAAACTGGGGGACGTGAGAGATTTACAGGAAAGGGCACAGATAACTCAGAAGAGAAAAGACGCACGTCATCTTATAGATAGAGAATTGGTGTATATATTAATTTTTGCAAGTGAGAGTTTTTTTGCACAGTTGGCAACGCCCGCTTTGACCTTGCCAAGAAGCAGCCGCGTCAACTTGGTTCCTGTTTGCTGTCACTCGCAGCGTGTATGCTGGTGTGTTATGCTGTTATCTCATTTTCAACTTTAATACTTGTATCATGTGTGCAATATGGTATCTTTCAATTGTTGTACTGCATGTGAAAATGTCTGCTAAAACAGATTGTATCATGAAGACTATATTTAAGTATGAATTCACGTTTATTGAAAAAGATATGTGCAATTGCCTCTGTGTTCTATGCTACAATGTCCTCAGTAAAACTCTTAGCGGCCAGTACGTCTTGAACGTCTTTAACAGCAGCACATACTGCGCTTAAGGACAAAGTTTTGACAGTTTTTATTGAAAATAGGAACTCATTAAATCTTATAAAACTGGATTCTACTTCAAGCATGAAAACAAAAAAGTTATTGAAGTGTTGTATGAAATTTGTTTTTTAATAGTAAAAGACAAGAAATCACATATTATTAGTGAATAAAACCTTTCATTCTTAAAGCAACAAGAATTATTTTTGGAGAGGAAAGAGACAGAATATGGGTAAAATAGCTATTTCAAACAATAAATTGAAAAGTAGAATCGATGCAAGTGAAATAACAACTTATCAAGAAATTAAATTTTTCTCATTTTTGCCTTGCATGTGAAGATTCCAGAGGCCTAGCTCCGCAGTGTTAGTTGATAGAATATTGTCAGTTTGAGTACGAGAAAAAAAAAAAAAAATGAATGAAACAGATGCTATTTTATAAAATAATAATAAAAAAACACGGAAACAACTTGCAAAGGCTGCGACGTGTTTTCTGTTATTAATGGAATTTTTTGTCTTGGCAAAATTATGAAATTGTTTTGACGGAGCTTCATGGTCTGACTTCATAAAATGTGCCAAAGAAAAAAATCCTGCTCTTATTGACTCTCATTAAATAATCCACAGACAAGAAAACTCTACCAGAGAAATTCAGTCTCGCAATGAAAGTGGTTATCAAAGCAGTTAATTTAATAAAATCAAGTGCTCTGAATACCTGTCCTTTTGAAGTGCTTTATTGTGATCTCATTGCAGAACACAAAATGAATTTTTTCATAAAGAAGTTCGGTGACTCTTAAAGGCCAATGTGCTTTGCAGGTTATATAAACTGAAATAAGTGGCAACATTTTTCTTCTGAGTGAAGGAGAAGATTCATTCACTGGTGATACCTATGCACTCTTTCTAGCGTACCTTGCAGACGTCTTTTAAATCTTGAAAGGTCTCACTGTAAACTACTACATAAAAACTAACATAATAAATGCCCATGACTCAATAAACGGTTTCTTGGAAAATAAGCTTGAACTGGATACTCCAAAAAGCATTTTTTTTCGTTGCCTCGATTCAATGAGCTTCTAGACAGGTAATGCCATGTACACACATCTGACTGTACTTTAAGATGAGTTCAAGAGTTATTTTCCTAACTAATCTGCAGAAGACTGGCGGAGCAAACTAGCAACATCACCGTTCACAATTAACGTTATTTTCTTCCAGATGAGATAAAAGAGAATGCAATTGAATTCAAGTGTACTCAAGTGCTAAAGAATAGTGTCGAGTGCTTGGACTGGAAGATTTCTGGATCCTTTTCCTTCTGTTTACCCAAAAAATGCCAAAGAAAGCCTTAAAAGTCCTAATGTAATTCTCATTCACCTACCTCTGTGAGCAACATTCTCAACACTGACCATGATAAAAACCAAGCATCGGAGTAACTTGAATGTGAAGAGTAACCTCAAGTGTGTCTTAATCTACTTGACATCGAAATGCACACAATAAAATCTGCTTCTGTGCATTTGAGTTCAAATTGTTATTTTAAAATTTATCCCCAAATTTAGGTGAGTGCAAGTAATTTAATTACAGTAAGATATTAATAATTCTTGTAACAATTATACATTCTTTCATATTATGTAATTTTTATAATTAGTGCTGAATTTTGAGAAAGTTGAAATGTTGTATAATGTAGATTATTTCCAAATATAAGTGTTACTAAAATAAAATGTTTAAAATAAATTTAGAGGGCAGTGGAATTTTCAGGGCCAACAAAGAGAGGCACCAGTTGGAAAAGATTGGAAAACACTGGTATATAATATTGTTGTTTCAAGTTGTATTAACAGTAAACTGCGTTTTTTAATTTTTTTTTTTTTATTTTATGTTTGAGTAGAAAATTACTCCTAAATTGTCTGGCAAAAAAAAAAAAAAAAAAATCAGAAGGCAAAAGTTTTAGTTGATAAGAGAGAGTCATTTAATCACAGTAATGACACGAAAACGGGTTAATGGACAAGAATATCCCAATAATTCTACTGCAAAACCAATACTGAAAAAATATCAACACCTGTTTCATTAGCAGATTATTATGACATAGGTCTATAGCCCAACTTAACATCTCAAATTCGAGACTAGATTGTCGCAAAAACATAGCTGGCATTGATTCACGGTTGTCATTCAATGCTTCGAAAAATCTGGAAAATAAATCAAATGACAGTCGCAGATTTTCTCGAAAATATTGCACAAGAAAACTGGCCATTAATGAAGCATCTTATTGTCAATGACTTTATATTCTGAAACAAAATATCGGGTTTATTGCTTTTGCTGTCAACTGTTGGGGAATTGTATATCACAACTTGTGAATTATGGACTGAACAATTGGAAGCACATGCACGAAACTGCAAGTGAACATTTTGTATGCTATGGCAAATGGCACGACGTGGAAAAGTATATTCGTAATAATAAAGGCATTAATGATAAGTCAAACACAAAAAGAGCCAGAACATGGGAGAGTATTTTTTAGAACTCTCGATTGATATAAGTAATATAGGAGGAGCAATGATAGGCTTTTTGCAAAAAAGCAATACTATCTTTTTACATCTACTTGGAAAATACTACTTGATGATTGCAAAACAAATAAGAAGGATCCAGTCGAAAGAAATTTGTGACCATTAAATGGGGTAAAATCGGCCAAAATGCACTAATACAATTCCTTGGATCTGAAATAAAGAATGAAATTATCAACAAGAATGGGAAAACAAAATATTTTTAGTGATGCTTGATTAGCAACAAAGAGCAACTGTCATTCGCTTTAAGATTTATTGATTGTACTCAAGAGCATATTAAAATTAAGGGAAATTCTCTGTTATAATTTGATAATGAAGAAGTCGATAAGGCATCAAGGGGAGCAGAGCATGCTGTTAACTACAAGCAATGACTGAATATAAAAACAAAGCTATGACATATACACTTTCATTTTAGAGAATTTCGAAGGAATGAAAAGACTTTTGAAAATTTTCTCATCGAAAGTGACAATGAAAAAAGTTTATATATTGCGCTATAGTGTCTGTTAATGTTCTAGCGGTCGCTATTTTTGATTTTCCTCAGTGAAAATCGGTATATAATAATTAATAAACAATGCATCGAGTTCGTTAACCAGCAAAATTGGACAATTGAGGTGGTGGTTAACCTAAAGCGAAAATTAAAAAATCGTCTAGCGGGACCAATATTTGCTTTTTAGCAACAAAACCTGATATATGCCTTTTAAATAAAATAAGAAAAATAGCTTGTGAAAATCAAGGAAATTGGATATTATTGCACATAGTAGGTCCTTGCACAACAGTAAAAAGATTACAAAAGTATTACTTTCAAACACTAAATAAAAACATACGACAGAAATATTACTAATAACTACAATATACGATGGCATCATTAATTTTAATTCATGACTGAAAGGGATGCTGTTTTTCACTTACAATCCGTGATATATCGAAATAAAAAGGAGAAATTTGTATTCTGAATTCTGAGTCGACGTTTTCAGAAAATTTTTACAATTTTTTCTTTCCCCCCCTTCTTTTTGGAGGGGGGGGGTAAATGAGAGCAGGCAATACTTTTTTGCACAAGTAAGTAAGTTGTCGGTCCTGGTGGTGTAGTGGTAACCATACTTGCCTTCTAAACCCTAGATCGCGGGTTCAAACCCAGGCAGGATCGATGGATTTTTTTCTGGCGTAAAACTCCTAAGTATGGCTTCTTTCGGATGGGAAGTAAAGCCGTGGGTCCCGTGTCGTACATTTACGGCACGAAAAAGAACCTCAAGCCTGAATGAAGAGGCCTCTGAGCAAACTTTGTCGGTCGTTTCACGCTCTGAATTGAATGGGACGGTGATGACCTGAGATGTTAAAGAGCGTCCGTAAATAAACAAATAAAAAAAATCAAAAGCACAAGTAAGTTGTTGAGAAAGGCATCAGAGAGGCAGGCGAGCCCGAGCCTGTGCAGTTTGCTGCCGAAAGATGCATGCTGTTTCTAGGGGAACTATAACAGCGTTCTGCCTGTTTGACGTTTTAATCGCACCTATTTGATTGCTCCCTCCGGAATAAATATTCGCCTTCAATTTACCCTAACTCAGGAAACACACGTCGTAAATTTGTACAATCTTTCGTTTTCTCTCAAATAGTCGTTTGTATCTCTACATTCCAGAATAAATGTTAAACACGCTCTAACGCTTCGTAGGCCGCCTGGGAGAACGCAGTTAGAGAACCTCTGAAGTAAAGCATTATAGTAAATAGCCATTGCAATGGTGATACAGTATTCTCTAGCTTTTCCACACATTTCTTGATTCGCTTCTTGCAATTAGTGCTCTGGATCCAGTCGCAGTTATGTCACAACAATCTTGATAGAAATTGAATTCATGTTCTCAAAAGAATTTGCCAAATTGTTTTTTTCCTATTTTTATGCAGAATGCTGTTCTTATTATGATTGTTTTCGAGTATCTCCCCTTCAGGTTTTGTTTTGGATTTTTCGTAAGCTTTTTCCTCAGCTGTTTACCTTTCTATCCTGCTCGCCGGGGGCTTGAAGACTTTGTTCAAAGTATGTATGGTAATCAGCACTTACTTGTTGCTTTTGAAAAAAAAAAAGTATAAATAAATAAAAAAAGAGCTTTTTATTTTTTGATTACTTTTTATGACTTTAATTCTCTGGGGATCCAATGTTGAATGCCACATTAGTAATGCCATTAACCGCAGTAATCTAGAACTTGATTTCTCCAACCAGTATACCTTACGACCCGTTTCACTAAAAGAGTATTAGCATTATCAAAGGACTGAAGATTATTCAGTCTATGGAGCTGTAAGTGATTTGGCAAATAAATAAAAAAAAATAATAATAATCTTTACAGAAACACAGTCCAGTACAGCATGAACCATGATTTCTATAATGACGGTCCATAAGCTGAATTTCGAGACATAAATATGTCTGTTCAATGCGCTGCAACTCAAAATAGATACCATTACATCACTATGCAACAGTTCGATTTCAGCTGCGCTTAGAAGTGTACTACCACAGTTGGTGTGTGTTATTCAGCCTTCCCTAAGCGCACAAATCCATGTCAAAATTAAACCCACATAGGTTGCTCGCATTTGTTAAAAAATTTAATTACAAGTATTTCATTATAAAATATATCTTTGCCGCATAGAAAATAAAAGCAATTGAAGAATTTTCATCAAGACTCCTGTAATTCTAAGAACTTTTTAAAGAGGCCATATTATTTGTTAGAAATAAACTTTGTGAAATGTTGATATGCTGCAATATTCTCTTTCACAAGTTTCAAAATTCTGTTTTCGCAAAATTATACAGGAAGAATCATTCCGTGCCAGTCAGTTTTACGTAAATACTACTTAGTTCCTTGCTATGATGTTAAAAGTAACTAACTATAAAGCTAAGAAATTTTTCTTTTCACACTTTATTATAATTGTATTTTTAAAGTGCATAAATGAAAATAATAGTTATTTACGATATTAATATCGTAATGCATCATATAATATCTGCTGATTGGTCTAAAAGCTTTTCACAAAGAATCCAAATATTAGCTCTTTGGTACCACAAAAAGAATATATGGGCTCCAATATAAAGCAATTGCTGTGCTAACTCTTAATAAAGTTAGGTGTTTTGTGAAAATTGATGTAAAATACATCAGAAACAATGTTATACTTTTTTCATTGTTATGCTAAATCATCTGGGTTGTATGTAGTAGCAAAATATTAATTCTGCTCGATTACACATTGCATCTAAAGAAAAGCAGAGGATGCTGAACTATAGCGCAATGACTTTGTTATAGGACAAAATGGCTAGATGTATCCAAGAAGTGCATTTATAAAGCTTAGACCATCTCTTGGAAAGTATTCAACAAGTATGATAGGATCAGAAGGACTTGAAAGCCAAATACCTAGAGTTTGCTAGACAGTTATTAAAACCAAGATTTATACTTGGATGAAAAGAAACTTCAATTTTGTTCGTTTTAATTCACACATTTCATCTCAGTCATGTGAACACATTCGGTACTGATTATTCGTTTGTGCTCCTCTTGGAAATATCATGAAAGTGTATGGCTTATTGACATTAATCAGCACTAGAGTATATTCCGTGCCCGTCAGAAAGTTAATACTTTCTATGCCAGCAAGTTGGTGTTCAATTCTTCTTCTTCTTTTTATTAAACCCATATCTATTGCTTGCAAACTTTTATTTTAATGCTTTATTTATTGTCGCTTTGACTGCATTTTTTTAATGGTGTTTAACGCCCATTTTAATACTGAGGCACCACAGGGGGTGAACACTGATGATACATGAGATTAAATGATATATTGGGAAAGGATTTTGTCTAAGGAAGGAAATGTTCCAGGCCTAAGTTTAGGGTACCTCCCCGGCATTTGCCAGTTATGAGGACTGAGGAAAACCTGTAAAAAACCTCAGTCAGGGTGGATAGTCCTAGGAGGGATTCGAATCCCAGACCTCCCACTCACGGGTTCGCGCCTTAACGACCTCGGTCAGTGGCAGTTTTGACAGCATTGATCTGTAGATTGTGTACTAAACACTATAAGTGTAAGTCTGTAGGGATACGATCATTCTTTGCTTTGGAAGATAGCGTGATTTTCTCTGTCTTTATGTAGGGAATCAAGGATTTTGTGTTCGCATCTACACTACCGTGCGACCTTGTTGTGATTGACAGTGACTGTCTAGGAACAATTAGAATATTGCGCGAGATAAAGAAACATTTTAGGCATCATATTATAAATTTAATTATATAATTTGAACATATGATAGCTACTTGGTAATGCATTTATTTCATTGTTTATTTACATTTATCTACAGACAAATACATTTTATTAGCGGTTTATGTTCGAAACTGTTTGAAGTGAATTTCTAATATGATGCGTATTATAATCGTATGCATATATGAAAGACAAGAAAGAAATCTAAAAATGATGAGATTCAGCGATAACGTGTTGCGTGGAGTGGCCTGCCAGTGTCTGCCGTTCGGCTCGCGAGAAGAAACGGCAGCAACAGCGACGGTACAACTTTTATTGTTTGCTACTGCCTGGGTCGTCACGCCAGCAGCGGACGGACGGTCGGACGGTCGAGCTGCGCGAGAAGGGAGCGAGAGAGGGGGAGGAAGGTTTTCACGTGATCGTCCCCAGGTGTCCGGTTTTGCACTGTAGGTCGCCTGTTTGGCGCCGCCCTTCTGTGTATGCGTGTGTGTATGTGTGAAGGCAGGACGCGACAGAAGCACGGCGGCGAACCCTCCCCGTAGGCCCGACCGACCATCCGTCCGTACCACATTGGCGTTGTTAGGCTTGCTTGCCTCACGGGTAGTCTGTGCTTTGTGTCAAAGGACACCGAGTACTGTAATATTACTGTCATTATCAAAATACCGCAATGATCACTTTTAACCATAATGGTAGATTGTCCTAGCGCCCTTTAGCAACACAACGAACCTCTGTTTACGTATTGTCGACTTGTTGCACTATGAAAATTAATCATAAAGATAGGCGAAAGAGAAGCCACTTGCTTTTTTTCATAGTCGTTATTTACAGATTTATTGCAAGATGCCACGGAAAACCGGGCATTTGTCCACGTTCAAACACAGAATGGCCGGAAACTCAGTACCATAATTTTATGGGGCGCTCCACGCCTTAAACGGAATAGCATTTTCTGATAACATTTCCGTTGCTTGTCTGAAAAACAAAATTACTGTATTATCTTTCTACTGTAATATGTTAATGCTCGGAATGCATACATTCCGATTATAATAAAGAGATAGGCAAACGGAAATAGAACAAATAATGCCATTTGCTATTTTTTTTTCATAATTCGAAGCGTCTTAACGTAAAAATCGCTCGAAAAAGTGTTTGTAAATCATTTGATATCGCAAAATTAGATTTGAATTACTGTGCTGATTATTGTTGTCATAGGTTTGATTACGATTAAAAAAAAAAAAAAAAAAAAAAAAAAAAAACCACTACCGTCTTCATGATTTAGTGGTAACTTTTGCGAATACTAAGTTGGAGGTTCTGAATTTGATTCCCAGTCAGAGTAGGCTGTCTGGGTAATGTGTTTTTCGGAGTTTTTCCTTACCTTGAGAAGTGAATGGCAGATAGCTTTAAGGCACCAAGGATTCCGAGCTCCTTTGCGCTATCATTAATTCGTTTCATTTCTTTCAGGACTACAGACTTAACAGCATTCACTTCAATCTAGAAAAATCGCGAGAAGACAAATGCAGTCAAAGCGACAATAAATAAAACATTAAAAAAATAAAATAAGTGAAGTAATTAGTTATGAACTTGCTTTCGCAGTAAGGTTATTCACACACAAACGCACCGGAGATCCTTCGTGGTCTAGTGGTACCTTTGAGCCTATAATTTCATGGATCCTCGGGTCGATTACGTAATTTAAGCTTTTCTGTTTAAGTATTTTTTTTTTTTTTTTTGGAAGCCCTACAGTATTCACGCTTACAATCTAGAGATGTGATAACATTGCAGTAAAAACAATAAATAAATATTGATATATTATTAGCTGCAATTGAATGAATTGTCTGTGTGTGTCCCATTTAAGGAGTATTAGCTCATTCAGAATCTCATGAGGTGAACTATTAGATCTCTTTCTCACGACCGTATATCGTGGAATAACAGGTTAAAATATAATGCGATACTGGATTATTCTTCTGAGTATCGCTTGATGTCAATAATTTGTTTCTCACTACAAGCAATAACTTGTTACTTAACACATGCTTAATGGATGGTTTTGAAATGCTTAGCTATTTGGTTCTAAAAGAAAAGGGGAAAGAAATATTGGGTTCACCCTATTAATTGTTTATGTGAAGAGACAGTTTTCCATATAGATACTCTTTGAGGAACTTCAGAGCGATCCCGAGTAAATTATTCAATTATTTCCATATGTGTGTTACCCTACTTGAAGAACATATTGAAAGGATTCCCTCTTCTCCATACATAGCAGTCATCAGTCTCCAGGCATTTTCTCTTGTCACTTTATTTTCAAAATCAAGGTTACTCTTATTGCACAACTTAGAAAAATTCTGAATTGTAATAATAACCTTATAATTATCGAAAACACACTCCGTGCTTATAGAGGCACTGACTGTATCACGCATAGAAAGCAGCACAACTGAGCGACACTGTATGCTCGTGTGAATGTGCAATGCTTCGTCAGCATGCATCATACGTAGCGGGTCGCCGGCGGCCGAGTTTCTATTACGAGTATTGCAATACACATAGCACCATTTGAAAGAAGCCTTACACGATATCTTAATAGTTTTAGTTCACTTTACTTTCCAACTTGCACTAAGTTCAAATGTTGAGATTGGTGTTCTCACTTCTTTCACCAATGCACTCCGGCTGTTTTTCTAAAGTCGTATGCCCACCTCGTTCTCGGTCCGTCTCGTTTCATTTTGCCGGCGTGGAAGTCACACGTGGTAGAGATCTGCGCCCATCTGTTACTTGAAAGCCTTATTACGTGACCTTCCCATTTTCATTTTTGACTTTTTTCACGTTGAGCCACATCGGATACTTCTAATTCTCCTTAGTCTTGTTGTCTCTGAGAAATATTTTGCACTCTATTTTTCGCTGACGGACCTGGATGGCTTCCTGATGAGCTTTCTTTCCGTTTGGCAGCCGTATAAGAGCATTGGGAAGATATAGATTTCGAATACTTCAAATCTTAGTTTGTGGTTCAAAGATTTGTCCAGTATGATGCATTTCAGGCCCAGAAGGTCTTACATACCAGATCTCTGTTCTTCTTAAGTGCATTTTAAAAGTATAAGATGAGGAACGAAAAGGAGCGGTTCCATATTTATTCCCAGATAAAGAATTTATTTTCTCGAGAAATCTAAAAAACCACAGAAAAAGGTACACTGATTTCCTTCCAGCGTGTATATAGCGGCAGGCAAAGAATCTTTTACACTGATCACATATTCGTTTTGCTGTGACCGCATTTGATCCAACACAAGCACCAATTTCTCGGAATGACATCCCGAAACTCTCAGATGCCTCAATTCTTCCTTGATCCAATCCAGATACCTGCTGACAATGCTGTTGTATTTGCGAGGCGTCATACTTGTTCCTTATGAGAAAATTTGGAGTCGGTTTAAGAGGTGCTCTTATGAGCATTACAAATTTATTTCGCCTGCTGCCTAGGATAATTTCGATTATTTTCAATAATGATATACTTCCTTCTCAAGCCTTCCTACTCTTCTCTATTTTTCCGAAAACAGCACCAGACATCAACCAATTTTCTTGAAAATTCATGGTAGAGTTGCAAATAACAAAAACAATGTTTTTACATTACCGATATCTTACATAAGTTTGCATTGGTCTTGGGTAAATTTTGATAACAAGCTTGTGACCTACAAACTGCATGCGATCCTTATTACTATCATCTACAGCCTTTAAATATATATTTCTTTTAAAAAATATATAGGATATTTGTAAAAGCGTGCAAAAATTAAACAGGAAATAGGAGAAGATTTACTGATCATTTTGAGATAGGGAACCTATGGTCTGAAAAATTCTTCTTAAGGAGACATGGACTTAAACATGTCCTTAACTATGTCTGAATTATTTAAGATAAATTTACATGTATTTATTTATATTTAGTTTTCACATTATTTCCAGTTATTACAGCAGAGCAGCATATCCATTGATAAACCTGAGTTAACGTACCATTTTGTACTACACAACAGTTAGAATGACATCGGCGTACAAGTTTCTGCCGCACCCTTTCAAACATGGCCGCAAGATTCTGGCAAAACGTTGGGATTCCTTCAATCCGCTAGACTACTGCCTATAAGATCGAAAAACACATTTATATACCCACTATTTCCTGTTTAGTTTTTGCACACTTTTACTGAAACACCCTGTATAAATTCTTCCTGGACCATTCGGGATTCGGTACCTGGCGATGACATAGGGATTTTGTTTTCCATTCTATCGTGTACATGACTCAGGTTTACTCAACCCACTATACAAACGTGTACTTGAGGAATTTCTGTTATTAGGAATGGATACGACGAACTCTACCGACCAATTTTCAGAGTTGTTCAGGGACGTTAGTTGAGAATTTTGATATAAGGAACTAGTGGTCTTCGGATACTCATTGCTGAATAATAACACTTTCCTTTTCTTTCTTTCTTTCTTTCTTTCTTTCTTTCTTTCTTTCTTTCTTTCTTTCTTTTCTTTCTTTCCTTCCTTCCTTCCTTCTTTCTTTCTTTCTTTCTTTCCTTCTTTCCTTCTTTCTTTCTTTCTAACTCAACTACCTTGGTGTAGGTTTACAAGGAGTTTGTTTCATATTTCGAACTAAATTACCTTTGCGTATGTTTACCAGGTGGAGTATCACTGATTGTATGGTGCATCGTTGTTGAGTTTCTTGTGACTATGGCGGTCAATATTTTGAACAGCAATATATAAACAAGTATGAGTTTTATCCTATGATTGTTTCATTACACGAGCACTGTTTTGTAATTTTTTTGTAATTATGAGGTTATCGAACCTTTGAATGTATTGCTTTGTTATTTAATTCAGTACGTCATTCACCGTCAATTCGAGCAGCGGGCGACCGTAACACGGCTGGGCGCTACAGCCAGCAATGCTTACGTTGCAGCTGAAGGAGTGGAATGGAAAGCCTTACTCAGCAGTGTAGTGCATTATCGAATCACAATAGTGGATAGTTTAAAACATCTGACTAAATTGATTCCACATATTCTAACATTCAACTATCTTCACATTGTACTTTTCGTTCTATTTGGGAAGAACTATTTTTATTTGTTCATCATGGTGGTTCGTTTAAGTGTTTAGTGTGCGGCGTAGTTGTGAACACAACTTAGAAACACCATGCCATTCATAGTAATCAATATGAAAAATATACAGGAGCTGTAATGATAGAGTAGCTGAAAAAAATTATGAACGAAGATGGGCAAGACTACTATGTTAGTGAATAGGCCATGTTTGTTTTAAACTATGGTTAATAACGACACATCTCAGACAGTTTGTGAATGCGAGATTTGCAAAGCAGTACATAATTGCTGCATCACAAGAGAATTTATCTGAGTGTCGTGAAGAAAGCCACAAATTTTGTTAATTCAAAAGAAATTAACCAGTTTAAAGCATATCTGAATGATTGTAACAGTAAATGTGACTACCTTTCTTATTACTGTAAAGTACGTTTTTAACACTTGGTAAAAGTGCAATGCAAAGACATTTGATTTAATAAATGAATTTTGTTATTGTCTGTATACTTCCGAATATCAGAATTAAAAATAGATTTTCGATCTTCTTTCCCTGATGAAATAACTAGTCATAACTTCCTTAATCTTTCTCTCAATGGAAGAAAAAAGCATCTCATAGCTGTATGACTATATAGGAGCGTTCGCACGTGAGCTGTTATTGAGGAAACAACCAATTTTAAGTAATAATGGTATAACTGATGTTCAAAATCTAATTTAAATTTCTCAATGTCAAGAAAATAGTGATTTGAAGAATATGCCATAACATTAGGAAAATAGAGCAACGATTTTGATTTAAGATGGCAGGATTTGGAAAAATCGGAGTCCTATTGAAGAATGCATTCCCAAACAAAGGAAGTCAGTAAGATTTTTATTTACATGTTTCCTGTTCCCTATTCCCACGATTACACAGGCATGTTGCTGATATATTCAGCATTTTTTGTTTTGTTTAATTTATGTTCAATAATGGGGGAGGGGTAGTGTTTAACGCCCGTTTTTACTACTAGGGCACCACAGGTGGTGGACACTGATGATACATGAGATGAAATTATATATTGGGAAAGGATTTTTTTTTTAAGGAAGGAAGCGTTCCAGGCCTAAGTTTAGGGTGCATCCCCGGCATTTACCATTTATGAGTACTGAGGAAAACGTGGGAAAAAACCCAGTGAGGGAGGGTCCTGGGGGCTTTCGAACCCCAGAGCTCCCGCTCACGAGTCCGCGCCTTAACGACCTCGCCACCCGTGGCGGATTTTTTTCAATAATGAAAATGTTGCACTTGATTACCAATTTGAAATGCACTTTTCGATTGCTTACAACAGACTATTGTCAACAGTTAGTTTGAGAGAAAAGAATAAAAAAAAATTGCGACAAACAAACGAGCAAATAATTCCGGAATAGAAGGTGAAAGTGTATTGCAATTTAACATAAGATGTATTCAGTATACAATAAAATACATTTCAGTAGAATTGCATGCTTTCATTTTCACATATTAACATAAGTATAAGACGCGAATTTAATTAAATGAAACGTTTCTATTATTGAACGTCGAATAATTTAACCATCACTAGCGAAAACTTACATGGACAGAGAAATTGTGCGCGGCAGGGAGGATAGTTGTGACGTCACAAGGCATTGAGTTGAGGCTGACTGCAGAACGTAATGACTAGTGATAAAACATTTTCTACCATGGACAAGAAGTTACCTTATCATTAGCCATATTGTGTAACTGACCTTGAAATCTGCCTAACGTTCCGAAGTAAACAATAGCAGATTTCTGGCATGCCCCCTCCTACTGACAGCAGGCACCCTAACGCGCTGGTGTCTTTTTTCCGAAATGATTGTTCCATCTCTAGCGATAATTGATGACTAGGGAACGAAATCTGGACACCAAAATATTGCCTAGATATGACTGTACATAGGTTTAAGGAATGCTGGTTGTAGGATGCCGCCAGTAGTTTATTGTAGTGATGATTTGCAGGTTTGTATAGAAAATGAAATACGTCACATGTAGGGAGCTCTGGCCTGATGTAAACAGCATGATGCACTATAGTTAGTTAACTTCATACATTCGGTGTCTAAAATTCCATCCTTAGTTTTATGAATTTTTCTTTGTAATCAATCAGAAATCGTTAATTTCGTTCCAAGGGAGTAATATATGTTTAATAAATCCATATCAAATTACTTTATAATAAGGTACCGGACACCGAGGGTTTGCTATATCAAAACACTTCGCCAACACACTTGAATAACTTCTGAAAGTTTGTCGGCAGAGTTCATCTCTCGGCATAAACACAACCAGGAGAGGCTGACCGCACTACCTCCATATGCGATGCGCTCAGCCCTATCCTTCAACAAAACCTGCTGGACGGGCAAAGGGAAATATGTAGTTTCTTGAAGACGGGCATTCTACACTCTTAGTTCAGCACTTTTTTATAGTCATAATAATAATTCATACACAAAACTATCAAAGCCCAACATAACGTGTGAAAGTTGGAACTGTTTTTAATTGTATTGTTAATATGGAAATAAAATACTCTTTATTGCGTACTTAACCGGTATATTTTATGTAATTCTAAGGCTATTTAGTCATTTTATAATTTGAACTAAATTTTAAAATGTCGATTTTATTCTTATTTTGTTTGTACCATTTTAATTGTTTATATTAAACCAACATTATACTAATTCCCACAGGTAAAAGGTCTTTCTTTCATATCTATTTCGGAAAACACTAATAGAGTTAATTAATTTTTCAGAACATTGCATATCATGAACATGAGATAATTGCACCTTGAAAAACCGCTAGGTAATAAGGTATCTGTAGTCAATACTATGGAGGCAAGATTAAAAAATGTTTGTCAAAAATGAAAAGAGAAAGACTCTTTGTGCTTGAAAAAATAGTAAGGTTTTTTCAAATCTTATCAATTAAAGGGCAGGGCACTATTTTAAAAGAATATTCATGATTATAGTACGTAATCAATATGGCTTGTTTTTTTTAAAAGCCTGAACAAATTAAATCTCGAAGTAATTACATTTAAACGTCTACTATCCACAAACTTTACTATAACATAAACAAATAAGATGTGTTAAAACATTTCAATTTAAAAATTAAAGATGAACCTGGTTTCTTATAAACAATGAGAACATGTTAATTTATTATTTGCAGGCTTTGTATGCAGGCTCCACAAATGTTACTCGTATATCCATTCATATCAATAATTCGTCTTATTGACGAATATATCAATACCAGGATTCTTTCATCTGCTTTCGGAATTTATTGGTTGAAACTTGTCATGTCCTTTCCTGATGCTGTGTTTGGGAGACAGTTTCCTTATTTTGATTTAAAAATATTCTTTTCTTAATATGAATAGAAAACTTGCTGTATATTTCCTAACCACCGCCATGGGTGGCCGAGGTCGTTAAGGCGCTGACTCGTGAGCGGGAGGTCGGGGGTTCAAATCCAACCAGGACCGTCCTTCCTGACTGGTTTTTTTTCCTAGGTTTTCCTCAGTCCTCATAAGTGACAAATGCCGGGGAGGTACCCTAAACTTAGGCCTGAAACTTTTCCTTCCTTAAAAAAAATCTTTTCCCAATTTATCATTTCATCTCATGTATCATCAGTGTGCATCGCCTGTGGTGCCTCAGTAGTAAAAACGGGCATTAAACACTGCTCAAAAAAAAAAAAAATGCCTAACCCACTGATATGAGATCAAAGTTTTGTTAATATTGAGATCTGCTCAGCTTAATTTTAACTTTAACAGTATGATTGTATTTTTCTTTGAGGAAAGAATATCTTATTACTCCGCTGCTTTATAGGTGCCTTTTTTTTTTTTTTTTTTTTTAACAAAACATAATTTACAGCTTTCTCAAATTATTTTTAGACCAATTGCCTCTACTATTTTAATTTCGACGTAAGGTCATGAGCTAAAACTATATGTCAAAAAATCATTACCATTCAGTGTAAGAAATATCTGGTAAAAGAGGTCACATGGTTACACTTGACATTGTGATAATTGTACCAAAAAGGTTAAAGGAAAACAATTAAGCAGCAAAATCTATTTAGCCAATATAATGCATCGAATGTATACTATTAATTATAGAACAAAATTAATTTAGTTAAAAAGGAGAATTAAACAGCTAGTTCACCCACGTGTTATTACAGCGTCTTTTAATTAACAATTGACTTATAAAATATAGCTGAGTAAACCTTCCTTAGATGCAATTTACTGTAAATGATTAAAGCCAAACTTATTAATACCTGAAAGGCTCCATTACCATCAGCTAAATTTACATCACATTTTCTTAGATAGAGTAAACAGGCCATATTTGATATTAGACCGCATTGGTTACAGATCCCCTAGTTATTAATGATACAAACATTAAAAGGAGTAATTAATTATCTTTTGTGATTCGTAGTTTTGTTCAACTCGGTCTCCGCCCTAGTTTTGCAACCATTCTATTCACAAAATAAAACCACTTTTAACAGTGTATCATACACTATTTTTGGTCAGCCTTAAATACAAGCCCGAGTTAAAAAGTAACCTTAATTTAGCAAACAAAATTCAGAATAATGTAGTATTGTTGTACGACACTTATCAATAACGGATATCTATACTCTTCTGCTTGAGAAACAAGGGCGGCATCTTGGGAAATGTGACATCATCGATCATAACAAGATGGCAGCCCCCTTGGAAACCTGTACGAGCGAGGAGCAGGAAACAATTATCCCTTATTTGGGTAGTGAGGGCGAGAAATCAATAGATATTTATCGAAGAATGAAGAGGCATTGTGCACATCCCTGTGTATCACTTCAGAAGGTCTATGAATGGCACAGAAGTGTCAACTGTAAGTGGTGTAGCTCGCTCTGGTCGACTTCATAGTGCGGTTATGCCAAACATTATCGCTGCAGTAGAACATGCGATACGAGACAATCGACGGATATTAATCGATGAAGTGACTGTAGAATTGAAGATCAGCCATGGCTGTGCGCACCACATTATCTACATTATTCTGCAGTACTGCTAAGTCTCCGCTAGGTGGGTACCAATTCTCACCCCGGAACTGAAAGAACGCCGTGTATGTTTGTGAAACAATAATATGACTTCACGAAACAAAAGACGATTTCCTAAAGCGTATAGTTTTTTTCTTTCTTTCTTTCTTTCTTTCTTTCTTTCTTTCTTTCTTTCTTTCTTTCTTTCTTTCTTTCTTTCTTCCTTTCTTTCTTTCTTTCTTTCTTTCTTTCTTTCTTTCTTTCTTTCTTTCTTTCTTCCTTCCTTCCTTCCTTTCTTTCTTTCTTTCTTTCTTTCTTCCTTTCTTCCTTTCTTCCTTTCTTCCTTCCTTCCTTCCTTCCTTCCTTCCTTCCTTCCTTCCTTCCTTCCTTCCTTTCCTTTCCTTTCCTTTCCTTTCCTTTCTTATTTTCCTCTCGTGAATCCAGGCATTAGTGAAACGCTGGAATATCTGCATTGAAGTGATAGTGACTATGTTGGATATAAGAAGTGTTTCAATATCAATGACCATATTTTATGATTAAAATATTAAGGTTACTTTTTGACTCAGCCTCGTATTTATAAATTCATTAATAATTATTAGGCATCGGAATTTCTAGGTACTAGAATCGGAATGAAGTTATGTTGATATTAGACTGTGGATGACACGTGTAACTCATTAGTTCTTGTTTACCAATCGGGCGGTGGCTCACAGCGGGGAAGGGGGTGTAAATGCTAATTGCATGTGGGATTTTTAAAATATATATTTCAAATTGCGTTCAGAGCTACCTGCAGGTTTAGGATGCTCCATACAGTCCAAGGACGGTTCTTCGACAAGTCACAGGTAAAATTGGAAATACGTAAGAGTTCTAAAGCGATCGCGTCAATGACAATTGAGAAAGGGAAACCTTTATTTCTGATCGATGGATACAAATTTAGACATTACAAAGATCTGCAGAACCATATTTCACGTTGCGCATTCTGCATGAAAACTTGTGTTTCATAAAGTTAAGTGTTAAAATGAAATCATTGAACACAAACACAACAAACCAGACCAAGTGTTAATAAACAGACAAAAGATAAGTAATCTTATTAAAAGGAAAGCTATTGAAAATTTAAGAGACCAATTAAATTACGGCATGCTGAACTTAAAACCAATGACTTAGTGACTTTGATCCAGGGATGCAAATGACGTGTAAAACTGACCGCTGGAACGAATCGCTAATCCGCTCACAGCCTGTGTTTCAGTATACCTAGAATACTTCAGAATTCCAAAGCTTAGTGATTATAAAGTAAATGTATTTCATTCACCCCAATGCTGCCTTGTTTAAAAAAAATAGCTCGCATATTTCTCACTAACAGCATGGAAGAAGCTTTGGTTACATCCTGAATTCTAAGTTTTTTATTATTAGTACATTTTATCCTTTAAAATTGTAGTTTTCTCCCGCTGAAAGAAACTATAATACTGTCATGATTTTTGATGCCTTTGTCTACAAATATTACGTTAGTGACACACTACTATTACGGGGTTTCACTATCTAAAAATGTCTACATGGTTATTCCGTACTCGCTTGGCTATGCTTGTTTGAGAAATTTTAGTGTTAAAATCACTCTTGTTATACACTACCTCACAATATAACATTCATTACATTCTTTCGGATTATCAAAGAATGAGTGTTATAGTTATTAAATATCTGATTTTACATTATTGAGTTCAGTTGTGCGTGTTTATGGGTTGGGGGAAAGGTGTGACACATTATACGTCCTGCTTGTTTATGATCTATTCCCAAATAACTCTTCCCTGATGTTCGCACGACATGCTATACGAATGGGAGAACTCCCAGGCACCATCAGATTAAAGCACAAGATTTGCTTCTGGAAATTTCTCATAGCCAACCGTCACCAACGGCCATTTTCCTTAATGGACTTTTTCCCCAATAATTAACGAACACACTGCAACAATCTAAGCAATTTGTATGCCACAGTATGCATAAAGATAGGATAATGTGTTAAGTACTAATTTCCTTCCAGCCCGAAATGATTTCAGGGTTGCCAATATGCTTACTTACGCAAATACATCGTAGATATCAGTTTAATAGTTATTATGTAATGTAATTAATTGTACTGCCGCGAAGAATGTAATAACTTTACAAAGAAAACTTTATAAAGTGCATGATTTCTACCCGCTTAAATAGATTAATAATTATCACATTCCGTATTAATCAAAGTTGGTAACACTGGAAAGTTATAAAAATGTTATACCACCAAGTATTACGAAAACAGTGCAAGTTTGAGTACTCTGTGTTAAAAGAACTAACTTTTAATATGAGCTGTTAAAACACACATTTTCGACCAGCATTTCTTAATGCATTAATATTATTTTAATTTTCGCCACCATTTTTGTATCTTTTATGCTCAGTACTTATACTGGTGGCGAAAAGAAAAAGTAACTTCAATATTCTCTGTAGACTCATACGATTTTAATCATTAACGTCCTAGGCCACAAGACCAAAACATAAAGAAACTGATTGTATGATAGTGAAATAGTTGGGGCATAGGAGCAGTAAAGCAATTGGGTCTGAGCTAAGAAAAATTTGCCAAAAGGTTTGAAGCTGGATTTAATTTAATTGTGTGCAAGAAATCGTGACATTTGTAATGTTGAAGTTATCAGCGATACGCCACTGATTGACCTGTTCAGCAGGCAACCTCCACATGACACTTTCGTTCCCGGTGGGCGTGTTGACAGCCGCTAGCGGTTCGTGGAACATCAATGGATTCTGTTACAAATGAACAACACGAATAATGTAGGTATGTACACAAGTAAACAAGTAAATACTAAAGTTATAGATCCTCGTATTTCAAGGATTTTATAATCCACCAAGAAAATTTATTTCCACAAATTGATAATATTATCGGCATTGTTTTTTATCTGTAGCAATAAACGTCGTATAATGGAAAGTGCAAGAGATTGTAAAAGTTCGCTAAAATGTTTCTTCGATGCCTAGCATTAGTCCAAATTTATATGTTTCGCGTCTACAACAGTTCACTAGATATATTTAAAACTTTTTAGCCATCGCATTAAATAATCTGTGAACAAACAGATGAATGGGTTTGGGTTTGCGATTAGCTGCAATGATGGTTCCAAGGGGCGGTTCTCAAAATGTGGTCCACGGACCCCTGAAGGCCTTCCAAGGGAGTTCATGATGCATTGAAGTACTATTGACAGCATTTATTCTCCATATAAATATAAATAATGAATTATTAGAGTGTAGTAAACGTAGAATCAGGGCTCAGAATACAAATTTCTTCTACCTTGCGGTCAGCGATGCTTTCCTCTCAGCGCGGGGTTTTTCCTGTAAGCGAGCTCCCCCTCGTTTGCCGCGCCGTGAAGGGAATAGCAAGTCCATTTGCCTACTTGTTAACCTTGCTGACTGTCGCAGTCATAGCGCAGCTGTGTGTGTGTTGTTCGTTTCTTAATTCGACATAATGCCTTGACATAACGACACAGCCTATCTTTATGTACGATTCTTATGTGTTAACTCAGTAGTGAAAGAATCATAGGACTATTTTTTTAGCATACAGTTGATTCTTTTATTTATGCGAATACCGCACTATTATCTTTTTTTAGAGAATTGATCAAGTGGGGGCGTGATTATGTATTTTTTCAATAGGACTCTGCCACTGCTCACACTGCTAATAATTGCATGAGTAGTTCACAAAACATAGTTATTAATAAGGATCTGTGGTGCCCCTCCTCGTTCGTTCGATTTAACAACCTGCGATTATCTCCGGGGCAAATTAAAAAAAATCGTTGTACAAGACCAACCCGCACACATACAAGAACTCAAAGATAATATTCGTCTGGAATAGTCCGGATTTCTCAAAATAAACTACAGATAGTGATGAATAACATGCCAAAAATGTGTGGAGAATGAAGGCAAGCAATTTCAACATCTAATTTGATATTTTGGTAAATAATAAACCTTTTAAATTGGTTGTGTATTGTATGGTTGGATTGTTTTATTGTTTTATCCTTCCGCTAATCACCGAGACCCGGTTGGTCGGCTAACCAGCTAAGGAGCAGCGCGCCCACCCATAGGCAAAACACTCGGGGGGAAAATAAACTGATTGCACGATATTAAGCCTGATATCACGCGTGTAATAGCACCATCATACCTCTACTTCAGGATAAAATGAACAAGTAATACTTGCCATTACATATGATTATTTATATTAATGTTTTATGCGTGTTATACATTATTGATTATATAATAGCAATATTATTGTTATAAACAATAGCAATATAATAGAAATATACTTTTTTTTTAAAAAAAGTGCATTCATTTATTTGTTTACTATACTTTTAAATTATGGAAACCAGCGATGAATATCTTTAATATATATGTAAATGAAAAATAAAATAATACTATGTACAATGTAACTAAAATAACAATAAATAAAGAAGCTGAAAAAGGATGAACGCATAGATAAACACACATTATTTCTTGCTAGATATCTATTATATATATCGTAAAATCTTACACGTGCATTATATTTATATAGTGTACGATTTTACACTTTGGAGTTAAATCTTAGAAGTCTGCGACAACAATACATCTTTGAACTGAGTTCGCGAGCAAGGGAAGTTAGACAACCACTGATTTAAAGAAAAGTTCTCTGACATTTCATTTGGGCATAATGCATAGGTTGGCTAAACATTTCGAGGGTCTGAATATTTTACATTAAAAATCCTAAACCAAAGCATTACCGAATGAGAGGCGTTCGCCACCAGCTGGCGCACCTGTGGCGGTTGATTACTGAACTGATAGTTAAAACATATATTTATTTGGAGAGTGAAAACTCAAAGTTAGAAGTCATTACTGCTAGTATAGTACCTATAATTGCAGTAAAATAAATTATATTAAACTTCATAAGTTATAACATAAATAATTGATCCGAAATATAGCTAAAGCAACAAGTCGGGGAGATAAAATGATAGAAACAAAGTGGAGTTCAAACAAATTAAGAAACAAAAACTACTCGATTAGTTTAAATTTACCGAAAGCCAAAGAAATTATTTATAACCGAGTGCTGCCGGCAATACACGAGCGTGGCTGTTAACTGAGCTGAGTTGACACTAAGCTAGCGATAACTGAGGAGGGAGGGAAGGTTCTATCTGCTTAACCTTAGCGGATCCTGACGATAGCTTTATTTTGTTTGTGTCCATTAACAGTGCAGCCTGTCAAAGTTATTTCTGTGGTTGTGCCGCACGTTGGCATCGATACACGGCTACATTAGCGTCATGTTCTGCTAGGAGTCACTGTGGTGGGGAGCGAATGTACACAGTTTTCGGCGTTCCCACCAAATATGAAGTAATGATACAGGCGTTTGTTTCGGCAAAGCGTCATAGGAATTCTCATGGCAATATCGGTCGGTGTTTTGGAGAGTTGAGTTATATAGCATTTTTATTACAACTAATGGTGAGGTTGTGGAAATTTATAAATGTGAAAGGAGCATTCGGCTTTCACACCAAGTAAAAACGACACAGTACTCAGAGAGCCGTTAAGATGAGACCACAGGCCCTATATTACTAATGCAAAGTTATTCGTTTAAGTATAGAAAGTATTACAGATACCTCGGTGATACTTTTGCTGCTAATTTTTCATTACATTACAAGTTCTGAGCTATAGTTAAGAGAATGTACTTAATAAAAATAATATATAATTTTTGTATAAGATTCCTTTTTTATAAAAATAAAATTATATTAATATTCATGTACAAAAATTCTTAAGCAAATGACCTGAAAGTAGAATTAATGTAATAATGTAGATCAGCTGTATAAAGTCTATGCTTCTGTCTTCATTAATTTATGAGGAAAAGGCACATATGTTGTGAATTTTTCAATTATTACTAAAACAGTGCTCAAGTTAATACAATTAAATGTCAATTTATATACTAATCCATTTCATGCACCTTCATCTTCCTACAAAGTAATGTCATCATCACATATATTACGTCGGACCTGGAATCCAGTGGTAACATACGAGTCCCCCAAACCCAAGATCGCGAGTACAATCCCGGCCAGGTTGAATTTTTTTCGGGTATAAAAATTCTAAATATGGCTTCCTTCGAAATAGAAGTAAAGCCGTGGGACCCGTGTCGTATATTTACGGCAGGAAAAAGAATCTCAAGCCTGCAAGAAAGACCCCTGAGCAAAATTTATCGGTCATTTCAACCCTTAATTCAATGGGAGCTGATGACCTGAGATGCTAAAGTTCGTCTGTAAATAAACCAAATAAACAGATCAGCAAATATTACAGGAGACAGTTCACTCAACACTGTAATTAAAATGTTCAAGTAAATCACTGGATTAATATTTGCTTGTCTCCAATATCTTACATATGAATTACCAGATATGTTTTTCTTGCAAGTGCTAAGGGGAGTGTAACTAATTGCTTTATTCACTGAATTGTTCTCTTCAGAAATAGATCTATTGTTTTAATCACTACTAACGTGCTTTACTGGATAGGCTTTGTAATACCTATTTCCTTTGGTTTAAACATTTTTATAAACTCTGGTGGATCTAGGCACTGTATTAGATGTATTTAGGAAAGAAAACTGGAATGTATAGATTTTAACACTGAAAATAAACATAAAACTTTCCATTTGCTCCAAGAATTAAATACATAAGCACCACACATTTGAGAAAAACAATTTGACTACAAATACATCAAATCACAGCTTTCTATAAAAAATGGTTCACAGATATTTTCATTTTATGCATTAGTGCGGAGTATTAAAAAAGTAATTTGACACATAAAACACATTACGTGATTAAATACGCACTTACAATTGACATTTTTCAATAAATGGCGTATCAAATTAAGCAGAAAAATCCAAATAATTATTTGGAACAAGGAGCTTAAAGGTTTATTTATTTATTTATTTATTTTCAAATTTTGATTTCTGATCTTAACCCCAAGGCCTGGACAGAAGAGGCAGGTAGATCAACCGGGGGGGGGGGTCTTATATGCTATATAATTATATTTATAAACATTTAATTTTTGTCTCTTAACTTTTCTTTCCATTAACATTTAAGTATTTAAGTGCCTATATATAAAACATAAGATATTGCTCGAAAATCACGTACAAGACAGCTTGCATTGCGAATATTGTCAAATGTTACCAAATGTTGCTAGTTCTTAAAATTACCTACGACCATCTATATACGAAAATCCTTGTCCTGCTCCCCATGATTTTCGAACATCAAGCAAATGGGTCACGAAGAAGTGATCACTTTGTACTAAGACTAGCTATCAAGGAAAAGGTACATGGTGTTCTTGGCGAGCCTTCTACTTCTTTTAGTACAGTCCATGCGGCCAAACGAGCTTTTTATTATTATTTTTTTTTATTTTGAACAGTATTTAACTCCCGTTTTTATTACTGAGGCATACAGGCGGTGAACACTGATGATACATGAGATGAAATGAAGTAATAAATTGGGAAAGGAGTATTTTTTAAGGGAAGGAAGCGTTATAGGCTTGGGGTACTTCCCGAGTATTTGCAATTTATAAGAACTGAGGTATTCCTGATGAGAAAGGAACCCTAGACGCCCCGCTCAGGAATCCGCGCCTTAACGACCTGGGCTACTCGTGGCGGTATCAAATGAGTTGTTAAGACATCGCATTGGACGACCAGCAGAGGTGACAGCCGAAGAAATTATGGAAAATACATGCAATCATTTGGAACGATATAAGATTGAGGATAAAAGAGATTTTAGATACAGTGTTGTTCATAATTAACGTGTTTATGGTATCTTGCATGAACATCTCAGCACGAAGAAACTATATTCAGTGGGTGCCAGGTTTGCTCACCGGAAATTTGTCCAAATGGATGTCTCGGCCGAATGTTATATTAGCTTCTTGTGGCGCTACTGTAAACTTCTAAACTTGTTACTATATGTCTCAAACAAACATCTTTCTAGCAATGTGATGAATGAATGCGACTTGCGTTTAAATGAAAAACAATTGATAGAAGATTTTTTTTTTTTTTCCAAATGCTTCTGAAACACTATCAACAGGTCGCAACATGTTACAAACTATAAATTTCTCACTAAAAATGAGTTTTCATGGGGAAAGACTGTATCATTCGTATTGAATTGGCACAATTTTTCCTCGAAACTTAACGAAACGGTTCAATAATGTATCTAATTACGTGACATTGATGCGTGTATAGAAATTGTTCTTTCACACTAGGCGTATGTAGGACATAAGTTGGAAGTGTATCAGAGTTGAAAAATTTGAGTCATGGCCGGAATTCGAACCAATGATCTCTTTCCGGACTGATGCTCTACCGACCGAGCTACAGTGTCCTCTTCCAAGCGCAAAACCACAACCTCTCACATCTGATTTTATGTATCCCGGAGATTTCCCTAAGGAATCTCAAACGTTTCCGTCATGAAGCCGTCCTTTGTCACGGTTCGAAAAGTTACTAGAAGAAGGAAAGGACGGAAGCAAAAGTATTCATGTAGGTTGACTCGTCAATGCAAAACAGTACCCATTAAAGGTGTAGAATAAAATATGCCCGCTTTTCAGCATAGTTATGGCACATTTAGAGTAAACTTATTCATTGAAAGAATTTTAAATATTTTTAAGTAATTGCAGTATTATATCTGTTCTCATTTATGGCTCTGAATGCAATACCCTGGCAAAACAAGAGTCGGTCCTGGTGGTGTAATGGTAGCCATACTTGCCTCCTAAATCCAAGATCGCGGGTTTGAACCCGGCCAGGACCGATGGATTTTTTCGGGCATAAAAATCCTAAGTATGGCTTCCTTCGGAAGGGAAGTAAAGCCGTGGGTCCCGCGTCGTACATTTGCGGCACGAAAAAGAACCTCAAGCCTGAAAGAAGAGGCCTCTGAGCAAAACTTGTCGGCCGTTTCACGCCCTTGAATGGGACGCTGATGATTTGAGATGTTAAAGAGTGTCCATAAATAAACAAATCATCAATGATAAAACAGAAAGAACGGGAGTGAAGTTTGTTCGAGTTTTGTTGAGGTATAAGAAAACTTTGAAGAACAGTAGACACGAGACAGAACTTGAGAGATATTTTGTAGTAATAATTGACTTTCACATATAAAAGCAATGGACATGAGACAGGTTATAAATGCAATCCCTCTCCTCCAAAAAAGATAGATGTAGGATACAGACAAGAAAGATGAAATAATTTGAAATTATACCTGAAGACCAAAAATGTATTATAAAGTAAATCTTGACGATATTGATAAAAATGCAAATAATAAGTATAATGGAATTTTTGAGATTTATTAACACTAAACGGACAACATTTTCAGGAAATGAGTGCAGATTTTTGGTGCCAGGAACGTTAGGACTCAAATATACTCGTGTTGCAATAAACAAAGTAAAATCAAGCGAAAATTCAAGTGCAAAAGAATTTATTTATTTATTTGTATACTTATAATTTACAAAAACGTTCAAAGTAATTTGTTACTTAATCTCACGTTTCACAAAAATTGTTCATAGTGTCAGCCGCCACTCTGGCGGAACAGCTCCGTGCATTCTGTAGCACATCCGGGTGCGCTCCAACTACCGCGATCCGAATGTCTGTGTTCACCGTTGTCTCGTTCACGAGTGACCTGTCCCTGAAAAAAATAATGTGAGGTCCGTAAAACGATCAATGTTTTAGCTGTGAGAGACATGTTAGGAATGACATGCGTAAATTAAACATGGGGTTAACCAAGTCTAGTTTCAGATGCTGAGGTTGTTAGTGGGCGCCAACACATACAGCACCAACTCAATTGCAGACTGTACTTGAGTATAACTGACTTGCTGCACGACGATCCTAGTTGAATGTTAGGCCATGGATATCGACGTACATCCTTCTAACATTTTATTGTTTAGGGCCATAATAAAACATTTCGGCCTTATTTTCTTAGTATGAAAATACTTGCTTGGACGTCCACCCAAACATTCTGTACATATATTTATTTAACATTAAGGCAATTTACGAAATTTGTAAAGACAAGTTAGCATAAAAAAGATCTAAAATACTCCCTTTTGTTGCAAATTAGGTTAGGTATGTTCCCTGAATAGGTATGACAGTCCTTGAGATAGACATGGATGATAAGGTATCGCACACGTTAGCAGCAGTAAGCTCAGGCCCCGTAACCCCTCTCAGGTTAAATTTATGTGACAAAGATCCCTAGATTCTCATTTTGGTGAACCTAGACCAGTCTGGACACAAATGAGCGGAGCGTAGGGGGAAAAAACAGAAGAAGAAAAAGAAAAGAAAAGAAAAGAAAGAAAGAAAGAATGAAAAAAGAAGGCTCTGCTGCTGATGAACTTCAGAACAGGCCAGCGTGAGTCAAGCATCTTAACACTTGAGCTACCTCAGGTGAGAATATTGCAAATTCTTGCAATAAAACAGAGTGGTTCTCTAGCTAGAGGCCCCAAACTAATGTCTATAAATATTTATGTTGTTTAGATAATGGGTTGCAAATTTATATACTAATACCTTCAACGAAACAAAGCAGCATGGAAAATTCACGCGATAAATACACTCCTTCAGTGACCTTCAGTTGTTTATGTTCCGCGTCACCGCATCTCGGCAGTTGTGACTCTGTTGTACACAATCGTACCGCGCGTGTTCTTAGTTCGTAAATACTGGCAAACAGTTTACTTTAAAGCACCTCAGACGGCATTTTGGACTGATTTTGGTGAAAGATTGCGTCAAAGTGCTGCATCCAGAAATTAGTTAAAAAGTTAGAGACAATAGAAAACCTTCTCATTCAAATTGCCTGAAAGAGTAACTGGCATCACCGACAAAATCATTACGAAGACTTTCTTATGACACTAATCTTTCATACTGCAGATATAAAGGCAGCAGAAATACTCGTTTACCATGTGCCATGTCATATTCAAGAGTGGTTTAATGGAACCATGGAAAACGATTTCGGTTTTATTTATTATTAGGAGATTTTCTTAACAGAATCTGGAATTTTAGAAGTCGTTTCGTTTACAGATGAAGCATGATTTCATGGAGCGATGCATAAACTCTCAAAGCACGTGTACACGGGGAAGGGGCAGGCAGAAAATCTTGCTGCTGTGCATAAAGAGCTGTACATTTATAGAACATCGGATTGTGGTTGGCTTGCCTTGTACGCGAGGTTGGAGATCATTTTCAGCATAGAACAAGTCCTGTTTTGCCTCGTGTATGTGTATATGAATTTGCAAGTGACTGTCTAAATGGTATACATGTTTATAGACAATATTTTGGGCCCTATAGCGAAAATCTTTTTACTTTTGCACACATTTATTTTTCTAAAACAAGTTTGTTTATTGCAAGATTTACAGGGGATGCACCAATGGCTTAACAAACCAGTTAAAATCTTATGATGATTATAAAATAAAAACATTAGATATTTTGTGATTAATACTGTTACTATTAGAAGATGAAATTTTAGCGGTATATTTACTTGAAGCAGTTTTACTTAAATTTAGGGCTACGAACATTAGATATTTTTCCAGTCATCTTTTATATATTATAGTCAATAGGCACCACGAATTTACAGCTAATCTTCCTTTACATCTTTGCTTCGTTTCCTGAAACTCCATTATATAAATCTTTGTCAGGACATACTTACAAAGCAAATCTGAAACGTTAGAAATGTTAAACCATTTTGCTATCTATTTATTATGCTTACTAATCAATACTTCGTCACATACACCTTGGAATCACGAAAGTGTAGTGTGCCTTTAAAACAAATAAGGAATTATCCAATTTAACATTGTTTATTAAACATTTATGAAAAGTAGAAATCAGGTATATTAAAACCAACTGGACAATTTAAACTTGTGTAAATAATAAAGTCTCTGAAAAAGTTATATTAAAAGAATAAAATAAATATTAATAATAAATTTTAAACACGTTTCAAATATTAGAAAAAATGCCAAATACACAGGGCATATGCTATAAAACCTTCCACAATAAAATACAAGCAAATCTATTGTGCTTGCTCTCAAATACACTTTCGCCCATTGGCAGTGAACATAACAAAGCCTGCACAATTAACTGTTTCCTGTACAGCTAGTAAATGTTCTTACAGCATTTCAGAACTTTTCCTGGATTTCAGGCAACAGCTATACAAATACCTGTTGAGCAAAGCAGATTAAGGAAAATATACGAAATTTAAAATAAACAATAAAATAAACCTGGGGTCACCATAGTAGGGAAGAAATTCCATTTCAAATTTCTAATTATTATGTCAACCCCCCCCCCCTATTGGAATTTTTTATCTACCAGCTTACGGAAGGTGCGGACCCGTGAGCGGGAAGTCTGGGGTTTGATTCCCACCAGGACCTTCCTCCCTGTCTGAGTTTTTTTTTCTTCAGTTTTTCCCCAGTCCTCATAAATGGCAAATTTCGGGGAGGTACCTTAAAGTTAGGCCTGGAATGTTTCCTTTCTTTAAAAAAATCCTTTCTCAATTTTATCATTTTAGCTTAAATATGATCATCCACTCCTATGATGCCTCACAGTAAGTAACATTATTATTTTAAAGATCATGTTTTTAATTTATTAATGTTAAATGCATTATGTGCATACTATAACTAAGTAAAAGCACTTACCTAGTAGTTTTCAGTTTATAATAAGTCACGGTTGTGAAGGAAATGGATCATTCTGCAAGTGTTTGCATTTTTCATGCGGGAACACAAAATGACTGCACTAAATCTTCAGGTTGACACTTCTAGTGACTAAAACACGGTTGGGTTTTGATGGTTGTAAAGTCATTTCTCATACTTCATTTCCTCACTGACAGTATTCTCTATGAGGGTGTATTAACACTTTATTTTGAAAGTTACGTATAATTTGTAAACCCACGCATCCAACAAGTTTTAATATTGTTGAGAATATGTTCCTAACAACCAAGATATTTTTCTGTATTTAATGACAAGTTCTGTTTTCTTCTTAACAAGAGCCTTCCGATTTAGTTTAGGTCAAATATCATGTCCAAGCACTTGGTCTAATTTGTATATGAAATTATTTGTTTGTTAATAAATGCAAGTCCTTTTTCTACTTTGCCGTATGTAAAATTTACCTGGGTTGATTTGAATCTTATACGCCATCTTTTGGACCAAGCACTAACTGCAAGTTTACCAATTGTTTCTTTTTCAGTTTTCCTGATAGCCAGAATGGCAATGCCATTAGCAAAAGTGGCTATGTTATTAGTATACTGCAAGTATAATATTGGCCCAAGGACATTCCTTGTGGGGCTATTGCGTGTATTTCCTTAATTTCTGAATACTCACTTCCGTATATTCACGATATTAGAGTATGTAGCTATGTTTATGTACTTAGTTATAATATCTTAAAGCGCCTAAGTAAGATAAAGATATATGTCTCATAATCAATAGAATTATTGAGAATAGTTCGGTATAGACACTAAAGTTATTGATTTCTAACATTTGTAAATTATTTAACTAAAAAAAATATACGTTATCTAATATAACGTACTAAAATTACTAAAAATGTTGTAAGATAAGCTGATTGTAAAAATAAACTTTAAAAAATATGTGTTATCTGTGCAGAGCCTCTGTTAATGAAGCTATTGAGAATGATTGATCAACCTTTCAAAATATATTTAAAATATTATAACGCAGGACACAAAAAGAGCTAATTTCATAAGAAATGTAGGCGCTGTTTCAAAAATTACTGAATCTTGTTCAAAAGATACCCAATAAAACTATATTCTATGTTAATATAATTTTTTTAGAATGTAATATTAAACTGATGATTGGTTTAGTAAATAAATTATAACTGTAAAAATATTACATGTATGACATGAAACAAAGACGTTTAACATAAATTGCTTTCTTTATAGTTTTTAGAAATGTTTTTTGTCTGTTTTTTTCGTGTGTCAGTATCAGCAATAGTCCCTAAACACCAGAGCAGATCTTGGTGACCTTGGCTACATTTTTTCTTTGTTATCTTAACCTGATAAAAACGTTTTTCATGTTCTTTTCTAACGACACTCCAAAAGCTCAGGAAAAAGGTGTGCGTAAGAATGAGGAAAATGCACTTTAATTTACATCCCAACCACTTTCCTCTAAAGCGAATTGCTTGTTAGGACTCGTGTTGTTCATGCTTCTGTTTGCATAACAATTATAATCAGCAGTTTTGCAACCAATATAATGGAAGTAGCTCTAGTGAATATGAATATATATTCTTTATAGGTTTTAATTTAACATAGCAATATTACAGTATTCCAGCCTGTTTCCAAGCTTCGGACAAATCCGCCTATATTCTGTTCTTTCTTGTTTAGCAAGGAAAACACTTTGAAACAATTTATTACATTAAATGCTCAATATTTTAATAATATTGTTCTGTCCAAATTCAAACATCAAGAGCAACAGTCTAGATTGCAAGGTAGCATTAAGAGAGAGAGAGAGAGAGAGAGAGAGAGAGAGAGAAGGAGGGAGGGAAGGAAGGAAGGAAGGAAGCTTCGGATAAATCCGCCTATATTCTGTTCTTTCTTGTTTAGAAAGAAAAACACTTTGAAACAAGTTATTACATTAAATGCTCAATATTGTAATAATATTATTCTGTCCAAATTCAAACATCAAGAGCAACAGTCTAGATTGCAAGGCAGCATTAAGAGAGAGAGAGAGAGAGAGAGAAGGAGGGAGGGAAGGAAGGAAGGAAGGAGGGAGGGAGGGAGGGAGGAAGGAAGGAAGGAAGGAAGGAAGGAAGGAAGGAAGGAAGGAAGGAAGGAAGGAAGGAAGGAAGGAATTTTCGAGAAAATTCAAGCATCAAGCTTCAAGAAGGGATATGACTTTAAATTTTAAAAAGTGTCTCGGAGTGAGGAGGTGAAACTTAAAATGTAATCTTCATTGGTTTCCAACATCTCCCTCAAATCTATATTGACGTGCTTTTGGTTTAAATTAAAATTATATTAAATAAGTAATTATTCAGACTGGAAAGTTATTAAATAAAAGACCTATATATGAAATACGAGCAAGTATTTATGACTGGGAGAAAATTTATAAAACTATTAACGAATTTAGACTAAGAAATTTAATTTCCAAATTAACATTATCAAATTTTAAGTAAATTGTAAACAAGTTTTAACAGTAATAGGATTAAAATAATGAGGCCCATATTGGATTCTTTTATTTAGTCTTTGTATGGAAAAATACTCAGTATTAAGCATTAATATATTGATAAGATAACAGATTTTTCGCTGATGATGTCTGAAAATGCGCGATAATAGCTAAAGCCGAAATTAATTTGATCATTTACTGTGATAAAAGTTTCGAGGGTGAAAGCTATGAAATTTTTTTAAAAATGCGATCTAATCATTGCATCTTTTCAAAGTACTCCATTATATTCTATACAACACCTCATCCATTCACACCGTAAATGCTGAACGCCATGCTTCATTTGATATGTGGCGAATGCATTTTCGTATACGGTCACTGCGGTTTAAGTTGATTCCAATCGCTCACCTCAAATGTGACCGTTTATTTCGTCGTGGAATAGAAGACTGTGAACTGGGATGACATTAGACTGCAGACTCCTGCAGAAATTGACTTGTTTCCAGTGCAGCGTGGACAGAGGCGTTGTACTGCAACAGGATTCCACGCATTCCAGTCTTCGGACACCTCCTTCCCAGTATATTGATGACCTGAAGCAGACATTTTATGACGCACAATCAGTCAAAGCAATAATAAATAAAACATAAAGAAAAATACGTGGACAATTACTATTCAGTTAACCTTGATTGGTTAAAATGCAACGAATTATAAACTAGATTAGTCAATATTCAATAAGGCAAATATTTATATTTATGACTGTGTAAAAACATACCCCTTTCGTGGTCAACTGCATTGTAATACTGCTAAGAACGCTTTATAAAGGTATATTTAGTTTTAAATTAATAAAGAGAGGTCAAGATGCTCAATCAAAATGTAGTAAACTTGTAGAAGTAGAACCAAGCATAAATTATACCAAAGCCTCAATAATTCTAAAACTAGAATTAATCAAATATCACCATCTTCTTTCTGTTTAGGGTGCTTTTCTCTAAGCCAGGGTTTGCAGCCGTGAAAATCTTTTTAAAGTCACAGATTCAGTTTGATAAGCACCGCCACGGGTGGCCGAGGTCGTTAAGGCGCGAACTTGTGAGCAGGTGATCTGGAATTCGATTCCCGCCTGACTGAGGTTTATTCCAAGTTTTCCTTAGTCCTGAAAATGGTGGGGAGATGCCCTAAACTTGAGCCTGGAACGTTTCCTTCTTTAAAAAAAAAACCTTTCCAAATGTTTCATTTCATTTCATGTATCATCAATGTCCACAGCCTGTGATGCCTCAGTAGTAAAAATGGGCATTAAACAGCATTAAAAAAATACTGGGAAGTTTTGAAATGACAGTCCTTTATAAATGAAAATATTTTTGGTAACTAAGGTTGAATTTTAGGTTTCACTTCCCTCACCAGCCTCACTTTGAAATTTTATATTATTTAAATTACATCCCTACATTTTTTACTTAAGTTTTAAAGGGAATGCAATTGTAATAATATCTTTGTTTTTATATCATTACTTCTTAATCTAGAATCTGGGCAGAATAACACTATAAAAACAACTATTGAGTATTTTAATAAATAGTTGTGTGAATAGTAATAAAATTGTTTCAAAATGATGTTTACCAGACAAGAACGAACAAAATGTAAGCATATTTGTCGGCAGTTCTGAAATAGGCCATATTACTGTACCCAATAGTAATAATTGTAATTTTACCAAACCTTTTTTTTTTTATCCTACAACAAACTGGCTAATTTTTTATTCTGGCTACATTCAAACAAAAGTCAAATAATGATCTGAAGTTTAAAACCATGTTCTTTAATTGTTATGTTTCACCTTCTCATTCCCAAATATTTCAAAGGGCATCCTTATCTTTGGCTATTTAATTTTGAAGAGAATTCAACTGATATCATATCTTTTGTTTTCTATCGTTTCTTGACAACTGGCTCACGAAAAACCGGTCTCACATGGCTATATGCATGCTTGAGGATAGTTTGTCTTGGCCGGGTGGATATTTCGTAGGCCACCAGTATCTGCATACTTGTAAGAAACTGTTTATCTTTGATGTATTCTCAACAAAACAGTTATTGTAGTTAAATTAAAGAAAGCCGCCAGTTATGGAAACTTTTATTGTCCTAGCTATTTTTATTTATTTATTTATTTATTTATTTATTTATTTTTTACTTCTGAAACTATTTTTTAAACAACATTAGACTGCACTACATTAGATGAGTAAATCATTAAACTCGTTTTCGCTAGAATCGTGGTACAAAATGTGCGATTTTCTCCTTCCCTTTTTATCTGCCTATGTTCACGGGTCCAAGTACTAAAAAGTTCTCAAACAGCAAAATCATTCGTGCGTTCTGCAAAATGCATTTACAGAGTTTTAACTAGTAAAGATTAGGGATTATGAAATATGTTTTGATAGTGAAATAATTATTATTTTTATTTGGAGAACTAAAACTAGAAATATGGAATCGATTTCTTTGTATAGTTAAGCGTTGGTGTTTTGTTAGTTATTGTTGATTTTATTAAAACATTTGATAGCTCGATGATGTGAAGGGTAATTTAAAATTATAGTGTAACTTGACAAAAGTGATGAAGATTTGGAAGGAACTGCACCCGAGGTGGATGAAGCGACGATTGAATACGGAATGATTTGCTGCCTGAGAAATCTAAAAGAACGGTATGAGCGAGAGCGTGTTTTATTCACAGCTTGGTGCAAAAAGAAGAATGTCGCGACAATTAGTGAGAGTGTTATGTTGGAGTCCTGGAGAAATAGAAGGTAATGAAATCATCAACAGTATATTTAATTTATTCCATTTAATTTGCATTGCTTGAATAATTTCGTATATTTATTATATTAAATTGTGTAATGTAACAACATTGCTACTTTCACGTGTAATTTATAAACTATGCTGCAAAGTAGTATCGTAAACTTCTTTGCAGCACTGATCTTCAATTGTTTTATTCCAGCGCCGTTAGACTGGTACTTTCAGTTCTAAAATTAGGTAGGCATTAATTACACTACAATATGGTAGAATAAAAATATTATGTAACATATTTGTTGAAAACCTCATTGCGATCCTAGTGTGAAATGCAATCCTCGGTAAACATGGGTTGTAACTATCACACTCGGATGCGCAATACGTGCTTTTCAATATTTTTATGACAATAAACTATAAATGGATTAATATGACATGATATAATGTTCGCTCACATGAATGAAGAGAAGCATTATTCTTGTGGTAAAGAGAAACATATTTCATGTTGAGCGTGCACAGGTTTACATCATTTTGCACGTGCATGTACTGGATTTTTTTGCGTCTCGCGTTTGGATACTCGCGGGTCAGATTGTGGTTTGCTACCTGGAGGAGCCGAAGATAATTATCATATGGGCCCGCGGTCGATGTGTGACAGAGTAGCATTTCCTTTCTGCGTGCGTGTTTTGAGTGCGTGTTCTGCTCAAGGACTTCCCTTGTCTCTCACAGCCAACAACCAACTTTACCAACGCTTACTATTTGTGGTCTGCTTGTCCTTACTTGAAAACTTAGATAAGCTAAACATACCGTATTCTATATTTGTGTCCGAGTACTTTAATGGCTTTGTTACGCTTGTATTTATAGCACAGGATTTGTCATTGAAGACGAATATATGTTTTCATTTACCTCTAGAAAGAATTCTCTTACAATCGCACAAATATTTAAAATGTATTCAAAATAATGCTAATAAAGCAATATACTTTTGTAAAAGTGGGCGTAAAGAAAAATGCGAAAGTAGGTCATGGACAGCCTTGCGAATGTATATTCAAACAGGAAAATAATTGAGGCGTTCTCTTGAATAAGGGTCCATAGACAAAATGATGGTTTTCTGAAAAATGCAAACAGTATTTTGAATCAAAACCTAATTGAAAAAGATATTGATATAATAGCCACCTTTGCAAATAACCAATAAGCGAGTTTTGGGATACTTATACAGTTTGTAACAATAAGGTAGGGCCAAACTTTCAGAACACATTCCTCATACATAGAAGAAGAGAATATGTTATATGGACATGGGCCCGTAAATGCTTTAGTCCATGTTAGAACTCATTTTATATAACTCTTCATAGTGCATTAATCATGGAAAACACACAGAAACAGAACGTATCTGCATACCACATGAAATAAAATTCTTTCTTGCATGAAACTTTCGAAACGCCCTAAATAACAGATTCAGTGACAGTGGATAGGTAGGGGTGGAGCAATTCCCTGGCCTCCACGCTCTCCGGACCTAAACCCACTAGACCTTAGCTCTAGTATCGAACCCCGGTACAAGATGCAGAGAGTCTTCGTTTCCGTATTGTGGAAGGCTGCGAAACAATACGCAATTTTCTAGGAATATATCAGCGAATCCGGGATTCAATGCGATGGCAGGTTGATGCATGTATCAATGTTAGGGGAGTACGTTTTGAACATTTCATCTAAGAAGGAGTTTCATATGGTATGCTGGTACGTTCTGTTCCTGTGCGTTTCCCATGATTAATCTTTAAGAATTGTAAAAGAACGGGGTTCTAACATGGAAATAAAGTGTTTCCGGACCCATGTGCATATAACATATTTTCTTCTACGTGTCAGAAATGTGTCTTGAAAGGTTGGCCGTATCTAATTATTACACCCGGTATTTTTCTATCTGTTAAACCATATTTTATTGCAATATTCAAATGCCTTATTTTCAAATAACTTAAAATATTATTCACAGAATTAAAATAAACCAGAAATAAACAAATATTTTTGGTATTTAAAGTGTAAAAAGAGCACACAAAAATGATAGGAAAACATGAAACTGGTACAAAACACATTTATATGCAATTTATATTAATTTTTTCCATAAACATTAAAGTCAGTTCCTTTTCTTTGGTGGCATGAAAACAAAAAGTTCTTGAATATCTTTCACTTTTGCAGGTTTATTGCTATATGGGACCATGTTCAAATGGATTTCTTTTCACCCATATTTGAAATGGGATGTAGATTTCAGTAAAAGTCTTGGAAAACAGCAAATGTATCATTCTTTGTATACTTCATTTGGACATTATTTGTGAATCTAGGTTTTCGGTTTCCTTAAAAATAGATAGTTCAATTCTTTTCTCCACATTTTCGTTATATTTCAATCCATTGGAACATTAAAAGGTAACGGATTCATATGAGTTTCTATCATGGCATCCAAATATAAAATTTAGGAACACCGTCGGTTTCCATATTTTACTAAAGATTTCAAAAGTCCAATATTTCGGTTCCACGCTTAAAGCACATCCCCAATTTTGGAAAACATGACAAATGTTTACATTAAACTTCCTGCGGAACCATATTCCAAACTGAAACATGATTATGTTTGTATGTTTGTTTTCTGCACCCCGCAACCGTCGATAGTGGAGTCACCTGTTTTCTTCGCCTGACCTTCCACGAAACTTTATATATAATAATGTCCCACCATTGTGAATATGGACATTGAAAATATAGTACCAAAGGGAGCTGGTTTACTATGCTCTCACAAACGTTCGAATTGACTAATGGGCTTTTTGACAGGAGGTCACCTCAATTATATTCGAAGATATTCTGAATCCTTGAACAATCGTACCGCCACGGGTGGCCGAGGTCGTTAAGGCGCGGACTCGTGAGCGGGAGGTCTGGATTCGAATACCGCCAGGACCGTCCTCCCTAAATGAGGTTTTTTCCAGGCTTTCTTCAGTCCTCGTTAATGGCAAATGCCGGGGAGGTACCCTAAACTTAGGCCTTGAACGATTCCTTCCTTAAAAAAAAATACTTCCCCATTTTTTTCATTTCATCTCATGTATCATCAGTGTCCACCGCCTGTGGTGCCTCTGTAGCAAAAACGGGCGTTAAACACCACTCATTATTATTGAACAATCGTTATTGCATATAATGGTAAGCGAATTCTCATCTTCTTAGATAGTCAAAGTGCTTTAAAAGCACTTTTCTCCAACCAGATTAAATCTAAACTGGTGGTGTGGGAATGCCTAAATGCTCTAACTGCCCTGGCATCTCGCAACAGACTTGATCTGGGGTGGATAGCATCGGAGTCGGTCCTGGTGGTGTAGTGGTTACCATACTTGCCTCCTATACCCAAATCGCGGGTTCGAACCCGGCCAGAACAGATGGATTTTTTCGGGCATAAAAATCCTAAGTATGGCTTCCTTCGGAAGGGAATTAAAGCCGTGGGTCCCGTGCCGTACATTTACGGCACGAAAAAGAACCTCAAGCCTGAAAGAGAGGCCTCTGAGCAAAATTTGTCGGCCGTTTCACGCCCCGAGTTGAATGGGACGCTGAAGACTTGAGCTGTTAAAGAGCGTCCATAAATAAATCAATCAAAAAAGAAGAAGAAGAAGAAGAACAAGAACAAGAAGAAGAAGCAGCATCGGAGCATTTATGGAAGTGAAAAAGCAGATCAGTTGACAAAAATGGTACTGGTACACCCTTTGTTGGCCCTAAACACGTGGTTGGAATCAGTTGCGTAAAAACATGGATTGGGCAAAATCACTAAATTAGATGGCAAACATATCCTGAACAAAAACAAGTTAGGAAACTGGTCTAAGGTCCTAGCAACACACTTTCCTCATTTCTCCTAAAACTGGGTAGAAGAGAAAATGAGAAATGTAATTGAGTTAATTACTGAAATGGGACTCAATAATGATGAAGTCATGCGTAGACGCACACGGGATCAGGAGATTGCCTTGTACATCCTGTTTATTTGCCTATCCCTGGTTAGAAAGAAACCTATCTATAAGCAGGGAGATCTGGCAACGGGCGCTGACATTGGAACCAATAATGCAACTTGTTCAAGGAACATATTTGGGAAACAGTGGAAGCATCTCTTCCTATAGAGTTGCACAAAAGTCTTTTAGGCTGACACGTGGGAGGTCGACAAAAATCCAACAACCCCCCGCTATCTAATCTACCGTATATAACAATTACAAAAAAACAGAAGAGTAATGTCTCACGTAGTTTTTAAAGAAGTGGGCTTATTCAGACCCGGGTTTTTATTTGCTAAACATTTTAAAATATGCAGCAAAAAATCGAAAATAGCTAAGAAAAAAATCTAAGAAATAACATGGTAAGAAAATTATTTTTCCTGCTTTTTCGGCGTTGCAGTGCGTAATGAAAGTCATTCTCAAAATGTCACAGGTGAATGAAAGTCGATTAATAGCATTTATTCTTGTTATACAAACAATGAATTACGAGAAATCAAACATGTACATATTTGGAATGTATCTTAAACGAGGCAAAATAAGTTAGAATCAAATAGAAAAATCAACTACTGGTTCTGGAGGGAGCTTTCATGTATCTCATCTGCTTCAGATTTTTCCGAAATTTCAAAGAAGGCTATGAAAGTGTTGGTACCTTTCTTAATAACTTACTAGTGTGTAAAAGAGTTCTCTGCACTTATTTATCTGTAAAACAAGAAACCGTTTGAAATATAGAACCAGAACTCAGAATACAACCTTCTTCCATTGTTTGGTTCAAGAATTAATCTTAGAAATTTGATGTATATATTTTCGTTTATTATTTTTTATATCCTCATATGATTGGACGACTACAAATTGCATACATCTTAAAGATTTAGAACATGTTTCAATAACGTTGACTGATGTCCGTGATAATTAATGAAATAATTGCTAACATTGGAAGTGGGCCAGTGCCATAAAACATTATTTCTTTATTGAAATTGACAGTTTTAGTGTGTAACCCTTTTTTTTCCTTCCGAAATTATATAGTTTTAAGAAGCATATAGCACTCTTCTATTTCATCAGATTGGCAGAATTGAATATTAGTTCTTTCCAGCTATATCGTGTAATTATCGAGCATTCATATCGTATGTACTTCTCAGGTATTTTTATTATGTCCATCGTGATGAAATCTCCAAGCTTAGTAGGGATATACAGGGAGTACTAGTATCTAGTGCTGGAACATTTGCTACCATGGACGGGATGTTTCTCAAATAATTTTATGATTGAACACTTGCACAGGTTACTGCATTAATACAAATTCTGATGTTGAATCGAATTCCTCTGAATAATTCCGACCAAACGACCCCAGAAGTTCCAAGTTCGTGCTGTTCACTACGTACGTCTATGTATTCTACCGAATAATTAATAATACTGATACTAAAAAAATCGCGTAAACCTTTCTTCGACGACATCATCATCATCATCATCATCATCATCATCATCATCATCATCATTATATCGTGTTAATGTTAACCTGTTCTTATGTGGTAAAAAGCTGCCAGGAAAATGAATATAGAAGATTTACTTTAAGTGGTATTGTGCACTAAAATTAGCTCTTGTAGCTCTTGGATAATGGTTTGTTTTAAACAGTAACTTTGCAAAAAAACAAAAAAAAAAAAAAAAAAACACTCATATTTCTTTGTGATATTCTTTTCTCCTTCCCGCGCTTACAGTAATTATTAATCTAAGCTAAGCTCAGCTCCCCAGCTCCTTAACCTAACTTTTTAATTTAGAAATGTTGTTATACATTCCCAGTTAAACATTAAGTGGAAATTTAGAGAAAAGGAAATAATAGTAATTTTTAAAAATGACTGACCATAATTCAGAAACCACCAATAAACACCCAAAACCGAAAACCGGAAAAACAGGATTTATTCACCTTATGTTGTTCTACATAATTAAGTTTTATTCCAATGACAAATACTGCAATTTCATTTCTATTTTGAAAAAAAAGCGCATTTTCATTACAGTTAACGATTTAATTATTGAGTCTGTGTTTAACAGCTGTTCATCAAACAAATATGTTGGCTGCGGCGATAGCCGCGACATCAGATGGATTCTTTGAGAAGTATACCTAACTCAGAGCCGAATTTAGGAACAACAACATCAAAGATGCCAACACAAGCCTTCCCTAATATAGATAGATAATATGACAGGAAGGAACATTCAGTGCTGCTATCCCGATGAGGTAGAAAGTGCTACATGCTTCTTAAATGTATGCAATTTCAGAAAAACGGAAAAAAAAAAAAAAGTTATAGACTGTCAATTGCTATTAAGAAGTAATTGAAAATAAACTGTTCTAAAACTTTAAGGAGAATGCTTTTGTTGTTTTCCAATTATATTAATGATACAACAACAATACTTAGAAATATATACTTAAAGTTTAATAATATTTAGATTAGCTAATTCTTTCGCTAAAAATTATATGAACTGCTGAGTTTTAATTTCTATAGCAATTTTTAATAATTTGCAGGTTCCGAAGAACTATGCAGAGAACCTACTCAAAAGATATGCCATTATTTTATCAATAAATCATACTGCAGAAATAATGTTTTTATCACTGGAATAAATGCATTGATCTTAAAGGAGTTTGTGTAGAAAAATAAAATTAATGTTAAAGTTAATTCCTCGTTCCTACATTTTTAACCCTAGAGCTGTTCACGCCATCTTTGTATATATACAACTACATTATTAATTATTAGTAAGAACGATTAGGCATGAAAGGACCGAATGTGTTTTTAATCGAACGTGCTTGAAAGCACTCACGAATAACTCTGACACAGACATTTGTACAATGACAAACTAAAACATTTACCATTGCAACTGCCGTGTCCCGTCATTTTCTTCACACGCACACTAACCAAGCACGCACTACCAATCCCAGTGGTGTCAACAGCACTCCTGTGACAATATATAGTTTCTCAAGACATCAATATATCTGTGTGTGTTGAGAACCCTGTTCGCTACACGATCTAATTTCGGTTTCGGTGATGATGATGTTACTGACTTTTTCTTCTAATTTTTTATACTCAGTAATTATTCTATCTAATCGTTGTTTCAGAACTGCTCAATACTTTTCTCATTTCGCATGAGCTGGAAAGCATCATACTTCAATTTTGCTATAAAACAGTTTATATCTACACGAGGGTCAATCTGAAAGTTTTCAGAATGGACAACAATGATTTGTGACAAGTCATTGCAGGTTTTGCTACCTTTAGATTGAAATTTAGATAGCAATATGTGCAAGTCTCAACGCACTCCAACAGTGTGTGATGTCAACACTAGCGGGTGTAGCTGCGCCTAACATTAGGATGGAGAGGTGGAAAGTCTAAAGCACGGAGAAAGAAAGGAGCCGAAATTATGGAGGAAGTAAACGCCATGTTCAAGTGAATAACCAAATATATAAAGGAGATTAAAAGTAGGGAGGTAAGAATTGAAGTGAAATTGGGGAAGAGCATCGAAGAGATAAATCAGAAGATAGGACGGATCGAAGAGGAATTAGAAACAGAGTTAGCGGAATAAAGGAACAGAGTAATTAAAATGGAGAAAGCGGCGGATGGGATCAGAAAGCTGAACGTAATGATATTTGGAGTAAAAGAAAGAAGAGAGAAAAGGAAATGGTTAGAAGTAGAAGAAGGGATTGAAGGAATTTTGGGCAATAAGTGAATGGGATGGGAAATTAGAGACTGCTGGAGAATTGGAACAAGGATCGCGAATTCAAGGCCAATTTCAGTTAAATTAGCCACAATGAAGGAAAGCATTTGACCAAACATGGAAATTAAAAGGTACAAGAATTTTTATTGAAAATGACTATGATAAAAAAAAGAGTGACAAATAAGAGCGGAATTAATAATAATAATAAAAAAAAAGATGAAGGAAGCCAGGAACGAAGTAGAAGAGCGGTTATGCGTGGTATGCACTTATGGATAGGAGAAAACCAGTCGGCGCAGCAGCAAGGTCAAGAAACGCTGCCTATAGGAGTAGAGAGGAATAGAGGCGGAAACCATTTGACGCTGCATCTAGGTCAAGGAACGGGGAATGGAGGGAAGAAAGGGGAACAACATACATCCGGCGTGGAGGAGAGGATTGTATAGCAACGAGCTTGTCAAGGACTTCACCGAGCACGAAACAGCTGAGTGGGATTAATGATATGATGGACAGAAGTGGATGGCGGAATCAGCGGGTCAGTGGTCAAGAGGTATCAGTGTGGTACCATCGCCCGTGGGGAGGTAGATCGAAATAGAAAGTGACACAAATTTGGGATCAGATAAAAGGATTACAAGAACAAAAGCGAAACTAGAATGATTTACTTGGAAGAAATAGAAAATAAGGACTTAGAGGGGGGTTGTAGGTGATTTTAAATTTTATATTGTAAGATTGATGAAGCACGGATCAGAAATAAAGAAAAGGAAGAGGATAGTTATGTGAGAATAGTGGTGGGTAGTGATCATTCATTCATTAGGATAGATCTCAAGCGAGAGTATTTCCCCATGTCATGATTTACTACGGTTTTAAAGCGTTTAGTGGAAAGAGAGTGTTTTGAAAGATTGCATTGTGATTTGGGAATCTTTGCCCTATTCATCGATGATTTGCAGATTTTAGAAGAAGAAAGAACCCTCTTGAAGATGAAGACCACGCAGAATGGCCCGCTACAGAAATAATGGATGAAAATATAAAGAAAGTAAAGTGTATATTGTGGGAACATCATCGTTGCACATTTGATAAACTTCAAGAAGCCTTGAATATTAAGGGAAAACAATCCTGGAAGAAAAACTTAATGTCTGCAGTCGTTGAGTTCCCCATTACTTTACAGATGTGCAGAAAAAATAAGTGAGAGTTGGTGCGTGAAAAATGTTAGAGAGAAAGATAAAACATATTTAACACCATGACATGTAATAAAAGCTTGATATACCAGTAAAACACAGACATTAAGTGGCAACCATCGATCTCCCAACAAGAACGTGGCGTGGAAGAAATGGTGGCAAGCAGATGCTCGGCTCTTTCTTCTCAGTTAGTGGCAACATTGCTACAGTTCCAATTGACGGACAAAAAACTGTCACTGCCAGATGGTACACCATAAAATACCTGCCTCAAGTCTTCAATATATTGAGAACGAAGCGTTTGCGTTGAATCCTGTTGCACTACGACAACGCCTATGCACACACTACATTGGAAATAGCAGAGGTCAAGAGTCAAATGTTTGTCTCATCCTTCCTACAATTCAAATATGGCCCTATACGATTATTCTATTCCCCAAAATAACAACAATTTGAATCACGTGAAGCCGTAGTGGCTGCATTTGCAGAATGTATTTGTAGCTATCTAAAGAAGCAAGGCTTTCAACATTAACAAAACACTTTTAATGAATGAAACTATGTTTAGAGTGTTTTTGAGAATACTTTGGAAATATTCAATGATCAGATCGCATTATTCTAAATTTTATTGCTTTAATTCTCCAAGCTCGTCCCCCATAAGAGCACTTCCATGTAAAATCGAATGGAACAGTTTTTTAAAAATAATGATATTACTGTAACGCATAAAGATGCATATTTTTGTAAAATATGACATCCCCAGGAGTAAGAGTGTCTCTTTTTATGCAGACATAGCGCTTGAAACCCTTAAAATAAAAATCTGAACAGAAGCTCATTTTAAAGCTCATATATTGCCAAACGTATGCTTAATGAAACATAAATATTCTTTAACATGCTTAAATATATTAAACTAGTTTTCCACAAATAAAACATATCAAGATTGCAAATTACTAAAAAAAGAAGTAATTTTCAGGTTTGTGCTGTAGGCTAAAGGTGCTTAGAATTTTATATTTATTCTGCACCCAACACTCTCAATCCAAATCATTACACGCTGGCCTCAATTTACCATACGTAGACCCAGGCTCGGTGATTCAGGCGGTAAAGCTTGAAACTCGCATTCAGGAGACGCTGGGTTGAAATTCCTTCGGGCCTGCTATCTGACCTCAAGCTTTTTTCGCGTTCCCCTGGTCACTTAAGCGGAAGCTGAGATGGACAATTTCTTTCAAAGAATTTTCCGCTCTCTCATTTCAACTCATTTTTTCGTTGTTCTGATTGGAGGATCAAAAGTACCAGGTGAAGTGGGCTGGTTCTATGTGCAGCGTGGCGGGGAATGCACTCTTTGGAAAGATTTCTACTTTGGCTTCTCGGGGTGAAAGCAACCCTTCTAAAGGACTGGAATTCCTTGGAGGGGGAGTGAGGGACTGTATCTAGGTGCTCAAGCTGGAAACGATGTTAGGTGCCTAGTTCGTGCCTCGTTGCCCCTGGTCGTGCCCTGAATTTCCCTGTGCGTTCTTGTCAATCCAAATCAATATGAGCTTAACGAAATAATTATTATGGGAGTTTTCTTGACAGAACTTCATTATGACACTGATACATTTTTTTCGTATAAAAAGAGGAACAAAAACGAATTAATTTATTTAAGAGTCTATACTTCCTATTGAAATGTTTTATACATACACGAACGTGAATGTCTGCTATCAGCTAAAAATTAATTTTTATATACATCATTACTATTTTCGAGTTTATATTCTTAGAAACTGTAGATTTTTTTTAAAAATGTTCGATACATTTTTCGCATTAATAAAAAATAATAAATGGACCTAAAGAAAAACGGTCTTCATATAATAATATATCTCTTAATCCTCTTTAGTGATACTTTTTAAAGTTGATATTAAGTTATTTGGTGTCCGAATTCATATGAATTGGTCCATAATGGTAGCCAGCTTAGGCACAGTAAACTACCCAAATTATCTGCCTACTGCGAGAGATCTCGGTCAGTTATATATGGGCAACTATAGATACAAAACATGTGTTACACCTTTAGCCACTACCATCCATACAGTGCACATTTCAGGTGTGTTAAAGCTGTTAATGAAAGAATTCATAGAACTTTTATTACACGCGTCATTGAAGTTGAAAGATAAAGGTAAACTTCTTGGTCTAAGCAAACTTTATGGTAAAGTACCTCAGTTTCTTAATCACGGTAAGAGATGAAGGTACTGTGGTCAGCACTTCGCTCCCCTACTGTACGAAAGTGGACTCTGCAGGTACTCGTTTGATTGCAGGCTGAGTGAACCTGAATAGCGCTTGGCCATAACAGGGAGGTCTGCAACCACCAGGGAACGCCAAGTCATTAACCCGGTGCCTTACCACTTGCAACTACCCCGTGGCGTTTAATTTGAGTTTCTCCAGACGCCCTTTTCTGCTAACTTCTCCTAACATTTCCATTGATATTTTCATGCTTATGATTTAATCATGTAGGATATCTAATTAATTACATAAAAGTCTGTCACGCAGGAGCAATTCCTCAACAAGTCGTATTTGTGAATAGTATAACATAGCGCTACAGCAGAGCGCTTTTTAAATTTCGGTTTTCAAATATCCTAATGGTCTCATTTTCGTGATTTTTAGAAACTATGTTTCTTATATTATTTAAATGCTATTTGCCTAGTTTGTAGAGAAAACACAATTAAATAAATTAGACCAATAAAACTACAATAACCAAAAATATTTAATAAATTACACAACTATATTGGTGCCGCTAGAGATATTTTTAAATTTTGGGTTTCAGGTAAACTCCTACTCCTAATAATCTGATTCCGCTGAATTTCCGAAACTATTTTTATTATTTTATTTCAATGGCATGTACCAAGTTTACTTAAGAAAAAACAAAAGTTAACTACCGTTAAAGCGATTTTTCAACTTTCTCTATAGGTCAAACCCCCTCTTTAAATCGCTTTTTAGATGTACGCCCATTCCTAACGAATGGATTTACCTGATTTTAATTTTTTTATTGTTTTATTTAAATGATATATTCCTAGTTTCGTTGCGAAAAAACAAATATTGGTGTTGCTAGAGCGATTTTTAAATTTTGTGTTTTAAGTAAACCGCAACTCCTAATAATCTGATTTCGATGACTTTCAGAAAACTTTATTTTTTTTTTTTTTAATTATTTCATTTCAAAGGTATTTACAGAGTTTTATGGAGAAAAAATAATAACTACTGATGCTAGAGTGAGTTTTAAATTTTTGTTCTAGGACCCTATGGTCTTTGATAAAACTTTTATAATTGATCGTCATATGCCGAGTTTCGTTCAGAAAAAGCAAAAATTGCGGCACTAAAGCGATAACAGATAAACGCACATATATGCATCGCTTTAAGTTAAACCTCACTCCTAATGGTATAATTTTATTGAATTTTGAACTGGATGTATCGTTTGATAATTGAAGTTTTGTTCAGGAAAAAAAAAAAATGCGAACGCTAGAGCGTTAGCAGACTTTTTTTAATCGTCTGCCTATTAAGCAGAATCGGTGGTCATTTGAAGACAACTTTCAAAAATATTTTCATGGATATAACGCAATAGTAGCTGGGAGCTGGAGAGATGGCTAATCAGAGGAATGTGCTGACAACCAACTATTAATATTCTGCTTTAGTTAACGCAATGAGAATAAACGGAATCTTAAGCATTTGAATAGATAATACACAAGCAGTGTGTAATGTTTACTTGGCATGTAAAGCCCTCTCACCGTATACGTCGTTAGCCATCTCTCCAGCTCCCAGCAGTACTTTCCTTCGGAATTTTCTAAAAATGGAATGTGTTACCGCTAAAGGGAACATGGTAACATTTATGGTAATAACACGCAACTCACCTCGAAGGCAGTAAAATAAAAAAGGAAGAAGAAGAAAAAAAAGTGGAATTTAAAATCTCACAATAATTTTAATATACAGGGTGGCACAAAAGTAAATACATAGTTACTGAATTTTAGATAGCAAAGAATTTCACTTCTTTTTACTTTCAAACTATTTTCCTTCTGCATTAATGCACCACTGAAGTCTACCTGGAACACTCTGACAGCAAATGTTGTTATCCAGACTGTGGAAGGCGTCCTCGATGTAAACAATCAACTCTTTCAACAGTTTGTGATTTCCTCTATACACTTTCGTTTTTAACCATACGCCAATAGAAATCCATTGGGTGAATTCAGCGGATCGTGATGCAGGAATTCAATTACTGCACGACGTCCAAGTACTCTTCTATTGAAAATGTTATCAACGTAAGTCCGAACAGCTGTAGCTGAAGCTCCATCAAGTTGGAAGTAGAATTTATCTAAGTTTCCAAATGCATGATGATTCCTGAAGTACTTCTTGAAGTACTGCCAAGTATTCGTTACCATCGCATTTGCGTCAATAAAGTGCAGCTCAATTACACCATTGCCGATATTGCACTCCACACATTTACGTTACAATTATGTCGGTTTACATGTCCCAATAACTTAAAGGTGGCCTCATCCCACCACACGGTGTTTTGAAAGAAATTGTGGTCATTTCGATATTTCTCGCGTATAATGTCACAAAATTATAGCCGCATGTCTGGATCATCTTCCAATAAACTATGTATCAGACGTGGAGTGTACACTTTGAACTTTGCTTTTCTAATATTTGAATTAATCAGCGTGATATTGATGGAAATTCTACCGCTAATCATCTTATGGACTTCCTTGGACTAGTCGTGACAACTAGACAGATATTGAGATCGTTGCTGTCGCCTGCTATTGAGGTGCCATCAAAACAGAACCTTCAATTTCAAATTTGTGATGTACACAGTAAACAGCTTTACGTAATGGTGGATCTGACTCTATATGTTCTCTCCATTCCCTCAGTACAGCACTTGAACCTCGTTAGTAACAATATCTACAGCAAGACTTCTTTCCTGTTTCGTTAACATTTTCAGCTGCTACTGAATATTCATTTCCTGTTTCCTGATCTTTCCGCTGACAGTATTGCCAACCTATAAACAGTACAGTTATAAACAAATGAAGAAGGAAAACATTTTGAACATAACGTACAAAGAAGTGAAATCATATGTTAACAGAAATTCACTAAGTGTGTAGTTACTTTTGCTTCATCTTGTATTTTTAATTTCCATAATTGAAAATTTGGCAACAGGAAGCAGATACGAAATCATGCAGTGTGTGAAAATTGAAACCATGAAAGACTTCCATGTAGGTGCATCAAATTGAAAGAGCTATACATTGGTATGTTGATATGCTCCAATTTCATCGTCTGAGTTCGTTTATTAATGAGATTTAAGCAGTGATTATGAAAAGTGTTCTATCATCCACTTATATCTAACCGATGCGGCGGCGGGATTACATTGACTGATGGTCATCGTTCAGGACCAATAGGGCTACACTAGGTCGGAGCAACACAAGAGTGGATGGTGTAATAATATTCCAATGAACTTAAAAAGTTATGTACTCGCCCATGTCACGCATTGTTGAAACTACTGCATTCATTTCCCACACATTTCTGGCATTTGCTAATGACATTACCCCTTGCTCTTCTTGATTCTCTGTGAGAAGTTAATTCTCTCTTGATGGAGTCTGTTTTTCAGTTCGTCTAAAGTGTGTGGACACTACTAATTTATGAATGGCATTACGACTTGGAACCTGAAATTTCTCTTGACATAGCACGAGCAGCCTCGGTACGACGCATGAATCATATCGTAAAATAAAACAATTAAACCTATTATGTGACATTTATTATTCTTAGTAGTGTTGTTTCTTCCACGGTTCAAACGATAACGAGCAAATGAAGTGACTGAAGCCCAACGTAGCAGTTCAATAAATTTTATCCAATCCGTAGCTTGGCTGGCCTTGAACTGTGGCTTATTGACTGATGAAATGCCCTTCGATGCGTTGGCCATTAAAGATAGTGGCTGAATAGTAGGGTAAGGGAGGAGGAGGGGGAGGAGAAGAAAAAGGGGACGAAGAAGAAGAAGAAGAAGAAGAAGAAGAAGAAGAAGAAGAAGTGAGAGACTGGCTGTTGTGCGTTGTGAATTGAGATAACAATGTAATCTACAATTAAATTGCTTTATTGGCCGACAGTCTATGACTTCAGGAGGAAGGGAGTTCCAGATTCTGGGAACTGACACGCTGAATGAGTTGAGAAGAAATGTGTTCGGTGACGAGGGATAGACAATAAGGTTCGAGGTAGGGGCAGGCATATGAAGCGAGAGGCGATATACAAAGAATGTTGAACTGAAGCTTATGTATCAGATGCACTTATGACACATTTTGGGAAAATATCACAAAAGGTGTCCAATCTCTTCACTTACAAGAACAAGAGCTACCAGACAAAGGTGCACTCCAAAACATCAGATTCTGCAAGTGCTTCTCACATCTTTTCAATCCTGAAGATGCGTACCGTCCAATGCTTTTTTTTAAACGATTTATGTTAAGTTCAATGTCTTCTGTCTACATTTGAAAGTGTTGCTTCTCACCTGTTAGTTAAAACTGAACAATTCATCGCAAATAGAAGTACGACTTTACAGACATTGCCAATTATTTAAAGATAATATTGATTCTGACAGGTAGACATTACATCACAAAATTATGCGAAATTTGAAACCAAAAGTTAACAAGAACTCTCCAGATACCTCCTCCTCAGTAACACAGTTTCTGGAAAGTGATAACTGTGCGCCTGAAGCTAACCAACATTTCGCAAGTAGTTCTAATTGTTGTGATATCGACGTCTACAGCTGAAGGATCGTTCTTGAGCCTTAGAAGACTGAAGAACTATTTAAAACCATCAGAGGGACAGCCGTCTTAATGAAATCACTGAAACACGACCAGCTCTTATGATCTCAAGGATATAACTGATCTATTCATCGGAAGAAATGAGCTATTGCATAGACGTTTGCCAGGCTTGTTTAACGTTTGTTAAAAATGGGCAGTTCTTAAGTTCTGTTTAATGATTTGCGTGTTTTCTATACATAGTTGCTATTTTCCATGCCTTTAGCAATTTTTATTGATTTGCATGTTTTCAGTTCTTAGACTTTTTAAACAAAATTTAATAATAGAGTTATTAAACAAATACACATTTTATTTTACTATGTCATAGACTTTTAGTTGAGTTTAATATGGCTGCTTACTAATGCATAATTAATAGGGATATACTTTTTGGTTACATCAGGATGAACATTTACAAACGTTTTGTTTTGGTTTATGTCGCAAACAAAATTTACAAAAGGTGGTTGGGACTCCTCCCCCCTCCACTCAATATATTACAGATGCCTATGCAAGCAGCAGCTGTCCAGTTTCGAGAAAATTATCTCTACTCTCTTAAACAACTAGCACACTGTCTTAGTGTTAAATACTGAAGCTCTCGTGCAAGATAGTTCAGTCATATTTATAGAATATATACGTTTATATTAAATGCGAGATAAATGTTGCACATCTAGTAAATAAAGGGGAATTAAAAAAAAAAAGAAGGGAGAGAGAATCATACCTTGAGGGTCGTTATGATGAACTACATGAAGAATGACAGGTTGTTGAAGTTACGGAGATGAAAGAACAAACGCGTCCAAGATCTAACGTCAAGCTATCGTTCTATGGTTATTTCGGCACTGAAATAAGAAAATAGAGCATATGAAACAGTAAAAAGAGCTAGGGATTAAGTTACAAAACTCTTAAAAACCCCTCCACACACACACACACACACACACACAGTAAGTGAAGTTCACAAAGGATGTCATCTGTTTCACTCTTGAGCAGTGTAAAATCAATCAATAGGTACAGGCTCTTCTTGGGCTGCTGCTAGGTTTACTCTCCACTCACTTCTTGCATTCTGTACTTGCTTTATTCTTCAAAATAGTAACTTGAGATTCGTTCACAGGGGAATTTGGCGGTGGTATAATTTTGGCATAGTAATGTCTGGAACTATTAAGAGCTACTCCCGAACTTCTCACATTATAATACTTTTTAACACCAGAGTTCGGACACGATTTAATAATCTACTTTATGAATTACATCTCTCTAATAATGAAGTCAACAGAAAAGCAAGTAGAGAGCAAACTGCATAGACCACAACATATTTTAAGAGTTATCACAAATAGTTTATAATTACGCAATATATTATTTAAACATAATTAGTATATCTTGTATTCTTGTGTTAGATGGCCCTTCAGAGATGACACGCTCAGCTCCTTCCACAGTTCCCGAGAGAAGACCAAAAACGTCACTCATCCTACCATACCATGTTTTTCTGCGCATGCGCGTTACCATAAACCCTCCCATGCTCAAACGCGCGATGTAACGAACGGAGCTTAATAATCATTCCCAGTGTATACTAACAGTTTACACGATGTTGTTTACATACACTAATAACGTCTAAGTGCCACAGTTTACGCAGTTAATTTAAAATCTACAGTTACAGCGGGAAGTATCAGTTGAGCTGCTCAACATAACTTAGTTTATGTGTACTTTCAAGAAGAAATCTACAACCTGCTAGCAAAATATTCCAAGATTAGCCTCCCCCCTTCTCCCTTTTTTTTTTTTGTTTGTTTTGTTTGTTATCATAACATCGAGACCTGAAGATGTATGATAAATGATAACTTGGCCGAATCAGTTCAGTGACTTTGTGGACTAAATTTCCCAGGTGTTCATCTAGAGAACTGAGGGAAAACCCCTGAAAAAAACCTCGGTTGGGAAACTAACCCAAGTAAGAATCGAAGCGGGCCCGCCGAGTGGGAAGTGTGAACCGTGGTCTAAGACTAGGCCTATTGCACGAAAACAGAGCGAAGGACGGGCTTGCGCGTAACTGTTTTGAACTGTGACCTTTGTTAGTCATTAATTCATTATGCCGAGTGATGTCATTTTGTAAACATCAAAAGCTATGGCATACAAGTTTTTGTTACCATGTGCAAGGGTAGATTTGGCATTTCATTATAGTTAGAAAATTGCAACTGAGAGCTAACATCAAGTCAAACTCAAATCCGGACGAAGACCTTCGAAATGATACGGTGAGCTATGTCTACTGAATCACAAAAAATTGGGAAAAAGCAATAGTCATCAAATCTCAATTTTATTTGTATCTGGTTTGAAATATAATGATTCTACCTAAATTTGGGGTGCTGGATTCAGTAGAAAATTCCGGTTTTCTCTATCACATTACATTTCCTAGATATACAAACAAGCATATAAAACAATATGGGTGAACCTATAGACTTTAGAACTAATAAATATGTGGATTTACCTAATTTTGAGTTGCAGAATTCAACGGAAAAATATGTTTTCCCTATGAGGTCACAATACTTAAGATATACAGCATAATTTTAAAGCGAACATTGACATAATTACAAGAAATGCAGACTCGAAACTCAGTAGTGTTTTTCTGGTTCAATGTGTATGTGGACACGTAGCAGAAAGTTTTAAAGTTTAGTTCGCAATATAGTTGCAATTTTACTCTTTATTTTGTTTTGAAAAGTGTGCTGCTGCTGTTCTTTTGTATGGTGTTTCATCACACACTTCATAAGAAGACACCAAAAGTAGTCGTTCATCATCGAAGGGTTCCAGTGCCCTTAATAACATGTTCCGTATTAAGGATGTCTTGGTGAAAGCGTCTCCTGCTCCCAAATTTCCGGTAAAGAGGTCAAGGTGTGAATGTAAAAAGCGAAATTTAAGCGAGCGACTTTTACACCCCATGTTCTTGTAGTTCTCCAACAGATCATTCATTAGAAAACATTAAGTTATCATCTTTTCTGTTGCACAGAAAACCACTAAACAATTGTTTTGAAAGAGGATCAATCAGTTAATTCCAGATTTGTGAGCTAAGTATCAAAGATTGGATCCTTCAATTGTTTTCAGATTTGTGGTCCAATAAATGGTCAATTATAATAGGAATAGCAAAAAAAGAACAAAAGGACATAAAACATGTAAACAAAAGAGCAGACAACAGCGAAAGACTTAATTTAAAAGATGTAAATGATCTAGGTCAACTCGTAATGAAATGTAGAAGAACTAAGCAACTAATTTTCATTTATCGCTGTTCAGAGTAAGAAGGAAACAGATCCTCACTAATCCTCGTACTGTAAATGATGAATTAGAATAGTTAAATAATTAAGATATTTTAACTGGGGTCTGAATTTGATCAGGGGGGAATTATGCGGGACGTCGTTTCAAGAAATTAATGTTCTTGTTGGACGAAACGCATCCACAGCGAAATGATATGAGATCAATGGATCGAGGTAATACGAACACACAGACGTGAAAGATCCCAACGGTCCCTTCATACAACCGAACGAAAAGACAGAGGCCATTCGTATATATTGCGAACACGCACATTGTGTTGCAATTTTAACGGCCAGCAATGAAATATTTTTCCCTTGTGAACAAAATGTACAGTTTCTGTGCAGTACTGTACAGCGGTCTACGTTCATAATCTTTATACATTATATACATATACTACCTTGCGATGCGTCCAAGCTACAGTTATAACAAATTATCAGTACAAATGCATGTGGAACAGGTAGTTTATGTACTAAAGATTTTATCCTGAAACTATAATTTTATATTGTAAAGATCTGGTACCAGAAGTTATTGGAACTTTGATTTCGCTCTGAATATACCAGTTGTAAGGAAAGTTTATGAAATGTAGGTTTGGTTTAAGATTATAAGAGGGTGTTTTCGAGAGTTGTATAATATTGCTCCCAACCACAATTAGTTAGCCAGCTGTTAGACTATGCACTTGAAAATGCACTATAAGTAAAGATGTTAAATTTCCCCCTAAGCCAGTGGGTGTGGCCAGTATAATAACAAATGAAAACAGAAGTACTAATGGCGCAGGGTCGTTTGATAAATACAATTTTACAAACCTCTTCCATTTATCCACGAGTTTGTAGAAGTGTTAAAGTAAAGTTTAAAGTGAAACGTATCCTGCTTTATACAATGCATTATGGAAGAAAAAGAAATAGATAGGATCAAGAAAATCATCGTGTTATACTCTTGAACTGTGGAAGAAATATCAAAGTAGTTAACAAAATCCTTTCCCAATATATCAGTTCATTTCATGTATCATCAGTGTCCACCGCTGTGGTGTCTCAGTAGTAAAAACGGGCGTTAAACTCTATTAAAAAAACCTACTTTTTGCATGCATGGTTAGAAGTGTGTATGAGTCTATCGGAAAATTTAAAAGTGTCTGGACAAGGGTGATACACGAAAAGGAAGCACTCAACCCCTGACGAGAAGATTCGTCAAGCTCGAGAAATGATCTTGGAAAACCGGCGAGTTGCCATTGATCAGGTAGCGTACTCTCTGCATAGATCATGATTCTGCCTATCAAAGCATTCACAACGAGCTCGGTTTCTACAAAGTATGTACAAGATGGGTGCCAAGAGAGTTTACTGCAGGGCACAAGAGCAAACGTGTTGAGATCTGTTAACGCTTACAGGCACGGGTTTTTTTAAGCAGAAAATTTACAGGGAATGAAACTTGGGTTCGTCACTATGAACCAGAATCCAAACTCTAGAGCATGGAGAGGAAACTTCTGAGATCGCCACGAAGTTCAAGACCCAAACCTTCCGTGGGAAAGGTGATGCTAACTATTTTTTCAGTCTCAAACGGGCTTACACGGAAAAGGGGTGTATGATCAACAGTGCAAGATAGGGTGATATACTGGTCAACAGTTTGAAACCAGCGATTCGCATCAAAAGGCCAGTCTTGTTGTCAAAGAAAGTTGTTATCATGAAAATGCAACGCCACATACGGCCGGCCAGACCCGTTTTCGAAGTGATGGAACATCCTGCATACAGCTCAGATCTCACCCCTTCCAATTATCGTCTCTTTGGACCGCTAAAAGATGCTTTACGAAGTCGTCGAATTTCGAAGAAGTGAGGGGAGTGGGCATAATTAGTTGCGCGACCAACACGAAACATTCTTAGAGGGAAACACAAGCTTGTGGATTGCTGACCTAAGTGCATCGGAAAGGAAGGCGACTATGCCGAAAAATGAGGTACTTAATCAGTCCCTGCTTTTGTATAAATAAATTGGAAAAAACAACAATGGGATAACTTTTTACTTTCCCTCCAATTTGGGTTAATGCCATGCTGTTTTGCGCAAATTCAATCCGCCGCCGGGTTCAAATTCCTTGGGGCCAGTCATACCGACCATACGTTTATTTTATTTATTTATTTATTTATTTATTTATTTATTTATTTATTTCGTAATTTCATCTGGCGGCTTATGTAAACGACTGGATGGGTATTTCCTTTCCACGGATGTTTTGCTATTCCATTCCATCTCATTTCACATCGTTGTTTCTGCTACAGAGCCAAAAGTGCCAGCCAGGTAAGGTGGCTAGTGCGGTGTTATTGTGGCTTGCGCAGGGAAAACCACGAAAAGCACAAGATCAGAACGGGACTTCCCAAATGCGTCCGATCTACCTACTCCATTTTCCGCTTTCTTTCACTTTCAGCGACAGCACCAGCATATACCAAAAGACTTTAAGATCAAAAACACTTAAGCATTCCCGTAACGTTAACAATTTCCCCAACCGATAGGTTCTCTTCCACGCATGCCTGTGCCGGAAATAAGTTTTTTTTTTTTATTTGTTAATTTACGGACGCTCTTAACATCTCAGGTCATCAGCGTCCCATTCTATTCAGGGCGTGAAACGGACGACAAATTTTGCTCAGAGGCCTCTTCTGTCAGATTTGAGGTTCTTTTTCGGGCCGTAAATGTACGACACGGGACACATGGCTTTACTTCCTTTCCGAAGGAAGCCATACCTACGATTTTTACGCCCGGAAAAATCCATCGATCCTGGCAGGGTTTGAACCCGCGATCTTGGGTTTAGGAGGCAAGTATAATTACCACTGCACACCAGAACCGACGAAACAAGAAGTGATATCTATAATGTAATGGTAATAATTTGGCAATCTGTTTTATTTCAATCAGAAATGATATGGCTTCACGCTTTTGAATATTTCTAAATAGCTGACTGCTTTACAGAACACTCTCTTTATGTATGGTTTAACTTGCAACAATTATTTTTCAAAAATAAAGAAAAAAGCTTGTTAATTAGGGGTATTACAGTGTGTAAAACGCTCGCTATTAAATATTAATGTTAAAGGCTATTAGCGCTTCATATTTGCGTTGCACCGCCCACCTGTTGCATTCAAAAGCCACCAGCAGTAAAATCCCCAGGACTTCATTTATTCTGTCAGCATGTAGGTTTATGCCGGTGTTTTTCACGCTCCAAGCCCCCAAGAGACAACATACATTTCTCTCTCTCTTTTATTAGTGAACAATCGCGCGAGAATGCTGTATAACGTTTTTAGTAAAACTGTCGTGTTTCTCTCTTAGCATTTATATCATACAAAATCATAGCAGCTAAGGTTCATTTCTCTTTCTTTATTATTTGCTATTTTATTACACAAAACAAGCGTGATTTAAATGCTATTTTTTTGTTCACAAAATACGATTAACAATTTCTCACCATTCCTATGGGATACTAATGAGTGATTTTTCTTCCGCGAGACCGCTATACGGGTAACGACCGGTTGGTCGAAGCTAATACTGCGGAGAACGGGAATCCGAAAGTCCGCAGCTATGATTGCGACAATTACTAACATTTAAATACTTAATTAAATATATTTTATTTTATTTATATTAAGAACTTAGAAAAGAAGATTTAAAATATACATTTACTCACCATTACTAAGCAAGAAGATGCTGAAACTACCTCCCTTTTCATTTTTTCATATTTTTAGCATCGACTTATGACATTAACCACTACCCTCTGCAGTTCCCTCTGAGAAATGGGAGAAATTTTCAGCACGAATGTTTTATTTTTCAGTTCATATAAAGTGTATGGCATTTGTAATGTACACTTTTTCCTTTAAACTGCAAGACGTTTCATCAGGGACCAAAGGACCGTTAAGTTAGAAGTTAGTGATGACTATCATGAATTGCATGCAAAAAGACATGGGCTATATGTGTTGCTGCAAAGCCCTGTTGGAAAGTCGCGAACTTACATTCACTGACATTTAATGCACGGAAAAAGTGTTGCAAAATATTCTGCAAATACCTTATCACTAATAATAGTCCTTAAAAAAAAGAAAACGCATATTATATTCTCGCCGTTAATGGCGCACATCACTTTTATCTTTTAATCATGCAGGGGTATCTAATGAAGCAGGTTAGGTTTTTCTTAACTTCAGTATTGGTTGTTTTGTGAATTAACATATCAACATTCGACCATACATAAAATTAAATTAGGGTCAATTTCTCCGTTTTGCACGCTAATCAAAATCCATTCACAAAATCTACTCCTGGATGCAGGGTCGCCCGATTGAAATTCTTACACTACAGTACTTTTATACGGTTTTAACTTCAGTAGCTTTGTAGCCATTCGAACAGAGGAATAGGAACTTTCTCTTTGCTGAGAAAGACGTCGTACGTTCAAGAGTATGTCTAGTGTTATCTAACGCTTTTTCTACGAGTACTGTACGTGGCTTGTACGATTTTTATTAAGAATGCTTTCCGTTTCAACAAATTTATTTGCACTATTATATAGCACTGTAATGTTAGACATTTGGTTTAATGCGGAATGTGATGATTATTAATTTATTTAAGGCAATGCACATTGCATATATATATATATATATATATATATATATATATATATATATATATATTGGTTCCTCGTGGCAATTTGGAAATCGGCTATATTAGTGATATTACGTAAATTTGTTTCTAAGATTTATTTATTTGCATATTGCATCAGTCAGGCTAAACAAAAATCAATAACAGCTGATACTGCCAAAGGTAGCCGAAGTCATTAAGGGACGTACTTAAGAGCGGAAGGTCGGGGGTTCGATTCCCGCCAAACCCTCCCCGGTAGATTTTTTTCTAGGCTTTCCCCAATCATCATAAACGACAAATACGGGAGTATCTCTTATTATCTTTGACCTGGAACGCTTCTTTTCTTTAAAAAATCCTTTCCCAATTTATTATTTCATCTCGTGTACCATCGTGCCTCAGCTGTAAAAACGGACGTTAAATACTATTAAAAAAAAAAAAAAAAAACGATCGCCTTCGTGGTCCAATGATAGCGTTTGCGACCAGAGGTCCTAGGTATGATCCCGATGATAGCTTTAAGACACCTAGCTCATTTGCGTCATTATTAATTCATTTCATTTCATTCATGGCAAAGAACTTACTCCTATAGTATCCATGTCTAATCTACAGACGCCCCAACATTGCATACTATTAGCGTTCAGCGGGAGAAAATTAAATTTTAAACAGCATTTTAATATTATAGACAGACGGTTGTTTCCAGTATATGGTAACAAATACATAAGTTCACAATTTCGCCGCTCTTAAACCCACTGAAACAAATTTAATTTCGGCTAGGCGACGGTAGTTAGTGCACTAAAATATACCCCTGTGCTTACCATGTAAAATGGCATCGAAATTAAAACTACGAGTGTACTAGGAAGAGTAAATTACTGTCCTTTTTGATGCATAAATTGTGATTATCAAAGAAGGTTAGATCAGGGAAGGGCTATTCCAGAGGGCAACAAACAGGCAAATTCACAACCAGCCACCAGACGTACCTTTGAGACAATTCGGAGGGTTGAGGATGTTATCTCTGGCCTGAATCTAATAATACAGAGGAAAGTGGGATGTCAGTCGCAGTGAAACAATGTTATCAACCGGATTGAAGCTAAAAGGGCGGTTTAGTTGTGTCATAATAAGGCTTCAAGGCATGCGCCTGTTTCAACGCGCCATTTTTGAAGGATATGAAGAGAGAAACGGGAATATATTCCATCACTTACAGCGACAACTTTGTTAAATCGTCTCATGTAATGGATTTGGGTTATTATAACGGGCCCATGGATGCCGTTCTCTAGAAATACTGCCAGTAGGAGTGGAATAAAATGCACATCAAGTTGCCGCAGTGGAAACTGTAATGCAGAGCGATAGCCTGCGCTTTAGGCCACAGTACAGAACGTCACCGCTGGTAGACACATGATTGTTGTGTCAATTTGTTACCATAGATCGCAAACAACCCTCCGTAGTTGTTGAATGTGAGTTAGGAGAGTTGTTTTATTGATGAAGCAACTTGCTGTAAGAAAAATCCATTAAAAGTTTTTATACCGTTTCCATTTAGTTTTGATTGATATATATTCAATTATCATTTCTTGCTGCAAAAATATTAACATTTCAAACATACAGAAATATAATTATAAGAGTGAAATTGTATTGAAATTACTGAGAAATAATTTTTCTTTCTACTAATGCTGCAAAATTAGGCAATTGTATCACAGTTTTCAATGGGAAATCGAATTTGGCAATGCCATCATCATCATCATCATCATCATCATCATCATCATCATCATCATCATCATCATCATCATGTATTTCATCAAACTGAGGGTGAGGCACACAGTCTGTGTTTTTTCTTGCCAAATGTTGAGCAATAACTTGGCAAACGTGATAACATGCATGGGTGAAGCCGCCAACCAGATGGATGTACTCAAGACGTTTTGTCGGATAATTTCGTCCAGGATGCTGAAAACATACTTGTAATACTCCCCATTAACCGTTATTTGCGAGGAGATTTCGTGTTAATAAACCATTTTAACGACAGTGGAAGCACGAAATCATTAATAACCTTTCCTATCGACCGAACAACTTTGGCCTTCATTGATGTCGGAGAATCAGGTGATTTCCAGACTGAGCTCACCTATTTGTTTTCGGGGTCGCAATGGTGAAGTCAAGTCTCACCTGTAAAGATGGAATTGAGGTATGCCTCGCCATATGTTGAAGCTTCCGTACCATCAGGCGCCAGTGATATTGGCACTCCTCTGACCCAGACGCATAAGCGATCATGCAGAATGCTGAACGTACTTGCATAGGAAATCTGTAATATATCTGTCACTCGATTATCCTGAAAAATGATGTAGTTGTGTTAATTGTGGTCTTATTCACTATCTGGACAACAGTATTTTGTTGTTGAAACACGGCCTTCCTTAAACTCTTTGAAATGCCGAAGTACTTGAGGTAGAACACTATGTGCTTGGTGTAACATCACATATATTTCCATACCGGATTTCTGCAGACGGAAGCAAAATTTCAGAGCAGCGCATTGTTCGTTACAAAGCGATTCCATTTTCCGCAGCTGACTCGCTGTTTACTGGCGTTTTGCACTAGCGTACGCGCTTCCAATTTCTTCCACCATCCACGTGAGATATGTCCTCATGAAAAATTGTTTTACCACTGTATCTTCACTGTGAGATGAGTTAAAGATAAAAAAAATAAATAAATAGAAATGTGGTTCCTGTTTGGTGCCATTCTTTCATTGTTCCTGAGGATATTTTTTAGAATAATTGAAAAGGAAATATAAGTGATAAACGATCATAAACACTGAGGGTTACAATTTTTTTTTAACATTTGTGCACAGTGATTGGAAATATATATATATATATATATATATATATATATATATATATATATATAGCTCGCTCTTCAGTCCGCTTCCAAAATACCAGCTTCACGGCTCTTAAAACTTGCAAAATAATATTTTAAAGCGAACATAATAGTCGGTACTATTTCGAGGAAAGCAACAGTCATAGAAAGGCCCTAAATGAGTTTATAGAAATAACCAAAACAGGAAAAACGCTAGCACATTTTAATAAAATACAGTTGTCAGTTGGTGTCCCAGTGAATCAGGAAAAATTAAAAGCTAGTTGTTGAAACGTCACTATGGGGAAGAATGGAATAACGAAGGTCTTCAATATTACAAGAGCGTTATGGATGAAGAAGGCAATGAAGAAAACATATCATACAGCATTGTTTGTAAGTCAAATGAAAAAGAAAATTATTTGAGAATTTAATTTATATGTTCAAAGAAACTTAGTTGCCTGTTGGTTGATACTGTACCTTATTTTCGTATTTTTATTTCTTGGTTTGTAAAATGAATATGTTTTATGCTGTTTAAAACGTATTTTTCAATAAGTAAAAATAGTATGTGAATAATACAATTTTGAACGTTATTTCAAAAACTCACCATATACAAAAACTTATTTTCAGAACACGATTTTAATTAAATTTACTTCCAAAAATTTGACTTGTATACTTTTAATTATTAAATATCAGGAAATCATGTTGCTTAATGCCATTAGAACTTTACATTAAAGTTCTTCTAATGATTGTCTTGGAAATACGGGTATCATAACTAAAATAATATGGATGTCGGCTTTTGGAAATAGCCCTCTCTAAATATTGTACCAAAAGAGATGCATTACCTCTTAATGTAATGGAACACGACCTGAGGTACCTGCTCGTTAAGAAGCTCACTTTTGATATTAACGGTGTAAGTAACTATTAGGAAGAACCTTTATTGTCACTTTAATTACATTAGTGTCATCCGGGTATTCTACGATTTTTAGGGGGATGGCCATGAAGCCTGAAGTATTGAGCTCACTTTCTGGCGGTTAGAAGCTTGTAAAGTCCACTTTTGCAATTTTCTGATAGATGGACCTAAAGTCGCAGTCGCATACTTTATTTTTCTCTCTTTAGAATAAAATACTATCGTGCAATCTTTAGTACGAAAGAAATCAATTCGACATTTGCTTTCATGCTTAGGAAAACCAGAGAAAATGCTCTTTTGATTTAAATTAGTCTGTAAAAATGCCTAATTTTAAGTTTAAAGCTGGTATTATGGGAAATGCAGTTTAGGTGCAAAAAGTTTATCACGTCTCTTGACCTCTTTCTTTTTTTTTAATCCATGCAAAATGGAATATTTCTATCCCTTAACTTTTATAAGAGCCGGTTGCATGAACATTGCTAACTGCGGTTCAATTTTAATCGAAGTTCAGAAATGAACCTAGTTTAATTCCCTCTACATATTGTAAATGTTAAACGTAGATCACGCGAATTTGGGTTAGAACTAACCGGAGATCGTCGAAATCATTTCACCACGGTGCCAAGTTTGAGGGAAATGTGACGGAAAACCATAATAATATCGCATCGAAGGTAAATTGTTTATACTGTTAGATCTTCTTTTACTGTTACATACTATATAAACAAAACGGATGGTGAAAAAAGAAGAGATTTCGAACAGCAAGTTTTAAAAAGGAAGAAAAATTGATCTTGTCTTGTGGGTTCTGCTGTAAGTCTGTTCTTGAAGGGGTTTCTTGGTGCATTATAGGGTTTAGTAGATAGTTGCAACGGTGATATGCACTGTCTCAATAGGATGTCTTGTTGAAATTATCCTGCTTCGAACTAGGCATGAATTCTAGGATTCACAAAAATAATATTGTCATATGCCGATCCCGGCCATCTGGCGACAACATCTTGAAAATCACGTTTTGAATCGCAGATAGCTTGGGTATTTAGAGAAAACCAACCATGGCGGTTTCTGTAAACTTCGGGATTATTGCTAGTACAATCTATTCCACCTTTGAACTCCGGGGAAATTACATAAATATCATAAATGCCTCGCATTACTCGATTTATTTGTCCTCGTGAGTAGGCATCTTGATGAACAGGGGGGGGAGGTCATAAACTTGCATATTTCCCTTGCTATTTTGTGTATGATTTACTTGCAGCTCCTTTATTCACTTAAATATATCCCCTAATTACCATCTGGAAACTACCAGTTGCAAAAAAATGCAGTGTGAGTAGGATCATAAACATTGGCTCAATGCGTGATTTCGTGTAGTTAGTGGCTGTGAATGTAGTCTGTGATCCAGTTCCTATGTTTCGATGTTCAAAATCTCTTTTTTAAACTTGTTTTTCATCAAGCTCAATAATGGAATTCCTTTTGTGCTGAAATACACGAGGCGCCCGTTTAAATTCAAAATCTTCGTTTTTGTACGAAATCTTAAAATAACATAACCTACAAACACACCGTTATGAGTATCTTATAAACTTACAGCAATGCATTCAGCGAATAGTTAAAGCACGAAACATTCATGCATCCTCTTCTATGCATACAATTAAAAAAAGCCTCACCATTTCACTTTCCTTTCTTTTAAAAATCAATATAAGTGACTGTGTAACTTCAAGGTGCTTCCAAATATTAAGCTTAGAAACTTTGCCCATCAAGGTGAAATGATCTTGGATTAAGTTTTATACAATCAAATTTTTAAGTTCAGCTTGAGTGACAATTAATTTTAGCACTTAAACTCCTATTATCTATTTATGCAACAGACCCTAAGACATTCAAAAGCAAAGGACGATATTTTCATGCTCAAGATTCGCATGCAGATCGACTCTTCAAGAAAGACAGACACGCGGGAAAGTTTACAGAGTGTCTGCTGGACCATCGGCTCCCTTTCTGGGCTAGTTGAACATTGAGTAACGGAGATCGATGGAAAGTAAATCCCTTTGTGCTTTGAGACGGGTTGCATGCTGTGACAGTTTGCCCACACAGATGAAACGCGCACGTGGCATCGACTGCAGCTTTATGACAAGGTGATAGCCTAGTGATATTACGGCTTGTTTGATAAGAAAGCATACGCAGCAAACACGTCTGCGTTCAGACATACGCACACAAGAATACAGCACCATTTACCGTCAGTAGATACAAATAACTATTATATACCTTCTTTAATCATAAATCTCAAGATTATTTACCTCCAACGGAGATATAATGAAACGACAACTCTCATAAAGAAAAGGTTGCAATTATTATATTCTACGATTATATTTTATTTTCTGCATGTTCAGCATTAATTTAATAAGCCATTACATCGGTTGCTGTTTAACATTCATTGTTTGAATTCAAATGTAAGTATAAAATGGTAAGAATATATAATTTTTCGTTTATATGTGGCATGTAAATATTCCCTTTATTGCTAATTTTATATCAGTTTTTCTAGAACTGTTGCCTAGTATTAGTATTTAGTAAAGGGTCATCGAAAATCGCTCCGCAGCCATTGTGTAGCTAAGATTTCACTAGAGAAACGGATGTAAATGGCAGCACTGACCTTGCCCATGCGTATATCAACTTCACTTAACCATCAAGGCAAGCACCCACCTTAGCAATATGTCGGTCCTGGTGGTGTAGTGGTCACCATACTTGGCCTCCTAAACCCAAGATCGCGGGTTCGAACCCGGCCAGGATCGATGGATTTTTTCCTAAGTATTGCTTCCTTCGGAAGGGAAGTAAAGCCGTGGGTCCCGTGTCGTACATTTACGGCACGAAAAAGAACCTCAAGCCTGAAAGAGAGGCCTCTGAGCAAAATTTGTCGGCCGTTTCACGCCCGGAATTGAATGGGACGCTGATGACCTGAGCTGTTAAAGAGCATCCATAAATAAACAAATCAAAAAAAAAAACCTTAGCAATGGTGCTCGGATTACTTGCTAAAACCCGTTTTTCAAAGGAAGGGAGGAAGAAATTTCAGTAATGTAGAAGTACCAAGTTTTTTCTTTGAGGTGCACATCACCCGAGTGCGGAGGAATTTGTCGATGACCCGTTATTTTACTGACTTTGGCTATAGCTGTGATAATTTTATATTTTTAGAACGTTTCACAGTATTATTGTTAATATTATACCATCATTATACTAAGTGGTCCGAAATTCACTGTGAATATACAAAAATGTTAGTAATGATGTCTATACAAGGTCAGAATCCGTTTAATTTTATTCGCAAATACTAATTTTTTTTTTTTTGTTTCGTTATTGCTTGTGGCAATCTTACACCTCTGTTACTTTATATGACAATATATTGAATTTTTCTCGGACCGCTTTTAAATTTCTCCTTATGCGCCAACCTGCACAATGATTTTCATGGACCTTGCTGCATAAAGTCAGAAATGTATAATAATTGCTCTTCGTTATGCTGTTCCATTTCGCTCAGCGTCTAACACTGAGCCTGTTTCAGGAAATGTCTCAATAAGTCTACGAAATGCATTGCGACGAGGTACGGGTGTATCCGGGAGTTCTTCATAAAGTTGTTGTTGCACTAAATTGATGTAATTATCGCATTGTTGAAAGAAATTTCCAACAAGAAAAGCGCCCTTTTCGTTGAAATAACCGTTTGGAATAGAAACTGAATTAAACAAGTAATTGTTATTCAACCGCTGTTTAAGGGGACACAGAAGTGGGAAAAATGACATTTTTGGTCAAAATATTCATTTTTTGTTTTTCTCTTAAAAATTACTTTGAACCTCAGAGAACTTCCCTGAGACGTTTAGTAGATCTAAGCCCTGTTAAAAATTTGCTTTAGCAGTTATTATAAATGCGTGCACTCTTTATATCTCCATTTGAATGTTCAGGAATCCAAAACTTCAAACACATAGACTCGGTCTAACATTTAAAATGTTTGCCTGCACTCAAAATCTATCTTCTACTACAATTTTTTTTTATTCTTACATACCTGAAACGTTTTTGTGAATATTGTGTAAACGTTGCTTAATAAAATTAGCACGTATTTTTACTAAAAACAAAAATAGATTGGCAAAAATATTTAGCATAGTGCGTTACTAATTTTTCCGAAAATTTGCGTTTGAATGCATATTTATTTGTTTCAAAACTTACAAATATTCATAATTAAAAATCCACGATAAATTTATGTAATACAATATTTAAAGCACATATACAAAATTTTTAAGAACATTTCAATTTTTATGGGAGAAGATAGCGTTTTAACAACAGCTTGGAATCGCTAATATTAATTAAATAAATGTTTAAAACAATAGTGAGAACGAAGCCAAAAGTTTGTACAGGTAATACTAAAAACATGTATGGAAAATCTCTAGGTTTAACCATTCAAAATTTACAATTTTCACTTCGGTCTCCCTTCAATAATGGAATACGACTTAAAGAAATTTAATGTTATACGGCAATGGAAAAACTGGATACAGCGAAACTTCACATAACAAAATACAGTTCAATGGAAATGGAAACCAAAACATAACCTCAATACTGACAAATAATCGGCCTCCATAGCCTACGTGCACAGCTACTTTCAGAACATACTGTACTTATGAAAGAGGCAATTTTTTTAGGAAGAGAATAGAGATAAATACATGCATTTTTGCCTTAAAAATTAAAGTTTCAAGCACAAATACGCAAAATTTTTATTAAGAATCACATTATAACTTTAGTATATATTGTGTTAGAGCAGTCATTTTCTAAAATTAACACCAGTAAATTGAAATTTTGCATTATTTCTTAAACGCAAAACAAATTTTCATTGGGGGGGGGGGGGGTTACTAGTCACACATTTGAATTTCACACGTCAGAGTGAAATGACCGACAAAGTTTGTCCAGGAACCTTTCTTTCTCTTACTCTCTCTCTCTCTCTCTCTTTCTTTGTAAGCTACTGGCACTGCACGAGAGGAAAGAAAAGGCCGGACTCATCCTTGTTTGAAGGAAAAGAGAATTTCACAGCACTATCTTAACAACGTAGTCACCTATCATGTGGCGATGGAATAGTGAACAATTAGATACCAGTAATAGTATAAAGATAGCAATAAGATTTAACAATAACTGCTAGACTTGAATTCACATCATTGCTCAGGTAATGCTCGCTGGTTAGCAGTACCCCAAAAACACTTGCACAAAACTGGAAAGTAGATTATGAGAATATCACTAGGGAATGCAGGTCAATTCTTTCCTCTTGAGTGTAGTAAGGATTTTTTTTTTTTTTTGTTAATTTAATTTGTTTATGAACGCTCTTTAACATCTCAGGTCACCAACGTCCCATTCAATTCAGGGCGTGAGACGACCGATAAATTTTGCTCAGAGGCCTCTTCTTTCAGGTTTGAGGCTCTTTTTCGTGCCGTAAATGTACGACACGGGACCCACGGCTTTACTTCCCTACCGAAGAAAGCCATACTTAGGATTTTACGCCCAAAAATCCATCTATCATGGTCGGGGTTGAACCCGCTATCTTGGGTTTAGCAGGCAAGTATGTTTACCACTACCCCACCAGGACCGACCAGTAAGGAATTATTAGTGATCTTTGGAAAACTAGCGGTCTATATTTTTCAACACTTTAAAGATAATAAGGACTATGCTGAAATTGTAATTTTTGTTCTATAACTTTATGTGTAGCATGCCTATAGACGAATTCATGAATGTATTAATTACTTTTAGGAGTGAAAAATAGAACTGATCAGCTGAAAATAATGGATATCAGTGGATAAAATCAAATACTGCTCCTACTGATGAACGAAATATGTGCAGCAGTTTTCTTTTTGTTCTCTCTAGTCTAGTTGTTCTCTCTCACATTTTAGCAAGCATAGTATTTCATTCTAAAGTGATCTTGTAATATCCGAACTGAGAACATTGCAGGTCATGTTTGCAGTGCATGTAATGACAGCATGACGGCATAACAAGGCACTTCTCGATCCGCACAATTGGCCGAGATCGCAAAGACACGGACTAGTGAACAGAAAGAAGATATACGACCTAAATTCCGTTAGGGACCATACTACATGATTTAGACTTTTATTGGGATTTCCTCAGTTCTCATCAATGGGAGATACCCCCATTGGAACGCTTCCGATCCAAAAGTTCTTTCGTAATTTATTATTTCATTCATACATCATCGGTGCCCATCTCGTGAAGTCAGTGTACAAGTGGGCGTTAATCACTGTTTAAAATAATATATTTCTCTGAGGCCGATATAGTACGGAACAATCCTTGATGCCATTTTTTTCCTAACACTGAGATTACAGCTATTCAGCTGTTTATGTTGTGTTGGCATAATGTGCGCGTGGAAAGCGTCGCTCAGAAAAACAACGTTGTCACGTCTCTGGAATCTCTTTCAGTAATTTTTAGTGCTAACAGAGATCCGTTGCGGAAGTGAGAGTAATTTATTTATTAATTTACTTGTGATTTATTAACTAAGGCACTCTGAGATATTCTCAATAATGTGAGAAACAGAATACATACACAGAGTCTCTGCTCAATCGTTGATGTACGCAAGTAACAGTGACCACGCTGGAGAATGACTAGGTATTTCGTGGCAGTGTGTTATGTTTAGACGAAAGCAACAACAATACACTCGGAGCTCGGTAAGGTGGGGCGAACAAGATAGGCCCGCACTTCATCTCCTTGATTATCGTTTTTGAGGGCAATGAATTGTTCTCATTCACCTGATTTATCCCCAATTATTTTGTGCCCATGTTTACTGCACACAGACAGAATAGTAAGAGAATCTTGTAGCATAAATCATAATCGCCTGTGCTACAATTAGACATACCCATAATGAAGCTTCTGCAAAACGTATTGAACACATTCTCTAGCAAGTGCTTTTACAAATTAAGTACAAAGCATGTACTAAAGCTACGAAGTGAAACAGTATAAGATTTTTCAGTGAAAATTAAACCGGTTAGCACAGACAGACATCAAGGATAGTAAACTACCAAAAGGAATATTTGTTCTTGCTAACCTCCTCTGACGCTGTTGGTCCTGGTGGTGTAATGGTAGCCATATTGCTTCCTAAACCCAAGATCGCGGGCGTAAAAATCCTAAGTATGGCTTCCTTCGGAAGGGAAGTAAAGCCATGGGCTCCGTGTCGTACATTTACGGCACGATAAAGAACTTTAACCCTGAAAGAAGAGACCTGTGAGCAAAAGTTGTCGGCCGTATCACGCCCTGAGTTAAATAGGACGCTGATGACCTGAGAGGTTAAAGAGCGTCCGTAAATAAACAAAATAAAAAAATCTTACGCTTAAAAACATTTTTAACATAATCACTTATGAATGGCGTTCAAAATGATTTACGATAGCAGTCTTTTCTACCTCATTTATTGCGCAACATGGTTCATTGAACATGGGATCTCTGAATGTGCTTATCAACGTCAATGCACCATTGCAGTCTTCCTGGTAACTTTATTATAGTGTCGCGAAATTATTGTTTGGTAGTATACGTCACCTCTCTGCACAGCTGCCTAAATGTCCTTGTTGTTGCCGAATTTACTTCGCGCATTGTAAGCGAGTTATACTGTTGTCGTTCCTCGAGGAAGCCAGTCCACTAGCAATATGTCTGAAGCGACTGTGATCATCTGCTTGCCCGCAGATGGAGCAGCACAAAAATTCTTTAGTCGAGAACTCCCTGGATGTTTCCATTGAAGGATTGGACTTTCCTTCATGATGTGTGATAGTGAATCTTTTGTCCTTCTTTCTCTGTACCTGTGTCAAGCCCCATGGCACCCAATGTGCAGTCATCTTTTTCATATTCAAATTGCTGTGAATAATGGAGTGCAGACTTGGGTGGCCGAGGTCTGTCTGACATCACAGTTCATTAAAGGCTATGCGCCTATCTGCCATAATGAATTCAATGTTCCTGGAAGACTGCGACCAGCACTCACATTGTTGTGTGCTCTGTCGCTGACCCAGTTACTGTGCAGGAGCTTCTTGACCACATACCACAGTTAAACATCCATGAATTCTGCAATTTTGACGCCTTCTTCCCACAAAAACATGCAGACCATTTTGATAGTAGCCTTCATCTTGTACACGTCTTTCTCTATTTCACGACAGACGAACACTTTCCTTGCACTACACGCTGTGCTTACAGGCGCCGTCTAGCGTCTGCATAGCATACTAGTATTGAGCAGTATCCGTAAAACACCGATTTTGTTAAGTATTTCTTAAATAACTTGTACAAGTGCGACTATTTGAAACAGTAATTATGGATCCATAAACAGTTCTTGCATAATATTTGAAACGTTTACTGAAGATTTTGTGAACCTTCACCACCGCTAATTAATTTAATTGCACGTTAAATCATTAAAATTAATTGAGTTTCGCTATTGTGCAAATGATTATGTTTAATCCCTAAATAGATATTACATTATTTTATAATGTCCATTTTAAAACGATGTTGGTTTAGAGGGTTTTATAAAAAAAATGTGATGTTTTTGCAGTAGAGAAACATAAACTATAGAAATCTCGAACTGTATGTTTCGTTGACTGGGTGAAATATATGTAACAGCCTATGTAATTTATGTATCGGTGCTGTTCCATTTACTACTATCAACCACACAGAGAGTATCAAGTTCATGTTGCTAGATATACCTGTGAAGTTTGTTGGTAATAATGCGATTACATGGTTGTTATGACTCCAAGGAGGAAATATCACTTAAAAAAAAAAAAAAAAAACTACTGCGATTCCAGCATTGAGGAAAGTAGATTTGCTGGTTGGTCAAATTGCTAAAGAATGTAACTAGCTGTTGGGAGAGTGCAATACAACACAGCAATGAAGATGATAACTACATAAAGTGATGATAACGTCGTTAGATTTAGCAATAAGTACGTGCAGGGCTTTAGAAAGGAGTAAGAAGACTGTGTTTGTTGAAACAGTAAAATGAAAACTTTCAGAAGGGGCATGTGACAATAAGGAAACTGTTACTAAAACCTATTAACAGACTCCAGAGAAGCTTATTATAGATCCCAATACCGTTCACAGAGGAATCCAAATATTTTGGTACAGGGGCGCCGTTAGAGAAATGCCCCACCTACCAATTGTCTTCATAATTTCAGCCCTATTAGCACTTCACTATAAAGCCTGAACTAATCTATAGGTCACTATCAAACAAGGAACATGTCGACTCTTATTCAGTAGCTGTTTTGTTGCACGATAATGCAGGGCGACATAGTCAGAACACTGGAATTCTTGCTTGAGGAAGTGAAAAAATAAACAATGGTACTTTCTCATAATTAGTTATTGCGTGTAAGTTACTACCCGAGCCCTATTTCTTATAATTTACAAGTTTTTCCTTTACAAAGTTGCAGTTCATAAAGCTTACTTTACAAATAAAAGTACTTGTAAAACAAGTGTAATTTATAAAATTGTTTTGGGGATTGTAAAGATAATACAAGTATAATTTATGTCAATTTAACAACGTGTTAAGTAATGATTATAGTACAAGAAATAGTATATATATGAAGCAAATCTCATACTGCCAATTCGAATTTATAACTAGGTTAACCTGCATTTACAGTCGATGGGAAATGCAGGTGCACTCAAGTGACCTCCCACCAGCTCGTTCTATGAGAGAGTTTACCTTTACCTACTGTGTGCATATTGCTGCAGAAATATTCCTATGTGTCGTCTTTCTTTTGTATTTAAGAGTGTCTATAAAGAGTAAAAAATCCTTCTATGCCTTGTGCTTATAATTTCACATTGATGTTAAGTTATTAGTATTTATTATGTTCAATAAAGCGTATTCTTGCAGTATTTTGTGATTTAATTGAAATTTACCTAATTAGAATTTTTACAGTATTAAATATCACAGAATAAACATTTTTCCTCCTCCATATCAATAAATAATGGAAAACAATATACTTTCATGAGTCAGCCTCGAACCTTTCCGGCTAAAGCCCAGCACGCGCACAGAGCAACACGAGTCCACAACATGCCCGAGAGACATATAGCAGTCAATTCAAGCGAAATCGATACTACGGAGGGGATAGTGTTTACAGGATAGCGCGGGATTGTATAACTTCCCAATTCCAGGATGAGAAAACTTACTCAGTATAGTTATATGTAACATTTGTGAATGAATTCATATCTACTTTTCAGCTCTCATTACTCGATATAATAATATACGACTCGAGGTTAATGACAAAAGATAAAGAACCTTTCAAACTCGGAGTGTGTAGCATATTTTGAACACAGCAAATGTTTCAGAGAGAGATAAATGCAGACTTTCTTAAATGAAATATCACACATTCACATGTAAAGAACAAAGCCCTAAGTCTAAAAGAACAGCTGTATTTAGTTCTTCATTAGTTTTGAAATGAAGGACAATATCAGGCAGTAGGTGATATGCACGGGGCTCTTCATCAAGAGTTTATCGTGTTGTGCGCCGCGTTACAGAAGATATAACGTAACACCAAAGTTAAGTTTTCATAGTTAACTGGACATATACAAAGTGGCCACAACTGTTATATTTTTTCAAGGCTGCAATGCATCTTAGGATGTGTTTATGATAGTTTAATAAATACTGAAGCCCCGAGAGAACATGAGGTAACCTGTGTGAACCATCAGATAAACTTCAATTAATTTTATGTGGACCTTCATGATGAAAGAGTTTAAACAACTGACTTGTGAAATACTTTTACCAAGTGCAAAGAATTTACAATTTTCAGATTTTCTTTTATGAAACAGAAATTCTTTAACTTGTAAACTTATGAAACAGGGTGTGTTAATTTCAGGATTGTCAGATTAGGCTACTCGAAAATGTAATTAACATTTTAAAAAACAGGAAAAAAATATTATAATCAGTAATGGTATACTTGAATAAAATGTTTTTAGTAACGAATAGCAAGGACGATCTGACTCAACCACATCTGGAGGAAAACCCTGCTGGCTCCAACAAAGAACGAACGAGGATTAGATTTGGCCTGGCGCTGGACGTGTGAGGGCTGTGGGAGAGGGAGTCGAGAGAGCGGGAAAGAGTGTGCAGGCAGTTACAACAATGTAACTAAGGTTGAATATATATACTGCACTTACCTCAAAATTCGCAAATGCTTTCCATTACAATAAGAAATAAATAATAGGTTCATATTTAAGGCACTATACACATGTATGTAATATAATACATAAATTGACATTACGAACATCGTTTGAAACATACTCGAAATGACTTCAGCCCATTTTCGAAGCAGTTTTGTTAACAAAATTCTCCATGTTCTATAGAAACATTTTGTGCAATATTTCATGGATTGGTCAAGAATCTTTAGTAGCTATAGCTGTTTGTTTCACTGTAGATGTGTGTAAACGGGAAACGCCAAATAGAGCAGGAATGCAACAAAAAATTCCTACAGATATGAAAAATAATCTTAGGGGACTCTGCACCATCATTTTCAACTGTTTCCAAGTGGATCTCAGAGTTTAAAAGGGGCATTGAAAGCTTGGAAGATGACCCACCCTGCGGAAGACCAAAATCCGTCACATCAGTAATTATCATTAAGGTGCACGATATGGTTTTGGAGGTTCGCCGATTAAAGATGTCTGAAATTGCTGAAACTCAGGGCATTTCAGGAGAACGCGTATTTCACTTTTTGAGGGAAGAATTATGCTTGGAAAAAATTATTGGCAAGATGGGTGGCAAAACTGCTGACTCAGGATCAAAAGTGAATCAGAGTGCAAATCTCTCAGCAAATGTAGCCCGTTTTCAGAGACATCCCACCGATTTTATGCACTGGCTAATGGTCAAGGGCAAAACATGGGTGCTTTACTACACACCTGAAATTAAACAGCTAATTGATTATTTTTCCATTGGAACAGCTATCACTGGACCGTATTGTGTTAGCCTTTCGGACCTATTGACCAAAAAATTCTCCATAAAAGACCAAGTTTATCAAAGAAGAAAGTGGAAAAGAGTGTGCAGGCAGTGTGTGTGTGTGGGGGGGGGTACTTTTTATTTTTACTACTTTTAGTCAAACAAATCTGGTAACCTTGGTCAATTTGATTGCACTCTTATAATTGTTAAGACGTAGAATTAGTAATACCATAGCGTATACAGCATATCAGTCTTGTGATAATCGACTTCTGTTAATTTCACTGAATTCAATGTGTGAAGTAAAACGAAGTTTCAGTGCCTTTCGTGTTTTGAAGGTGCATTTGTGTTCTTCTATGTCTCAAAAGAGACTGAATAATATAGCAAATTATACAGACCACTTAGTGTTAAAAAAAACTAAGAACGGTAGAATTAAGACAGTGTTTGGCATGCAGCTGAACTCTAGAAACTTAGATTATGGCTCTGGTGCAATTTGAGGTCTTTTGGTAAATTAGTTGTTTTTCATCGAAACATGTATTTTGTTAACGTAAATTATGAGTATTATTTTTATTATATATATATATATTTATTTATTTATTTATTTCAGTTTGCATAGTCAAGTTTGCAATAGACGTACGTAGCGTAATGCAGATTAGTTAATGACTTTTTTCAGCACGTTAGTTACTACCAGAGCCCGGAAGTTAGGCAAACTGCCTTTTCTTTCTGGGTGGATAGATTTAAGAGTTAGATATTTGAATAATGTATAACACCCGTTTTTGCTACTGAGGCACCGCAGGCGGAAGAGTCAGGTAGAAATGAACATGTTTCCGCATATATGGGGTCGGAAAGGCCAGTTTTTTATTTTGCTTTTTTAGCCTGTTTTGACTTCTGTTTCCTATTTTAATGTTTTTTTTTGGTTTTTTTTTTGCCTGTTTTGGATCCTTATGTACTTTTCTGCGATTATTTACATATTTTAAAAAGCACATAAAGAATTTCGATATGCGAAGTAAAAAAAAAAAAAAAAATTAAATGACATTTTCACCCCAAAAAGTATATATTAAGACTCTTGTTATACATTTATTTCCTTTCAAGCAGTCAAAACTTTTCCCTCTGCCCATTCACTTAAAATCTTTAAATAGCAGAACCTTCACCATTGAAAGAAACGCACGGTTACCTCGGGTATACGAATACCAGGAAATAGACAGGTTGAGGGAAGTACTGTAGTTTTTGAATAATCCTGGCGAATGATTTTATATCGATCTGTGCGAGACAATTCTAAAAAATGTGTGGCAGTGGTAATTTCTCGGCTGCATTGATGTAACAAACAATTGCAAGCGAGAAAGATGAGAGCGGTGTAGTTGTGCAATAAACCGTCCCTACAATGTGTTCAGTACGGAAGTAAGAGAGATACTAACTGATTCCCCTATAAACGCATAAACAGAAAATGAACTCGACCAGAATCCGCTGCGTATCTTTTGTAAATTCGCCAGGATTTTACTTTGCCTTTATCAACAATTCCATGAAGCCCTGTATGCGTTCTTCCGAAATAGCTTTGTTTTCAATATGCTCCAATTACTTAATTGGAAGTAGAACGTTCTTTTTCTATGATGAAAAATGTTCTCTCTGACAAGTGGGCGACTATGGCAGTTGATTCGTTGAAAAAACAAAACCTTTTTTGTTGCTTGTAACCAAGAAAAGTAAGCTTAAGTACTTTAATTATGTGATAAAGAAAGTGTTAAGTATTTTAAATACCTGTTTTTATTAGTAATCAGTGATATTATTCTGTTTCCACTTTTAATAAATGCATTTTACTGCCTATTTTTAGTATTTTAAATGCCATTTTGCCTGCCTATTTTAACTAAAATAAATTCCTGAACTTCCAGGCTCTGGTTACTGCATTTGTTTAAAACTTTTTTTATATAAAGCTCCTGCTATTGCGGTATAACATTCAGGATACTCCAATTTTTCATTTTCTAACGATGCGCTTGCTGTAATACCAGAAGAAGAATGTTTAAAGGATAAATGGACTAGAAGCAATATTATAAGGTCCTTTGGTGTCATGGAGTATCATGTGGATTGCATCCAGTAGAGAAAGGTTTCACTTTGCAGCAAAAGAATCTAAATATCAAAATGGATACTACATTATTTGCATCTAAAAAAACAGAAAGATTTGTTCGGCTGGATCTTCAACTCCTTAGAATAGTTATGGACAAGTGGAAGTACTTAAAAGTGTTCGGAAGTTATCAAACAAGTATCAAAGAATGTCTCCAAAAACTTATAAACCAAATGTGCAGAGTTCTATAGGCCGTTTTGAACTTATAAACACATTTCTATGCTGATATATTCGTTTGTTTAAGTTCCTTTTTAACATATCAGAAAATTATATACAGTATTGAAATTAATGAGCGGAAGCGTGCATATATTTTTTATTTCTTCTCTGCTTTTACCTTGCTCAGAGAAGTAAGCCATGTTCTGCATTTAATCTGGCTATGGAAATGTCGGAGATAATGACGGAGATTGTGGTTGTGCAGCCTGAATACAGACATATTGCGGACTGCGGTTCGTCGTAGGGTCTCCAATTGGGGCTTACTGCATTTCTCTATGCACAGCTGGTCAATACTGTCGACTCAGGAAGCACAGCAGTACCTGTCCCTCGCCTACCCTTCGAGATAAGTCGCCTACATGAGAGGTAGTTCAAATGGCGAATATGCACTAACAAATTTGCAATATATCAGCCATTTCCTTCATCTGGCGGATTAACGCAATAGGTGTCAAAAGGTAAACAAGGAAATAAAGCGTCTATCGATGAATACCAAAATAAAAAAAAAAAAAAAATGCCTGTCTTAATGCCATTATATTCGATATGATTGTTCATTGTCTTAGATGTATGCATTATTTGGTTTCCGTAAATACCGCTCTTGTTCAGACTGCATATTTGTGGTAGATCAAATTGTTCAAAAAAGGACGAGTGTTCAATTTACCGATGTTAGACTACAAAAAGGCATTTGATAAGCTATTAAGGAATAAATTAGGGAAATAATGTATAAGAAAATATACCAAGGCCATTTAATAAAAGTAGTTCAAAGTAAGTCAAAGTCAAAGACGTAAAATCATCTAATTTTATTTTTTCCTTTATTATTATTATTATTATTATTATTATTATTATTATTATTACCTTGATATAATATGGTGCAGATAATTCATATCTAACTTATCTACAGATGCAACTTTACATTACTACACTACTAAAACTACGTTAACAGTTCATCTGCGCTCTAACACTTCACCAATTATTATTTACTTTATTTATTAATGTTATTTTTGCCCTAATTTACTGAACCGTTTATTCTACTTTTACCACAAACATAGAATAGCCCAAAACTGATACCATTTGGGCCCTGTTTCACAAAACGATTAGTGTACTAATTTAATAGTTACTAGCCGTAATTCCACCAGTGCTAATAAAATCTGTTTCATGAACATTTATTCCACAATGGTAGAATCGTAAAAGTTTGTCGTTAGTCATTTGTCAAAGTTACTAGTGTAGCGACTGTATCCGAGCGTCGAGAAGGCTGTTTCGGGGATATTTATTACCTGTGGACTGTTTGTTGATGCGATTTTGTTTATGCGGTATGTATTTTAAATTGTATATTCAAGCCAGGAAATAGCATTATGTCTACTACACCGAAAAGAATCCCTAGTATTCAAAATAAAGCAACAGCGCTGCATTTAATTAATGAACATAAAGAAGTATTGCTTGAAAATTCTGCAACAAAATTACAAAGAAAGACAAAGCCGAAATGTGGAAAATAATAAGGGAAACTGCGAAAGCATTGGGGTTAATTACATCGTAGAAAGATTACGCATATGTGAGGAACACGTTTTGGGCAAACACCAAGAAAGCTACATTGGCAAGTGTTTTTATTTTACATTCATATTCTAATAATAAATAATAGTATAGGTAGCTCACTTTCTACGATATTTTTCCAAGTTAAAATAGATAATTTAGGAAGTACAGGAATGGGTGGTAGATTTGAGATCACACATTACAAAATTAACCCTTAATGAGCTTTATAATTAAATTGTGTCAACCTTAATTGATAGAATCAGCACCTAACCTAAAACATGTACGCTAACATGTATTCGCCATTCGAGATTCACAGGTAGAATTCCAATGTTAACAATACGCAATATTACAAGAGGAAATGTTTGTGAAACAAAACACTGATAAAACAAAATCGCTTGCTGATTATATCAATCTGCCACACTAGTAACTAGTAGTTTACGCTCATAAGTTCTAGAAACACGCACTTGTAAAATAAACAAGTAATTCTAGAATGGAGATTGGTGAATGAGGGACGTGAAACAGGGCATTGCTACCTAAATCTCTTCTCATCCTGGAGGGAACACAGTGTTTTACCATCGTCATCAGGAGTTGTCGATTCTAGAGGGAGGCCACTGATGTTTTCATTTTGTTTTTTCTATTCTTCTTGTGCTGTTATAATTTCTGCCATATTCATTTGCTCTAAGTTCTCATCTCATTGGATTAATAACTCAATACATAATATCCTTGTACTTTTATCATAATGTTCATGCATCTCCATGGTTCGTGTTCTTCATACTGGTATTATGTGTTATATCGCTGCATCATTATGGTTTTATATTCTATGAAACTTTAGATATTTCTCCGCCATTTCTTCTAAGTGTTTATAATAATATTTATTTCTTAATATATCCCTCACCTTTTCCCGTTAGAACTCTTCTTCTTTCATGGACGACATCATGTGATCTAGATTCTAAATCATTCGTTTATTACATGCTCAGGTATATTTTTATATCATATATTACATAACTATCCCTCTCTCTTTTCCAATTTTCTTTAAATATTATTTGTACGGTCCATATCCTGCTACATAAAATAAAATTCTCTTTGATTGACTTATGCGTCTTAGCTGTAGTCTTTCTTTCACATTCGGGAAAAGAATGAATTCTTCCTTCATCTAGCGTTTTGGCACTCTTCGAGTCGTATTCCTTTTGTTTTTCGCTTGTTTTTACATTACATTCCAATTATTTCTCTCATTTTATTTATTTCATTCTTCTTTACAAAGTACCTCTCGTAATTATTAAGTCAATTGGCCATATTCCCACTATAATAAACAGAATAATGTTGCTTATATAAGACGAAGTTGTTAATCAGTATAAAAATCAATTAATTAATAATCTTAACATAAATGACAAAATCCTGAACTATATATCAACGCTGATGATCAAATAATACAATATCGAAGATGCTTTTCTGATGGCAGTATACAAATTAAGCAAAGAACTATAACATAAAGATAGCTGAGACAAAAATGAAAGTAATGGAATGTATGGACACTGATCTTACAAGAAGTAAAATTATAATTAATGGCAAAGCAACAGAACAAGTAAATTATTTCAATTATCTAGGTCTTACTGTCAAAAAATTATATTACGTTTATAGCATATGAGGCACAATAATAAAAAAAATAAAAAACAACATTAAAATGACACAGTTAAAATTCTATAAAATAATGGCAGAGCCTGTATTAACATATGCTTGTGAGAAATGGGCAGTAAATCAATCAGACAAGATAAAAACAGAAACTACTAAAAGGAAGTTCTTTCATTTCGTAGCAGAATTTACACTATTAGATAAAAATACAATGAACATATAAGAGAAGAACTACATATATTTAATCTATTATAAGGAATTTTAAATTACAAATAAATTGGTATGGTATTATATAGAGAATGAAAACTGGCGGATATATAATTGCTACGCTACCAACCAAATGGAAAAGAAAGGTGAGTCGTACAATATGGAGGTGGATAGGCACTGGAAACAGGCATTTTGCCTAATTCAATGAAGGAAATACGCATTATAATTATTCTGTACGTTGTACAAGTTTTAAAATATCTCCATTTGCCAGGTAGTAAACATAGCTTGCATATTTTGACTTCAGAGGAGCGTTTGCACTAAAACTTACATAACTTTCCAAGTAATGTATGGTCTTGATTTACTGTCCGATAAATTATGCTGTATGTTGTCTAGTACGAGGGATAAGTCATAAAGCATGTCCTCGCGAACAAGCGTCAACACGAAAAATCTAAGATATACGATTGAAAGTATATGACATTTACGGCCTAGTGGTGCCATCAAGAAGGCTGCATGTAGGCGGTCCTCGTAGGGAAGAAGCAAAACACACGCAACCGGACAAAATCGCTTTATTACAACATGAGCAAAAGCTACACACAAAAGCTTATACAGGGTTGAGGTTCGTTGCTAGCGATGAGGAAGGCGCCGAATATCATCTGCTGCATGTGAGTTGCTAACGTGAGCTACTTCGCATCGAAATGCTTCCCATGGCTCTACTGTGGCAATCTGGTGCATTTCTGCTGCGGAGAAAACGTATTTTCACATACATCCTTGGTGACCTCCATTCCTGACTATTGTCGCTCACCAACTGAACTTGGGAGCGCGCTGGGACACGCAGCTCTTCTCACATACACCATTTGGTGGCTTCACTCAAAAATACATTCCATACACTTTCAATCGTATATCTTAGATTTTTCGTGTTGTTCCTTGTTCACCAGAAAAGAAGAGGAAAAAGAAGAGGGTTATCCCTAGCATCCATTTATTTAAGCAAAGTAGACCACTTAACTCAATTTCGAAGCTCCAATGGGCATCTGTTGAGCAGTTACCATGTCTTCATTTCACTGATTAATCAGACACACGCCAACTAAATTCAACGGACCATCATTACTCAATAGAATCAGCTTTCGAGTCAGTCAGTGCCATTACCACCTCCTTCCGGAGTCGCAACTGCCAAATTATTTAAATAGTGCGAAAATTTTCATTGATGAAATCAAACAAACGAGCGTTAAAAGAGGGAAAAGTAGACGAGATTGGTTTTCGATTATAGAAGTCTCCTCGAATGTCTTTAATGCGATTAGCACGGAAATACACGTAACTATTAGTAGTGCAATTAAGTGATTAAGATTTATCATCTTCATTCCTACAAAATGGACATGGACTTTGCGAAAGAGTGAGCTTATGTAATTAGTTCATCGATCATATACATGATGGCTTACTGAACTTAGCTCATAAAACAACAGGTAGGTATTGAAGTAGTGGCAATCTTGAATAACTTGTTGAACTTCTTCTTTCTGTCCAAAAAAATAAGCGTGTGTGCAAAACGCATATTTTATGGAGGCCCACTTAGCTCTCACCGGTGTATAAACGAAAAACTAAATCTATTATTTACTTATTTGGCACCTGCTAAATAAATATATGAATATTTTATGCAAAATGGTGCGAATTCACACACAGTCATTAAATTATCCGAACATTGTGTGGTATGTATGGGATTCCGAATTAAAATCCGCATAACTTTTATTTTCCGAAAAATCTAAGGAAAAAAAAAGTAGGTACATGCCAAAAATACATGTAATTTGAAAGCCACTAAAATTAAATATCCCTGAGGCAATTGACAATATTTAGCAGGGCGAATTGTGGCTTGAGTTTCTCAAAGTCTTTTCAGAAGGATTCAGGCATACATTATAGCAGACAGACACTCTGAACACCCTATATGATGATCTATTATTACAGCTGGAAAGAAAATAAAGAAAAAATGCATGATAAGGTTCCGATTGCACGGCATCATTTTCTGCGGCAAGTGGCAAGATACTTTCGCAGTAATTTCTGGCGATAAAACCAATACCTGATTAACCAGAGAAATGAAGAACCTATATAAGGAGTGTAGTCCGTGATCTTGAAAGAGAATTTGGCAGCTAGCATATGCATGTCCATTCCGGTTTTGTTACGTCACACCAACTGAAGCCTTTAAAGTCAGTCACATGAAATAACCTGCGACTTCTTCCAGGTGTAGGTTCCCTGCTCAATCCTTATAATGATCATGATGGAATCCGCTGTTGTGATAGAAATGTAGCAAGCGTCGAGAAAACATACTCGAGGTATTAGAAATGTAAAGGAAACAAACGTATACATGAAAACATTTAAGGAGACATGACACTACAAATACCACACCTTCATAAATCAGATTTTAGAGCTATGTGCACAAAAAATAACACAAATGTTTATTATATATTATGCTTTTTCAAAATCATTAGAGAAAAATGTCCCTTTATCTATTATTGCTACAAACTGAGCATATATTGTTATAAATAATTTAATACTTTATACCTTTTCTCAAAAACCTTGGGACACAGTGAATTAAGTTTTGGCTATTTGTAAGCGGTAAGAATATTAACAAAATTCGATTTGTCATATTTATGGAAAAATTACAAAAAAAATTAATTTGTGGAAATTATTTTTCAATCTTTTTATAGTTACTAATTTTTTAAAGAATACATTAATCAGTATTGCATTTATTAATGATTCATATTTCCTTTTTCTGACCCGTTTTCTGATATTATTAGTGGTCTTTTGCTCCATAATCAGCCCCCTTATATTATTCTTCATGCTTTTGCCTCTTTTCTCTATTCCTTCTTGCGGGATTCTGAAATTAACTGTCGATCTTTTTTTTTTTTTTTTGAGTAGTGTTTAACGCCCGTTTTTACTACTGAGGCACCACAGGCGGTGGACACTGATGATACATGAGATGAAATGATAAATTGGGAAAGGATATTTTTTTTTTTTGAAGGAAGGAAGCGTTCCAGGCCTAAGTTTAGGTACCTCCCCGGCATTTGCCAGTTATGAAGACTGAGGAAAACCTGGAAAAAACCCCAGTCAGGGAGGACGGTCCTGGCGGGATTCGAACCGCAGACCTCCCGCTCACGAGTCCGTGCCTTAACGACCTCGGCCACCCGTGGCGGTACTGTCGATCTTGCTTCATCCAGTTTTTACATACCAAGTCCCGCGAATATTACTCATTTCCAGCAGAACTTTATTTAATGTTATATCTCCATCATTTAAGCATACTACTGCCTCATTGACAGCTGTTTCTACTATTGGCTTTGGTCAAAACTTGTTTTAGAATATCTATCCCCAATCAAGGACTCCTGATAATTGGTTTTTCTCATGTAAACAGTGTTTTAGAAGTTCTGGGTTCCAGAGATCTCTATAAATGAGTCAGTTTTTCTCAAGTCAGGCAGATCTCTAGGCTATATGACTTAATAACACAACGACACTACATGGTGAAATAGGCATAAATACAGAACAGTTTTACCATTGTGACTCTTTCATGTAGCCAATAGACCTTTATATTAAAGCCTAAGACAAATATTAAATGCCTTAATTTGAAAAATAAATGGATTAATATTTATTAAACGATTGCTAAACAAACACAGAACCAAAACTTAAAAGTATTTTTATTTTTTCACGGCCCCTTAATGCCTATAGATAAACAGAAGATACTCTGTAATACAAAAAAATATAAATTTGAGTTTCTGCACTTACTGAGTAATCATACTATTTCTTAGCACTAAAATAACTACCGTTTTACAAGAGCTGTTCACTAAAAAAAGTATAATAATTATTTACACCCATAATTTCTCGCTCTAAAGTTTAACTTTACAATATTTTGTTAGCTTAGTATTGTTAGCTTAGTACGTAATGTACATGTGATACTAGTTTCATTGTTGTCACTTCCGGTTCCCGACTGTGAGAGGTGTACAAGTTGAGATATGTTCAGTTCCACCTACAGCAAAATGGAGATTACACACAACGAATATGTTTGTGCTTTGTCTCAACAAATCTTCAACTGAAGCCATTGGAGAGTTTGTTCTTCCCTTAGCACAGATCGAACATGATTTAAAATGCTTAAAGGGGAGAAGCAATTAATTTCAAAAGAAGACAAACCCGAAACTCCAATTCGTGTTATAACGGAAGAAAACATTAACATTAAGAATACTTCAAGAATTCTGAAAATTTCGCTATGTGCTACCCGAGCGTTGGTAACTGAAACTCGTGGGATCCAAGACTGTTCATTCCCGCACAAAAGGACGTTAGAGTGCAGGTTTGCATGTAGTTGATCACTGCTGATGGAACTTGGTTACATCCATGGCCGCACATAAAACGTTGTTGCTGAATATTTTACAAAAATCAATGAGAAGTATGCCCCTCACCTTTTCTGTAGTGTAGATTTAAGCCTTTGTGACTTATTCCTTTGCCACAAATTGAATAAACCTTCATAGGAGGCATTTTATGTCATTCAGAAGCAGTGATGAATGCTGAGGAGGCGATTCTGAAGGAGCTGTCAAAAATGATTTTCAGCCTGTATTTAAAAACTAGCAGAAACGTTGGGACAGATGCATAGCATCCAACAAGGATTACTTTGGGAAAGATCATCAAAATCACGAGGATGGGTAAAGGTAGTTGTCAAAAAAGTATGATTGAACAGTCCTCATATACAGTCAAGCACACACTAACATCGTCTTTTATTCACGGTGCACAGAGAAGCACAGCTTATTTGTTTCCCTCCAGACATATTCTATTGCGCTTCGAAGATAAAACTTTAGATAATGAATTACAGACAAGCTTCTTTTCTTAATGAATACCATAACTCGTGTATTTGAGGAGCTTCTATTCACTGCCCAGATAATACAAAACTAGTTTGTAATTAATGATTTTCCATTCATTGCTCTGAAAGTCTTATTAGTAGTGTAAAATGTTAAATATAATAATATAAATTGTTAGTAGCGAGTTAATACTCTAAACTTTTTGGATAATGAAACCATCATGATATCTTCATCGGCAAGATTTCATCGTAGAGTTCCGGAAAGTTTTTTAAATGGAACGATGGTGTTTTTTTTTTTTTTTTTTTAGATATTCTGAATTTCTCTACTAATTAAGTAACTGTGTTTAAAACCATTTTTTTTCTAAATTAAGATTTTGAATAGTTATGGAATGTTTAAAACGAGAAGTACTATATAAAGATAAATTTTATTAAGCGCTCAAAATAATGTTCATTATCATGCACAAGTCGGTCCTGGTGAAGTAGTGGTAACCATACTTGCCTTCTAAACCCAAGATCGCGGGTTCAAACCCGGCCAGGATCGATGGATTTTTTCGGGCGTAAAAATCCTAAGTATATGGCTTCCTTCGGAAGGGAAGTAAAGCCGTGGGTCCCGTGTCGTACATTTGCGGCACGATAAAGAACCTCAAGCCTGAAAGAAGAGGCCTCTGAGCAAAATTTGTTGGACGTTTCACGCCCTGAATAGAATGGGACGCTGATGACATGAGATGTTAAAGAGCGTCCGTAAATAAACAAATAAAAAAAAATCATCCATACTCTATGTAGTTCCTTTTCATACAGGGAGTAACAGTACCACTAGTTTCACGTATTCATTCTTTCATATTTTATTTGGTTGTAAATCCTGTAGACATAACTTTTTGTTTTACGTATTCCCATAAGAAACCCAGGTATGCGATGTCAGGTGAGCGGGGTGGCCAAGTAACAGATCTATCACTTCCAATCCATATATCTCTGGATTTGTGCATATAACAAAGTGTGGTGTTACACCATCTTGCTGATAACATGTTCCTAATTTAAGATGTACGTTTTCCAAAAGTGCAGATAATTCATATCTGACAAAATAACAATATGCCTCACTTATAACCGTCTCTGTGATAAGTCTCCATAGTGTTTAATGAACAATGTGTTCAGAATTTTTTCAGATGCCAATCAACATGTTCATTCTTACAAAAACAATATGCTCCATTCTTTGAAATTGCATTATGCAGCCATTCTGATATTGGTAATCCCTTTGTGTGAGTTCTTGATGGTACGCATACTATTTGTGTTGTTTAAATATCCGTTATACCGAAATTCGGCTGATTCACCAGCACAACAGTAAGAACACTTGTACCACTCTCTTCATTCATTTTGACTTCAACTTCATGAATCCTGCTCTCCGCATTTCCTTATTTAAGTAGCTGTTAGAACTTCATAAGTGACACATTTGCATTGCATCATTGTCACTGAACACTTCTGATGCAAGTCAGTAATTTCTGCTGCATACTAGTATTAAAAGCACGCGTTCAAACCGTGCTATGTTTCTGAGTGTGTAAAAGCTATACAATCAGAATTGCTGAATTATTTTTAAGATTTTAGAAGTAAGTGTCAAATGTTATTTTTTGTATTTTCTTTCAAAAAACTAAAACTATGAAGAATTCGTTCAGGGAAAAAAAATGGTTTAAACAAAAGTTGTTTAATTTGTCGAGAACAATCACAGTATCTAAAATATTCATTTAAAATTCTGAAGATGTCTCTCCAGAGCCCCTTGATAGGACACTAAAGCATCATGAAAGTGCCTTCCTGCAAAATGTTTATAGAAAATGTCAGCATTTAGTTATATTTATCTATTTAAGAGATATTAGCTTGAAACACTTTAATGGTACATCCTATATATAATTATGGTATAAGTATTTAGATCCCATTGCAAAATCACATTTATAAACTTGCCTACACGCTACATTTAATTATGTAACTCTCAAGATTCGATACTTCACTTTCCTTTGTCTACCCACCCGCGCAGCGGAGGATACGGAGGCGGCAGGCTGATAAACGTCACCACTCAGCGTATTGTGTGCAGCTTGAGATTCGTGGGTGGATCCCCGGCAACCGATATTGTGTGGCGCACGGGAATTGCACATTAACAAGTAAACGCGAAATTGCATGCAAGCATCTCTAAGGACGCAACCTAATCGCATCTCGTGTTTCTTACTACGCACAGAAGTTACTATTGTCCATGCGCGAACTACCTATCGATAACTATCGAACCAGACGCTATCTTTAGCCGCACCGTGCAGGCGCAAATAATCGAAACTAACTATGCTATCTCAGTAAGCATAGCTAGCTAACCCAAGACACTGTCCTCCCACTAAACAAGAGGCAAGAATTTGTGGATACGGACTATATCCACACAAGATATTAAATGTTAATAAAAACAGCGCGCGTTTCTGCAGCCATACGAGGGCGCACAGGCAAAACCCCTCATCTTAGCCGAGCAAACTAGTTCCTTCGTATAGTTACGGTTGGGATGGGGGGAAGTAGCAAAGAAAGGGGAATTCAAGTTAGCGACTGAGCTAATCAGAAACAGCAAGTGACAAACATTAGTCACTAACTAGCATTTCCAGTTGTCGGAACGTTTTAGTTTTTTTTTCTTCTTCTTCTTCAAGCTTTAAGGCTGTTGGCGTCCCATATTGACATATGTTTTCTGGTCAACGGTAGTACAAACGATGCCTAATTTACGTAGCAAAAAGTAAAATGTTATCCTGGCGCAAATAAATAAGAAGCCGTATTATTTATATATTATAAATATATAAATATATATATATATATTATAAATATATAAATATATATATATATATTATAAATATATAAATATAAATATATATATATATATATATATATATATACTGATTGCCAGGGCAATGGTTAAAGTGTACATACATATAAACTAAATATTATATAAATATGGTTTAAATATGAACAAAAGCTATGGTAAACAATACAAATAACATCTGATTTTGCCAAATTTTCGTGGCATTAAAAACAAATACATAACATAATTTAACATTCTTAATATTTCAAGGGTACTAGGTAAAAATGATCAAAGTCCACTTTTTACTTTTTTACAGGAATATATTTTAAGTTTAAAAACGTTACAAAATTAAGCACATTAGATATATACAAATTATTTATTCCAGAATAATTTTTAAGGTAGTTTTCTAACGGAACCTTCTTTTGAAATTAATGTCATATTTGTTATTTGTTCATGTTAATTAACAATACAAAGTCATAGTACACATTCTTGTAGATAAAAAAATCAAAGTCCACTAAATATATTATGAAATGTACCAAATTATTCTAGATATTTGCTTAGGAAAATATAAACATTGAAAATAATCATTCAATGAAAATTATTCATTGTCTATTTTTGTCTGTTATTGTAACCTTGAAAAATAGAGCTGGGCATTTTCCGAACAGAATCTCTTCATGCATTGTGGGTCATCCTATTTTTCCTTGGAAAGTGGAGTTAAACACTTGAATAGGAAGGGGCAGGTTGCTCATCAGTTAGTGTACGGCACATTTTGTCAACAATAACATGGGACTCCCAGGAGTCATTGTAAGTTGTTCGACTGGTTAAAATTCAAGAAGAGTTTTGTCAGCTACAATTTCTTGTATTTCTCTTATCTTCATTGGACATGTTTTTATGTATTCCTTATTGAAAAATGAAGGTCGCAATTTAAAAATATTCTGGGGACACTCAATTATATTGCAGGGAGATGGTTTCACGCGGCACCTTCTGATGTGCTCATTTCAATAGCTGGATGTCTCAGCAAGGGTTTGTTTGATTTATTATACATATTTGTCACATTCCATATAACTAAGGCCTCTGATGGGAAAAATCACTTTTAATAATTCAAATATGCTTTATTATGAACTATAGCATGAATGGGGCGAATAACGGTGTAATTTTTATTTTGGCCAGGGCACGAATCACAAAAAATTGTAAATTTCGAACTGATGGGTCCAGGTGATGGAAACAAAAGTCAAACAACATTGAGCAACTTCATCTGCTCCCTTTCTTGCTATGGTCTCATTGTAGGAATTTTACAGTGGACTCAGTTTGTTTTTCCTGGGACCCCTGGACTCTATTTTTTCTGTGCTGATTTTCATGGACTACATGTTTTTTTTTTTTTCTGTATGAATGTGTAGGAATGTAGTACTTCATACCTACAACCCACTGGCACCAAAATCTCAAATTTTACCAAAATTGGACTTTGATTACTTTACCCCTGTACTCTTAATTTGCATTAAAATAATTAGAATGTTTTTGCACTATTACAAATAGAGTTCTATATAACTTGCTATAGTAACGAACTATTTATGAAGCAGTGGGTTACAAAAATTTGTTTGAAATGTGCTTTGTACTTGCAAAAAATACTCTCAACAACACATGAAGTAATGGGAACCACTCTAAACCTATTTACATCTTATAAAAGTTAAATCTAGATAACTTTTTACATTTAATTACATCTTAAAATGACACGCATATTACACAGCTCACTGCAGCTTGCATTCTGTATTATGTTCAACTTCTGTAGCAATAGCTAAGATGTTATTCTTTTCCTCAGGAATTTACGGCTTTCGTGTTGGTTTAACAGGGTTGTGATGTACAAGATGTGCTGGGATATAAACTACATATACTTTCTTATACTTTATCGCAACAACGGACTTTGCGGATTCAGTTGAAGCAGCGCTTTTTAAAGGTCTAAAACAATAAGAACAATCACATTAACTTCAAAGTTAACGTACGTTCCCCCATTGATCTTCTGCTTTCCACATTTCACGGGAAAAAAAAAAAAAACAAAAAAACAAAAAAACAGAAAAAACAGAATCCAGCTTTGAAATTCTCATCATAATAAAATAAAATTTACATTTAAGCCTAAAAGGAACAATGGTGTGCTATACCCAGTCATTTAGACAAACATGGACAGTAAAATGTTTTAAATCACTCTATATGTCCTTATTTATAGATATATGAAATGCTTTTATTTTTAATTATTGAAATAGTTATACGATTAAATCCTAGTCCTGCTAATTACTGATCATGTTTAGTTTTATAGCAACATTCGTAACAGGGTAGTGCGGTCTTCAGGAGAAGGAACGGATTTAGTCATTGTTTACGATGGCTATTTTTTTCCAACCTCCGATCGCTCTGCTACGTGACCAGACAAGTATAAGGAAGAGGATCTGCGCATTGTGCCAATGCGCTACTACCCCACCCTAACGTTCCTCCAAGGCCAAGTTCAGTACATCAGTTGGAGCTGAGCTACAGGCACTTCAGCATGACCGGCATGATTGATTTCCCCCTCAAGTGCGAGCTGCCAAGCGTCATTCATTTTCTGCAGGCAGAAGGGAATGTGCAGCAGAAATGCATAGCAAAACGAGTCGTGTTTATGTTGCAAACTGTAGGAGTGAGGGTTTTGTGCCTGAATGGTGTAGGGAATTTAAAGAAGGCCGAACTGATATTCACGATGAAGATGAACAAGGACGCAGGTCTGTCGCCTTGTTCAGAGAGTTGATCAAGCGGTTCGAGAGAGATGGAGGTTTACCATCAGCGAGTTGTCTGTGGAATTTTCGGACATTTCAAGGTCATCTCTGTACAGGATCGTTACACAACACCTCAGCTATCGAAAAATTTGTGCAGGCTGGGTTCCCAAAAAAAGACCTATCTCCATACGCTAGTGGCAACCTTCAATGAAGAGGTTATTGGAAAGCTCATCTATCGATATGACAAATGCCTTAATCTTCACGGCGACTATGTGACTGCTGGTAATAAAACCATTTTGTGATTCGCGTTTGTCTTTTTGTTATGCCCTATGGGAAGGTGGGGGAAAAATAGCCCTCGTATAACACTGTTTATAAATTTGAGGCAAATGGAGTGAAAGAGATAGTAACATAGCCTATGTTGTATCTCAAGTACTTTATGATACTATGCAGTGCCTGTTAAGTTTACAAATTGGTAATGAAAATACAGGTTTTCTCTACTCATTAATACTTTTGTCATTGTATAACTGTATATTGTACCCATAAGGATAGTGTTTAATATGAGTTTGTTCCCAAATGTTTCTGAAATAGCATGGCATAAATAGCGCGTGTGGCGAGTGCCGAGTCAAACTAAAGGTTTGCAACCCGCACTGCTTCATTGGGTAGCAACCAGAGTTGTAACATAATGTCATTGACTGATAATGATTACGATCCTTTGCTGCTGTACTTTGCGGGCATAGTGTAATTGGAATTTGACTCGGGGCAGCCACCTCTACACTCGTAATATCAACAACTAGAAAAACCATGACACCTTTAATGTGATAGGTACGTTAGAGGTGACGAGAAAGAATTAGGTGCATGTTTCAGGTTCATTTTCATTTTTTATTGTTTTTATATGTGTTAGTTATTGTCGATTCGACTACATTGGTCTTCTTACGATATCTGTAGATTGAACGTGAATTCTGTAGGTGTAAATCTGTAGTTAGGAATGGAAAGAAATGAACTAAGGATGGCACAAATGAGCTCAGAGTCCTTGGTGTCTTAAAGTTATCTGTCACTCACCTTATCAGGGTAAAGAAAACTTCGGAATAAAACCTTACCCAGATAGCCTGATTTTATTAATTGTGATAAAGAAAAGCAAAACATTTAGTGCATATAAGGCTTAAAATTTATAGTTTTATAGTACATTTTCCTTACTTTCGTGCTTAAAATGTACATTATTACATATTAAACTGCAAATGCAACTAATTAGGTATATATATATATATATATATATATATATATATATATATATATATATATTTCATAATTTCGTCTTTCAGATAGCAATAACTCTGACAAGGCAAAGAGTTTTCGTATTTCATGCAGAGACAAATGTTTTGACAGGAAACAATACAGATTTAGATTGTACTGTTGATCTTATGCATTTCACCAAAATGAATCATTCTCCAGTGACTCCAGGATACTGTTCCACAAAAGTATTGTCTAATATATTACAAGAGTATGAACTTATGACGTGTAGTTATTAGTAGTGGGTAACGTAACATTTGTAAATATGGCCATAAAGTTTTCTTTCTGTGTATAATATTCTGGTCACAGGACATTCTGATATTAATTTATTGTTTGGCATTTGTTTAAACACAGGCGTTTCGGGTTAGTGAAACATGAAGATGGGGATAAAGAGAAAACAGTAAAGCTGATGCTTCAGAGAATTTTAACTACATTAAATCACGCATCCCTTCCAATGTAACCGTTCGACTTTGGTAAATGAGCTTAAGCTGGCAGAACAAACATCGAAGACGCACCACGTCCTCGAGTTCCAAAATCACCTGTAAGGCCAACTATTGTTTTGGCTGTCAGGCGAGTGATAGTGCCCGAGTTTGCAGAGACCACGTGCATCTCAAATGAGCGGGTGCATTTTATTTTGCATAATGAATTACAACGGGTGCTGTGTGTGCTCACTTCGGAGAAAAAGCGAAATCGCATGGAAACATCGGCCCACTGTTTGGAAATGTTAGAAGAATTCAACCGATTTTTACGGCGTTGTGTGATTATGGACGAAACGTGGCTTCATTGCTATATACCGGAATCGAAACAGTAGGCTAAACAGTGGACGGCACGAAGTGAGCCGGCTTCGAAAAAGATGAATAGCATCCCATCCTCTGGAAAGGAAATGCTTCACTTTTGGGGGGGGGGGGGCGCTTGACTGAATACTTGGAGAAGGAAGAACTATTACCGTTTTGTTTCGCCAGGACAATGTACCTGTGCACACAAGCCGCGTCGTTGAGTACAAATTAATCCAACTACGATTTGATATGCTTCCGCACCCTCCCTATTCACCTCATCTCGCTCTCTCGGATTATCAACTGTTGCCAAAACTAAAAGTTTTTCTGGCTGGAAATAAATTTAAGTCAAATGAAGGTATCATACAGTGGTAAATAAGTAGAAATTTACTTCCAAAGGAAAATCGAATGTAAAGAAACGTTGGAGCAAGCACGTCGAATTTCCAGGGGGCTATGTTGAAAAATGGAATACGTTTCAAGACTGAACTTGTTCTTTTAAATATGAAAGCAAGCTACTTATCAAACCGCTCTGGCACATCATGGATATCACGAATTAGATGTCGCTTCTGGTTGTGCGATATGAGTCCTATATATTTACAAGTGTACGGACTGGTAACGTGTAGTTATTACAAAATTCGGTGCCAAAAAGGTTTCTGCTACTCTTGTACTTTACTACTCCATACTTACAAATGTGCAAGTGATTTTTCGTTGTTCTGCACTGGTATTTTGTATAACTTTCTCTACAAGTTTAGGAATATTGGTAACTTCAAGTATTAAGCCAAAATTTATTATGGGAGCCAGTTGACCCAAATGTGCTAAGTATTAGCGAAAGTGATGATAATGATCAGTAGAATATGTATAAAGAAAGAATAAATGAGTATTTGTGTATAATGATAAAGTTAGGTTAAGTGCAAATAAAGCATGGCTTATGACATGTTGGCGTTTCCTGTTTCAAGTGCATATTTCAGACCAGCATCTTAGTTAATGTGTTTTAAGGTTCTTGCTACATGCCACGAAAATAATTTCTTTTCAATCTTTACTGTATTTTAAAATAATTCTCTTTTGACACAATTTTCCCAGTTTTTGGCTTATGAGAACGTGATTGTGAAGAAATATAAACAAATAAATATATATAAATGATCAAATGGACTAATAAAATAAATGACCGAGAATAATCCGGAATATCGATTCTTCTGCCATCTCTCGACGGCTGAAATGGATGCTCCTATATATAGCCTTATGGAACCGTCGTCTCAACGTGGATTATTATGCTTGAATATCGATAAATACATAATAAAGCATTAAAATTGTCATTATGCATGAGAAAAAAACAAGACCAATTTTGCAGAAATGACATCTGTGCATTAAAAGCCCTAAAGAGGGGCATAACCTAATTCAAGGTACGGCGACGTATGGCCAACAGCTGTTCCTCCATCTTACTCTTATATGACATCATTTGCAACTTTTTACTAATAATTTACTAGTGTTGCACTTCTTTCGTGGAACAGAAAGTTACAAGACCATACTTTACAAGAACCTGCAATAATACACTTGCATGTATTAGACCATACCTTTGTGAAACAGGGCTATGGAATTACACCAACTTCACCTAACTTCCAATTCTTTGGTGGCATATTTAACAACATGCTCAAATTTGTAGAGCGAAATACACATCTCACTTTTGTTATGACTGTGTCGAGGGTTATCGCAATCACGACAGATATAACAAAGTGCATTTATGAGACGTGTCCACTAGTTCTCTTATGGCATCCTGCCTTTTCACTTGTAGTATTTTATCACTATCTGCATTATTTTCACATGATAGATGTCTTTTCAGTACATTTGCTACTGTATCGCACCTTTTCGAATCCGGGCATAAAAGTTGGCACTTTTAGGAATATATATATATATATATATATATATATATATATATATATATATATATATATATATATACTATTAATAGAGTAATAAAAACTTCTAAAAAGCATAAAAACTCATAAAAAACACTCAGAGTGCAATATAAAAAGGTTCACATAAAATTTCACACTAAAAACCGTAAAATTGAACACTAAAATCACACTATATTTCGAGCTTGGCTCTTGGTCACGTGATGAAAATGAACTTTTAGTGTTCAATTTTAGTGTTCAATTTTACGGTTTTTAGTGTGAAATTTTATGTGAACCTTTTTATAATGCACTCTGAGTGTTTTTTATGAGTATATATATATTACTATATCAATAAAAGCAAAATGTCTCTTTGACTATAATGATGACATGTTCAATATTGAGATATATAAACATTAAATAGGCACCACCAAGAAAATGAAATTTTCAAGCTTGTTAGGCTTTTCTTCTGTTGACCAGCTGGATGGGCTCGAAATATTTAGTTTTCTGTTAAGTCTTTTATATCTCTACATTGAACCTCTAGTTCGCCACGTTATATATACACGTGCTGTACCTTCGTTTACATATGCGTTAATGTAACTTTACAGTACATGATATTCCTTTGTTAGATTACTGCCATTTGGTAAAATTTGGAGATCGTCTTTTAGTAAGGCAATTGTTTTTCATCGAAGTATTTTTGATAGTGTATGTCTATTTCTTAACATAGCAACGTTTGCAAACCTCGTACATTAATTAATAAAGTTTTTTTCAGTATATAAGTTGCTGCAGTTGTTGAAAACTGCTTATAAATAAACAAAATATAAAATACTACCATGTAATTACAGTCAGGATGTCCCCTCCCTTTTTCGATAATTAATACGGAATGAGGCGCTTGGCAGTATCGTTTCTACGTTTCCTTTGTTGATAAGCATTGTTTGTTATTTTTGACATTCCGCGATTTTTAATATAAGTTGTTGAAATGACAAGTGGATTATGACCGGTAAATGTCGAATTAGCTATTAAGTGTTAATCACAATCCAAAGTGAAATGAAATGTATGACTTTACTTCCTTTTGACGTTTCTGAATGTTTGTTGCGCGCTAATAGATGAATCATCGGTGTTGACAATGATTTAAAATGCCTTTTCCGATACAAGCAATAAAAACTTAATACTCGGGTAGACAAATTGCATTGGGAATGGGTGAAATGTTTTGTCTGCCTGATCCCATGTTTGCTAAGGCCAACGCTTGGCTGTAAGATTGCAGCGGGGTGTAATTCTATCTGTGACGCAACTGTACTTCTCCGATCTAGGCTGCGTCACACGGTGGGAGAGGGGTCGTCTCCCAACCGGTCGGCCACTGATTAGCGCGAGGCAGCGAGCTAGAGAGAGAGAGAGGAGCGAGCGAGGGTTAGGACGAGGGAGCTGTAGGGACAAAAAAACACCGCCTGTTCGCGTCGCGGGTCGGAAGTGCCAGCGTGACGACCTGAAGGGAGGCTCTCTCTCTCTCTCCCATGCTCTCTCCCTCTCGGGTACTATACTCGCTGCTCCAGCCTGACCGCGGTTTTTGTACTGCCCGCTCGCTTACCTCCACAAAGGCTCGCGGGCAAAGAAGAGAGCTCGCGAAAGAGAGAGAGAGGGAGAGGGAATGAGAGTGAGGTGATGAATTGCTTACTCAGCGAACGAACGAATGAACAGGGGTGTTAGTGAGAGCAACAGCAGCAGCGGCAGCAGCAAGGTTTGGTTCGCGTTCAGGTACAGTCCCTGCTCAGCTCAAAGCTCGCCATCTTCCGTTCTTTGTTGTCGCTATTACGTGCTTTTATACTATGTAGGTCACAAGGAAAATGTAAACAAGGCTACGAAAATACTGTGCGACAAGAGTAACAATCTTATAAGGCCCAAAAAGCTAACAAGAAAAATATTCTATACCAAATAAACAAAATGATGTTTTCATCTGCAACTTTTAATTTACTAACCCTGCAATTCATTAATTTCAGCACATCATACAATTTCCCGACACGAGGGTTATCTTATGAGTTGTTACAAAAACTAGGAAAGACTGTTTTATAGCTCCTCAAAATATTTACCTCTAAGATTTATACACTTTCTGCATGCGTTCAAACCCATTGTCGAAACGTTTTTTCTCTCTGGAGTTGGTATCTCAAAAACATGGTTTTTAAAGGCTTCAACAACTTCTTGAGGTGATGAAAATTGCTGTTCATTCTCGAGTTTGACACTCGAGAACAAAAAGAAGTCGTTAGGCGATCAATCAGGTGAATACGTGCAATGATACATTAATTCGATGTTTTCCTCCTTCAAATAATCGATCGTTTGACGGGCTGTGTGAGAGCTGGCATTGTCATGATGAATGATGCAACGTTTTCGGTTGTTTTTCCTGATTTCGTCGATGACTTCTGGCAAACAAATTGTTGTAACATTCAGCATTGTGTTCTTCGATCCTCTAAAGGAACGGTTGCGACATGTTCACTACAACCGAAGAAACAAACCACCTTTTTCTTGGAAGTGCTTCGTGAACGAACCACTTTTGTGGGATTCGGCTCATCTTGGGACATCCAAGCAGTGAATTGTTGCTTAGTTTCCGGTTTATACAAAGTTTTATGCGGATTTTGCAGTTCCTCAGTGTAATTTTTGAGCATTTTGTTATACCAATTAACACGAGCGTTATGTATTGCTGATGAGTTAGGCCTTTACTAAAATCATTAAAAAAAAAAAAAATCTAACGAAAACCTTTAGGTGAAATTTGCAATTTCTTTTTTCCGCAAAATTGCTTTGTTTAAACTGTCAAAAATGTATTCATTAGCCAAATACAATGATGATGGCTATTTCCATTATAACGAAGAAGGTATCCACCTTGGTTTTAATAATTAATTTGGTTTATAAGCACTGTTATATAACTTACCTGTTTAAATTTTTAAAAACCTTCATGGGTACTTGGTCACATAATAATTCTATGAAGCTGCTGTCCGGATTTTGGGGCAGCTAACACCCTCTGTTACATGACACTGAAATTTTTGATGCTACTGCTGGCACCAAAGCGCTCATATTTGGATTCATCTGTGAAAAATACTTCAGCAGCCATAAGGCGTCCCGATGTTGTCTAGTACATTGGTCTCTCTTCTTTATGTTAATAGGCTTTAACAATAGTTTCCTTCTTGCCATATGCCCCTTCCGAAAGACTCCTCCTTACTGTGGTAACAGACAAGAGTCATATGTTCATTTCTGCTAGTTCTGAATGTACTCTGGGTACAATTTTGATATATTCCTTTTATTGGCACTTCTGCGGAATTAATCATCATTTTTATAGTTTTACGAGGCTATGCTGGTTCTGAAATCTCGGTTGCTATTTTATGTCTTTTGTGTATGGCGGGTAAGTGTGTATTGCACTCCCCCAGTAAAGAGTCACATTCTTTAGCAATTGGACGAATAGACAAATCGACTATCTTCAATGCTAGTATTTCAAGTGATATTTCAACCCTTGGAGCCGTAGTCAAAACAAACTGAACAGCATACAGCAGATACGATCTTGATTAATGCCGGTAATAACACCGAATACTTAACTAATTTGACCCAGTCAATAAAACATACAGTTTGTGCACTTTTCTAACGCAAACATTACTCTTTGAATGTTGAATGACATTTTATAGACACTGTTTCATAAATAATGTCGTTTTTTAAACAAAAAATTATCTAAAATGTGTCCTGACAAGAAATAAACCAATATTTCAAGGTAAAGTCATCAGATACTATAGTCTTGAGTCAGCTTTCAGCAAGTTTTGTTATCTCCCGACGGTAACAGTTTCTGCATTTTGATGCGAAGAAATCGGTGATATCCACTTTCACGGCTTCAATGTTTCCAACTTTTCTTCCATAAAGAAAATAGACCATGACTCGAAAATTCGCAACCGACGGTAAACGTAAGATCAGAGCTATATACTGGACGTGGTAGCTGCTTGATCCCTTTCAATTCCTGCGTTTTGTGCATGGCGTTCGAGCGGTATGGGGCCTCGCATTGTCTTGCTACAAGAGAGAACTATTTCGATTAACTAATATTGGGTACCTCTGTCTCAAAATTTCATGACTTCATTTATTGAGAAAAAAGATTCGCATTGAATCGCATCTACAAAATTCCACCAGATACACGAGCCTTGTTCAGCGATAACTTCGGCAGGCTGATCGAGAGTCATGGTTGCGGGAATATAACAATTTTTCATCACACGTGACAATACTCCTGAGAAATGCATCATCTATTCGATTCGCGATAGCCTGACGTCAGATATCCGCTCTGTGTTTGCCTGTTTAGGTGTCAGTGCATGAGGTATAACTCTGCAAAGTGTCTTAATGCGACAATGTAATGGTATCTTTTGATGCACCAAGATTTTCTGACAGACTACAAGTACCCCCCTTTCCTCCCCCCCCCCCAGGATTTTCTCAATATAGAACGTGGTAAATTCGGTGTTTTCTACTTCATTATTGAAACGCTGGAACCATCGTTGTGCTGCACGCTCGCTAATGACATCTTCTCCCTCCACTTCATGTATTCTTGTAGTCGCGGCAGCAGCGTTGCGCTTTTGTTTCCAGTAGTGCTTTAGAAGAGCTCTAATTGAAACTTTGTTACCTCCATTTTATGATTGTAACTGAAGAATGAAACTTGATCATAATATACATAATAATGACCTGTAAATAATATTGCCAAACAAAAGAAAACCATTAAGAAACTTACAAAACACCAAACTTAAAAACCGACATTTTTTGTCAGACAACATAATAAAATAATGTTATTTGTTTAACATTGAACATAATCATTTAAATAATAATGAATCTCAATTTATGCAAATACTATTTCATGAGTGTTAATGCACACATTATTTCCTATAATTAAGTTTCTATTCAAAGGCAATGAGTTATAAATTTTGGGCACAAAATCCCTTCTTCGGTTCCTATTTCTATTAAGTTTAGAATGATACAGTTCTTGTGCAATTTAAGATTTTCTACACTTTTTACACCCGATGGTTCGGTTCCAGAAGATGTCGAGCTATCACTGAATTCTACCTTGAAAATTTTCGATTTTGCGATCAATTTCAGTATTTTTCTATTACATTTCTATCTTAAAAGCAGAAAAGTACACAATAGGAATGAAAACGAAGTAAAGTTAATGTACAACTGAATAATTATGCCCAGTACTTTGATTTATATTGTTGGAAAATTTTTCTAAATATTAGGGAAATAGAAACATCAACTTCATCCCCTCCCCCCAAAAATAGCATTCTAATCTAAACCCTTCAGGTAAGACGTATACCTAAGGTAAGTAAAACTGGGTACTTATAAAGAAAATATGTCGAACTCTTTGTGTTAAAAATGGGCAATAGATATTAGAAACAGAATAAGCAACATCATAAAGAGACCCAACTGTAAGGACTGCAAATAAGGAAGCAAGTCAAATATACAAAGTGAATCTAAAATTGATAGTAACTGACAATAAATTATTAAGGAAAGCCCGACTTTCATCTTTAAAACCATTTATAATTTTCAATCTTCTCGTTTTATAATTGAGGGCTACTAAACGAGTGTTTCGTCTCTCAAAAGTGCTGGAGCCTATTCCGCGGAAAGATGCGTAAAAATACAGGTTATTCCTTTATCCCTGCATTATCTCTAAGATTGGATCTAAAGCCTATAGCAGAATATTTTGACACACACCAAAGTAGCATGACTTAATGCCATGGCTCTATATGGAGACGAATAGCAGCACATTTAAATACGTGTTCAAGCTGGGATTGATACCTAAAAGAGCTTCACATGCTACCCTTCCATTATGTCTGCTGGGCATCATCGCTACCTAATAAAGCTTTAAGTACAGCGCGATTAGGCAGCCATGTTTTCCTCCGCGGTGCGGGATTTTTCCTATGAGCAAGCCCCTACGTGTTTGGCGCGCCGTGTAGGAGGTAGCAAGCCTGCTTGCTTACTTGTTGACTTGCTAGCTGTCAAATCGCAGTGCAGTTGTTCCCCGTATTTGTTGTATTTTTCGTTTCTTAATTCGAAAGTGTACATAAAGTGTATTTATGTCTTATGCATTCATAACGGCACAGATGTCTTTATATATGTTAATTTAGTAATGAAAGAATTATAGCATCAATTTTTTTTTAAATATACAGTCGATTCTGTTACTTAAGTAAATACAATGCTAACCCCCCCCCCCCAGAGAATTAACCTACTGGAAGCCTGATCTTGTATTTTTTGCCACTGTTCACACTGCAAATAATTTCATGAGAGCAATTCACAATGTATTTTCAAAAAACATAGTTATTAGTAGGAATTTGTGCCCCCCCCCGGTCCCCCGATTTAACAAACAGCCTACGATTATTGCATCTAAGAGAAACTAAAAAATGTCGCGTACAAAACTAATCCGCACTCCATATAAGAACTCAAAGATAATATTCGTCCGGAAATTGTCCGGATTTCTGAAAATGAACTATTACTAGTGATGAATAATTTCCTAAAGAGATGAAACAAATCTGTGGAGAATGAAGGCGGGCATTGATTTGATAATTTGGTAAGTAAGGAACCTCTTAAATTGGTTTGTATCTTGTTGTATGATTGTTGTTTTTGTTTGTTTGTTTTTTCCTTCCGCTAATCACCGAGAACCGCCGAACGAGAGGCGCGCTCATGCATAGACAAAACATTCCACGGGAAAATAAAACTGATCACATGGTATAATACTCTAATGAAAATCAAACGCATTACTTTTAATATAGGAACAATTTCGTATTTCGATTCTTCTGCTGCCTTCTCGCAACCAGCGGAGAGTTTTAATCCTACGCACTGGGCAGACACAATACCGGGATTTTCGGCAGTCGAGCTAGAATTGCGCCCGACCTTCGTCTAGAAAACAATACAGGACAGCACAAGAACAAAACACATTCAAATTCACCCATGCTCGAGAGTAGTAACCCGGTAAATTCAGGCCACCAAATACTCGCTGTAGAGAACATAGCCAGCAAAAGGTTTCGATCTTTTGGTTCTAACAACCAAAGTCCCCCATTTATTGTCTCCTATGTTAGTTGTAATCTAACGTAATTTTCGGCAGTCTTTCTATATGGTTTCGCCAACATTTATTTCCGAATTTTGTTTACGATTATCCTTATCTATTTTGTTCTCTTCCTAATGCCCATGCGTAGTAGCGGAATGTTGCCATTATCTTTTAACATTTTGTTTTTTCCTTATTTGTCCACATATATGCCAAAATTGCTCCATTTTTTAAACCTATATCTATGCCATGTTATTATAAGATATCCCAAATACTTGAATGAATATAGGTACAGACCATTAATATTTTACTTTTCATATGACATTTTCTTTTAAACGCTAATACTTTTGTTAATTGTGCGATAGTTTCAAACTATATTCTTTCATAACAACATTCACTTGATGTACACTATTGTAGATCGTCTTCTGTTTCGGAAATCAACACTTGAAACCAGTATGCTCCACTAATGCTGGAAGATTGCGAAAGCAATGAATTATTGTCGGAGGTGAAAGCAGTTTGCAATATTTGAGCGAAGCAGAAGTGTGTTACGTACTTGGAGCTTTCAAATACTGCAGTTTCGGCACATGGTGACGTCGTTCTCTATAGATTGCTTCGCGTATTAGTTTAACGCCATTAGCAATACACTAGCACAAATATCGGGATTTTCATTAAATGTTTCGGAGTTATTGCTTGGTTATTCACTCAAGTCACTATATTGCAGAAGTTAAACTAAATTGCACGTCTTCTAATCTTTTGCCAAACAAGGAATTGCTTGATAGATAAATATATTTTCGTTCTAAAATTACTGGAGTTTTATTGCACATTGTCTAAAATCGTTCGCTATACTTTCTTCTCAGAAAATGCAAATAAATGTTTAATTCAAAATTCAGATTGGATTTATTTATATTTATTTATACTTATTTTGTTAGACGATTACATGAATTATTGGCTTTATTGCCCCGTCTTATGTGTACATAATAAAAAATAGGAAGATGAACCTATAAACTACATGTACCTAGTTTTCTCTTGTTCTAATTTACTAAAACAAAGACTATTCAAACACAGATCATTGCACAATTGTTTGTACTGGTTTATTATTATTATTATTATTATTATTATTATTATTATGAATCTCCATCACCAGGCAACAAAACAACAAATAAACATAATAAAACAGCTCATGTCATGTTAATATTTTGCCTCCCGAAAAATCCTGAAATCATAGAATATAGAAATATAATCCCCCCTCCTTTTGGGAAATGATATCAAGGACAGCAAGATATATCATAAAGCTAACCTTGCCACATAATTCTAAAGAGCAATCGTGGAATTTGGTATCAAGGAACTGAAGTTGATGGAGAGAGAGGTTTGTCCAAAATTTAAGGTAGCCTATAAAAACAATATCATGATTTTATTCCGTATCCCTAAAGCTCACAGATATCAGTTCATTTAGATGTGCATAGGATTTCCAACCCCTTTAGTAACCTTTCTACCCCCTTAGGGTGGGAATTCAGAATAAAAGTAGGAACGTGTCGAACAGCGAAAATATTTACATGGTTCCAAACAGAAAGTCTGCAATTTGGTCCAGATTGATTGAACACTCGAGGTAGAACTTTGATTTTTCATGTGTTAAAGGGGATGATGTTAGGGAAGGATCAGTTTGTTCAAATTTAATTTTGCCTTGCCCTAAAGAGTATCTGATGCTCGTAGTTATGTATGCTCTATGAAAATGTGGGAGAAATATGTGCAAAAAGTTAGTAGAAAGAAGATCGAAAAATGAGATCTCAAGAATAGGAGTACATGATTGCGGAGTTTCGTTGTGGTGCTGTAGACGTTATCTCCGAAGCTACAAATATATTTATGGACTGTCAAGAGAACTGGAAACATAATACCATATCAGACAGGTAATTTATTCTGTCAAATGCATGCCAGGCTATTAATTAAGGATGTTCAAGAACAGTAATAGCTCATAACAATTATCTAGTGTAATTCTCAAATCAGCTTACCACATTGTACGAAGATCTGGATACTGAATGACGTTAACAATTGACTGGCCACGAACACGCGTCACATCGCAACGCAGCTATGTAGTTGATGCATATCAATTCTTGTAGCTTCCCATTGAAGCTTCACCGCCACGGGTGGCCGAGGTCGTTAAGGCACGGACTCGTGAGCGGGAGGTCTGCGGTTCGAATCCCGCCAGGACCGTCCTCCCTGACTGGGGTTTTTTCCAGGTTTTCCTCAGTCTTCATAACTGGCAAATGCCGGGGAGGTACCTAAACTTAGGCCTGGAACGCTTCCTTCCTTAAAAAAAAAAAAAAAAAATATCCTTTCCCAATTTATCATTTCATCTCATGTATCATCAGTGTCCACCGCCTGTGGTGCCTCAGTAGTGAAAACGGGCGTTAAACACTACTCAAAAAAAAAAAAAATTGAAGCTTCCGAGACCACTGTTTCCAATCTCAAAATGATTAGTATCAAGCCTCCTGTCAACTGAAACTAGAGACTGTACCGAAACAGTAAAATTTATTTTACAGTTTTTTTTTGTTCTAAAATCCCTAACATGTTTCATATTTTGTTTGGATATCTTTTATTTTTAGTTTTCCAAGGTTGGACGAAAGTTTTCACCCCATTTTTCCAATATTTTTATTGCTATTGTCAAAAATTAAAAGTTTATTTATTACTTTTAATACACACACACACACACACATATATATATATATACACACATATATATGTGTATATACACACATATATGCATATTAACAGTAATTATGATAGAAGGAAAGTATAAAACACTGAGAAAAAGTCACACTTGAGATCGCTATATTTCGGACTTGTGGAGTCCTTCTATGGCAAGAAGACAAGTGACAAGTATGATGTTCTGTAAAGAGATGTGACTCACATACATTATGATAGGCGTTGCTACAACAAAATGGAGCCAGATTTATCATTTGAACAGCGGAAAGTAATTTTGAAGTGGCATTTGAAAACCGAGAACGTTGTTCGGGAAGAAATTGAAACGACATGTGTTGCAATCGCTGAGGACACTTTCGCAAACGTTGCTCAATCAGTAGTTCAACATATTCAGAAGTGTATCGACGCCGATGGTGGGCACTTTGAGCAACTGTTGTAACTCTAAAAGGTTAAGATGATTAATGCTCATCGTTTTCTGTTCGTGTGAATTCAGTTTTATTATGTAAATATAGTTTTTTTCTTTGCTTGAAGTGTGAATACATTTTTAGCATTCTCCATATAGAGTGTTAAATTGTTAAAAAAAAATTTGTGCATTTGACTTATATAGTAGCGTTGCGTATTTGAGGCAATATACTAATTAGTGTTATTATTATTATTATTATTATTATTATATTAATGAACTAAACTTCTTTTATAAAGCTATTAGTTTAGGGTAAATATTTACCTAGCAGCCCCACAATGCAAATACTATATAAGAAAAGGTGGCAACAGAATAAAATATACCACTGGAGCCTTGCATGGTCTATGGAGAAAAAAAAGCATACCAGTTTGCGGCACAATCAAAGCGATGTGAACAGGCGTGCGCAACGGGGTGCAAGAGGGTCGTGTACACCTCCTTGAGCCTACAAAAACTACTCATCAATTTTACACTTTCCTGTTATTCTTGCTACATTTTCAAATGGAAACGTGCGGGATTTATTACGGTTGCCATTTAAGCCATAATCCTTTAACATATGAGGGCCTGGACGAGGCACGATAATGCTCGAGGATATCGCGTCTATGTATACTTACTTAAAAAGAAAATAAAGAAATTTACTTAATGTTCATGCAGGTGGCACGTTCAATACTACAGTGCAACGGTTTTTGACATGACTATTCAACCCTCGAGTAGGTAATTGCGAACATGAAATGGCAAGTAGGAATAAGATATCTGCTTTTAAGTTCTAATTTTAGAGACAATCTTGCAGCATACATTTCTTTAGTTTATACAAATACTCCCGCACATTAATTTCAACACCAATGCTCATTTGCACGAAACCAACGATTAAATCAATTGAGGCTGATTATTATGTAGAATGTTATGTTTACTTATCAGAGCTCGGAAGTTAGGCAATATTCCTTTTTTATCAGGTAATTATATTTAAGAGTCAAATAGAAATGAACATGTTTCCGTACATTTGGGGTCGGTAGGGGTAGTTTTTATTTCGCCCTTATTTGTCTATTTTGACTTCTGTTACATATTTTTAGGTTTAAAACTTTTTTTTCTATTTTTGCACCTTTATGGATTTTTTTACGCATTTTAAAAGCACATAAAGAATGTCAATCTATCGAAGTGGGAAAAGTTATAAAAATTAAATGATATATTCACCTCACAAATATATATGAGAATCTTTTTTTTCACATTTATTTCTTTTCAAGCAGTCAAAAACTTTCTCCGCATCCTATTCACTTAAGCTCTTAAAATAACAGAACCTTCATTAGTGAAAGGAGCTCATTGTTATTATTGTAAGCATACGAATACTAGAAAATAGAGAGGATGAGGGAAGTACTGCAATTTTGAATAGTCCTGGTGAATGACCTTGTAGCGATCTGCGAGAGACAATTCTAAGAAATTTGTGGTGGGGATATTTTAAAGGTTTATCTCCAGTCACTTTTGTTTAATTTTGTTATTAGGCTTCTTTACATATAAGCATTTAAAACTATATTCCCTTAACGGAGTCAGTAAAATTTAGCATTCAAAGAAATTTGAGATTATGGGGAGGAAATGTGACTTGTCACCAAGAAAAATTGGTTATCTCAAGAACATTGATTGCAGAAGGACGGCACACATAACAGGAAATAGCAGAGATTGAACATTTCACAAATATCTGTGAGTAGAAGTAAAAAAAAAAAAAATAATAATAATAATAATAAAATAAAATAAAATGGATGAAAACAATTGGATATACCAGACACAGCAAAGAGAGAAATGTGGTAAATTGAAAAAGTAAATTGAGCCGTAGAGGTATAAGAAAACTGATGAAAGAAGCAAAGAGCTGAGGAATACTTTAGTGGGTAAAGGCAATCAGCAACAACCACCAGGAGAATTCTGTGCTCCAAGACCCAGAATAAAGGCAAAGTTCACTCCATATATGACAAGAAAGAGGTTCGACTGTGCAAAGGGACTTGAATTTCTAATGACTGTAAAAAAAAGTATTTTGAATCATATTACGGAAATAAATGTACTGCACTCTGGTAGTTCTTGTCACATAGAGAATTTAATAACCGGTTGGAATTCGGTCAACAGATTATGGATAACCTTCATGGACTGTAGATATTATTTGGGACTAGTAACTCTTTAATTGTTGACATTGCATACTGCTTTCTCTTTCCACATACGCTTCAGAGATGAATCCACATTCGAAGTCACTGAAGATAGCGGTCAATAAGTCGATCTGAAGAAATTCAACATAGGCGGTGGTCTGGAGTGTTATGTTTATCAAGATTGTATATTATTGAGGATATCATGAAGCAAGATCAATACTTTTGAGTTCTTCAAATAAGGGGCTGGTTCAGAGAAAACGCATGAGTCTTTATGCACAATGGCGCATCGTGTCACAAAGTCAAGAAAATAACACAATTCTTACGTGATTTAGATCTTTCGGTGCTTGCATGGCTTGGAAATATCCTAGACATGAACACGATCGATAATTTGTGATCCACTGTGAATAAGAAAATCGAGAAAACCATCATTATTACTAAAGTCCAATTTATTGAGACGCTTACAAACTCTGGCACCATGACGAGGACATTAAGAAATAGTGCAAAACACCGATTGAAGGCATTCCAGAAAGGAATGTATACAAAGCATTGACTTAAGTTTCTACGTATATATATATAAATTAAGTAAATAGTTTTTCAGAGCTGTGGTTTAATAATTGGGCCATCTTTGTACTTTCGTGCAGAGAAATTTAATTTTGTTACCTTATTTTTGGCATAACAAACACATTTCTGGGTCGATTTATTCGTTTTTTTTTCGGTTCCTCTCAGAAATAGGGGAAAAGTATGTATATGTTGAAATTAATGAGTGGTAACGTAACAATCCATTGAATTTAGTTTCACTTTTTAAAGATTTTGATGCAAATGTGAAATGCCGAAGTTTTTTGCTATGATGCATGAAATAAAGTGGATCCACAAACACACTAAATAATCTTGAGTTGTTGACATTTGAAGTTTCCTGGAATTTGTCTTTTCAAAGTGAACGACAGATAAGAGGAAATATCATCGGCCAGTTTGTCAAGCTTAGAGTTCGAACTTCCCCATAGCCACTGTGAACTTAACAATGGAACTTTCCTTATTTCTGTCATGCATATTCTGCCTTATATTCACTGTAATGCCAAAATCAACGTTGTTTCCCTAAAAATGGCATCTTCGATTTGCAATTGAAGCTATCATCATGGGACTTTGACTACTTTTATTGACCGTAACGTTGCAACACTTACAATTGAATATTTCTCATCATTTTCATTTCACTAAAGCTTGGGATTCTCTTCCTCCTGGTGTGCATGCTTTTAGAAGGCATATGGGCTGAGCCAATCTTTGCTAGGCATTATACGGTTACGGTGTTGCCAAGTACCCGAAAGAGAAGGGACTGGTGGAGGGATAGAGACAGAGGAAGAACACGTCACGCATAGGATGTTGCATGAACATAAACTATAATACAGAAAATATACATTGAATGCTTCTACACTGTTTTATTATAACTGTGCATGTAATAGTAATTTCAGAAATCATTAGCAGTTTCAAGTTCGTCGTCATCTTCTTTCTCCTCGTTTTCCATGACACTTAATTCAGAATCCTTTTCCTGCAGATTTATCTCTAAGTTTTGTATCATGTTGACTCGAATCATCTCCGTATGAAAGACATGTTTTCTGCAATTTTTCGCAGTGAGCAACGCGACTCTGTCAAGAGCATTCGACATACATTTTTTACCATCCATAAGATGAATTTGCATTTCAACTTCCCCCTTTAACTTAGTCCACATTTATTCGTTGGCAATAATATTGTCACTGGGAGCATAGCTACAACACTAATCTAAAAGCATCTCGACTTTAAATGGGATCGTAGTGGGAAAATATATTAATTAAAAACATAAACTTTATTTATACGACAGTATTTATAATAAATAGTTACCATTTACATTCATGACGGACATCAACTTAGATGGATTCCCAGGAGGAATGTTAACACAACCTCTCGACTCTCTGCTTTAGACAATCAAGCACACTTACCGTTACCCAGAGAACAATTCTCCGAGCTGCTAGAGCTCCAGTCCCAAGCGACAGCGGTGAGAGGCGAACTGCTCAGTCTCGAACGGGAGATAAGCGGAATAGGTATTTTTCCCTATTTACATGACCACTTGTAAAAGTGTAAATATGACATGTATTATTAATTTTTTGTTACAGGTAATGTAACCTAAACGTTGTCCTCTGTAATTTTCTGGGTGCAATATGTTGTTCCTTATTACGAAACTGAGTTTTTCACTTTTTATCACATGTTGTCTTATTGGAATTCGCAATTAATTCACACACATACACACGCTAACCTTAACGCTAACCTCGGGTAAATCCTACAAACCGGTGGACCCTGTGGTTTGCTGCGGCTCGCTACTCATTTTCGTAAGTACACCGTGATAGGACGCCCGTAAAATACTGTAATTTTTACCACATAATGTGTTATTGGATTTTGCAATTAAGTTATATATAAATTTATATTTATTTATATATAAATTTATATATATGGAATTTGCAATTAATTTATATATACACATTAACCTTAACGCTAACCTTGGGTAAACCCTAGAAACCGATGTGGTTTGCTGCGGCTCGCTACGGCCTGACTGCCTACTCACCTTCTTTTCGTAAATATAAATTGATATGGGCGGGTAAATCACTGTAATGATGGCAAATCTCCTTTGATTCCAGCAGAAAAAAAAATTGTAATTTTCAATTTATAGCGCATTGTGTGCTATGTTAAAGAATAAATGCTTGTAATGGTGGGAAATTTCCTTTAACTCCAGCAAAAAAAAAAAAAAGCATCAGTATGTGAGGATTCGAACCACTACCTTCGGCTTATCCACTATCGCTCGGGAGTAGCTCGGAACTGGAGTTCTAGCAGCTCCGAGATTAAGTCTACGGTTAAGGAAAAGTGTTGAACACACGCTTCTCCTTCCTTTTGCACATGCGCAGACTCTAATTTTGCTTACGTACATTAATCTTTCCCCAACCGTCACTCTTGCTTCTTGACGTACTTACAATGCATTCCCCACTTTGTCGTTCCACTATATGCCCCATCATGAAGATAAATGACCGCCACGGGTGGCCCAAGTCGTTAAGGCGCGGACACGTGAGCGGGAGGTCTGGGGTTCGATTCCTACCAGGACCGTCCTCCCTGACTGAGTTTTTTTTTCAGGTTTTCCTCATTCCTCATAAATGGCAAATGCCGGGGAGGTACCTAAACTTAACTTAGGCCTGGAACGCTTTCTTCCCTTTAAAAAAAACTCCTTTCCCCATTTATCATTTTATCTCATGTATCATCAGTGTACACCGCTTGTGGTGTCTCAGTAGTAAAAATGGGCATTAAACACTATAAAAAATGAAGATAAATGAATCATTTGGTACCCTCTTTCCAATGTCTTTTGTCTATTCACGCCCCTCTTTGTCCTTTTCTTCTTGAGTTCTGTATTCATTCACTTTTCCTAGTTCTGTTCTCATTTCGGAAGAGTGGAATGATATGAGATAAACCCGGAAAAACCTGGACGATGCTTGCAGGACTCGAACCGAAGACCTCCCGTTTACGAGTTCGAGTCTCAGCGACTCATGCTGGTGATTACGTCATGATCCCCCTACTTAAAAATCAGAAATATCTCACAAATATGTTGCAGCAAAATGGAACAAAGTGAAACATAAGGAAAAATGTTCCCCATTTTAAAAATTTAAAATATATAAGTACATTTTCTGATCTGTACTTCTCTAGCCAGAGATGTTTTGTTGCCCCTGCCAATTATTATACGAAATTTAGACATGCCGCCCTACTCCTTCTCGACCTCAGAGAGTCTTCGGACCCCCAGCACCCCATTGCTTCACATTCTGCAAGAATATGAATCCAATTTTCCTTTTTACTACACATATGCCACAGCCTTTCTCCTCCCTCATCCGTCATTTCCTGCGCTTTCCATCTCGCGAGGCGCGGCCAGACCATTGCCGTTCTGTCTTCTCCTGTCATTTCATTTACGAGATGCTTCCCTCCCCCATGCCACTTTTACTCTGACTGTAATTCCAATGAGACTTAGTTAGAACACTCAGCGTCCACTGCCTGCCTATCAATATCAATTAATCTTCTCTAATGTTCCTCCAAAGTTTTCTTCTATTTCTAATTCCGATCTTCCACACCCACCCCATTCCTGTTCTTTCCAAATCCTTTTTTATGGTAGATGCCCAGTTTCCAGGTTTTTCAATTGTTCCTGATAGCAATGAATTTTAACTTTATAAGCTGGAAGAAAACTCAGTGCCATAAAATTATGGCCTGATTTCATGCTTTAAATGGACAAAATGTTCTAATACTACTTTGGCCCTGGAAACAAAATGTCTACTTTAATTTTCAATGTTGTAACATCTTAATGCATCTGAATTCATACATGAAAGATAACTCAGTAATGCATTTATGTCAAATAATACGTCAGCGTTCAAAATGATATTAGAGTATTTTGTTCCAGTTTTAACCGAGATTCAGCTCAAATATGAGAATATGTTCTCCTGTCTGTATGCATAGTTTTAATTTGTTATTTTTTTCGACATTATTACAACTAGAAAAGGATCCCTTAGGTTTGTTTAACTCTAAGATTATTATTTACGTAGGTATTAGTTAATAATTTATCAATTTGTATTCCCTTTGAAATAGGAACAAGGGCAAGTGGTATGCATACAATAAAATATATGAACACACTGACTTTTGGAAGCATAGCCCCGTTTTAAAGCTTTGTCCTTACATCTTTTCTAAACCTGAATGTTCTCCTTTGTAATATGTGAACCTCAAATATCCCCCTTTGTCGCAAAGCGATACGAAGTCTATTTTTTATCTTTACCACTGTCTATGAAAGTGCCATTTGCCGGCCACCTTGAGCTAAATTGGAATATATTTTCCTGAAGTATGTGCGAGAGATGTTTTCAATAAAGAAAGATCATAATATATTTTTGATAACATATCTTTACTCATCCTCATAATTATGATGATATTTCTCAAAGTAGTCCCTGTTGGATGCAATGCACCTGTCCCAGCGTTTCTGCCAGTCTTCAAAGACATGTTGCAATCATTTTTGACAGGTCTTTCAGAATCCCTGCTCAACCTTCATCGCTGCTTCTGATGATGGAAAATGCCTCCCACGAAGGTGATTGTTCAATGTGGGGAAAGAGAAAAAGCCGCACAAGGTTAAGTCTGGACTTTAGGGGATAACATACATTTATTTTTGTGAAATTACAACATTTGTTGGTGAAATAGAGATGTCCACACAGAGCGTTAATCGAAATAGTGTAACCAAGTTTCATCAGCAGTCATTATTTTTAAGAAACCCCCCATCTTCTTGTAACATAATCTTTAACTGCATGCAAACCTGCACACGAATGTCCTTTTGTTCGGAAATTAGTCTTGGAACCCATGCATCTTTTCAGTTATCAGCGTGGATGGGGCACCTGGTGAAATTTTCAGAATTTCTGAAATTGTTTTTAAAATTATTCGACGATTCTCCCTCACAATAAGAGCAGGCCTCCCCTCTTTAAATATCTGTGCTATAGGGGAGAACAAACGCTCCATAATCCTCCTGTAACATTGCATAGGCCTCAGCTGAAGATTTGTTAAGATGAAAGCAGAAGTTTAGAGCAGCATATGGTTACCTTCATTTTGCTGTAGGTAGAACTGGTGGAAACCGAAAGTAACAACAATGAAATGAGTACCATGTGTACATTTCGCATTACGCTAACAAAATATTGTTAAGATAAATTTAGTGCGTGAAATTATGCTTGTAAAAATTGTGATCATTCTAGTTAAATAGCCCTCGTAATTTTTTTGACTAGTGTTTAAGGCCCGTTTTTACTACTGAGGCACCACAGGCAATGGACACTGACGACATATGAGATAAAATGATATATTGGGAAAGGATATTTTTAAGGAAGGAATCGTTCCAGGCCTAAGCTTAGGGTACCTCCCCGGCATTTGCCAACCCTCGTAATTTCAGAACAACTAGATTTGTGAAATAGGTCAGAAGTTTCTGTAGATAAATTTCGGATAGTAATCTTTGTTCACTTAAGGATCACAATGTCACGCATGTCGGTCCTGGTGGTGTAATGGTAGCCATACTTGCCTCCTAAATTTAGATCGCGGGCAATCCGGGCCAGGATCGATGCGTAAAAATTCTAAGTATGGCTTCCTTAATAAAGTCGTGGGACCTGTGTCGTACACTTACGGCACGAAAAAGAACCTCAAGCATGAAAGAAGAGGCCTCCGAGTAAAATTTATCGGCCGTTTAACGCTCTGAATTGAGTGGACGCTGATGATCTGAGATATTATGTTCATAACTTTTTGAGTTAATTTTTTTTTCTGAAAAAGTACCCCTATTAAAATATTATCTCTATTTTTCAAAAATTAGTATATTCCTTTGAAAAATTAGACGTAGATTTCGATCTAATCATGCAAAAGGACTATGCAGAGAAATTTGTGGTTTAATTTCATTCATAAACTTTAAAAATGTTAATTCATGACATTTGAAAAAATTTAAATGTTACAAACATTTTGAGAAATTTAATTATTTTTGCAACTAAATTATAAAACAGATAAAAACCTCTCCTTAGTTTTATGTAAATACTTTCAAGTTTATCTACAAAAATATGACACTTCTAACTCAAATTTTGTACAAGTGGATAGAAATTGAAGTTGTAAAATGTTTTGGATAATTGAGAAAAAAAGACATAAAGATTACGTTGTTTGGCATGAGTTTTCTTTTCAATTTACAAATTGAATGTTGTCTAATCCTTGCTGGTAAAGGGGTCCTTCTCTCCATTTCTTTACTACCCTCAACCTCTTCAATAATTTTATATTTTTTCCCTTCATTATGATGCTTGTCGCTGTACTGCCTGGGTTCTCTTCTTGTCCTGACGCTGAGCATATTCTAACGTTTTGCTTCCAGGAAAAGTTTGTTGGGGGTCTGCTATGGTTTTGGTACAATCAACATTTTATTCTCATTCAGTCAGAGTCACTTTTGCTTGAAGGTGAATATCTCTTTTGCAAACTTTCTTCATATAAGCGAATGCAAGCTCTCATTAGCATTCTGTGTCCTACCATTTTACCCGCAGCGTTTTAAACTTGACCTTCAAAACAGCTGATTGGAGAGTCATAGACCTTGAAACTTTCTAAACTTGTAAATCACTTTATTGAATTTATTTCTGTCAAAAACAAAAAATCCAAAATAATTACATAGCTTGCCCTTAAAACCTGAGATGTCTGCAGAAGTTTTGAGCAGTTTTTTTTTCCAGTCACGCCATCTAGGGTCTACAGTGTGGAGACATTATTTTGTGTGCGTAAGAAATAATATTTGTTCAGTGGGACACAAAAAACCGACGTTTTTTACAGAATGATGTACGCAGTTTCCTATCCAAGAAAAACAAGTATTATTTACTTTCATCCTCTATACTTAAATTATCATTTTTAGTCCTTTAGAAAACCAAAACATATCTCACATATTTTAGTATTAAAAAGTCGTTTTCTTACTAGGATAGTGACCCAAAGATTTTTCGTTTGGTCGAAGTTTGATAGTCTCATGTGTTGACACGAATACCACGATTCTGTACGAGAGTTTGGTCTAGTAATTTTACGAATGTGGCTCATTCTCTCAACTTATTCTCTGGTTTTCCTTGGTCTGTCTTGTTAGGGTTTGTTTATAACATATACAGATATATTTGCCCGTTCGCAGGGAAATCTATAATTGCCTGCAACCCTGAAATAGAAATGTTTAGTTGCCTCCTTATGGTCAGTAATACTGTTATGATGAATTTATTATTTATTATGATCATCTATGAGGGAAACGAATACGTTTCAATGTCAAAAAGCTTTTGGTTTTCCTTCATCTTCCTTTTCATTCGTGGATAGGAATTAGTGTGTTTCCACATCAAGAGAAATGGCCGGTGCTTCCCCCCCCCCCTTTTTGATTTGTAATTCAATGATATTTTAGGAAGTGTGTCACCTGTAATTCTTTATATGTGTAAATAAATTATCTCTCAAAGTATGAAGTCTATCATTTGAGTTAATCATACCTAAAACTTTTTTGATATTTGCACTTCGTTGTTTATATTGCTACTAAATATAAAAATCTCATGTTCGCCGGTTCATTCTTCTATTATCAAAACTTCTCACTACCATAGGTATGGGAGGGACTATCGTTTTTTGAATAGTGTTTAACGCCTGTTTCTACTACAGAAGCACCACAGGCGTGGACGCTGCTGAAATATGCGATGAAATGATATATTGGGAAAGGATATTTTTTTTAGGAAGGAAACGTTCCAGTCCTAAGTTTAGGGTACCCTCTCCGGTAATTGCCATTTATGAGAACTGAGGAAAAGCTGGAAAAAACCTCAGTCAGGGAGGACGGTCCTGGCGGAATTCGAACCCCAGACTTCCCGCTCACGAGTCCGCGCCTTAACGACCTTGGCCACCCGTGGCGGTAGAGGGACTATCATCTTGCAAACTTCATTTGCGTGCATCTTCTTGATTTACCTTTCAGTGTATGTCCAATGATGGCACATATTCCATTACAATTGTTAATGTTTATGTTAATGTCTTCATTCCTGTAGTGAGACACACTAAAGAAAACCGTCAAGGTGGTCGTTAAGTCGTCCCTAACTGAGTTTTTTTCTAGGTTTTCCTCAGTCTTCATAACTGGCAAATGCCGAGGAAGGTGCCCTAAACTTGGCCCGGAACGTTTCCTTCCTTAAAAAAAAAATCCTCTCCCAATATTTCACTTTATGAATCACCAGTGTTCACCGCCTGTGGTGCCTCAGTAGTAAAAACGGGCGTTAAACACCATTAAAAAACACTAAAGAATTAAATTATTAACTGTTCTATGATCTGTCAATTTATAACAGTTTTGCATTTTAAGTGACGCTTTCATTTAATTTGTTGACCGCAGTTTGACCGTCAGTAAATAAATAGTGTTAATTACGTTTCCGTTTTAAAATGTTCAGTAAACTATATTACCATATCGTCAATGTAAGTATTAAAAAATTCAGGGGACAAGGAATATCCTTGTTTAACCCCTTGGTTTGTCCGTACTGTACTTCTATCATTTGTCATATGTTGCACAGCTTGGTTCATAACATCCTATCGAAGTCCTTTGCGAAATCAATAAAATAAAATACATGTAGGTAAATATAAAATCTCGCTTTTCTGTATTATTATTCCATCAGAGAATGAACGACCTTGTTCTTTGCTTAATAGGGACTCACTAAATGTATCAAGTTTATTTATAATAATCTTTGTATATAGTTTATACACTAGACGTAACTGTAATTAAGTCTTATCTCTAACCTTTTTAAAAATATGTATATAGCTGATTTCTTCCATTTCTCAGGAATTAAACACTTTTTTCCCCAGCATATTTGAATTAGTTGCTAATACCTTATTTAACATTTTTCTGATTCGTACTTCAAAATTGTTATATTTACACAGTCAACTCCTGATAATTTCTTGTTTTTTAAATGTTTAAATGTATTTTGCAATTCTTGCATTTAATGTATTGCTTCTAGAATAGCGTCAACATCAATTTCTTCCATAGACTCTCATAATGCATTAGCTTTTGAATTCTTAGCTGAATATGCGTTCCAATGCAGAGATAAAAAAGCGTTTCAAGCATTTGCATTTAGAGTCAGAGAGAAAAAAATAAAGGTCACGGCCGGGACTCGAATTGCTTATCGTACCGATATTCTTTCACCTAAACTATCGCGCTCTGTCCGTCCATAACCGTAAATCTCCCCCATGCCCCTGGAGACCTCGAAGCGCTCTGATTCGAAATCTTAGCCTAACACACGGCTTGTATACAAAAATCACATTTAAAATAAATTACTCTAATGGTCGGGCCCAACAAGTACTTAAGATTTCGCCACTTACGGAGACCTTTATAATTATATCTTTGCGCTTTTTTTAAAGTATTTTTAACCGTAAGTGGCGATTCTTGGAATCAGAGTCAGATAGTACAAATTGGAGACCACACTTAAAACTCAAATTACAAATATTGGGCTTACGTGCCGATGCTCTTACATTCGAGTTATTATGCTCTGTCCTGTCATAACTGTGAATCTCCCCTATCTGAGATAACTCTATAAGGAAAGTGAATTTAAATGTGGCTCAAATCAATGGGTTTGCCAAATTTCCTTCTTTGTTTATTTTTGCCCAGTATAAATTAGAGAAATATAATTCATTTTATACATAATTAATTTACTTTCTGGATATAATAGAAATTTATGTACCTTATATACGAATTTATGTATGTATATATATTGTAGAAAAATAATGTAACACTATTAACAATGTAACTAAATTAACAATAATTAGTAAAGCAGAAAAGGATAAAACACTAAGAAAAAGTCACAGAGTTGTAATCGCTATATGTCGAACTACTAGAGTCCTTCTATGGCCATGTTTTATCCTTTTTTTGCCTTACTAATTATTATATATATTGTGATATACTATAGAAAGAAACAACTAATATAAAGTTATTATTAATATAAAATCATTCTTAACGCTAGGAACGTATTGACGTCTTCCTTGAGATTTTTTTAATAGTGTTTAATGCCCGTTTTTATTGCTGAGGTCCACAGGCGATGTACACTGTTGATACATGAAATGAAATTATAAATTGGTAAAGGAGTGTGTGTGTGTGTAGAAGGAAGCTTTCCAGACCTAAGTTTAGGGTATCACCCTGGCATTTTGCATTTATGAGAATTGAGGAAAACCTGGAAAAAACCTTAGTCAAGAAGGACGGGGGTTTTTTGAATGATTTATTTATGGACGCTCTTTAACAGCTGAGGTCATCAGCGTCTCATTCAACTCAGGGCGTGAAACAGCCGACAAATTTTACTCAGAGGCCTCTCTTTCAGGCTTGAGGTTCTTTTTCGTGCCGTAAATGTACGACACGGGAACCACGGCTTTACTTTCCTTCCGAAGGAAGCCATACTTAGGATTTTTACGGTCCGAAAAAAATTCATCGGTCCTGGCCAGGTTCGAACCCGCGATCTTGGGTTTAGGAGGCAAGTATGGTAACCACTACACCACCAGGACCTACAAGAAGGACGGTCCTGGCGGGATTCGAACCCCAGACCTCCCGCTCACGAATCCGCGCCTTAACGACCTCGGCCACCGAGATTGTTAGTGGTAACTAATAAGGTTAATTATATTTACTACTTTTACATAAATAGAATATAGTTACTTTGTAATTCTGACGCTTCTAAGGTGAATGTGCTTGCAGTTTTCGTTGGTTCTGCTACCTGCGCCCAAAGAGTTGTGACTTGAGAAATGGCCGAAAGAGAAAGAGAGAGTGCAGGAGTGAGAGCGAGAGAGCACAGGGTCGAGGAGAGACCTTCGCTAGCTTTAATGACATGAGACCGGCCCTCGACAGCCAGCTACCTGCTACCCTGAAAATGAAGTCAATTCCTTGAGGGGAGGAGAAGGAGTGGGAAGCAAATATTTGGACCTTTCGTGAGAGATGTGCGCTTGAGAGAATATTGTTAAAAAAGTGTAACGGATTGTAGCTGTGTGGGTCGTGGTCTATTTTGGTTATCGCATCTCATCTCTTAAGACTTCCAGCGTGATTCATGCTTGAGTTTGGACAAAAATTATGGGTACCTCTCGAAAATCGCATGGGTAAACTCCGCCAGATTTTTGGAGTACGATAATTTCTATACGTAAATTGTGCCAAATGTTACGTTACTTCTGGTTTGTTTCCATATTGCACAGAATGACCCAGTGAAATATGAACAAATTTACGGTGTTTTGTCTGTAAGCGAGAGCGCCACTCCTTGCCATCTGCAGGTGTCGTAGAGTGGCGTTGACAACCACACAAGTTTTCTTACCAGCATTATGAAGGGAGATGCTACGTCGTAATCCATATATTATGTACCATTCGCTGTAATTCACGTTGTGTTAGTAATACTGGCTATTTATTCCATTTCTTCAGAGTATGCGAGTCTGTCTTGTATACGGTATTTTTTAATTTACTCCAGAGATAAAAGTCGCAAGAAGATAGGTCGGGGGACCGAGAGGGGCACAACTTTACTCACAATTCCTTCATTTTGAAACAATTTCCCTCATTGAAAATACACGCTGTATTAGCTGTGGCAGATTCTTGGTGAAATCAAGCTACCTGTCAATTAGTTCTCTAAAAAAGAAAAAGAGAAGAAAAGAGAAAAGAGAAGAGGAGAAGGGAAGGGAAGAGAGGAGAGGAGAGGACAAGAGAGGAGAGAAGAGGAGAGGAGAAGAGGAGAGAAGAGGAGAAGAGGAGAGCAGAGGAGAAGAGAAGAGGAGAAGAGAAGAGGAGGAGAGGAGAAGAGAAGAGGAGAAGAGAAGGGAAGAGAGGAGAGAAGAGAAGAGGAGAAGAGAAGAGAAGAGAAGAGCCACAGTTATTTTGTGTGGTTTTAATTTTTAACAATTGACCAGATCTTTGCATAGAACCACGAGAGCATGTTTATTGTGAAAGTAATTTTTAGGAAGTTCTCCACACAATAGCTGATGACATCTATGTTTCTTCGGTGAGAACCCTATGCTATCTCTCAGGTTTTGGTAATCATACTTGCCTGCTAAATCCAAGATCGCGGCCAGGGTCGAGGGATTATTTTCGGGCGTAAAAATCCCAAGTATGGCTTCCTTCGGAAGGGAAATAAGGCCGTGGGGTCCCGTGTCGTACATTTACAGCATGAAATAGAACCTCAAACTTGAAAGAAGAGGCCTCTGAGCAAAATTTGTCGGCCGTTTCACGCCCTGAATTGAATGAGAGGCTCATGACCTGAGGTGTTAAACAGCGTCCGTAAATAAAACAAATCAACAAATCCCTCCGGCGTCTTAGACTGAATACTACACATAGCTTGAAATGTATTATGAAGTTTGTGGATTGTTTTACGACCTGGAGCATTTATATCATGGAATCTTTCTACATAATAATTAAAATTAAAATATGTAATATGTATCCTTCCTATTTCTTGCATCAGAGCACTTATTCCAAATTTTTACCATTTATTTCTAAGGAAAATTTACAATGTTTACATTATCATTGTACAGATAATTATAATAAATAATATGATCTAAATAATATAATAATATAAAATAAAATAAAACTGCTTAACAAACATCTAATACTCAATTTCAACTCCAACAATTTTCAATTAACAATTAATTTTAATTATATATTAATATATTTTAACAATTTTATGTTATCATTTATATCATCGTTATTATTAATTCACTACATATTAAATCTTATTTACCTGTAATTATTTGCTATTTTAATCTTATTCATTCTTTACTTATAGAAGTCCTACATATTCATTATTACAATTTTAAATAAAACAAAATATAATTAACGTTGCAATATAAAAATATAATTTAAATTAACCTAAATACTAGTACCCAGTATCAAAAATGGCCCACAACTACTAATTATAATCTACTGTCCTATCCTAAATTTGTCGCCGGCTATCCGCAGTAACTATATACTGATTATTTATTCACTTCTTCAAATATAAACTTTAACATATTCATGTCCTTTCTTTTACTTACTAACTAATAAGGCTCACATTTAAATATTTCTACACTTTTCCATCACCGAACTTCAACTACCATCTTCCACTAAAGTCTATAAATTGTCCGCTACACGAAAACACTTTACCATGTGAGAAGTCTTCTGCGATCTAGAGCCATTTTACAAGCTGCATCTTCTCTAAACACCTCCTCTCCCACTGCATGAATCAGGGATTGTAACACCTCCCTCTCATCTCATCTTCTTCCCCTTCTCATTATTATCGTAAAATAACTAGTTCTCCTACATCTCATCTCCCTCTTCTCTCCAAGCTTCACACCTCCTCCATCTGCTCCTCCTCAGCTTTACCCTCTCTTACGTCTCACTACATAATGTCTCCTCATATGTACTTCCATAGTTGTTTTTTACTCAGACTTGTCTCCCTATCGCTGTTCAGTAATATCTTCTTCTTGTAAAATAAAAATAAATACCTTCCTCTCGGACTCCACCGCAACCCCCCTCCCCATATATACCATCTTCTCACTCTACACTAGCTCCTTCTTCTACTTCTCTCTCTTCCCTTCTCCTTCCTTCCTCTTCCTCCTCTTCTTTTTAACTTTCTTTTTCTTCTCCATCCTACTCTCTTCCCTCGTCATCTTCGCCATTTCCTTCATTCTCTTCTACCTCATACCTTAGTACTGTGTTTGTTAAATTTAATATTTGTAATCTTGTTGATCTTCTAATCACATTTTCACTTGTACTGTAGCTATTGATAACTCTTCCTGTTCCAGCTTTTCTTTCCATGCAAGTCTACTAAGTTTTTGAGCCACTCTCTGCAAATGTTTGTATACATTTTAGTCTCTTATAATAAATGATATTTATAATCCGCCTAAAATTACCCTTTCTTCCTTAGCCTGTTGTAAATAATGTCCATATTCAAAAACGACATGCTCTACTGTAAATTCACATTACAGTAGTAACATATGTCATTGAGTGATTTGTTAATTTTAAGCCAGTTGGTTTTATATGGTTAAAGACCTGTTAGATAATGCATTAATTCTTTAGTAGGAATAATATTTCTAATCTGACAAGATAAGTTAACACCTATGAACCATAAATGAATACACGTAGTACAGTAGAAAACCTATTGAATCATAATTTATTTCGCGATTAAATGTGGAACAAAACACACCACTCGCAACAATTGAACTCAACTCAACCATTGTCAGATTCACACTGACAGCCAGAAGCTACTGCAGAAAATGTGGCACTCGCTCAGAGGAAAGACACAGCAAGTTAGTTCATAAATCGTTGGGTCGCTTCCTGTTAGTTCTGTTGTAACTCTTATTTATACCTGCAGCGCTACTGGTGTTGAACGCACTACAAAGCGTAGTGTCTGATTGTCGTGACACTCGTGATTGCATCGTGAAACTACAATGGTGCACTTCAGAAAGAGGAAATGTTTTAATGGTGCTGTGACAGCTACAACCATAGAAAGAAATACAGCAAAAAAATAAGTACAATACAGGGAAAAGGTGCAAAGGTAAATGTTATATAGACGGATACGGAAGGTGGCAACTGCATTTCGAGGAATGAAACACAACATTCACACAAATGTGAAAAACAACAACAAACAAACAAAAAAAGCAGGACAGCGGTAAAAGATGCTACAGCTCGACTTCCAAAATAATACCTGCGGCAGTCACCGCAATGTGGTAATTTTGGATGTGTGCGATAAAATTTCTGTGACCCACTAAAGCACAATCAGTCTGCTTTACCAAAAATTTCATAATGGGGCGTTAGCACATTGCAAAACGAATTTATAAACTATATAAGAAGAGGATGCCTTTCTGCACTCCGTTTAAGACTCTGCTATTGTTGTTATCGTGTGAATATAAACTAAATTATTTAAATGACTTTAAGCAAATATATTAGGATAGAACTATTACTTACTAGGGCCGTTCACTGACTCTGTGCAAACTCAAATGGAGGTAGCACTGAATTGTTTTCGACGTTACATTAGCAACATTGCAGACACATGGTTATAAAGTCACGAAGCTTAGTCTGTGTTTGAGAGTCAAGCGTTCAATATGGAGAAACACGGATTTCGTGTATTAATACAACTTTACTTTTTAATAGGGCAACGCCCTTTATAAAACTTTACTTTTTTAATAGAAATTATGCCGAATCTGAAAAAAAAATTATGACGAATCTGCACCATGAATGATGTGGCCGGATGCGAAATGTTCCGGACTTCTGTCGAGGTAACCACTCCCGAAATGACTGAATAATCCATAAAGCTATGTTGAGCGATCGAAGACTGAAAGCACGGGAGATCGATGAAGCTGTGGATATTTCTGGAGATTGAGTGCACGATCATTTGAAAATGAAAAAGTTATCGGCGAGGTGAGTACGATTGACTAGAAAAGAGAATGAATTGTCACTTCCACGCAGAATTTGGACTTCGGAATCCAAGTGATTTCGGATGGTATGCAACAGTTGAAGAAACGTGGGTTCACTAGTACATGTTGGAAATGAAGGAGCAGACGAAACAGTGGGCTACAACTGGAGAAAGCCTTCCGAAAAAGGGAAAAACAATTCCCTCGTCATGAAAAGTGATTGCGACTGTGTTTGGAATTGCTATGGCGTAATTTCAATTACTTTTTTTGTAAAAGGTCAAAAGCATATCCAGTAAATATTACTGTATGTTACTGGAACAATTAAACGACGGGATCAAGAAGAATCGTCCATTTTTGGCGAAGAAAAAGGTCTTGTTCTATCACGATAACTCGCCAGCAAGCAAGTCTGTGATGGCGTTGGACTTACGCTATGAAATTCTTTTCATTTCCCTATTCTCCGGATTTGGCTTCTCTAGACTACTTTCTGTTCCCCAACATGAAGAAACGGCAAGCAGGAAATCCATATCAAATGAGGAGGTAGCCGAAACAAATGTTTATTATGCACAAATCACATTTTATAGATGAGATAAACAAATAAGAAAATTGCTGGAATAAATACATACGTTTGAAAGGAGATTAAGTTGAGAATTAAAACCATTATTTACATTTATATTTCATGGGCTTATGAAACAATCCGAAATGTTTGGATGTGACGTGAATAGGAAACAACTGCAACCAATGGTTATTTATGACATACAATGGTGTTTTGATTATTGTCAGACAAGAAGGATTTAATATATTCGAAAGTATTTGAAAACGTTAAAAACTAACGAAAATTGTTGTTGATCCTGATAACATTTCATATAGACTTGGAAATTACTATCTTCATGACAATATTTACATATAGTTTTTACAATAACTACAGTTTATGCGGTATCCATATGCATCTTTCCAGAGTTTACCGAATCCTGGGATAAAGCCACCTTTTGTCAGAATTTTGTGCTACGGCCTCTTTCAGTTGTGCTATTTGCTAGTTAAGCAAATTAAAATGCTTTGGTTCCGAATTCAGTTTTTATTGTCCTTAAGTCTTCAAGCCTCAACGTCAAAACCAAAAGCAGAGAAAGGTACTCACTCTAGTTTAAACACACTCTGGTTTAGAAATGCTTATTTTTATGAAGTTCCACTTGGGATGCTTTTGTACTTTCAAAAACACTTTCTTTTTCTATTAACAACTTACGTTGTTACTATCTGTATATCCTCAATCTCAACTTACAGTAATAATAAAGATAATGGGATCTGAAGCTTAGCAAGAAAGTCGAACCAGATGGGAGTTCCATTGATCGTGCATTTATGATAAGTAATTCGGAAAAAAAAATACAGTGTTAGAGCAAGCGTTCATATTAAAGTCTTGAGGTGATGAGAGTGTTGTGGGCGTTAATAAATAGACATGGAGTGCTATTTAGTATCGTACAATAACGAACATATATTTTATTTAAACATATTTAGGTTTCCTGGAAGATGAATTTGTTGCTATACTATACTGTATGGACCAGCACCTATCTGATGCTGGATTTTTGGACCGAAGAAGCCCCGGAAACAATTTCTACTAAACATCTCGACCCGCAAACTTTCGATCCTTTTCCTCCGCCTGTTTTTTGCTATTGGTTTCAAACTGACACAGGAACTGTTTCTTTGGTCCAAATCGATGTGATGAAACTTTGTAGAATTACCAATTAAGTGGAATTATTATTTTTCCAGCAAATAACGCTTACGTACTAAAAAGTGTAATTTGTTTGGACCTATTTCAATGTCACCAGCGGCGCGGTTTGGCACTGCCCGGCCATTAGTTTTGCACACCAGGGCTATAACACTGCTCACGCCATCCATAAGAATGGGATTGATTTGTTTTATTTATGAACGCTCTTTAACATCTCAGGTCATCAGCGTCCCATTCAAATCAGGGTGTGAAACGGCCGACAAATTTTGCTCAGAGGCCTCTTCTTTCAGGCTTGAGGTTCTTTATCGTGCCGTAAATATACGACATGGGACCCACGGCTTTACTTCCCTTCCGAAGGAAGCCATACTTAGGATTTTTACGCCCGACATATAAGAATGGGATAAGCTTAAGGTGAACGATGAGTAGGGTTAAATATCTAAATAATACGCAAAATAAACTATGTACTTATGACATAAAATATGTGTAAATGTGCACTAAAGCGCAAAATATATCATAACAACAATACACATTATTTATTGACAATTTTCCCCCAAAAGAACGTAAATTGTGGGGTGAATAATAAAAAGAAGAGAAACAAATATGAATATGAAATTGTAGTATATTAGTACGTCTATTTATTTAATTCATTGTAGGAATGCTTTTACAAACATTTTGTGTTCATTCTATGAGTCTCCAGGTACAATGTACAATGCTACTTAGTGCAATTTTTCAAACTTGAACGTTGCCTATGATCAGCTAAGAAAGCCCTTGTACTTTGAAAAACTTCTTTGTACTTCGACAGATACGATTGGTGCAAATTTGAAATAAACATCATTTGAATCCAACTCTGAATTACCTATTGAAAACCACTCTGCCAACAAAATCTTTACAATTGAACACCGTGTACAAAACCCTTTGTTTTTGTTGAGAACCTTTATCTTTTTCTCTGAAACATTTTTTCCCACTTAACCAGAAACATCACAAAGCACAAGTTCCACCTGCATTGTAGTGGCATACCTGACTGTTCCAAGGTAGTTACAGCAGCAGGAAGCAATCCAAAAATGCTTTTGATGTAGGAAAGTTTACGTTCAGTTTCGTCCATGGGCTTGTCCTATAGAAACGCCTTCCCTGTTGTCAAATGAATCAATTATGTTTTTCACAACCTCGAAGTTGTCGCAGTTGTTAATACAGGTATAGTCCAGGATTCCCATCTTGTTAAAATGGGAAATGACGGCAACAGAATATCTGGAGCTTCCAACTTAAATAATGCAACTCGAGAAGGGGCTTTCAAGAAAATCTTTGTGACGCACAGCGATCAGTTTATCAACTTCACTGAACGGACCACGGATTTTCCCTGCAACTCTATGTAGACATCTTGCTGTACAGTGCTTTTAGAGAATCAGCTGCCTTCATGTAAGCAGCAGCACTTTGTCCTGCTGAACCTCTCTGGGCCATATTAAACCATAGACTGGTTAAACGCTTAGAAAACTTTATTAAAACATGCTGACAGGGTCTATCTTCTTTTATTATTACCACAACAACGTTCACTATACATCTTCCCATGCTGCAAGCGTTTCTCCATCTATACCGAGATTCTTTCACCTGCTTTCCTGTGTCATAACATCGAATGATGTAGTTCTTTCTTAATGTTGGAGAATCGGATATGGATTTGCCTGTCACACAGTTTTGGGTTACTCAGTTTATGAGGAATGTCGGTACACAGGAAGATAGCGCATAATTCTTCGTAAAAAGGATACAATGCTCTAGAAACATTTGCTGTAATGTCATATGCTACATCATAATTTCAAAACTGTTTCAAAACGAATGCTTTAGTAATTTGGAAGTGCAATATATTAAAACATTTTAATGCATCACTCAATAAACCCCACCAATATCCTCGGCAGCTTTAGTAGGGTGCTCCCTCAAGTAACTTGAATACCTACAGAACCCTCAATTCCACCCTTTGTGGGGGTTCTATCAACACACACACAGCCATGCATTAAGTTGTTAATAATATGCGATCATCAATGCCCTCAAAGGAGTCGTCTGCTTTGGTAGCCTGATGTGGACAACACAAAAAATATTTTTGTTCATGCGGCCGATTTAAAATGAATTTGTTTTAAACGACAGCTACCAAAACACCGGTTCTTGCGCAGTTTTTTCATAATAAACTAATCTAACCCTATTCATAAGGCAAATAGTTAGTAGTCATGCTGTATATTCTGCATGTTTTAATGCTGTTCTTTTATATATTTGTTTTTTATTTCACGAGTAAATTAAGACTTCCTGCCGGTAAATTTAAACGGTAAACTCTAGGGCCCTAAGTAGAAACGTTATATCGAACGTTTCTAAACTTTTAAACAGCAGTTCTCTTCTCTTAGTCATTAAAGCCTCTTTAGTTTACTAGAACTTACTCCGTATACAAGCACTGAGAAATTAAAATGCATTATAATTATCTTATATTTTTACGTGATTGTGAGGAATAGTTTATGAAGAAGAGCACACATAGAATTTAGTCAACGGTTATTGTTATATACCTTAAACTTGTTGCTGATAACATTAATTTTAAATAAATACAACTGCTGTTTCTATAGGATTCGGGAAAAAAGGAATACATAATTTACCGTTTTAGCCGCAAAGAGGAGTTGACACTAAATTTTGAGAGTGGGAACAAAGTGTCTCAAACGCTTCAGCATAGAGATAAAGGCTTCGATACCGTAGCTACGTTGCGATGTGAAGTGTGTTTACAGCCATTCAAATTTAAACCAGTGTCATAAGCAGGCTCCACCTTAATTTAACCACAAATTATCACTCGATGTACAGATCTTCGTGGAAGTGATAAGGCGTTTTGGGAACTGCAGTAGTCAAGTTTTATGGACGATTACTTTATTATTACAATTATTATTATTAATTTTATTATTTAAGAAAGCTGTTTAACATATGTGGTCATTAGTATCCGTACAATGAAATGGAAATAAAAGTGTGCTCAAAGGCCTGTTTTTTCAGGCTTGAGACTCATTTACGTGCCTAAATCTATGACAGATTCAATGGCTTTACTTCCCTTCCCTTCCCAATTTTTGCTCAGAAACCTCTTCTTTCAGGCTTGAGGTTCTTTTTCGTGCCGTAAATCTACTAAATGGGACCCACGGCTTTACTTCCCTTCCGAAGGAAGCCATACTTAGGATTTTTACGCCCAAAAAAGTCCATCGATACTGGGCGGAATCAAACTCTCGATCTTGGGATTAGAAGGCAAGTATGGTTACCACTACACCACCAGGACCGACGTGTTAATAATCGTAATTTACAATATTAGTACCAATGACTCATTTTACAATAGGAAGTGGAAACATTTTATATTTCTCTATGTGGCAGTTGAGTGCTTTATCGAACAGTTACGTTACGTATATCGTACAACATTTTATCCAAATTTTATTTTATGTTATTCATTAAGTAAATGTGGATTTAACCTAAAAATCTGACTTGTTATTAGATTTGTTCATATTTATCTTGAGAGAGGCGATAGAGTTTTGGTCATAATGAGAGCGCGATAGTCAGGCAAAATGACCTTTTTTTCTATCTGGATTTGTATATTTAAGAGTCAGATAGAAATGAAGATGCCTTTATTGCCCCCCCCCCTTTGCCTATTTTAAGGCTTATAGCCTTTTTTTATGCCTGTTTTGGATCGTTATGGATTTTTGTGATTATTTACACATTTCAAAAAGCACAAGTATGTCAATACACTGAAGTGAAAACAGTTATAAAAATTAAATGACATGTACACCTCTCAAAAATAAATATTGAGAATCTTGTTATTTTTTTATTTTTTATTTATTTATTTATTTCCTTTTCAAGCAGTTAAAACCTTTCTACTCAACCCATTCCCTTAAGCTCTTTAAACAGCGAACCTTTATTCGTTTAAGGAACGCACAGTTGCGTAAGTCATACGAATACTAGGAAATAGAGAGGATTAGGAAGTACCATAGTTTTGAATAGTCCTGGCAAATGACTTTGTATCGATCTGCGAGACAATTCTGGGAAATTTGTGTTGGGGATAACTTCTCAGCTGCATAAATGTAACAAACAATTGCAAGCGAGAAAGATAAGAGCGGTGCAGCTGTGCAATAACCAGTCCCTACAATGTGCTCATTACGGAAGTAATAGAGATACGAGCCTGATTCCCCTATAACGCATAAACAGAAAATGAACTCGACTAGAAACCGCTGCGCATCTTTTGCCCATTCGCCAGGACTGTTTGAAGCTACTTTACTTTGTCTTGATCAATATTTACATGATGTCCTGAAAGGTGAATGTTCTGTTATAACTGGTATGCGTTCTTCTGAAATAGCTTGTTTTAAATATGCTCCAATCATTTCAGTGGAAGTAGAACGTTCTTTTCCCACGATGAAAAATGTTCTCTCTGACAAACTGCTGACTATGACAGTTGATACCTTGAAAAAACACCTTCTTGTTGTTTGTAAGAATTTTAATTATGCGATAAAGAAATTATTAAGCATCTTAAATATCTATTTTCATTAATAATGAGTGATATTACTCCCTGTTTTCACTTTTAATAAATGCTATATTAATTATATTACTGCATTTTTCCAGTTTTCAAGTGCCTTTTAGCCTGCTTATTTTAACTTAAATTAATGTCTAAACTTCCGGACTCAGTGCATAATGCATTTATAAATAAACAATGACTTTATCGTTATGATATAACTAAACCGCACATTCATGTATATTTCAATGTATGATTCACTATGCAACACTTGTGAAAATGTCATTACTATATTTTTATGAATATTGTAAACTTCCAGTTACTTAATCAAAGTGGATAAAATATTTTTTCATCGTATTTATGTTCAGTGTTGCTCATCTTGTCGTGCTGTCATGTTCTTATGGGTGATGCAACCGTGCTGTACACTCCAGGTGTTTGAAGTTCTAGTGAACGGGCCGCGCCGAGTTGAAAACGAAGTTGCATTGAAATCGGCCGCAACTAAATTAATTTTTTCTTACATAAATGTATCTTGGTGGCAAAACTATTATTATTATTATTATTATTGTTATTATTATTATTATTATCATCATCAGCACAGTTAACTTCAGTTGACTTAATTGATAATTATGTGAATTTTCATTGAAATCGCTCTGTTCTGTTAGTAATGTGTAAACAAAGTAATGAACGCATTGGAGATATAACAAACGTTCCCTATATTGTATGGTGCTGGTCAACCTAACATTTAAATGCTTCCTAAACTTTGCTCAGAGTCCCAGTAACTTGTTAAGCTCGTATTCAACAGATGTAGGTTTGATTACATGAATATGCCATTCTTTGGGTCTCATTTGGATAATCATTAAGCAGAATAACTGAACCTGACTGTATTCTTATGCTTTTTCGTGCTATTTTGTTTTCAGCTGTGAGTCATTTATTTTTCTATTGTGTTTATTTCAGGTTTCACTGTCTTCGGTATCAAACAATGGAAACATGAGCATATAGACCTTGATATAAACGTGCATTTTCATGTTGGCTCTTGTGTTTACCACAATTTCCCATTGTGCTACCCCACGTGCACACAACAACGGATAGGGTGCCCTGTCTCAATCCTTGATGCTTGGTCGCTGGGAATTTGCTGCGAGGGCAGTATGCATAGAACATATAATGTGACAAATAAACCAGCGTACGATTCGTGCTTCGGCATGTGAATGGAACAAGGTGAAATTACAAATTTGGAATTCTGGGCTTGCAGCACCACATTCCTCAATTTATCGGCTGCATAGCGTGCACACAGACAAAGGACTTAATGTGACACACATGACCCTACCTGAAATCGAACAAACAACCCTTTTGATCAACAGAAGCCGATACAGTAGGGGCATGGGGAATGCGGAGCGGGGAAAGAAACAAACCTCGGGGTGGTCATCCTGTTTCCGTGAGAGGACCCGATTTACAGGACGCTCAAGTAACAGGTGTGTGTGCCAGGCAACCCATGTGCAAAGAGCTGGGATGTGTTACAGCTATCGTGAAATTGCCTGGACACAATTTACCACTAGTCTAGCCTTATTTCTTATCACATTTGTCATGATAGCGAGTCCCTTTAAATCGATATTATGCATAGATGTAATTAAACTGAATAATTTTTTCATCTTTTATTTTCGAAATTTTTCCTCACATTTTTCAAGAAATATTTCACATTTTTAATGTTTGTATCCCCATCTATCTTCCTCTTTCTATTTTCTTACCCATTATCATATCTCAGCCTTTGTCGTATGTCTATTAAGAAAACTGGGAAGTGTATAGGGTATGACATGCACAAAGTAATATTCTATCAATTCGCTCAAAAATGTCAATAAATTGTGTTAATTTGGCTGATTTGCCCAAGTGAATCCATTATTCCAGAAAAAGATCTTTTTTCTATTACAATACACTATTTGGCAAACATTTATAAAATATCTTCAGTAGTAGCAATAAATGCAAGAAATGAGATTACTTAACATTTTCTAAGGAAGTATACCCATATTTAGTTTTGAGATTTTTATCACTGTGTTTTATATATTTATATGAGCTTGGGAAGAAAAATCATTTACCGATTGTAATGCATTCAAGTAAAAGAAAGGTTTACTCTTATGTTAAGAGTGTGCTTTTCTGCCACTTTCTTTCAAAACAAATAATTAGTAAATATTTTTAAAATCCTAAAATATAATTTAAGTATACTCCTTAAAAAGTGTATTTAATTTTTTTTTAATTTTCTTTCTTTGTTCTTATTACTAAAGCCATTTTATTATTTTTATTTATTTATTTTTAACAAACAGTTTTTGAAGTAGAACAATGAAGCTTTGAAGAAATAATTGATTAACCTTTGTAGGTAACAGATAAAATGTTAAACATAGTCCATTAAACTTTATTTCCGAGGAAAATGACAGTATACTATGTGTATTTTCCTTAAAGGAATGAAGATTGAGGAGAATATAGATAAGGTTCTTCGGTTCAATAATTTTTTTCATACGCTTATTCTGTAAACTGCTATAAAGTTCAAATTATTAAGGTATTTATTACACATTTATTATTTATTTAATTTATTTATATTTTTACTCTGGCAAGAGTTAAAGCTATAGCCTTCTCTTCCACTCTACCAGGCGAAAAATCTAGCGAAAATACATAGTACAATATACATAGTTATATAAATATACAGAAAAAAGTCATATTAAAAATATATATACTGCATGTAAATATTATATATTTTCAATATATTTAGAAAGTTGACAAAAGATAGTGTTAGATTTTCACTTGTTCTTCAATAATTTTTCGAGTACAGGCGTGGAGAAATGAAGAGGAAGAGAAGTAGAAAAGGAGAGGAAAGATGATGATGATGATGATGATGATGATGATGATGATGATGATGATAAAGAAGAAGAAGAAGAAGAAGAAGAAGAAGAAGAAGAAGATGCTAGAGACTAACTGTTGTGATTCCTAGAGTTGAGGTGATAATTTAATGTACGTTTAAATTGATTTATTGTCTGACAGTCTATGACTTCAGGAGGAAGGGAGTTCCAGATTCTGATAACTGACACGCTGAATGAGGTTGAGTAGAAATGTGTTCGTTAACGAAGAATAGACCGTAAAATCATATTCCGGGTTCCAAGTAGGGACAGATATACAAGCGAGAGGCGATACACTGAGGGGTGAAGGTGTACGGAGGATTTTGGACAGGAGTGTAAGGGAATAGAAAGTTCTACGTTCTTTTAGAGGTAGCCATGACAGTCGATTGCGTATGATGTCACATGATGATCGAATTTACGAGTGTTGAAGACGAAGCAAACATCGGGATTATGAACACGATGTAATCTGTCGTTCTGCCGAGTATTCAGTACAAGATATCAAATAACCAAAGCGAGGCATAACAAACACTTGAATGAGATTCTTTTTGATTGAGAGGTGGATATTTTGTTACATATTTAAATGTGTGAATCAATGAAAATATTATATATATACATATCGTGCTGGTATAATTAATTACATTGTTTTGGAGGTACATTGTTTGAGTTTATTTTAGTAATGCACGTTATGTGCCACGACTATACCCTGTGATTTAAGTGGATTCAGTTTTAGCCCAAATTTTTGTGCCCAAAGGGAAATGGAGATTAGATCTTCGGTTACGTCAACGAAAGGCAGTGAGAAAGTAGAGTTGTAAGTTGTCAGCGTATAAGTGGTAATTGGTGTGTTTTATCTCTTTAGCAATGCCACGATGTACAGCATAAAATGTGGTGGTTGGTGTACTGAATCCTGGGGAACTCCTGCCTTAATGAGGCGCCAGGAGGAAAAACAACCAGCAACTAATACACATTGCTGACCCTCACTAAGGTAGGGTTCGAACCAGATAGTAACACTGTTGGAGAGATTGTAGTTTTTAAGTTTGCACAGTAGAAGTTCATAGTGGATAATGTCAAAAGTTTATTTGAAGTCTAGTAATACAAGTAGAGTTAGCTTTTGCTCGTCGTAGGCTTCACGGATGCCCTCTGTCACTTTCAGTGTCTCTTTTATTAATGTGAAAGTATTTGATTGGGAAAATGGGAAGCTCTCTTCTGACAAAACATTTTTATAACTGTCCCAAAATACATTGGAAACAATTTGGTAAGCGCTATTAAATGTTTGCAAACATAAAGATGAAAATTTTTGTGACCTTAACAGCAAATAAAAGTTTTTAAAACAGTGAGGTAAAATATATTTTAAAAACGTTGGTGAAAAGGGAGGGGGGAGATAGACAAACTTTTGCAAAGTTGCAACTGTTGGGTTTCTCACGCTCAGGCCAGACAGCCTGTTTTCGTACAATGGTTACGGGCACAAACGAATAGACTGTTTTGGCGGGCGTTTTTGTTATTGTTTTTAGGGCGTTATTTCTTTCTTATTAATGCTACCATCAAATAGCTACACATTGTGCATCCTTGCAGTCATCTGTGTACAGTACCGCACATAAGTATTTTATGTTAGAACTTTTCCATTGTCAAAACTGCTTATCTGCAGACAGAAACAAAACAGTAGAGTGATGGGGGAATGGACCACTGAACTTTGAATCAAAAGTATTTAGTGATGTAAAAACAAGTTAATATTCTGATAAAGACATTAGCTTAGCTCCTTTTTTTTTTATGGCAATGCCAAAATTTTAAAGAATCTGTTGATTTAAGACAGATCGTTTAAAAAGCCCTTAATGAAGGACCCTCCCAAAATTTTTGTAGCAAATGAGTTTGAAATATCTCATCAGCATGTAAGTGCATAGTGCTGCCTCAGAAGTAATAAAGGTCTTTGTATGCTTAATGTTATATCTGCTACCTTTAGATTATGATATAATAATTTATGTAACTTATCATGTATCGAAAAAATCAGAAGCTCTATTTTATTTGTTTTTTTACTTTTGAAGTGCATACTCTGTTTTAATTTTACGTCGCAGTTCAAACAATGTTTGAGTAATTTATCTTTTTAGACCTAATATCTTTTAAAAATGACAGCAAAATGACCTAAAATTTAAAGTCTACCCTGGTAATAGAATATATTTATATTGTTCATTTAATTTATGATATAAAATGAGCCGCAAATAATTTATAAATACCATTATTTTGTAATAAAAGGGAAATATTTTATAATGTTATAACAATTAAGAGGTTCATCAGAAACTGATTAATTATTATTTATAAGCATTTCAATTCTTTCCGTTTTTCATTCTTATTCAGGTAAAATGACTTGATTAAATCACTACACATATCACGCTTTCATTATTAGAACGTTATGCGATTCTTAATTTGAAATCATCAGGAGAAAGAGAGAAAAGCATTTCTCTGTTACGCAGTTGAGTGCATTATCGAATAGGAACATTCCTGGAAAAATTGTGCATCTATCTCTATGTATGGTGTAGAGGCTTCGATTCTTTCCTTCATAATTCATTACGTAAACGACGGTGACCATGCTTACATTCTAGAAGAAAAAGGAACATTGACTGTCAGCCAGTGTGTTCTTGAACCTTTCAACGTCTACAGATGCTAATTATGAGATTCAAGGATTTCAACAGGTCTTATTTTTGCTTATATCATTACTAGGAACATTTTTATGCTACTTCGGTTGTTCTAACCACATTGATAGTCATTTCAAGTTACTTTGCCTCTCAGATCCTGCACTATAACTTGTGGAACGTATTTAAAGTATTGATAATAATTATAAGCACATTTGCGTGAAAAGCACCACATAGTGACAAAATTTTGAGAAACCGACCTAAAAATAATAAGAGGAAAATAAATTCGCCAAAAATGAAAAATAATAACCTAAAACTGAAAAAAGTATAAATAAAAAAGAGTAAACAATGATAAAAACCGAGCTAATAAAATAGCGGTTCTGTAATCAAGAGGAAATGTTCGGAATTTGTGTATAGGTCGATAATGTTCATTTAAAATGACCTATCATTAAAATCCGGTGTATAGGCAAGTTTACCAATACAGAAAAACCCACTATCTCGTTCTCTTATTAAAAACTCTATAGCGGTGAGCCCATCTTTACTGAACCCCTAGCAAGTGATCTGTACACTAAGGGACCGTTCAGCGTATCAAAGATAAAGATTGGCCATGGAGCGTTTTGAGCGTGCAAGAATACTTGCAGTATTTATTTAGTTGTCCAGTATAAATGGGTGTAGGATATAAGGATTCATAACTTCAAGGGATTTTACGGTAATTACGTAGGGCGATGATTGGCTATATGTGTGTAAGAAGCCACAGCTTGCAAAAAAAGCAGCTCTCGTGCTATATTTATTTCTCGCAGGCTTAGAATGTGAACCTAAAAGTCGGTATGAGAAAATTAAAATATATAGCTGTTGAAAACTTACTTCGTAGGTTCATTGATCAATTGGTAACACTTGAGACTTGACTTCGGGAGATTCCAGGTTCAAGCCATTGGGATGGACATCCTGACTTTGTTTTTATTTTTCTGGTCGTTTAGGCAAATGCTGGGTGGATTTTTACATTACAGAAACTTTCATCAATTACAAGATGGAAAGTGTCATGTGGCGTGGCCGTGTCTTGCGCTCAGGAGATGGTTCTGTCGGGGCGCTTCGAAACACCTCCAGTGTTACCTTGGACGTACCGGCATTTAGAACTTGCCGTCTATGGAAACGTCAGGGACTTTGCTGCCGCGTCGTGTTCCTGGCCGTTCAACTCATATTTTGCTGTAGGTCGCTTGCTTACTCAAAGAAAGAATGACAGCATTCTTGGATGGCAAAATATGACAAGTCTCCTTCGAATCCGAGGCTCCTACAAATGATAACGAATTTCAGAGGGAGACTGAAAATGCATGTACTTGAGCGACTTAGATAACTAATATGAAATGTGATGTTGGAAACTATGCAAATTTGAATCTCACATATTCTTTTTACACTTGAACCTCAATTCTCTTTGTTTTTTTAAAAAATAAACAACACAATTTGTCCCAATTTATGTATAAAGGTATCATACCACATTTCTCTCAATGCTAACGTTCATCCATTGATTAAGAAAGAAAAGGTATGTGATTTTTCGTCTCATTAAATTAAAATAGTTGTATGTAGTCATTTAATAAATTGACATGACTTACTATATAATAAATTTATTCAGTATATGTATTTATAATGTTTTCATCTTGCGTGTGATAACAGAACGTAAATGAAATTCAAATGGATACGAAAAGCTTACAAATATGCATCCCTTTTGAAACCTCGCTCTTTCTTATCGCCTTACGCGTCTATTTTGGTTTATAACGATATATTTATAGTGTGCAATCGTTTCTTTCGTCGCGGTCACAAGCGGTCAAACGTCGCAGGTGACGATCACCTATAAGAGGCTCGATTTTGCTGTTCCGCTCTCACGGAGTCGCGGGATCAGGGAAAAGGACAGGAATTGTTATAATAACAACTCTTTGCTGACAGGATTGATCGTAGAGTTTATTTCGTCATTCTGGATGCCTCTGGTGCGCTGTTCTGGCTTCCGACGTTAATTGAGTATGCAAAGCATGCTGCAGTTAGTGTACGATTCTTGTAGTTCAAGATGTACGTACATTACGTAGGTGTGAACCTGACGACGGAATAAATTGCTGATGTACGATTATTATCTGCTTACAAAGACTGCGTGAACTGCATGCCACATTGCATGATATCACGTGAACTGCATCTGCCTGAACTACGCGACTGAAGTCTGGGACGCGTCACTCTGCCCGAATTGAATCTAGAAAAGCATTGCGATCTAGCACTGAACTAGCCCAACTCACTTGAAATCTATAGTAGCGTGTCTCTCGTCTTGCACTCCATTCACGAGAAGTTTCCTCTTTTTATATTAAATTTCAAAAATGTCACCACGTGGCCCTGAGAGCTCACGGGGTCCACAGAAGGGAGCTCACAGGTTACTGAGTCTTAAAAATATGAGTTTTCATCCTCCCATACGCACTCACTTTAAACTTTTCAACTCTTTGGTCTCTGATCGGCGAGTTCTTGGTCATCCGATGAGAAATAGAAAGAAAACCACTCTCGCCACACCTGCATTACCGTCTCCTTAGGAATGTTCCTATAGGATTAGTATGGTCTCCAAAATACAAAAGGGTTATTGTTATAGCCTGTCAATGCCAAGTGCACAGTTCTATTGTTATCTCGAGTTTCTCGCCGCAGGCTCAATTAGCAACCGCACCAAGTTACATAATATTCTGCAAACACTTGCTCTTTACAGTAAACGAGATATTAGTAATATTAATGAGCTGTAATTTACTCAATACGCCAAGTTATTTCCTTGTGGGGTAGAGGGTGGGAGATCTGTCTCAGGTGAGTTATGATAATGTTCCTTATAGATAACAGGGAACCATGTAGGTATTATAGTCACCCTCATATTTTCTCAATTTTTCAAACAACTTATAACATATATATATATTTTTTTTTTTTTGAAATTTTGAAAGTTCCTTGCGAAATATTTTACGCCTTTAAGCTGAGGAATGTATGATATTAAAAGTTAATATGGATTTTGGTGATGGGGGAGGGGACATCTGCATTTATGTCGGTCCTGTTGGTGTAATGGTTACTATACTTGCCTCCTAAACCCAAAACGCGGGTTCGAACCCGGCCAGGACCGATGGATTTTTTCGGGCGTAAAAATCCTAAGTATGGCTTCCTTCGGAAGGGAAGCAAAGCCGTGGGTCCCGTGCCGTACATTTACGGCACGAAAAAGAACCTCAAGCCTGAAAGAGAGGTCTCTGAGGGGGACGCTGATGACCTGAGATGTTAAAGAGCGTCCATAAATAAACCAATAAAAAAATCTCCATTTATGAACTAATATCTATTTACAAGAGCCAGGAAGGAGAACATTAATTATATTAGAACTGAACTTTTACGACAACACTTAATATATATCTGTATGTGTGTGTGTGTGTGTGTGTGTGTGTGTGTGTGTGTGTTCAAATATAATTGGGATCTTACGTCACTTCATGACTCATGATTAAGTTTCCCTAGCTTAACCGAAGCAATCAACTCTTTCTTTCCGTGTGTGTGTGCTTTTATTTCAAAATTTTGTGCTTAATTGCTGACATGACTTATTGAAAATAGCTTTGTTTAAAGTAAAGAACTCTTAAACTTAATTTTTTACTTGAAACCAACGTATCTGATAAAAGTTTTGTAGGTAGTTTAGAAAAGTTTAAAGGCAAACAATGGTTCTTAGTGTCAAATGACCAGGAATTCTTTCACACACTGAAGTATATTGTAGCGATACTTCTACTCATCCATATCTCTTAGTAAGTTTCAAGAATAAATTTATATTTTTCCTTTGCAGCATTGATAATGCCTTTATCAATGTTGCATTTATCTATGTTGCGTTTATCTATGTCTCCAGGATTAAACTCCCTGTAATAATTTAAAAAAGGAAGTCCCATTTAAAATCAACTCAATGATAGTTCAAGACTTTGCAGCCCTGCCTCAACAAAAGTAGTTTAATTTTAAAAATAAAGTTTAGTATCTACTACACAGTTTAATAATAATAATAATAATAATAATAATAATAATAATAATAATAGAAGGCTGATACAGTAAAAACAATTATATTTCAGCGTAAAATACAACACATCAAAGGTACTACAGCATATATATAATAGCAAAATTAAATTTTACAAAAGCATATTTACGTATTTACACAAGATTCACTGTTTAACATCGGTCCTGTTTAGCTATTGGTAACCATATTTGCCTCGTAGACCCAAAATCTTCGGAAGGGAAGTAAAGCCGTGGTCCCATGTCGCAGAGTTACGGAACGTAAAAGAACCTCAAGCCTGTAAGCAGAGACCACTGAGCAAATTTTATCGGCCGTTTTACGCTCTGAATTGAATGGGACACTGATCACTTGAAATGTTAAAGAGCATCCGTAAATAAATAAAATAAATTGAAACTATTTGTTCGTCATTATAGCGCATTCCGCAGGAATGTAGCTATTGCGGTTGTACCCATGAAACGATTTTTGAAAAATTTCTTCCAATTTCCATCGAGCCTACCTACTAAGCAATAAAAATGACAATGAAAAATTTTTGTATGTATACATATACACATATATGTGCATGTTAACGCTTTAGCGGTCGCAATTTTTGTTTTTTTTTCTCAACGAAACTCGGCCTATAGGTATATAAGCATCAATAAACAAACGATTCGTCCAGTTCGTTAACCAGTAAAAATGGGGCATTGGGGTTAGGGATTAACCTAAAGCTCAAATTAAAAAAAATAAAAAAAAAATAAAATAGAAATCGTTCTTTGGTCGCAATTTTTGTTTACAAGTGGGTGTTTACCAGAAATCCGAAATATAAAAATTGCTCTAACGGCGCCACTATTTACTTTTTCGCAATGAAACTCGATATATATCATTTAAATGCAATAAGAAAAATAGTTTCTGAAAATCAGGGAAATCGGGCCATTAGGAGTAGGGGTTTATCTCAAACTCAAAATTTAAAAATCGCTCTTGCTGCACCAATATTTGTTTCTTTGCAGCAAAATTCGATATATACCTTTAAACAAAATGAGAAAAATAACTTCCGAAAATTGGGGAAATCTGACCTTTAGAAGTGGGAGTATACTTTAAAACCGAAAGTTAAAAATTGCTCTTGTGTTTAATTTTCTCTATGTTGTTTTAAAATAACAGAAATTAATTCAGCCTATAAACTATATTTGTAACGATGCATATGTTTTAGATTTAACAAAAGCATAGTCGTGAAGATAACAAATGTGAAATATTAATCTAATATGTGTGTGAGAATTTTATTTGTATATAAGAGCGCTCTGTAATAACCTTCAGAAGACGTTTTGCGTTACTTACTTTTATTACAATAGCATTTAAACTAAATTTCAAAGCCAAATAAGTGAAACTTTCGATTGTGTATATTTGCTTAGTACATTGTACATGTTTTTATATAGTAACATGTTTTTGTTCTATTGAAACATATGTACATCTTTCTAAATATACAATGTAACTGAAAACTTTCTGTTTATTTCTCTAATTTATGAACGTAAAGAAACATCAAGGGCTCAGTTCATAAAACATGGTTACATTTAAAAATGTTTAAAAATACTCGCACACTATAGCTTTGTTTAGTGGTCATATTTCATTTAATAAATAGTATACGGTTAATTTTTGTAGTTTAACCTCAAAAAAAAAATAATAATAATTCTAAAAATGTGGTTTCTCTTTTGTGATATAGAATGCAAGAATTTTAATTTTGTTCCCCTTGAAATTATATTTGAATTGTTTGTTAATAAAGGAATGAAGGAGAAGATATTAATTTCCAATCCTTAATACTACACACTAATATCATTACTTATTTCATTTCATTAATTAATAATGCCATACTTATATTTTATATTCGTTTTTAAGGTTATACAACTTGATGAGGAACTCGCTTAGTTTACACAGCTCCTGACTTCTTTTATTATGTAAATGCAACAGTGCACCGGAATGGCACCATAGGAAACCAAAGATATAACAGTAATATTATTAAAACAGCAAAGTTTTTCATCTCAAGATTTTTGCATATATAACTGTAAAAGTCTAAGACGATTAGTCATTATTTTCTGTTTGTGTGAATTCAGTTTTGTTATGCTAACACAGTTTTTTCTTTGCTTGAAGTGTGTATACATTTTTGACACTCTCTATATATTTTACAAGACTTATTCCTAACGAAATATTCTCCTACTCAAATAAAGTATTATTTTTCATTCTCCTTAAGGTTAAAATTTAAAGTTTTAAACTTTTATTAATAGTTTAAATGGAACCAATGTTGTATTTTAACTATTAAAGCTTATGTATAAACTGCATGGAATTTTAGAAATATACATCTCGAGACAAATCTCAGATTGCACAACTTTGCGGATAATATACTTATAGGGTCTTCCAATAAGAGTGCACTACATATAATAGCTGCCGTATTTATGAAGTTTTTACATGGTTACAGTTGTTGTTGACAAATAACGTGCAACATTACACCATTCCACAACGCGTAATGGGTTATCCGTTCGCCAAGTATTTCATGCATTACATAAAGTGTACGGTGTGCGTAATCGTCTCTGCGAGAGAAAATTTCGACGTTTGATCGAAAAAGTTGAGGCAACTGGTTCCCTCACAAATCAAACAACGCCTGCACGTGAATGATGCAAACACTCCAATTAAAACATAGTCGCCGTTCGTGAGAGTGTACGCGAGAATCCATGGAAATCAATTTTTCAGCGAGAACAAGAATTGGGCCTTTCATCCAGCACAATTTGGCGGATTTTGTATCAGGACTTGAAGATACATCTTTATAAATTTGTTTTGCTCCGTGTTTTCTCTGAGTGGGTGATGGAGCAGTTGCAAGTTGGCCTTGCTTTTAGTCGAAAAATCGTCTTTAGCGACGATACCCATTGGATTTTGGTTTCGTTAACATTGTTGCCGCTTTTGGAGCAATGAGAAGAAGGACCACTTCCCAAAAAGTTGCCGTCTGAAGTGAATTTTGATACGGCAGAATCATTAATCCACAATTTTTCCAAAATGAACTAGAAGAGGCTCTGACTATCGATGGAGAAAAATGACAAGGGATTATTTTAAACCTCAATTGGGAGATATAGATTTTAGAAACGTCTGGCTTCAGCAAGATATCATACTGCTCACGAAAGAGTCTGGTTTTGAAGAAGTTCAGTGGCTTCATAATTTCGCGTGGTGGTGATTTTAACTGGCCCCTGATATCATGTGATTATAGCTGCTGGATTACTTCTTATGGGGTTCTGCTAAATGACAGATTTATGCCAACAAGCCATTATAATGAATAATATTATGCGCGTAATTCGTGAAATTGAGTCCGGTTTATGTTTGTTTGTCATTGAAAATTGGAAAACCCGTGTATGCGCAACCCAATGAAACCACGGCGGTCATTTAACTTATGTTCTCTTCCAAATGAAATGACATTGAGTGTTCTTAAAAATAATAATAATTTGATAAAAATATTTCTTTTATTCATTTTAAAAGAATAGTACTCTTATAGGAAGACCTTTTACAATATACATAGGTAAACATGTTAGCGAACTGAGACATATTCTGAAAACGAAAACTTTCGAATTTAAATTGACGAAACCAGAGATTCCACAAAACGTCATTGCCAATGTAGGTTAAATGCAGAAGTTGCCGCTAGGCCCTACCTTCTAACCTGTGAATCATTAAATACTGTTAATTACACATTATAAAAAGCTATGCATACGCTTTGGCATCTTGTGTAAAGTATACAAGTTGTTACTGCTTGTTATGAATGCTGTAATAAAGATTAGCTTCCAATATGGTATACATATAACGTGTCTTGCATACGTACGCGCCACGCCATTGCTGAAAAAGTGAGGACACAAAGTCCTAACGTCTACAGATTTATAGCTAATGTTGAAAACATATTTCTTAACATACAAATATCGTATTTCCGATTTCAAACAGCAATATTCTCTCACTAAAGTTTCATGTTATAATATTTTATTAGCTTAATGCGTAATGCCACGTGTCACTTTCGGTTTCCGATAGTGAGAAGTGCGCAAGTTGATACATGTGACAAACAATACGCTGCTCTGAAAGTCTGCTTTCGTATCAACAAATCTTCAGCTAGGGCCTATGGAGAATTAACTCTTTCCTATCGAAGATTATTTAAAATGTTTAAAAGGGCAGGCAATCAATTTCAAAGGAAGATTTGCTCTAACGGAAGAAATGAAATCTGCTACTGCAGTTATGACAGAGGGTCGTCGATTAGTCCTTTCAGAAATTACTGGGTGCCACCTGAACTTTGGTAACTGAAAAACTGCACATGAGGCGCATCAGTTGCAAGACTGCTGATTCCCTAACAAAAGGACGCTCGCATGCACTTGAAGATGACGTTACAGGAAGATGTGGATTTTCTTTCAATGGTCTGCTGATGAAACTTGGCTATATCATATCGATTCGAGAGCAAGTAGCAAAGCTCTGTGTGCAAATCTCCATCATCATCCCCCCCCCCCCAATAGTGATTCCTTGTTAATTTTGTTTGTTTACGAACGCTCTTTAACATCTCAGATGATCAGTGCCCCACTCAATTCAGGGCGTGAAACAGCTGATAATTTTTGCTCAGAAGCCTCTTCTTTCAGTCTTGAGGTTCTTTTACATGCTGTAAATATACGACATGGAACCCACAGCTGGCTTTACTTCCCTTCCGAAGGAAGCCATTCTTACGATTTTTACACCCGCAAATAAAAAACCCTCGATCCTGGCCGGGATTGAACCCTCGATCTTGGGTTTAGGAGGTAAGTAAAACTGGTAGCTTCTGTTGGGAAAACTATGGCCATCTCATTTTGGGATATTCAGGAAATGCTGTACTAACATATCATACCTGTACACACAACTGTAACTGGGCAATACTACAAGCTCTGAGATATCCTGAAAACTCTGTAAGGCCATATTTCTGCGCAACAAGTTGTATGCTGCACCCTGTTAATGCAAGTCACACATATTGGCAATGTTGTTGCTGAATATCTCACAAAAAGTAACATTAAGTGTGCACCTCATCCTCTCTATAGTCCAGATTTAGTTCCAGATGACTTTTTCCTTTTCCTTAAATTGAAGAGGTAGGCATTTCCCATCAGAAATGGGACTTTATCAGCAGCGATAAAGCCTGCTGAGGGGACTCTAAAGGACCTTTGAAACCTGGTTTCTAAAATGAACGCCAGAAATGCTGGTATAGGTGCATTGCATCCAACGGGGATTACTTTAAAAAAAATTCACCAAACTTATAAGCTTGAGTTAAGGCATGTTGCCAAAAAAAAAAAAAAAAAAAAAAAAAAAAAAAAAAAAAAAAAAAAAAAAAAAAGATCATTCTTTAATGAAGAACTCTCATACTTCAGCCACTAGTAATAAACCTTCTGTACACCATTATAGTGTGAAGGTGTTATTGGTGGCGGGAGGAATGGTGATGGAAATTTGATTATATGCGATACGGCTCACCACTCTATAACTCTTCTTGTCGATGTACAGGGACGTTGCTGGTTTTTGGCACCTCATAGTGCCGGGTTGAGTGAGGGGAATTACAGGTGATGGGTTGACGAGAAAGAACGCTTTGTTAACTGCCAGTTATCGTTTATTCAACAAAAAGTGCACACCAGGGCGTTTCTGTTCGGACCGCAGTAATGAGACGTCGGGCAGACACGCGGAGCTATAATACCTGACTAACAGTAGTTTTCCGACTGCTGAGAAGAAGCGCTGAGCAGAATTGATGCTCCAGTGCGAGTTCCCCAAAGTAAATTCTGACTTCCGAATGCTGACTACCCCAAAAAAACCAGAAGCCAGAAGTCATTATGGGTCACCTGGGACTGGGCGTCATTGGTCAGCAGTACCTAGCCGCTCGCGGCTTTACCTGCTCGATAGACATAGGATGAATTAAAATGGAAACAGGAAGAGGGTGTGTGTTTCGGCTGTGCAAGCGGCGCGTAGCATTTCTTGCCGGTCACCCATCCAAATAGTGACCACGCCCAATGCTGCTTAACCTCGGTGATCGACCGTGGGCTCAGCATCGATACCACTTGCGAGGGTTTATAGGTTGTTGTTCAGGGTCAGGTTTGAAACTAGTCTATTTTGGACCATGGTGAATGTTAGAATTTTTACCCAAGGGGTCCCATGATGTCCTTTGGTAGGCTATAGGATTTGCACCTTCTAAGGGCTCTATGGTCGTAGGCCCCTAAAGCTCTGACCAGCTCATTAGGGTGCTCCAGGAACCCCAAAAAGGGCGATTTCATGTCCTTAAATACTCAACAAGACACGCTTGACCGCGTGATATAGGGACGCTCTGTTTTCCCGCCATTATGGATTTAGACATCCTTATGGGGTATCGGTGACTTCATGCAACTCTCTTGTTCACTGGTCAGATTATCTGAACGTAACAACTTGGCTATTCGTCCACCGTTCAATTTCAACTTCTGCCGTAAAGTTCAATGTACCTTAGCGGTAACACAGGTGTTAACAGAGTTCTTCTTTGTCAACATACCTGCCCGGGGAAAGCAGCCCCCTTCCAATGAACAAAAGAAAGAATTCATTCTATTGTCTGCCAAAACGGTCCCTCTGCTGTTCGAGCAAGAATTCCTGCTTCACGTGACAGTTTTACACACTTACAGAACCCTCCACTTACAGCTAACTGAAATAAAATGTTACATTCCTCACAATTGATGGAGTACCAAGGGCGGTATCAAGTGTGCTATGTGACTGGTGCATCTTGTAGCTATGTTTGCAAGTACTTACATTGCTGACTTTTAGCAATGCTTTGTCCGAAATCTGGTAATAACTTACCGGAGAGAATGGTTTGCTTATATCAAAACAGTCTGTCAACATCCCTGAATAACTTGAAAGCTTATGCCTAGAGTCCACCCTATACATACAAGACGAGTCGATAGATTTTACCTGTTCCCCAAAATGTTTTTTTTTTTTTTTCAATAGTGTTTAACGCCCGTTTTTACTACTGAGGCACCACAGGCGGTGTACACTGGTGATACACGAGATGAAATAATAAATTGAAAGGATTTTTTCAGGCAGGAAACGTTCCATGTCTAAGTTTAGGATACCTCCCCGACATTTGCCATTTATGAGGACTGAGGAAAACTTGGAAAAACCTCAGTCAGGAAGGACGGTTCTGGCGGGATTCGAACCCCAGATCTTCCGCTCACGAGTTCGCTCCTTAACGAACTCGACCAGCCGTGACGGTTCAGAATGCCTCTACATTCAAAAGACACGTTCATATTATTTACAAGTGCTCCTCATCGACATTTCTACATCTTTCCTTTTTCTTATGGACCACTTGGAAAACATTTCCTGCCACACCTATTGTCCACGACTTCGAAATATGCTTCAATTACTTCACCATTTGAAAGAAAATCGAAGCTCAGATTTACCTTCACTTTCGGGAAAATGAAAATGTTGCAGGCAGCCAAATCTGGAGAATAGAGGGAAGGCGGCGACACTGTTATGTCTTCTTCGTTCAGAAAGGTCCGCTGTTTATGCAGCAATGTAGGTGGAAGCGTTGCCATGGTGCAACATGATCTGCGGCTGCTGCTGTTGAAAGACCTCTGGGAGGCAAGTCTTGCCATACCGTTTCGCAGTGGCGTTATATTTGTTCTTAAGCAAACTTTTTATTCTGAGTGAAAATACTTCATCTTCAAGATTGCGCTTTAGTTTCGGGACCATAATGATGCACTGGTAAACCTGTCAAACAATTCGTCACTATCTCCATTATAAACGCCCGGAATTTCTTTTCCGCTAAACCTCTCCGCATAATTTGGCACTCGTCATTCTTATTGAGACGTGGATGTTCATACATAATCGTTAATCCCATGCTTGGAGTCTTCTCCATATGAAGATTTAGGGTTCTTCTTTTACTGCTCTCTCTACGGTATTGATCCTTTTAAACATAAGTTTCGAGTTCAAATTGTAGAAATTACAGCTCAAAATCGCATTTAGAAAGTTCAACTTGCCTTCCTGCAACTCAGTGACCCTTACTCGCTTCTTCTGCAGTGTGATCATATATCGAATCATCCCATTATCTGAACACCGACGCAGCGACAGAGGATTACAGCGGCCGATAAGTCATTATTCAAGGCTAGACGAGCAGCATGAGTTGGGGACTACGAGATTTACCGAACTGCTACGTTGGTATTGAGTCTCACGCCTTTTCGGCCGTGTCGTTTGAACAATGAAAGAAACAACTCAAGAGGAAAATTAAATGGAAAATGCTAATCAGTTATTCTAATACACATTGTGTATTTGTTTATGATTTGTATGCATGTTCTGAATCCGCTTGTTCTATCGGGAGATTATTTGATTAAAAGTTCAGTTGTATTCACATATTTTAGAGAAATAAAGGATTATATCCATCAAGAGAGCAATTTAATTTCTTAAGAGATTAAAGAGGTAATTGGTAGAAATATGTGGAAAATAAAGGTGGCAATTTCAGCATCTCTTTGCATAACATGAATGAGTATGTAACTTAAATGCATTATAATTTATTATAATGTCACTCAAATGTTCCTACCATGAACTAGTGCAGCCCCGCATGCCTGTCCCGACTATTGGCTGTCTGGTCGTGAATGGCTTATCTAATGACCAAGCCGCCGCGTCGGTCATTAGATAATTGAATGGTTCGAATTTTGAGCTAACCTAATCATACTTTCCACTTTTGAGGCATTAAGAAGGGGCTAATAAACTTCGACCTGGTTCTCGAACTTACGATTTGTGCAAAGAAATATATATTATTAGCGCCTAAAAATCTACATGTAAGATGTGATTACCAAACGAGCTTCTTCTTTACAGAACAACAGATCACAATACAAAATCTTGTTCTCAGAAAAACGCATGCATTTTTTCCCTTTAATTAAACATTAATAAAGTTATTTCACTAGGGAGAAAAGGAAACCTTAAAGAGTTTAATATAGTTACATATCGATTATAGTTCCCTTCAGTAAAAAAAATATAATATGGTGATTTAAGTCTTTTGGACAGTTACAGAAGACCGGATTATAGATGCAATAGCAGTTACGGGAGTCGAGCCAGAGCTGTATTTATCAGCTTAAGACAGTTTGTTAGAACTTCTCTCTCCGCTGTACTTTATAGAGACATGTTCTAAATGTATTAATTAAAGCACGCACACCATTACTCACCCTAGTAAATTTAACTGCACTTAAAATAATGAGAGTACGGCTAGTGTACTCAAACGTATAGTGGCAAGGGAGGGAGAGATACGAAGGATTTGATCCTATGAGGCCGATTTATATTTCTTATTGGTATTTCCATACTTCTTTTACAATAAATAATATATTTTTGTAAAGTGTTATACACTTTTTTGCTCTCTTGGTGCACTTATAGGCTAAAAAAATTGGTTATTTATAATATCTTCATAGCAGAGACTAATGGCCGAGGTCGTTAAGGCACAGATTCGTGAACAGGAGATCTGGGGTTCGATTCTTGCCGGTAGCATTCTCTCTGATTAAGGCTTTCTTACAGATTTCCCTCAGTCCTCATAAATGACAAATGCCGGGGAGGTACTCAGATCTGGAACGGTTCCTTCCTTTAATAAAAAAAATGCCTTTACTGATTTATAATCTCATCTCATGTGTCATCACTGTCACCGTCTGTGAAGCCTCAGCATAAAAACGGGCGTTAAACACCATTAAAAATCATAGCAAGGAACTAAATAGTATTTATGTAAAATTAATTCACAGGAAACGTTTCTTTCTGTGTTTTTCTGTAAAGAAGATTTGAAAGTAACGTATTGCAGTGTATCATCATTTCACAAAGCAGTTTAACTATATAGAAATTAGAATCTCTTGGTGTGGATTATGTATCGTCATCAATTTTAACAAATAATTTGATATTTAAACACGCTGTTTAGAATTAAAATCTTTCTATGGTCTATAAACTCGATGTGGCATATTTTAGAAAATATAATAACTTTTTAGACAGTGAAATACTCATACGTAATTCTTCAATATGTACGAACAAACGTGCATTTATTTTTGCTTGGTTGAGCGCTTTGTGCACCGCTTAGTAGCGACTGGATGACACTGGACAACCGGCTAGTGTACGACACCGAATCGCGGTATACAATGAAAATGTCTTCCGTCGTATTCACAATGTTTAACAGTTACAGAAAAAACCGTAGAGATATCGGTGTGTATTGTTAAACAGTCAATTTGCGTTTGCTTTTATATAAAAATAATTATATGTTTTGTTAGATTCAAGCTGAAACTTCTAATGCCATGGTTTTTCAACCCCAAACGAGTATTTGCCTAATGACTACTATTTAAATAAACTCACTCTCGCTAAGTATATGGAACATGGAACGTAAAGCAAAGGAAACCATTATAGGAGAAAGTAGAAATGCTCAAAAACAGTAGAAATGCTCAACATATCTATCACTTCAGCCAAAATTATTGTTTATAAGTTTAAGAATACAAAGATATACCAAACTTCATTAAGAAATGGGCACCCTTCAGTGCTACTGAAAGGGAAAATTGTAATATAGTAAGGAAGGTTCAGGAAAACACACAATTAAATGCTGCAAAAGTTTGGAGAAATTATTTCAGCAGATCCGCACACAATATTCCGCATCAGCTGTGCATCATGGATGAAAAGCTTGTAGGAAACCGTATATTAATAAGGTTAATACAGTTGAAAGTTAACCTTACTTATGACAATTGAAAGAATGTAATATTCATAGATGAGAGCAAATTTAATTTTTTAAGTCGTAGATAATACTGTGACACTAGTAGAACAGAAGCATGGAAGGTTTGGTTCTGCTTGGGTGCAGTATAAACCATAAGATATTGAAGTCTGAAACTTGTAAACACGTGAAGACGTTAAGTCTGTGTTGTGTTGTTATTTAACACAACGAAAAGAGAGTAAACACCACCAAGATCCCGTGATATTAGTACAATTGATGCCTGTGTCCAACCTCGGTTTTTATCAACCTGTTCGAAACCGCGGTATTCTGAGAAAACCTGCGCACCGTTGATTTCGCTTCTTCACAATACCGCGGTTTCTTTATGCTTGAATATATCACTGTTTTCTCCATTTAAAGCAATTCGTCTCCCCACTACTTACGAGAATCTCACGTTATTGCTGCAAGCCTAAATGTTGTTTATACTGCTCAGAAGGTCGCAATTATTTTAGTTACGTATGTGGGTTTAGCGGTAAAATGGAAAATAAAACAATGTGTCCAAGGGCGCCAAATTTTAGTGAGCAGTAGAATTTCGTGCTTTTAGATATGGCATAAACGCACAAAGCAGTAATAGAAAATAAAAATACTAACGGAGTAGGTTTGAAGAAAAGAATATTTCCCGTGAGGTTTTGAATCATTTACTATCTGTATATTTAATGAAAAGTAACTAAAAATCTCGCATTTCCCTGCTCTAGGGGCTGTGTTTGCGCCCAATACACCTACTCTAAAATAAAAAGTACTGTTTGGTTTTTGAATCCTGGTTGTCGCGCGCTATTCTCATTACGTTCAATTATTTGTAGATATCGAAGATATACACAATCTTATATTCATTAAGTGTCATTTTGAAAAGAAAACCGCTGTTTTTTCACTTTATCGCCAATTGACAGGCGGTAAAGTGTCGGCAAAGTCGAAACCGAACTTAGTGCGCCAGAAGCATGACTTTAACTTGGTAAAGCTAATAACTTTACTTGATATACTGAAAATCGAGGTAGGTGCACATGAGTATAAGAAGTTTAGAAGAAAAATTCGGAAAATATACAATCAGAAATAAAATTAATGCTAAAGAAGCATTAGCGGAAGGATGGAAAAAGGTTTCAAGAGAAAGTACAGGAAAATTCTTGATTCCTTCCAAGGAGGTTGCAGAAATATCACCAGAAGAAAAGAAAAGTCCATCAAATACAAAGGAGAGGTTACGCTTTCAGATTACAGAATACATTTCGTATTTCAGACTAATATTTCTTTGATGTATTTTTTTAGTTTGGGGGCCGCATAAATATCTGAGACTCTTCAAATTGCACTTGATTATTGGGCTTAAAATTAAATATTGTCACAGCCGATTGTATTCATTTATGTGTTTACTGGCAAGTTGAACTGCCCAAACTTAAGAATAATAACCAGGTGGATGCTGAGTTACCGTACTAGAGTTGCAGGCAACTTGTTTTGAATGACCGTGCAATGGAGTCCGAGTTTTAGTCATAATCAATTTTGTTTAGAAACGTGATTTGTTTTACAATGCTTAACGGCTTGTTGTTTCATAGGAACTTTATACAGCTTTCGGTTGCAGAAGTAGAGAAGCTTGTGTTAGCACGCCACTGCTGAGTAGCTGCTGCAGCGAAGGTAGTTGGGGTCCGGGTGGGCGTCCGTCTGACGGTCTGACCGTCTTGTCTGAGTGACCCTTGCACGCCACGGAGAAACCGCGAGAGAGCGGAAGTGAGCTTCGCGTGGTGCCAGGCAGGCAGGGAGAGAGAGGGAACAAAGGAGGGAGGTGGGTGACGTATTGACGCACTGGTCTCCCCGGGATCCCAAGATCGAATCCCAGCGCTAGTGTTTTCTTGCTGGACTTGGCCACTGCCAGGAAGCTCAAAGGTAATGGTTATACAGGGTTCTATTTGCCATTATTTCATTTACTGAAGGCAGCAAGAGAATCTGCCAATGCGTTTAATTAAGGATAGGATAAACATATAGTATAAATAGACCGCCAGTTCCAGAGGCGAATGAAATGAGCACCTAAATCGATTTGGTGCGTTCGCTCTTAATGTGTAACGCGAGTGAAACAAGGTAAGGGTCTAATATTGGTCTTAATGTTTTAGTATGAAAAATTGGTCCTATAAAGGATGCTATTTTCGTAGAAATACATCCCATCCGTGTTTCTAACTCATCAGAACTTATGTGCACAAAATTTGAAATCCGGAAAATGTTCCAAAAAGAATTAAAATGGACATTTTTGACAATTCGAGATTTAATATTTTATTGCAATATTGAAAAGTTTCAATTTTTCTTTCTAAAATTTACTGCTTCCTCCCATATTACATATAATGCATTAATGGATTTGCATGTTGCATTATAGAAGCAAAAAAACGGAAAAGAAGATAGACAAACATACTGATAACAATTTCCGCGCAGTTTGTAATGACACGGAAAGTTTTTCAGGTAGATCTCTCTTTGCACTGCAGCTCATTTCCTACTCCTCCTAGTAGAATTGCTGATTTATACGAAGGCAATTTGCAAACTTCTCGGCCTAACGATGAAGGAACGAGCTTTTAACTTGAACCTTGTTTTTATTTTTCAAAACAATATTAACTTAAGGTCAGTACTTTTATTCCAGCAGTTCTCCAATACTTTTATCTCGTCTCTGAATGATCTACAAAATATTCCTCTACAGCTTCAGTCACCTTTTGGTTTCATGAAAAAAAAAACGCTGACCAGCAAGGAAGAATATGGGAACTATGGGAATAGTTGAATGTCACAGGGAGCCAAATCTGGAGAGTAGGGTAGATGATCAAAAAGTTATACTTCATATATCCCAATTTTCTCATCGCTACTAAATGGCTTGTGAGCGAGAGCATTGTCTTGCTGAAATAATTGTTCTTTTTCCCTTTCTTCTGTAAATCAGGATTTTCTCAAAAGTTTGCTCACATTTGGTTTAAAAGATTGGAATAGCATTCTGTTATGGGTTTACCCTTCTGAAGATTGTCAATCAGTAAAATTCCTTTACGTACCATAATGATTCCTGCAATTCCCACTTCGTCTTCCTTGGCTCTGACAGTCAGTTTCTGTTCATTGTTTTGTTTGTTTAGTTTCTGATGTGACGCTGGATGGAGATGTCATCCACAGATATAAATCTGAGGCTATTAGAACAATTTTTAACACTTTTCACATGACGCGTTTTTGATCTGCTGTTAGCAAGTGCGGTACTTATACTCAACGCTTTTTCATAGGCAATTCCTGTTAAATATAAATGATTATAGCCTCAGCAGTTTCACGCACTTAACTCGCTGGTCATCTCATACCATATTATGTATTGTTCAATGAAATCAGCTGCTGTTGCACTTTTTAGACGTCCTTCGTGTGGATCACACTCAAGGTAATTTTTAATCGTCGAAATTGGAGAAAAATCCCCATAACCTTATATAAAATTGTTATTAACCGTCTCTCATATATTACTTTATCACTGCACATTGTTCCCGTTTATTCGTTTTATGAGATACAACACATATGTTTTAGAAACCAAGACACAAAGAGAAAAGGTGTCTCCCTTCATGGAGAATGCACTAAAGCAAATGCGTGTCTTAACACTAAAAAGAATACTCCGAATTTGTCATTACAATAAAAAACGTCTTGCAACGTTCTGTTTCCGACAGGCTTTTAGCACGACACCAGCTACGATACTGAAACCTTGAATATATGCTAGGCTTTTGTCGGAAAACAGGCTTTTTACTTAATAACAGACATCACAAATTCGTGAACAATCTTATCCGGCTAGTATGATTCTACTAGCAGAGAAACACAATAGATGTAAACGAACAGCAGCAAGCCGCTATAATTATTGATGCAACAATTCGCATGGAAATTGACAACAACCAAACTCAATAAGTGGACGAAGAGAAAGGGGCTATTTATGAACGTTGTGTGTGTCTCCTTAGTAATAAGTATAACATGCCTGTCTTCATTTGGCAAGCGTATACATTTAAATATGATTTCTTTAAGACTTTCTTTTTTTAATCCAAAACATACTCAAAATATCACAGACTCATTGCAGATTGTTCACTTTCACCTATATTTTTCAGGATTTGAATTAATATTTAAAATATATTTTATTATATACTGAGTGAGGAGATTATGAGCTTGCCCGTGCGCGGCTGCAGGACTGCATGGGACGCAAAGCTTGTACTCACGGCCGTACGACAACACGAACCTGCGCTATCATTTAAAAAGACGCCATGTTTCATAAGCGGAAATTTGAGTTTAGGCTTAGACGTGCTCGTTAGTATCTCTGACGTTTCGGTGGACAACAAAAAGTGTTGCATTGTCCCTTTTAAACCTCAAATGAAGCTGCACATTCTAGAGAAAGAATAAGAAAAATGTCATCGCTTGGTTCTAAGTAACATAAAACTATTAATTCGTTTTTCTGTATAATCGGGAAATATTTTTTAAGCACTTTCTTTATTGCATATTCGGTTTCGACTTAAAAAAAGGTCTTACAAAACACTTCGTGTATATTGTGTAATATTTAGTTTTCATCTCTTTCAGTTCATAGTAACATCCATATATATAAGTTTTTTCTTTAAATTTCAACATATTCCATTACATTGAGCAATATTGCACCTATTGGTTTACATATAATTTATTAATTTTAGCAGTTTTCCACAGTTTTATTATAGGATGATACGTTTTGCTCTTCTTTCAGGCTTGAGGTTCTTTTACATGTCGTAAATGTACGACACGGGACCCATGGCTTTACTTTCCTTCCGAAGGGAGTCATACTTAAATTTTTTACGCTGGAAAAAAATCCATCGACCCTGGCCGGGATTGAACCCGCGATCTTGAGTGTACGAGGCAAATATGGTTACTACTAGACCACCAGGACCGACTCTCAAAACGATGAGAAACACTAATTTAAAAGCGGAATTAATTGCCTCGGAAAACTATTAGCCAATTATTGTATTCGGCAAGGTAATTCCGAAAGAACAATCGGGGCCTTAAATTTTATTGTAAACAATTAAACGTTTGAAGTTATTATTTCAAGTTCCAAAAAAAAAAAATAAAGGAATAGGAATGGAAGCTCCTTGGAATAAAAACAGCTAACATTACATTTTTTATCATTATATCTATTATTAAGCATATTTAAATGCATTATGAACTAGTTTTACTTCTAATAATTAATTGCACAACTATTGAAATTATTATAATTGTATTACTGTTCCATGCTGAGGTTGAAACTTTGAATTAATTGTTTTAATAACGATAATTCTCTGGACTGGGACACCGAAATAAAACAAATGAATGTAGGAATTATTAATTTCTGAGAACCATGCTAGTACTATCAGTGTAACCAGATGTAATTCGATTGAACTCGTTCATATGCTGAAAAACGTTCGCATAAATTATCTGACAAGTGTAATATAAGTTGCTGCCGTTATTTTTGCTATTCATTTGCCTGCTTGTGTTTCTACTTGACATTCCTGATCAAATAATAGTTCAGCAATGCAGTATACATTAACTACATAAGTTTCTGTTTACTATCTACATCTTTAATCTTATCCTCCGTGTGCATATATTACACCACAGTAAGTGTTTACATTCTAATAAGCTTACCGGGTGGCCAAGATCGTTAAGGCTCGGACCTGTGAGCGGGAGTTCTGAGGTTTGGTTCTGCCAGCGTCATCCTCTCTAAGTTTTGTTTTGTTTTGTTTTTGTTTTGTTTTTGTTTGTTTGTTTGTTTTTTTTCCGCAAGTTTTCTTCACTCCTCATAACATGCGTCATTAGTGCCCAGCTCTTGTGATGCCTCAGCAGTGAAAACGGGCGTTAAACACAACTAAAAAGTGAAATAGGCTACGCAAGTTACATTTATGTGCTTAACGTATAATAGAATGATACCTGTAATATTGTATGTATTTATTCAATCTGCAATTGGGGTAACACAATGGCAGTGTAGAAATAGTGAAATTACAATATTTACAGGTTGTACTTACAATTATATATGTCAGCTTAATTAAATACATATCAACCAAATTATGCACATGTCAACCTAATTAAACACATAAAATACATGACACCGTGATTAAATACATCGTTTCAATAGATACATCTCAAGCCTAATTAAATACATTTCATTTTTATTGTATATTTAATGTTAACATATTTCATATATTTCAACCTAATTAAATGGGTCAACGTACTTAAATGGGTCAACGTACTTAAATGCATTTCAGTCTAATTAAATATATAATTCAATCTAATTATAATCATTTCAACCTACTTGTTTGTAGGCCCAAGATTGCGGCCAGGGTCGATGGATTTTTTTCGGGCGTAAAAATCCTAAGTATGACTTTCTTCGGAAGGTAAGTAAAGCCGTGGGTCCCATGTCGTACATTTACGGCACGTAAAATAACCTCAAGCCTAAAAGAAGGACCTCTGAGCGAAGTTTATCGGGTTTCACGCCCGGAATTGAATGGAATAATGGTGAAGTGAGACGTTAAAGAGTGTCAGTAAATAAACCAAATAAATAAAATAACAAATTGTGATAATGTACATAACCTTTCGTATTCTGTCAACATAATTGTTAACGCTTGCTGAAAGAAGTTTCAACTTTAAGTCTTTCGATTATAAATTGGAGAAGTGTTTTTTTTACTGCTCCTTTGTGTTTAGCCACTGACTTTAGTCATTTTGTTAAGGCTCTCCTCTGAGCATGTTCATTATGCTATCTTTTGCATTCTTATCATATGAGACTTGTTCTTTGCAAGATCGGCAAGTTCATTTTTATGTATTCTCACGTAAATTTTAATCAAATGAAATATTAGTGCACCAATTCTAAAACTCCACTTGATCACGGAATCCTAAGATTTAATTAAAAGTTTAAAATTCTAAATTTGCAACATATACCTACACCTAATTGAAAGCTCCTTCCGGGAAAAAAATTGCCTTTAATTTTAATGTACTTTACTTCATCTCAATTAACGCATTGTAAATTTGTATAAATTTTAGTTTTCTCTTAATTCCTTGTTTGTACCTACTGTTCAAGGATAACTGCTCTTAACAGTATTCTAATCCTTCGTAGACCCCCCCCCCCGAGAGGCCCTCGCAGACCTTCAAAGGTTCGCGGACCACAGTTTGAGAGCAGCGGATTATACCTTCTTTTGGGAGTGTTGTTAACTTCTATCAGATTTCTAATATTTAGAATATTGTAATATATTACTTAAATCTACTGGTATTGAGAACCATGAAGATTATAAGCGCTGTAGGTACAATCCCACAATGAAAGCGAAAAAGAAATTAATCTAAAATCATAGTGAATTTACAAAGACAGATGACGATGTTAACTATATTGTTTAAAAAAGTACATTACTATTTACCGCACTATCTATATTATTGAGCACCATTCAAATGTAATTGCCAGAATAAAATAGTTATTATGCTATTAAGGAGGTTAGAGTAATTACCTGTCGAGGACTGGCAACGGAATCCGAGATTTGTCAACTAACACACGAGTTGTATATAACGTTTTTTCCATTCTCACTTTCTATATAATGCAAATTATGTTTTTATTTTATATTATTTTGATTTTACATGAATTAATATCAACATATACGTCGAGTTTTAGTATTTTAGTTTGTTGCTATGCGACGATTAACAAAACAAATGAAATTGTTTACTCATTGAAAATTGTGAGTTCAATTGTTTAAAGTTAAACAATCGTTTTACTCAATTCCCTAGAAAGGTAAATTAACTTACTTTCCTAAAAGTAACATCATAATAGTATATGGGGGTAGAAAAAAATCATTTAACTGTTTGTACCGAAACAACAAAAGCTTATAGTAAAATAGGAAAGACATGCAACAATCTGTTATAGCAGTAATTTCTACTTACGAAATAAATTGATCTCTGTTAAAAAACTAATAATAATAATAATAATAATAATAATAATAATAATAATAATACAACATTTAAAGTAAAAAGTAAATTAATTTAAATATTTTTAATATTTTTTTCCCAAAATAGTATGTAATACACATGTGTTAAGTGCATAAGAGAATCTCGGAAATAGAAAAGGAAAACAAAACAAAAAAGATTACTGGACTCTGGCGTAAATTTTCCGTGCTTGTTTCGCAATATACTATTATAAAATTAGAAAACATCATGTTCCAGAACATGTTACTTAGCTCAAGAAGGGGGAGTAGATCTGAATGGTACGATAAGATCAACTTCGTCATCCCACATGGATTAGATGGACTAATAACATTCATATTTCTCACCTAATTCAAGCCTTTATGATTGCTGTTTTTTTACAATTTACTATATTCTGTGCTCTCATTGAATAACTTGAAACCCATAGCAAATTGTATATTTTATTTATATTTTTATGTTCTATAATCAATAATTAATACTTCAGCTATTGAAAAGGTATTAATAATAATAATAATAATAATAATAATAATAATAATAATAATAATAATAAACATTTGCAAAAATCACAAAAACTGGATATGTTGCTTTTTCAACTCTATATATGTTATATATAAGATTAGAGGCTCCCAATTTAGGCTGTAGTTTGCAAAATTGCATCACAAATTATTAAACTTACACATTTGTTCATTAACAGATCTTCAAAGCAGTATGTTGTTCATGAATTTGTGGGCCAACAAAAATATCCTCTTTCAGTTTAGCTACACATAATCTTGAGGATTTTTCTCTGAAATACCGGATACCCTTATCCTCTTTGCCGAACTATATGTGAAGAAGTTGCAGCAAAAGTTTGTATTTTTTTAAGTAATGATTTATTTCTGACATTCAATAGACCCGGGACCCAACACACTATAACTTTATAATGTTTCTTCTAGACTGTTTCACTCGCACACAAAACAAAACAGAATTTGGAGAAAGTACTGTGCATTCCTTTAGTAACCCTATTCCTTTACGATATCTATAAAATTGACATTCGCATTTTTCATAGTTCACAGTTTTTAAAAGCAAGTTCAATTTATATTTTGTAGCGGGTATAGCTATAGTGAACGTTACTTATATTATTTTTAATGTTGAAAATACAGCGATCTGCTACTATTTGCAGCCGCCCATTAAACCATCAAAGCACACAAACACCATTACTTATTATGCAACATGATACAATGTACGTGGGATCTCAATGCACTGTTGCCATCTTCCTGGCATTGTTTGGATGAACTACAGCACCACTCATGGACAGCTGACTGAATTTTATTCTTGTTGCCAAATTATTTACCTCACTGTGCGTCCTTCATATTGTCGAATAAGACATAATCAGATGGAGCAATACCAAGTGAGTATGGTGGGTGCGGCACCCATCGATGACAGCTTGTGGTCTTAGTGTTGCTGGTGTGAGGCGGTGCATTGTCATGTTCTTTCATCCATTTTTCCTTTAGCCGTTGCTAAATCCTGCCTCAGCCATGTAAGGGTCTAGCAGTACATCTCGCTATTGACGGTCGTTCCTTGAGGAAGCCAGTCCATTAGCAGCACGAAATGTCCTGGGCCAGGGACACCTGTGCTTCTCAAATTAAAAAAAAAAAAAAAAAAAAAAAAGGACTTCATTATGCATTTCCAGTTCCATGACAGACCTCAACCATTTTGTCCTTCAGTGCCTATGTTAAGTCCCATGGAACGCAATGTGTGCACACATGTTTCATACTCAAATCTGGTGAACAAATGGTGTGCAGGGTTGCTCGGCAGAGGTTTTTCTGACATGCCAACACTTCAAAGGTTACGCGCCTATCAGCCATAATCAATTCAGACACAAGCGCGATGGTGACGCACAACCAACACTTGCATTCTGTGTGCAATTTCCTGCCGCTGGCAAATGCATTGAAAGTGTAACGTTTTTCTGTACAGGAGCTTCTTGACCACATACCGCAGCTAAAAGTCTGTGAATTTCTGTAGTTTTGACTCGTTCCTTCTACAAAAACTACCAGTTTGCACACGATAGACGTTTTCCATCTTGTTCAAACCAACACTCTCCTTTCACTACACATTCTGCTTACAATCGCCATCCAGTGCCTGCAAGGGTACTAATCAGTCCATCGCCTTCGAATAGACGTCCCCATAGATTGCGGGGTATTTGTAAAATATCCCAATTGCAAACAATTATCGAACATCCCTCGTACATTTTTTTTAATAGTGTTAACACCCGTTTTTACTACTGAGGCACCACAGGCAGTGGACACTGATGATACATGAGATGAAATAACATATTTGGAAAGGGTTTTTTAAGAAAGGAAACGTCCCAGGCCAAACTTTAGAGTACCTCCCTGGCATATGCCATTTATGAGGACTGAGGAAAACCTGGAGAAAACCTCAGTCAGGGAGGACGGTCCTGGTGGAATCTCCCGCTCACAAGTCCGCGTCTTAACGACCTCGGCCACCCGTGGCGATCGTACATGTTGTGACAGCATATAATCAGAATGATCGTTCTTACCTTCTGATGTACTGAAATAACTTGAAAACTTAAAGCCAAGTGGTGGTGTGTACAATTTAATAAAACGGATTAAAAGAATGCAGGGTACACAGCTCGCGTAATCTTAAAGAAGAAATATTCTCAAAAACTGGGGATATAATTATTAAACTTCCGAGTGTTGCTTATGTAGGCTGTACCTGGGGGGTTACAGTAATTGGGAAGTTAAAATATGGACACTTAGGTAACGTGTGTAATAATTAGAGCCCGGATTTATAACTTATTATTATTTGTTGTTGTTGTCTACCGTCAGAAAAAATTATGAAATGGTTTTATTTTTGCTTTTTTCACTTTGTTACTTATTTCGTTTATCCTCTCTGTTGTGTTGATTTATTTTTATTTTTGCATTCATTTTAATTTAGCCCTTCATTGAGAGGAGAGGGATAAGTGTTTGTCTAACGCATCTGTGTCAAGAATGCCTGGGGTGGATTTCAGTTCTTAAAGGAAAAGCGGGACAAGCTTTATGACCAAGAATGTGTAGAAAGAAAGCATTTAATAAGTCGTTAGAATACTTTCGTTTTCGTTGTGGGCGAGCGGTGTTTGTTTGTGAGGTCCCGATCTCAGTTTGCAGCTACAATGCAGCACCGTTCCGATTACAAAGACTTGACAGCAACACTGCTGCGATAAGGGAAATCTTTTAGGAGCCGCTAGTTCTTAATGAAAGTTTCACCGAGATGCCACCTTACAACATGATTGTCTTAGAATTTCCGGTGGCACTATTTATTAGACTCAACAAGGGGTAGGCTTTCCTGGCACAATATGCACACTATTAATCCAAAAATATTGGGGAGAAAAGCCAGCTGTTTTACAAATAATGTTGCTAAAGATATAAAAATAAACATTCTAATTTTTCCCTTATTATGCAAAAAAAATTGCTTACAACTTCAGGTAATTAACAATTTAAAACAATGTTTTGCAAATTTAATGATTACAGCACTAGAATCTAATCCTACTTGTCTTTCTACATTTACATCCAGACTCAAGTAACACTTCATGTTTAGCATGTGTATTATTATTATTATTATTATTATTATTATTATCACCATTATTATTATTATTATTATTATTATTATTATTATTATTATTATTATTAAGACAGCAAGAAGACATTGTTATCCTTAATAAACAGAAAACATTCTAAACATCAGTCTTTACATTTCATTTAAATGCAACATTGCTTTCACACTATCAGGCGAATTCTCTTGTGCCCATACACTCTCCACAATAGAAAACACTCAACTGTTGACGTCCCAGGAAGATAACAAGCAAGTTCTATAACTTTTTTCTAAATTTTAAAATTTACTTTGGCTTGCAAATAGTTGTTTAAATGTCTCAACCTAAAGATCTGCACTTTTCATATCAATGATTGAATTTTCAATGCGTTGTAATGTCACCTCATCAAATAGTTCACCTTCTATGTCAATTACATCCAAATTTTGGTCTTTTTTGACAACACTTAATTTATAAAATCTGGCAATTTCGAAATATCTTCCCAGGATAATTAACTATTTTCATTCGAATCAAATTAAGGGAATTTGACTTGCTCCTTCAAAATTAGCACAAGAAGTTGAATTTAGTTTCAACATTGTTAAAACAACATTGTTAAAATTCAAACCTTACAATTATACATGTGTCCATTGTCTATGACAAGGTGATCCCGTAGCACGTGTGCGTTATTGTGAGTGGTTTCTTTCATCAATGAATGAAGGGTTAGTCGACCTACAGCTTGCGTTCGTCGTACAGGTTCAGCTGTCGAGGTGCGAGCGGCAGGTACATAAGCCCTGTGCACTTAAGCATAATAGGGTTTCATTACATATCTATGAATGTCAAGTGCTGATATTTTCCATCTAGATGTCCTTAGATTTTAACAAGACTTTCTTACTGCATGACAGGCGCGCTCAAGGCAGATAGTGTTTCTATGAGGGGGCTTATAAAATCACTTAAGTTGCACGCAGCAAGTCTTTCTCTTCTCATTGTAATGGGAGAAATTGCTCCTATATACCCATCACTGACCTAATGGAAACCCTTAGTTTATGAGAACCATGATTTGCATTCGTGGAGACCCCTTGCAAATTATTCCTGAAATCGAATCTAGAAAGAGTGGCATTGTTCATGTAGAATAAATGCATTCATGATATTGATGTCTTAAAATTCTGGAAAAAATTACCATTATGTTCGGCGAACACAGCAGTATTGAGCGCTTTATCAGTGAATTTCAGAAAATACTTACTGGAGTTTGTCCACATTATAGGAATATGTTTTGTAACTAGACAACTTTTTAATTTTCAAGTCTATAAAGGAACAAGAATTAAATGGAAGATTTTAACACAAGAAAAACGCTACTCATTAGAACAATCACTATGATAATCTCTCTCAAATTTTCTGTGGCGACTCGTGACATAAAAAGTAAGCGCAACGCTGTCTCTATATGAGTTTAATTTAAAAAAATGTTGAGTATCTACTACATGTTTGGAATATAAAAATATACTGATGTAACAATTATATCTACTCACTGTTTTAGATTACTTATGACACAATAGAAGGCTGACAAAGTAAACTCTACTATATTTCAACATAAAACACAAAACATCAGAGGTACTAAAGCACGTGTATAATAGGAAAATGAACTTATTTAAAGTACACTGGCATACTTACTATTCACTGTTTATAAATGCAATAATGCTCCGGAATGGTGCCATAGAATACCGAAGATATCATACCAATCGTTTTAACATAGCCGAAGCTGAATGCAATAAAATTTAATATTCCAAATAGATTTATTTTTTGTAGCTATGAACTATAAAACAAATAGCAAAATCATATATGGTGAGTGCGTCAACAATGGACTCCAACGATGCCAACTCGCAGTAAACTCGCTATTGACAGACATTCCTTGAGGAAGGCAGTCCATCAGCATTATCTCAAGTGTCCAAAAGACGGTTATCATCTGCTTGCCCCCAAATGGAGCCACCGATACAAATTTAGTTGTTGCGTATGAACCTTTTATATATTGGGTAGCGTTTAATGCCCATTTTTACTACTGAGGCACCACAGGCAGTGGACACTGAAAGTTTGAAACGTTTGTCGACATTGGCCAGTTTAAAAGGCTAGCTGTATAACCACCGATCAGGGTCAGAAACCTTTAAACGAATTTAAAAGTCCTTAAAGTAGCTTCACACTCCACCCTAGGGTTCATTCTCTCTATTGTAAAGATTTTATATGGCCCTCTCGGCCTCCAAGCTACCGTAGGCAGTTAACACCAGAGACTTTCTCTTTTGTTGACACACAATTTTTAGGTTACAATTATACCATAAACATATGTTTGTGTTTTAGTAGAGGTGGGCCGTAAGTACAGTTTCAAATGACTGACAAAATACTTTTACAATAGAACTCCCTTTGTTGTTCTGAATCTTCGAGAAACAGTAGACAACAAAAAAGCAATGTGGCAGTTTGCGGATTATACTGACGATACACTACCAGTCAGGTTACCTGATGTTGGTGAGAAGCCGATGCACAACCCTAGAGCGATTTTTTTGTGAAATCTGATACACGAGAGTTCTTATCGACCAGACCCTTAAAAGCGGTGGTTTATGAGGTTCGCTTTGCTTGAAATTCTGAAAGAGGTAAAACAGTGGTTGTACAGTATGCAGCATGAAGTTTCACTTTCCAAAACTTGGTTATCATAAACGCGAATGATTAGAGTATCAAACTCTTAGCAAGCAAACGGCAAAAGCACAAAAGGAACTATAAGTTTACTAGAAGTGCAAGTTTACTGAGGTTGTAATAGCTTTCCTCAATACTCACCACTGGTTCAAGTTACTTGTGCCGGTTATTAGATTCATAGAAAAACTGTATTAATATGCTAAAGCAAGGAGGAAAAGTAAGACTGCCATACAACAGTAAACAAACAAATGTAGGATTATGTCTGCTGAGAGGCTGAACTGAGATTATACAAGCCCAACGTTACTGAGCAATTTGTCCAACTCACGTTGCAAAAATACTACAGCTATTCAAACAACCATAGTTTTTACAAGAGCAAATTCTGGTGCAAAAATTTAACTTTACATGTTTTTAACTTTATGCGCAATGTACATACGATAGTAGTTTTATTGTTATCGCTTCCGGATTCACCTGTGAGAACTGTGCAAGTGGAGACATATTCACTTCCGCTTACAGCAAAATGGAGGTGACACCCGACGAACAATATGCTACTCTGAAATTCTGTTTTCGTCTCAACAAAACTTCAGCTGAGGCCTATGCAATGTTACAGAAGCCTATACAGAGTTTGATCTTTGTTATAGCACAGCTGGTATTTGGACCTGGTGCTCCAGTATGTGCTCCAACGGAAGATAATATTAACGTTGCTGCTGTCTTTGTGAGAAAGTGTCGTCGAAACACTTTAAAAAATTCTGAAACTTTCACTGGGTGCTACCCATGCATTGGTTACTGAAAAATTGCACATGAGACGTTGGAAGTTTCTTTTAAATGTAATCACTATTGATGAAACTTGGCCATGTCATTGAAATGCTTTACCTGCATGTCGTACCTGTATTCACAACTGTTACAGGCCCTTTTCGTTAGTCAGGGATTTCGTTAAAAGCAGTACAGAAACTGTTTGCAAATGTAGAATCAGAACTCAAAATACAAAATTTTCGATGTGTATTCGCAAGTCAAAAACGTGGACCAGGCAGAACACTTAATATGTAACGTGGCAACAGCATACGTCTTTCGGCAGCGGACTGGGTAGGTGGCGAGACGCAAATTTTCCTTGACTATCCACAGATCTTTGGAGATTATTCGATCGTCAAAGAAAAAACTTTCAAACAAGGATTAGTTTGATGTGTGGCACATAGCGACATCTTTTGAAATTTTCCACAAAGCCTGTAACTGGGCAATATTATAGGGACCAACTCAGCTTTTCATAGCCCAGTTGCTCAACAATTTCATGAAAATCCGGTGGTACTCTGCAGTGTTCATACTCTGGTTAAAAAGAATTAAAAAAAAATGGTTCCACTATTCTCTGTGCGGATATTGCGCACCAAACTGCAAACCCCAATTGGGTACAAACATGCCTTGTGAATGGCATATGGATTTTGGACGGCCCAATAGCGTGAGCTCTTTAAGTTCACATAGCCTCATAAATGGACCATCCGTGAACTATGCCAGGATTTTGCACAATGAAGACGAGTATGGTATGCCTTGTGCAGGGAGGAGGACATTTTCAACAGAGGTTAATAATCTTCCAAAGATAATCTACATTTCAGGTATAAAAAGTTGTGACTAGCATCATTCGTTCTGAAATATAAAAAGAAATATATGTATAATTCTATATAATCACTCTGTAATTTCTGTGCTAGAAGGATGTTAATTTAGAATATCTCTGAGCTTTCAAAATAAATAACTCTGAAATGTGTCTCAACATATAAATCAAATTAATATTACGGGAAAGCTCCTGATAAGCTATTTGCTGTAAATAGCGCTTTATTAAGTAGTATTTCGCCCTAAGGTGTTAATTTTAAAATTAATTTGTTTAATCACCTTGCAGTCACTTCCATTCCTTACTTAAATAAAATAAAATTATTCTAATTAGATTACTATTATCTTTAACAGTAAGCGAAAAAATTAATTCGGACTGAAACGGGGGTTGTTTCACATCACTTCCGTTGGCGCGCAGTTTCTCCAGTGAACGCAGCGTGAGTGTGCTAAACAGTTGACTACAGTGCCAGTTCACTTCTCAATTGCAAAGTGCATGCCAACAATCCTACACTGCGCGCAAATATAAAAATTTTATTAATTTTACTTTTTGTAAGCTGTTTCCAGGCAAAATAGTATATTTTAACGAACGTTTCAATATTTTAAAGTTAGTGCAGCTCTTTAAAATACATTATTTTGAAATAAGAATCCTTTAAAATAAATAAATATTGGTTAAATACCATTAAGAAAGATTAAAAAAAAAAAGGTAATGTGCACTTTTAATTTGTACACAGTTCCAAACTTTTTTGTCAAATATTTAATATTTATTACAGAACTTTCACGTATAACCTACCCCGTACGCGCGGTGCTTTGAATCCCGTCGGCTGCGAACGGCGCTCTTCCTCATTCCCCTACACGTCTCCCCTCCTGTCCTTGAACATCGCTTCGAAGCAGTGCAGTAGTTGATCTTCGCCAAGATGGGACAGTTGACTCTAGAGCAGCGCATTTCCATGTGTAGATGTTACCACAAATACGAACCACTTGTCGTGTTCATGCAGAATTTCATTTGCAGTTCGCTGGTCAATCGTCTCCTTCCAGAAAGGCAATTCACGATATTGCGAATGAATGTGATGTATCAGTGTATGTACTGTATCAGTGCACAACAAAAAATACACGGAAACGTACAGTTTTAACAGAGGATAAACTAGTCGAAATTGATGCAAACCTCGAACATTCGCCAACAAAATCACTCCTGAAATTAGTACAACATGTGGCGGTTTCAGTGGGCTCTGCACTTGAAGCATCAAAATTATTAAACCTCAAGCGTACAGGTGTACACGTATCCGCAGTTTAAAATAGGATGCCCAGTAGCAAGAGTGCGTTATTGTGATATTTTTTTTCTTCTTCTTCCCGTCTGTGAATGAAGGTTAAATGGACCCAACGCTTCTGTTCTTTTCAGGCGAAGCCTGGCTTAACCTGAACGGCAAGGTGAACAATCAAAACATGCGCTACTGGTATACTGAAAATCCACGTCGTATGGAGGAAACCCCTCTTTATGATAGGAAAGTTAAAGTTTGATATGCTGCTAGCGCAAGGTGTGTTATCATTTCGAATTTTACGAGATGACAATAGATGCAGAAAGGTACAGAAGAGACATTTTGACCCCATTTTTTCAGAAACTTACAGAAGAAGAGAAATCATACGGGAGGTTTCATTAACTGGTCATACAGCAACGGAGTAAATGAATAAAATTAAGGGAGTGTTTAAAGATAGAGTGATTAGTGCTGGTGTATGCCCCTCTCGCTCACCAGATTTAACAGTGTGTCATTTTTGCCTGCGGGGTTGCCTAAAATGCAGAGTTTATGAAACAAACCTTCACACATTGGAGAAACTAAAGGAAAGTTGATATCGGAAATAGTGCAAAGCCGAACTTAAACGTGTCAATCATAATGTATTTTCCCGATACAATGCGTCGGTCCTGGTGGTGTAGTGGTAACCATACTTGCCTTCTAAACCCAAGGTCGCGGGTTCAAATCCGGCCAGGATCGATAGATTTTTTCGGGCGTAAGAATCTTAAGTATGACTGCCTTCGGAAGGGAAGTAAAACCGTGGGTCCCGTGTCGTACATTTACGGCAAGAAAAAGAACCATAAGCCTAAAAGAAGAGGTCTCTGAGCAAAATTTGTCGGCAGTTTCATGCCCTGAAATGAATGGGACGCTAATGACCTGAAATGTTAAAAAGCGTCCGTAAATAAACAAATCAACCCTATACAATGCCTGTTTAGTTGAAGGGGAAAGACATTTCCAGCACCTTTTATGAGGTAACATTTTATACACAAATTTAGATGCAAAGTTAAACGCAAAAGCCGCCAAGAACACCGCATGCTCAGGACAGTTTTTACGCGAAAGCCCGTTATAACAAAATATAATGGGAAGGGATTTCATATTTTGCTAAAACTGTTATCTCTTGAGACTTCATAAATTAACAGAAATTCGTTGAGATCAAACTTTTAAACGTCTTGTCCGATTTGAGATGGAATGACCCATATGCTTTCTCACTAAGCTCAAGGACCCTGACCTGGGACAGATTCTTTTGTTAGACTAATGTGTAGATGTACTATCTGAAATAGCAACTCCAGCTCCTTCATTACATGATAAAGTAAGACTGTAAATTAATAAAAGAGAATTATAATATAATCCTTACAGTGGATGTGCAACTTCAGAGTGTGAGAAGTAGTCTGCAAACTCACACGGATTCTTCACCTTCAGGTCTCTAATGGCGTTGATCATATCTGACAATGCCATCACGAACCCAGTATTCTTCTTCCGTTATTTCTACATGGCTGCAGTTTTGTGATGTGGCGGGCGACTCAAGGCCAAGTTTTCATGACAGGGGCATGTGCTACGGAGCATAACGCTTTACTTCTGCCCATGCTTACTCTAGTGCATTAAGTTCACACATATAAGGGGGAATCAGACAATAGTTTGTTCATGGACTTTTATTTACCATTTTGTCTACCGTCAAATATGCCCCCCTTGGCATGTTCGGATGTATTAATTCATACAATATCACAGACGATACCTGTCGTGTACCACAATGGCTTTCGAGGGCACATAATTCAAAATACTGACTCTCACCACTTCTCAAAAATGGCAATATTCATTTGCCTATGACAATTAATTCTGCATCCAGCTTGGGAACGCAAGGACACAATTAAGTGCGTTACACACATTTCCACATTACAAAAATATTTCTAAATATCGCAAATGGAAATCTACTAACTTAAATACTTAGATATGACATCTCATTATTTCATCGTCGTTTCACTGCTAGTGTCGCACAGCACGGAAACTTTATTGGGAAACAAGAGAAGGCCCTCAGTATGTGGTCGTGGAAATTTCAATGTGCCCAAGTATGACGGGGGGACAAAAAAGAATTTGAAAAACAATGCTTTTAATAACGATTTATCTACAAGTTCCTCTGGTGGTGTGCACCGCACAGGAGAAAGCTGGTACTCCTACATAACAGACATTCCTTCCTTCTTTCCTTCGAAACCAGTTTTTAGCATGTAATCCGCTCACCGTTATTATGCTTTGGACTTTGGAGTGTGTGCTTGCCTTGGTGGTTAAGTGAACACAATAAACGCTTGGTGCGTGGTCAGTGCTGCCACACGAATTCGCTTCCCAAGTGAAATCTCGGCTATACAATGACTGCAGAGCGACTTCTCGATGACTCTTTATATGTAACAGGGTTGCAGTATAGTAATAATTCAAAACCCCACTCCCAAGAGCATTAACTTTAAAGAATTGCACATTTAAATATTTGGCTTAATCAGTTTTAATTTACCACTATAAATAATTACCCAACACATTTCCCCAAAACAAGAGAAATTTAAATTACAATATTTGACTTAAAAACATGGCACAGGAAAATACATATACCGCAACCTCAGAAAGTATACCAAAGGAATATTCCTACCGTTTGGATCCAAAAGGCAAAATGAAAGAATTCTTTAACTACGTACTTTCAAAAAAAAAGCCAATACTTAAAATGGAAGAAGGAGTTTTCATGCATTCAATCATAATGAAAAGAAGACTTATTTTTACTTGTTTCGTTATTTTACTCTCTTAAAAAAGTTGAAAGAAGATATTCATTGGGAAAAACATTTCAAGGATTTAACACAAAGCAATAAATAGTAAATTTTCTGAAACGTGGATTAAAATGTTTTATTTAAAGGAATTCTATGATTTACTCCATCTGAAAATGAGTTCACAATTTAAAGTTTTCTGAATACCTGGGTCACTGGGGAGTTGATCGTTGCCTTAATAAATTTAGTGGTAAGGCTAGCAAGGAGGCGACATTCACATTAAATGATTAAAACAATAAAAGCTACTGGATGATGGTTCACCTGCTGGGTCAAACCTTTTGCCCAGAGTTTCTTTCAGAAATGTTGTTCTGGGGCGGGGGAATTAGGAATTTCTGAAGGATAAAGGTAGTATGAAATTGTTGAAACATAAACTACAAGTTACGACACATGCGTGCCTAGTATGTAAAAACACAAGAGAGTTCAAATCAAGCTCATATAAACACATCCTCCAATTTACAGGTCTTAACACACACAAAGCAGTAACCAAATTGTTGAATAATGACATTGCTTCACGGGTACATAGTTGTAGTCCTCGTTCTTCTGTCACTTCCGGAAATTCTTCTTTAATACACTGTTTACAAACTTCGCATTAGTAACATTTTCTTCTTCAATGCATTTTCTCATGCGATGATGCATCTCCAAGTTGGTTTCTTAATGTAATCATTGTTCCATTCATGGCAGTGAATGATTTTTCAGAAGTAGCAGTGATACCGTCAGTAGCTTGATAGTAAACATTTTCAGCTCTTTATATCCAATCTGGAATGTCATAATATATTTCATAAGTGATTCACAATCATTCACAATGTCGGTTCTGGTGGTTCAGTAGTAATGATACTTGCCTCGTAAACCCAAGAGCGCGGGTTCAATTCCGGCCAGGGTCCATGGATTTTCCGGGCGAAAGGAAGTAAAGCTGTGGATCCCGTGTCGTACATTTATGGTACGATAAGAACCTCAAGCCTGAAAGAAGAGGCCTCTGAGCAAAATTTATCGGCCCTTTCACGCCCTGAATTGAATGGGACACTGATGACTGAGGTGTTAAAGAGGGTCCGTAAATGAATCAAATAAAAAATAACAAAGCCAATATTTTTAAGCAAGAAATTTAAATGATATAATGTCAGCTTGTAAATGGTCTTTATCATCTCTTTATCACTTGTATAAAAGATGCAGTTTTTATTTTGTGTTGAAGCTCTTTTCAAATCTTCAGAAATCGATTTCTGCAAGCATTTACTTCAGTTGCAGACATTTCCCAGTTCCTCCACTAGTAGACAGAGTAGTGAACCTTTCTATTTCAATTTACATTCCTGCATAAGAAGCAAGTTTATCCCATACATAAATGCTGTCATTATTGTTGACTTATAATATTTCTTAATGGTTTGGATGTTATTATAACTACTAAGCCAGGTTATGTTTGTTGCTTATGGAATTTTAAATACAGGATCTTTAAAATTGTGTTGTAGTTCATGAAAAACAACCTCTTATTTAGGAACAGTTTTTTATGACTTTTACGATATAATAAAACATTTTAATCTGAGGAAATTGATTTTTGGCACTTATCACTGCTTGTGATAAAACATAAACTCTGCAGTATATGTAAAGAACATGTCTTCCATCTCTTTTCACAAATCCTTCTGTACACTTCTGGAATATTACGTGAAAGGTTTGAAGCTCTATCGAACCCACAAGCAAGAAGATTGTCGAAAGATAAGTTTCGCTTATTAACTTTCCTCTGCAGTTACATTTAAACAAAAATATTTTTTCTACAATCTTGCCCTCCTTATTGATAAATCTCAAACATACAGAAAGTACAAATTTATTGACTATTTTTTAAATTCATCAGACGTTAAAGAAAAGGGGGTTTCTCCAAGTTCATTGGATGTCATTTTATAAATTTCTTCCCCCGTGAATTCTATGTTGTATCTTTGCTATAGAATGTTGCTCGCCTACTCTGCCTTTGAAACCAAACATTTAAACCTGAAACACGTAGTACTGCAAAAGTAGAACCAAATGGTTCATACTCTGTTGTACAAAGAACTGTTTAGTCAAAAACACTAAAAACTTTACTGCATTGTTACTTTCTTCATTTTCAGCTTTGGTTTATTAATGTAACATTGTATGAATAGGCATGCAATATGTGCAAAATGTTCCTTGCAATTGCATCTCTATGAATTGTCATATTTTTTGAGTTTTCATTTTCTCCAGTTACTTTTCTAATATTTGTAAATGGCACATTAGTAAAAAGAGTTTAGTTTTTTGCTGAATAAATGCCATTTTTTTAATACACTCAACATACACTGCGAAAGGACTTCCTTTATGTCAAAAGCAAGTCATTGGATAGTATTGTAAATTATATGAGCAGAACGCCCAATCTCAAGTAAGTCATGCCCTAAATTTCCTTTCATTTTAGTGAAGACGTTGTTGACGCCCTATCTAGATAGATACGCCTCCAATTGCAGTTCGTATTATCTGCACAAAGAGCGATTGGTTTTTCTATTAAGTTAGTATTTTCCAAATACTCATTCAAAAACGTAACAATTGCTTCTGAAGTTTCTCCAGGCAAAGAATTAAGATCCATTATTTTAACTTGAATCCCTTCATTAGGATTAAAGAACCTAACAAGCAATGGAAGTAATTATACATCATTATGGTTCGATGCATCCGTCGTTATGGAAATAAAATTAGCTTTCTGTAAATCAGGTTCTAATTCAGAAATGGCAAATGGGGTTAGAACATTTAGTACAATTGCCTCGGCTTTACTACTGCCGCACTTATAAATTAGTCAATACGGCGCTTGAAGATGCACTTGCGCGCAGCATTCGTTTTATGTTTTTCATTGTTTATATGTTGTGATGTATCCCATCGTGCACAATGACTTATATTGAAAGTATATGAAAACTTGTTCCATCGAACATCTCAGTCAGAAATCGTGTTTTTAATGTATTTTAATAGATCACTATTAAAAACACACTTCTTTTTCGGTCGTGACATTATTTTCAAGTTTTTTAGCGCTTGCAGTTTACAAAAGTAAACTGTATGTTATTAATATTTCACAAATTCTGTACACAATGCTGCCTTCTACTATAGTCACAACTGTAATGGATTTCTTTCGACTGAAGCATATGCGTTCGCAATTTTCAATACTGTTGTCACTTCAATAACAGTCACTGTTATACAGAAAAGTTCAGGTGTAAACGTAGTAGAAAAACTATTTTTAAAATTATACAACACGAAGGGAATTTAATTGTAACGCTTCGAGTCCGCCTGTTACTCATAACACGGGCTGCAGAGCTTACCCGATGAGTCCAACATTAATTATTGGATTGAATAAAGTAAGAAGATTTGTCAATAATGCATTAGTATAACAGATATTTTTATCTATCACGAAAATATGATATTATTTAAACTTTTGTAGTATTTTTTTTTCAAAACGGAACTAAAAAGGGATTTTTTTTTTTTTAAAGCGTAGACTACAACAGAATAAAGGGGGAAGACATGGTTGTTGCAGTACATGGTTATAAAGTGTTATTAATTGTTTCACGTTCCATGTTGAAACATAAGAAATTCCATTTAAAAAGCCTGCTCTTTAATTATAGTTATCAGTATAAATAACTTTCGATAACGTTGCATCAATAGCGGAGATGCGGGGATGTTACCAACTGATTTGCCAAGCAAAGTCAGGGAAATTTTTATTCCCGTTTCAATCCAAACCAATTTTAATTCCGTGCGATGCAATACTCTTTGTTTATACTTTGTTATATTGTCGATGTTTACTTGTTTATCATTTCGTTGCCTGATTAAAATAGGTTTAAAATCCATAATTTAACACGCTGGAATATTTTGTACCGTTTTTGTTTCAATAGTTAAACGCAGAAATTTAGGTAATTATTGCTTGTACTTTTAACAATTTAAAAAACATAATACGCTTAGACAATAGAGGATAATTCAGCTAGTTGCTTATAAAGATGTAGCAGTATTTATAATCGATACTCCGAGAGGAATTTAATACTTATATGTTTGTAAATACCATATTAATTGAATTTTTATGCGGTGATTTAGAAGACTTTATTTATCTAAATATCAGTGATAGACGCAGTGACTTCTAGCATTTTATTTAATTATATAGAGTAGAGATAAAATGGGGAAATGAATGCTAATATAGCAACGGCAGACTTTTCTTGTTACCTAAGAGCAAAGGTGAAAGGTGGACACATGGCAAGTTTTAACTACGCAATGGTTTTTTCCTAGCGCCATAAGTCATTATATATATATATGAAAAAACACTATTAACAATGTAACTAAAATAACAACAACTAGAAAATCAGAAAAGGATAAAACATAAGAAAAGGTCATAGATTTGCAATCGTTATATTTCCAACTGCTTGAGTTCTTCTATGGCAAGAAGACAAGTGGCTAATACATATAAATAAATTAGCCACTATGTAGTTGGTGGTTAATCTATAGCATAAGAATTGCCTTCTTAAAAAGAATTAATTAATATAGGGTCCTAGTTTGTGCTCGAAAGAGGACAGGGAGCTTAGTTGTTACAGTGTCAGCATGGAGGTTAAAGATCCGTTGCTCGAATTCCGGTCCTAACCCGGATTTTTCAAGTTAATTTTTCCTTTCCAAATTTACCCTTTATTTATTGTGCAGTATAACAACTATGTATAAGTAAGCAAGAACAGCGTATACTATCAGCTGTCTTGTGAGAGAGCAATATCTTGCATGCAGTGCAGATATGCTTAATGAGTGCTCAAGATGTCAGCTTCCCCCCCCCCCCCCTTTGTTTTCAATTCTAATAAAAAAGTTATATGAGAAATTCATTAACCCGCAACTAACTGTGTTTGTTAAATGTTAAACCGTGTACAATCCATAGTAAGAGAATGAATGGCATCTGCATCTGATTCTAATTTAAAAATTAACCTTCAAAAGTAGTTACAATATTGACTGTTCATAAATGTGTTATTGCAGACACATTTAATCTGTCAAGCTTTATATATCATTATTGGTGATTAGTTCTTTTGAGGAATTTGTTCCAAAGCGTACATCTGAACATTATTTTGAGACAACAGTAGGGACCATTGCAAACCACAGTTTGAGAACTGCTGATTATACACTACAAAAACAGAAATAAAACACAAAAGTGCTAATTTAATTCCTAATTAATTTCTAAAAGTATATTCCAAAATTTGAAAATATTTCATTTTGGGGCATTATTACTTTTATCCTGGTTTGCTTTCTGGACTGCTTCTCTTTTAGATTTTCAGTTTTGTTTCAGAGTAACTAGAAGTATGATTTCAACAGCATTGTTTCTTTCGAGCAAAACCCAGTCCGGAGTTTCTTGGGGCGACAGCATCCCCCTAGTCCGTTTTAGCGACACAGTGAGGAACCATCTGTCCTCCTGACATTGAAAGCCTGCTTCACGTTGTAATTAGCTAGACCACCTTCTCAGCAGAAATACCTGTGGACAGATCAGCAATTTCAAATGCCAATTAAACTGTAATTAAAAAAATATTAATTCACGAAATTTTATGGAGTTTATATATTTCCTTTTGATATTTTTTCGTTGCACAAAAGCATATTCTGTACACAATATTCACGAAGCCTTTGTTTCAATCGTTGCTGGTGGTTTAGTGGTAACCATAGACCCAAGGTCGCGGGTCGATGGATATTTTAGAGCATAAAAAGCCTAGATTAATTTGGAAGGAAGTAAAGCCGTGTGTCCCGTGTCGTAGATTTACGGCACGTAAAAGAACCTCAAGCCTTAAAAAAGAGGCCTCTGAGCATAATTTATTGGCCTTTTCACATTCTGAATTAAATGGGACACTAATAACCTGGGAAGTTAAACATCATCCTTAAATAAACCAAATAAATAAATAGCTTTTCTTTATATCAAACTGATTGTTAATCACAGGTAACTCAGTAAAGAAGAAAGTTAAGATGACCGTAATTAAACTTTTCATTATTCATCGATGCACCTTTGATCATAATAATTAAGATCAAAAGAGCTTAAAACATCACATAAACGAATTGTATAACAATAGTTGGACTAAATTTTTCATTCAAGAACAAGGTTAATAATGAGGTGCGTTTGTTTTCCGGAAATGTGATTTCAATAGCACAGTGTGTCCTATTAAAGAAACAAATGCTTAAGGCCCTTGTTTATTTTAAAGTGTACAATATGTTGTTTATCATTAATAGGACTCAGATTTTCTCTAAGCCATCATTTTAATTTGTTTATATGGTTAAATATATATAAATGTTAGTGGTTAGGGATTTTTAGGTTCTCTAAAACCTTCATTTTTTACTTTTATATGCTTAATATATGTAGTTTTGATTTTTGCTGTACGGTTTTGTAGTAACAATTACATTCTTTTTTTTTTTTTCCTCCTGTTTTAAAGAGCTTTATTAATTCAGCAAGCATTCCTTGTATATCAGCAAAAAACATAAGCACATTTTAATGTTCCTTTTCATTGCCATTGCAATAGACAACTTCACACCGCCAGTGAAACGTATTTAATTGAAGCTAATGCTGTAGGTTCCAAGTTCCAGTAAACTTTTCTCGTTGAGCACAGAACAAATGTGACTTTCATCACCTCAAAGCCAAGATTACTGGAATAATTCTCTGCAGCTTCGAAGCACAGACAACCCCCATTGGTTACAACACTTCTTTTCTGTAAACCTTGCCAATGATTTGTAAAGCATCTTTAAGTGATAGGGTTACACAGCAGTGAGGAGTCCCAAGTGCAGATCTCCAACCTCGAGGAAAACATCGGCAACAGCCACAAGATGCTTCATCGCTCCCTTGAGCAGCTGTTTGCCTTGCTTTCCTCCTCAATGCTGCTCAACTCAGGCAAGGTTGGCAAGAAGAAGAAGAGCTCCAGATCCTAGGGGATATCCATCCCCCTCTGAAAACGGCCGTTTTCTTCCATCCTGAGCCATCAACGGAAGACCAAACCTCATGAAAGCGAAGCCTGCGGCCTCGACCCACGTTAAGCAGCATTGAGCTTGGTCGGAAGTTGGATGGGTGGCCAGTCTACCCAATACCAAAAAAAGAAATTTTTTTCTTTTTATTTTTTATTTTTCCTGAAACATAACAACAACCTGCGAAAATAAGGAACATCTACCGTCTTGACAGGTAAAGCTGAGGCTCGGCTAGGTACTGTCGACAATTACCGACCTAGGAAGGACCTAGGTGACCTGTACTAGCATCTGTCATCTGGCATCTGGGGTTACACTTTCAAAGCGGAGGATAGCTTATGGTAAATAGCCAAAATTTACTCTAATATGAGTAGCAACAATAGTGGGACCTCGAGCGATTTCTTGCTTGTGATGATGCAAATTTGTTTCATCTAAATTTTTAATGCGGCTTAGATGCTCCGTGTAGTACATGGCAACCTGCTTCCCCAGCGGGTAAATATCGACTCAGGTGGAAGAGGAGTTGTCGGTGGTTTCTCTTTAAATATCTGTATTACAGTTGGGACTTTTCAGAAAACCCTAACAGAATATACAAACTTATTATCGAGAACATTAATTGAACAATGTCTGTCGGCTTTCTAAGTGGTTTAAATAATATTTTGTTATAACTTATCACGCAGAAAAGCGCAAAACAGCTTTTTAGGTCATTTCAGGTTAAAGCCCAATATTTATACATTTAAATGAAGGTATTTTGCTTCAGAAAGTGTGAAATGCATTTTTATCCCAAAATTAATTAGATAACAAGCAACATGTAAGTTAAATCTGAGGATTCGGGCCTTACGATATTATTAACAGTAAAACCCAAGAGCGAAGTGTTCATGAAAGCTGTTAAGGCTGAGCCTATCCAAAATCAGTGTGCTGGTTACGGTTTCTTTATTTGAACTTGTGCGCTTTCTGTGACGTGGATAATCGATCACCAGTAAAAGAACACTCAGCCTGTCTTGCGCAAGCGCAGTAATAATTTTCTGTCACTATCACGGAGAGGTTAAGGGGTATTAGCTTTGGTCGCAATTCATAGTCCGTCCATTATAGCATTTTGTGTAGAATCTGCGGCCCAACAGAACGAGCTGTATTTTTTTTTTTTTTTTTTTTTTATGGACGCTCTTTAACATCTCAGGTCATCAGCGTCCCATTCAACTCAGGGCGTGAAACGGCCGACAAATTTTGCTCAGAGGCCTCTCTTTCAGGCTTGAGGTTCTTTTTCGTGCCTTAAATGTACGACACGGGACCCACGGCTTTACTTCCCTTCCGAAGGAAGTTATGCTTAGGATTTTTACGCCCGGAAAAATCCATCGGTTCTGGCCGGGTTCGAACCCGCGTTCTTGGGTGTAGGAGGTAAGTATGGTAACCACTACACCAACAGGACCAACAACGAGTAGGATGCAGACAATATCAATTTAGTGTAATGTTTAGCTGTGTTACAGTGATACAAAATAATGTAATTATTTTCGTTATTTCAATTGACTATCATTAATTGTTTAAAAGTCATTCTTAAACCCTCTTAATCGTACTGTTGTTTACGTGGGTACGCAGATCGTATGATAGTTTAATAAGTTTTGATCTATAGCTATTTACCCCTCCATTTCTACGTAACTATCAACGGTTACGCATCGCAGCGGTATGTTACTAAAATACGCAGAAAAGGACAGTAAAATGTTTTGTGAAATATCAAGAAGAGCATATATGAAAATAGATTTAAGGATATCGTGGAACATTAACTTTTAACGAATTCCGAAGGAATGTAATTATGGTGCTTGTATCCATAAAGTGATTTTTAATTTCTTTTTTTTCAAATCTCCATCGTTCCTACTTACTACCCAAAATATGACAATGAATATATATATATATATATCTGTTTGAGAACTGCTGATTTTACACTACAAAAAATTCTACAAAAAATTCTACAAAAAAACCCTTCTGAGGGGTTCGAACTCTTTAGGAGGGAACTCCGCCGGCATCGAGGTATTCTATCTGGAAACACTGTTAGGAAGCACATCTATGTAGGTATTTCACCATTCCTAGATCTGGCCTGTTTCTCTTTTATCTTACCCCTTCCTCCTGGATGTAGGTACAAAGGGCCAACTCTTCAGCACGCCGAAGTACAGAAAAGTCCTCCCCTGTTCCTACCAATTCAGTTCAGGAGTATAGTTAGCGTCATTTTGACCCAAGGAGAATTTTAGCTGTTTTTTTTTTGTTTTGTTTTGTTTAGATTAATTACTTTCTAATAACCCACAGAAATATACCTAGATACGCAGAATGAAACAAAAATAATCGGTCAAGTTCTGGGCGCTAGTTCCTCAGACCAAAACAAGAAAACAAGAGAGAGGGAGAGAGAGAGAGAGAGAAGGAAAGAAAGAAAGAAATGTAATATAATATAATAAAATAATATCCGGAAATCCCTACTTTGTGAATTATTATTGAAGGAAAACGTTCAACATGAATTTAAGTATGACCCAAGAACATAAATTTGTTAAAATAGCAGTTTACTTTCTCAGAAAATTGAGTGACGTTACCGATGCTGGAAAATTTTATGATTCGGCTGCCTCCCGTCTAGAACCGCCATCTCAAACAGCTGTGCAACTTTGCGTCCATTACTATTCGCCCGACCGTACATAAAAATCATATCTGCATGCTCACGATATGAATACCCTGCCATGGTTAGCTGCTCAAATATAATTGAACAAGTCAAACCTAAGAAACCGACTAACCATGAGAGCATATAAATGATAAAAGTAAACAAGTTCCCATGTCAACATACATTAGCATTAACAACATTACTTGTCAGAACAGTTAATTAAATATAATTTTAAAATAGTCACATTGAGTCTTTCAATAATAGCTGAGAAACCAGGCATTTCCTTACTATGTTTATAATAACCTTTTTATTGATATGGTTTGAGAAATAATAAGCAATGTTTGTACCAATATTTTGTTATACTCTGTATATATATATATTGTTTTTTATGAGTTTTTATGCTTTTTAGAAGTTTTTATTACTCTATTAACAGTATATACTGTTAATAGAGTAATAAAAACTTCTAAAAAGCATAAAAACTCATAAAAAACACTCAGAGTGCAATATAAAAAGGTTCACATAAACTTTCACACTAAAAACCGTAAAATTGAACACTAAAATCACACTATATTTCGAGCTGTGGCTCTTGGTCACGTGATGAAAATGAATGAAAATGATGTTCATTTTCATCACGTGACCAAGAGCCACAGCTCGAAATATAGTGTGATTTTAGTGTTCAATTTTACGGTTTTTAGTGTGAAAGTTTATGTGAACCTTTTTATATTGCACTCTGAGTGTTTTTTATGAGTATATATATATATATATAATTGATATATTATGAGCACTTTATTAAATAACTGAAATAATAATAATAATAATAATAATAATAATAATTATTATTATTATTATTATTATTAAGCAATAAATCGAAAAAAATTATGTGATTGTTTATTTGAACACAGAAGTAATCAGTTTTTACATAAATAGGTTTGCATACTATATCATAGAATTTTAAATACAAAATTAGCAAATTTTATATCACTATCTGCTTTCAGTGCTTTGAATCAATTGAGCAGTGTGCACAAATGTAGCGTTTATTACTTTTGCAGACTATTCCCCCCAAAATGTAAATTAATAAGTTGATAACACTAGCTCACTAGTTTTATTAGTTCTATTATGCTTCATTACTTGACAATGGTTTTTCTCAACGTTAGAAAATCCTGTCCTCATCATAAATTTGAGACTTGGGTTTTAATATATTCCGTTCTTAGCTGCTGTACAAGATTAATACTACGTTTTATCTTGCTTCCTGTGTCTGCTTTGCATAGGACTCGAGCATTAATTGCAGGAAAACCCAGGACACTGCAAAACACCTGAACAGGCTACAGACCTTACAGAATATTTCCTAGCCATTAGATTTACAATAACTATTTCTTATTTTGTTGCATTGTGGAAGCTATCGATTCTGAAAGCTTCATCTCAGTTTGGTTGATTTCTACTGTAGAATGTAGTAATCTTTTTTCTGGTAAACAGTAAGAGTGCTAAATTACTTTTTAGTACAAAGATTTCATACTGCTTGATATATGAGTTCTTCACTAGCCCACATAGATTTCACACTTCCAACAATAATGGTGACTTTTACTCTCATCTTCTCTTTGAGTTTTGTTGATGTAAAGATATCAGTTGTAACAGTTCTTCCCTTGTTGAAATAAGGATCTATCATGCTTATTGCTGTGTATTTATGGAGAGATTTATCTGCAGGCGCTTTTTGTCTTTTTCTGGGTGGAAAAGCTAAACATATACATTGTTTCTTAATATACGCATATCTTATTCACCCCGTTAGCAGGAGAGTAGTGTGTACACTATTTTTAAACACTCCCTAAGCTATTGCAACATGTGCCACGTGATTGTATACGCATGTGTTTTTAGCATGATGGGGCCTCATCTCATTTTGCAAATGGTGCTCGTGAGTACGTTAATCAGAATTTCCCTGTAAAACAGTTAGCAAGAGGGGTTCCTGCTTTTTGAGCAGCTTATTCTCCTGATCTATCTCACCTGATTTCTCCTTGTGCTGTCGTGTAAAAAGTTTCGTCTACTCGTTACCTGTAGAGAATGAAAAGGACCTCCTGGCAAGAATCCTAGATGGCTTGACTTTGTTAGAATGACCGGATGGAACAGAGCTTATTGCAACGTTGTCATGCCTGCATTGAAAATCAGGGGTGTTATTTTAAATACCTGTTGCAAATAAACCATTAATGCTTTTAAGTTCATTATTATCATTATTATTATTGTTATTATTATTATTATATTTAATGAACAAACAAATATATTTAAATTTTATTATTACAATTATTGTAATAATTACATATTGATAAATTTAAAAACAAAGATATTTTGAGTTTTTTTCTTCCAGTAGAGCAGGCATCACAACAGGTTCTGACACAACTTTTGCCTGAGGAGTTTGTGGACCAGGTTCCTTGTCCCTAATTGATGCTTTTTTCCTTCCCCATCATCCTTGAAAGTTTATAACATCATGAAAATACCTGTATATTTTACAAAAAGTCTTACCTAAACGCACATACAATAAACAACATACGGTAGGGTTCAATTATTATATGAAACATTATGTCTTTTGATGATTCTAACTTAAATTAATACAATTATACGTGCATAAATATAAAAATTTATATAAATGTAATTCATGTATAATTATAATTAATATATATGCCATTGCCAGTTCTATCGTCTTAATTTCAGAACTATGTTCACAAATATATATTTAGCTCCGGATACTCTCCCAGTTGGTCCTCGTAGTTATAATCCGATGCTTGGTTTATTTCATTTACCATCTTTAGATATTAGCGTCCCATATTTCAGGGCATGAAACGGCCGATAAATTTTGCTCAGGGACTTCTTCTTTAAGGCTTGAGTATATATGTGACGTAAATCTACGACACGGGACAATGGCTTTACTTTCCTTCCAAAGGAAGCCATACTTAGGATTTTTATGCCCGAAAAAAATCCATCGACTCTGGCAGGGATTGAACCCGCGACTTGAGTCTAACGCTAGACCACCATGACTGACACAATTCAATGCAAGAATATATTATCTGTAATAATATAACAAGACCCCCAGAATTTTACATGAGAGAATGTGGAGCTCGAGTTTTATTTATTTTACTATGTAGCAAATAAAATAATATAAATTAAATAATATATCTATAAAATACACATACATTTATGGATGTCCATTCCGGCATTTTATATCCGCTAACAGTCGAACAGATGAAAATCGAAATTGAAACGATTTACGGGATATACTGTTTAATTTTTTTTTTTTTTCATTTAAATTCTTTGGTAACAAATTGAAGACAACTGAAGGATTAACCTTCAACACTAATTAAATGTACAGTTGTGAAGAAACCAATTTTAAAAATCAAATGATATGGTTAAACTGATTTCACACACTATTTCAATTTTGCTTACTCTTTTTTTCTTCTTGTTCTTCTTGGAACTTTGAATTAGATCAATTTGCAACATATGATGTTTCGCCATAACTTTTGAAATTGCCCGCTAAGTTGATAATTATTGATTTCTTAATGTTTAGACCAAAGAAGCTATAAAGATATTTCAGTGCGCTGTTCTAATGAATTTGCATACAAACAATTGTGCGAAAGTGCGATAAAATGAAAGTAATAAAACGGAAGCGATAAAACTGTGGCGACAGGTAGCTGTGATCGTTTGGAATTGTTAACGAACAATTGAATATCTGAAGCATCTTCCTTGATATATTTTCACTGCTCTCAGAACAAAGATTTAATTGTATCAACGTTGACTGTGTCTAAAACTACCTCTAATTTCTCGTCATAAGCGTATTTCTGCTCATTGTATCGACAATACAAGTTTCTTAACACCTCCTAAATTAGAGAAATCACCGGTGATCCTGATCGTAGTTTAGAACTTTTGAAACAGGAGCAGCTCCCGGAGAACGCGCTTCCAGGGAGTGGTCACTATTTTTGTAAATTGTGTCTTCCTAACAAGCTTGCTTTATTGTTGCAATGCCTTTCTGAAGAATTTTTAACTAATTATAATACTTTTGGTAATGAAAATACCTGAAATATTCAAATTGGAATAAAATGAAATAGAATAGGAGGTGCACATTAGTATGAGAAGAAAAAAGGAAATTAAAGAGACAAAGCTGAGCCTATAAGCAAATGAAATTGAAGCAGATTTACTGATCATAAAAATTAAGTTTTTAAATCCACAAACATGGTCGATAGAAATGGGGGAAAAAAAAAAAAAAATAATAATAATAATAATAATAATAATAATAACAATAATAATACATGAATGTAAATGTTATATAAATATAAAAGTGGTAAAAGTTATTACAAACCATTATGGGCAGGAGACGAACGAAATAAATTGTATTGTCACGACCTACGACAAATAGCATTAATAATGCAGTCGTATGGGGTTTAACTACCTGAAAGAGTAACTACCTGGCTATTACACTAAACTTCACTAAATTACATCATAAATTTGTTACATTATCATAAGTTAGAGTTACAATTACTACATACCTGATGTAAATTCCTTTTACATGTTCTTGAACTGGAAGGAAGGAAAATGTGACAACAATACGTCCGACTTACTTGGATGTCTGTCTGGAATTGATTAACTGCTAGGCATTCCTTTAAGTGGAAAGACTTCAAACTATCTACCAAATTAAATCGTAAGACGTGTATTTTCAAAAAGTTCTAAGTAACGGACATTTATGATAATAATATTAAATCAAGAAGTTGCAACAATCTAATCAATGCATATGCCACAATATAGCTAAATCAGAACAAGACTCAAATGTAGATATATTAGGGTAAGAACTGATAAGTGATAAACCTTTACCAATTTGGATTGTTAAATCTTATTAATATCTGCTAGTTAATCGTCTATATGCCGGAAGGATAGTAAGATGTTTTGATGTTTTATGTTTAAAAAGGTAAAAGAATTGTAAAAATTATCGAGACATTAATTTACTTAATTCAGATATAAGCTTTATGCTGTGATACTAACGAGAAGAGACTGCTGTATCAGACCAAATGTTTTCAAATGAACATCGGGAAATAATCCCAACGCAATTGTTTAGCAAGGATTACATGACGTTTTTACGTCACATTTTATAATAAGATCTTTTTTTCTATTAAACGTCAACACTCAAAATTGCAAGATAACTGTTTGATTATCGTTACTGTTGTCTTTTAGCCATTTTCCATTTCTTCATAGAATTCGAAATGTGCTCATCTGTCCACAGGATTTTATCTAGTCATTTAACATTATTCTAAATCGTGTTAATATGTGCTATTTAACCGGCTATATATGGCAAGATGCTCTAGTTTAAAAGATATACAGCGATATTTTCGAATGTTGTAAGACTTTGTAATACTAACATTACAGAAGCATATATCAAAAATATTGTTTTTAAGCAAGACGGTGCTCCACCTCGCGCAATACCGTAAAAATGCTAATAAGCAACACATTTGTAATCGGTAATTAGTAGACAGTAGGCCTCCTAGATCACCAGATATGCATCTGGCTGAGTACTGGTTATGGCTTACCCCAAAGAAGACGTACTACTCATGAAGAACGGAAACAACCGCTGTAAAGTGTCAATGGAAGCATTTTAGGAATGCACGCACTAATACCGTTTGTAATATTGAAGAATTTTTTTTAATTGAAGAACAGCGTGGTGGTCATATTTATCTTTTACTTGTTTACTCCTTTTATAATAAAATTCCATCCCCTTACGAATTAATTCCTGTTTACATTTTGCACAATCTGAAAATTTGCCAAAGTTATCAACTTTTGAAAATGAGACCTGATATCTTTAGAATTAACCGATATTTCGAAAGTAGATACAAATAATATTGCCATTTCTGCAGCCGAAAAACATGCTATTTCTGCCACCATGCATACCCATGAGTTCACCTTATAGTTATACCATAAACTTTCAATAACATTTAATTGTTTTAACAATGTACATATGAAGGATTCTGATGCAACAATCGAACTCGTAAAAGGTGTTTTGTTTTACCTGTTTCTTGGAGTACAAACGCTAAATGTTATTTTATTCCAAGAAATCTGCCGCCTTTCCGGCAAACAATTGACTGTTGCAAACAACTGTGGTTCCAGGAAATCCCACAGCTTACGAGAGTGCTCGCACAAGCCAGCCCTTACCTGCTTGATTTGCAATAAGTGCTTTTAGTATGCGGCTTGCTGCTAAAAATTCGTTGTGTTTGTGAATTGTCCTTTGGTGTTCATTTTTATTATAACCATTTTCGTTCAATACACTCAAACGCTCTTTTAATTAAAAAATAATTGCAGCATAATTTTTAAATGGACATAACTTGTAAACTGAAATGTTATGTGGTGTGCTCACGGGTAATCACAGGAACAGAAAAAATGCTCCACAAAAGAAAGGACATGGTATAATCTGTCTATCGTAACTTTATAGTAAGATATAACTTCACGTTTCCCGCTCTGCCCCTCCCCTTTGTTGCTATTGGCTCCAGAATTTACCGCCGCACTGAAACGCCTCTAAACTCGGTCGTTATTTTTACGATTTCATCGTCTGTTGTGTTTGTTTTCTTTCATAAAAATCAGTTAGACATAAATATAAGCCAAATCTGATGGTTCCTTCACACAATAAGCAACAAAAAGAAATAGAAAGGCGTACTAATAATAGAGCATATTCATTTAATAAGCTGTACTACTTGGCAAGCTAATTTGGCAGTAGAAAGGCTAGTCAGCCAATCAAAATTATTTCCGCCACATGCTTTTATTGATATCCACCATAAACTTATGACACTTTTGTTAATCTGCTTTGGAAGTATATTAACACAGTTGATAACATAGCTATTCGTATCTAACTTTCAAGCAAAGAAAGTATAATGGGAGAACTTTTCTTAGTATTACTAATGGGCGGCTCATCAACAAGGGCCAGATGCCCATGATTTACCATTTCTCTTCTACTGGTCAAGTGGTAAATCAAAAAAATACATGAAAACAGCAATGTATAATATATCTTACGCAATAACCACTTTCCCTCTCTATTGTAATAGCAGTAGCATGCGGATCCTCCGTTAGAGAGGGAAGCTCATGTGCCAGTCCGGAAAAGTTTACGCTTTAAAGTTATACTTTCATTGTCCAGCAAAGATTTACAAGGACTTATATTTGTCTTCCGCCAAGATGGGTTAGCCTTTCTCCTGCTTATTTATCCCTTCTCTTGGGCCAGCGCTCAATATTCTCTCTTTTCTTAGGAAGACATTGAGGGGTTACTGACACCACGCATAACCGACTAGGGGTGGTTTTTGCACTTTGTTTGGAATTTGGTGGCTTCTTTATTGTTTGCCAGAGAAAAGTTGACATTCACATTGTTGAGAAGCGTATCTGTTTGCTGGCAATGAATAAAGTGGATGTTTAGTTGACTCCATTTTTGCGTCTAACTTAAGTTGGAAGTGAAACTATTTGGGTCCCATCAACCGGAAGCTATAGAAGCTTACTCAGCAAGATTGTAAAAAATTAAGTTATATATATATATATATATATATAGTTTGAAAAAAAACATGAAGGGCAATTTCATCTCTGTAAAGGCCGACGAATCGATAGATATTACATGCATGTCATAATTTGTTGTGACATTTCGATACATCATTGGGGTAAACCGGTTGAAAGATTCATACCATTTCTGAATTGAATGCATAAGGTTTAAGGCATATTTTAACAGCTGAATTAGAACAGTTTCATATAAACCAGAAGTTTATAGTACAAACCTACGATGTCGCTGCAGTTATGAGAGAATGTCGGGTAGGAGTATAAGTCTTGATAAAAGAGATTTTTCCCCACACTATTTGAGTATGTCCTTGGCCCACCCTTCTAAAGGGGCCACGAGCCACACCGTATTAACCGAAATGTAGTAAAATGGAAAATAAGACAATTATAATCATTGTAAGATAACTTTAAAAAAGAAGCTATAGAGAAACTTGGCCGCTTACAAAATGTATTTATTATGTGAGGCTATTAGGGAGTAACAGAAGAAAAAATAGAAAAGACCGAGATCAAAACCTGTTTCAATTGCTTCAATCAAGACAGCCTAAGTTTCCGAAAAAACATATCAATTGAAACATGGGTGTTACATTTCGGTGCCAATGACGCGAGACCAAGACTTCTAACAGGGTAAGATGGAGGAAGCGATAAAGAATGGCATGAACGGGGAAGTCTATGGCTCTGGCTAATATTAATGAGAATAAGAAAAATATTGTTATTGCAAGCATAAGAAATTAATTTAAAATTAAACAGTTTTAGAATAAAGAGATATAATTTTATATTAAAGTAACGTCGTGATAGTACCTATGTTATATTATAGCTTTGAAAACGGAAAAAATGAGCATATTTGTCAAGAACATAGAATCTGCAGAGATGCGATTCATAGATCACTGCCCGAGTTTACATTTACAGTTCGTAAAAAATTTAAGTTACACCCACGTGTAGTTTCATGGCAGATATTGGTTGCATTTACAAGGGCTTTAGGGAGGATAAAATTAGACGCATGTAAGTAAATTTCTTTCATTTAATTTTCTCTAGAATATTTTTATTATTATAGCTACATAAATAATATTTAATCGATGCACATTTGTTAATATATTATGTTCATTTCTTCCTTTATTTGTGAACTACATTAATATATTTATTTAAGCTGTTAGTGATTCTGACCTGCTGAATATACTATCAGTAAAGTAGAGTATTTTTACATAGAGTTAGTGAAATAAAGAGGACCATTTTCAAAGAAAAATATATACGAAGTATCTGTAACACGTTTCCAGCACTCGGGTTTTAATAGTTGTTAAATCATCTGCTGTTTTTCCCAACACCTATAACGTAATGTGGTTTGCCTATTCCAAAAAACTAAACGGCTATTTATGGTGGTTAGGAAACATGATCATTCTTAATTTATTATCCCTCGTAGTTTTGCTAACTCCACCATTTCGTCCTATTACAGTTCACTGAACTACAATATATGAAGTTGAACTGTGTGAATAGAATAGGAGTGAGAGAGAAATAGATAAAACAGATGGTATTTATTTATAAATGCAATAGCTGCATTATAGTAGGAGGTTGTATTTCATACAAACGGCTAATAATATTCCTTCATACTGGTAGGTGGCAAGGAGAACGTTAAAGAACATGAGATCCAGATTCGTGGCAATGAAACATTCGTAAGAGATGTAGAAAAAGTGGAAAATCATATTATTCTTGTAATGGTCGTGAAGATGCTGAAAGAATGTAATTGTAATTGTAGAAAAAATTGTAATAAAAATTGAGGCTGGCTAATTAATTTCAGGGTATTTTGAAAAGTATCAGGCTATTCTAGACAGATTGTATAAGTACAGTTTACGATCTAAAGATGGATATCATGCTCCAAACACTTACATACAAACACAAATACTTATTGAGAAGGGGAAATGAAAGTCTGCATGTATGCAATAAACACTTTTTGGGCACTTTATAAATAAACGAAGGATACTTATATAGATATCTAAGGAAGAAGGAGTCATGAGAGAGAAAGATAGCTTAGAAAACAAAATAGATGATAGCAGAATTCAGGTATACACAAAATCATATCTAGTCATTATGTGGGAAGGAAGAATACAGGCAGACGATACCTTAGCTATACCGAGGGGGCCAAAAAATGTATACACACTTTCACAGTATTTAATACATTTCAAAGTTGGGCTGAAAAACAACAGTAATGTGTAGTATAATGTTCTGTAAACAGATGTGACTCACATACATTATGATATATCGTATGATATTCTGTAATCAGACGTGACTCACATTACGTTATACTACCGTTGCTACAACAAAATGGAGCCAAGATTATCGTTTGAACAGCGGAAAGCAATTTTGAAGTGGTATTGGAAAACCGAGAATGTTGTTGAAGTTCAAAGGCAATGGAGACGTGTGTACAGAACAGAAGCGCCAAAGCGAGGAACAATTGCACGCATCCGAGACAAATTTGAGACTCGTGGTACCGTATGCGATGTTCACAAGGGCAAATCTGGGAGACTTCGCACAGCAACAAGTCCTTGGCTATGGTTTTGGAACTTTTGAGCACTCACCTCTACAAAGCAATGTGCACGTGAGACTAGGATTAGCAGAACCAGCATACGCCGTACTATTAAAACAGCAAAGTTGAAAGTTTTCATCCCAAGACTTTTGCATAAGTAACTGTACAAGTCTAAGATGATTAGTGCTGATCATTTTCTGTTTGTGTGAATTCAGTTTTGTTATGTTAACACAGTTTTTTTTTTTTTTTGCTTGAAATGTGTTTTTTGGGCACCTCTGTATATCGGCCATGTCATGTATGCCCTGATCAGTAATGATCAGAGAGTTAAAGAGTGTCTGTGATAAACAAATATATAAATAATACCTTAGCTCTGAAGTTAATGTGGAAGATGCTTTCTCTTTACCTTGAATAGTGTAAGAATAATGGCAAGAAATCTGTGAAAGGAATCAATTTTTAACATGTTTTCACCATAAGATTTTAACCTGGACTTCAAACCATCACATAAAGACACATGTAAGTCTTGCAATCCAAAACATGACGATGATAAGAGAAGTGAGCTGCAAAAAGACGTAGATGAACATCTTGCACAGTTTGAAGAACAAGAGAGTCACTTAAGAAAGACAGAATCACAGCTTCTAGCGAGCACTCGTGTGTTCACTTTTGATTTACAAAAGGCATTTTCCTTTGTGGCTTACTATAAAAAACTGATAGTATATAATTTGATGTGGTTGCTACTCTTTCAATGATAAAAATAGTAACAAATGTACATATATGCCGCACATATGGGATGAGACAAGGATGCTGACGTTCTCAGGAAGTTGCATCATGTATCGTTAAACATTTGAAAGAAAACTGCACATAACTGCAAAACAATTACTCAACTTTCTGTTCATAACAAGTATAGAACAGTGTTGTTGTTTCCTTAATGAAATTTCTGCAAGACCCAAACATGAACATGGAAATAATAAACCACAAGTTCATGGTTCCAAGTTATAGCTTTCCTAACAATGCAGACTTCGGCTTGATTAATTAGCTGTTCATAATAAACTATATTTAATTGCTTGATACTTGGGTAGATGTCGTAGGAAAAATTACAAAGGCAAATTCTTTTGTTGTGCATGTGATGTCTACAAAAATCCATCCAGAGCTATTGACCTGGTTGAAAGACAGATGAATGCAGCTCGACAGGTCGCCACTATAAGTTCAAAGCCCAAATGACGAATTCCATAAAAGCACTAAAGTCTCTCTCCACAAATTCAACTGTGAAGGAGGAAGCCTCCTGCAAGACCTGATATTTTGTGGCAATTACCAAGAAAAATGACATATTAGATTTTTTCTTTGTACCATTCATATTTCAAAAAACTTATCAATATCTTCTGCTTGTCTTTCACAAGATCAGATTTCTGATGAGGAACGTGGTGATCCTATGTTTTGTTGATATACTACAAAATGAAGTAAATAGAGACGTTCGATAAAGAACTTCATATTCATTTTTTACAGTGTTTATACGTTTTATGTCATTATTGTGTACATGAGAGATATTTTTTCAACGCATGTTAAGCATGGACTCGTGAGCGGGAGGTCTGCGGTTCGAATCCCGCCAGGACCGTCCTCCCTGACTGGGGTTTTTTCCAGGTTTTCCTCAGTCTTCATAACTGGCAAATGCCGGGGAGGTACCTAAACTTAGGCCTGGAACGGTTCCTTCCTTAAAAAAAAAAAAATATATATATATCCTTTCCCAATTTATCATTTCATCTCATGTATCATCAGTGTCCACCGCCTGTGGTGCCTCAGTAGTAAAAACGGGCGTTAAACACTACTCAAAAAAAAAAAAAAAAAACGCATGTTAATAAATTCTGAATTCATATTATCCTATAAATTTAAATAAAGCAATTGATATATTTATTAATTGTCTGTATCCAAATTTGTACTCTGAACCTCTCAATTAACAATCATTTTCTTTTGACAAATTAGATTAATTATGACAGCTTCAATGTTAAATATTGTCTATGAAATAGAATTTTGTACTTGGCAGAGAATTTTCTATGGTGTTTATGACATTATTAATTTTTAATAAAGTGTTCCTTATTGTTTATTATACAAAGCTTCTAGATCTATCCATCATCAGTAATATTACTATTGTTGTTCAAACGACACAATCCTGCATCCTCACAGTCACGAATAAGCTAAAAATAATAATGGTTAGATTTAAGGGATTGATTCTACTGTTAACAGAATCGAGGGATTTCAATTATACGTACCCTGCATGGTGGGAAACAGGGCCGGCTTCAGGGATAGAACCCTCTTGCCGGTTTATTACTTAGAGCGCTAATTAATTTCATGTTCGTTACTTCATTGCTAAATATAAACCTTTCTATGCAGCAAACCAAGAAAGAATACACAAATTTAGTGCTATCATACCGGCTAAACGGATTGCATGTATAAAGATGTACAGAAAGACATTGCATTTCATAACTTGTGCAGAAGAAGTTTCAGAAATAGTTCTTGAAGTGCTTCGGGATGCAAAGAACAGAGCAATAGGCTTTATACGTGTTAACTAAATTCACATCACCACAGGAAAGGATAGACTAAATAAACCAAGAATATCCAAAGAGGATTTTTCGCCAAATAAGACCTGGTAAAAGAACCGAAGGAAACAAACCGGTAAGGAATACATTGAAGGTAAATTGTGTGCATGAAAAACACATTTAGCAAGGGGTTACACAAGGGAACTGCCCCTACTGGAATTTTATATTTTAATGTGCATAGATAGACAACTACATGATATGTTTATTGTGTTAAATTCCCTACAATATATAGGGGAACTTAAAATGGTTTTTGTTGTCCGCTCGTAAATCGTGCGCTCAATTTGTTATGGGGGTTTTTATTGCCTGGAGATTTCTCAACTTAAAAGGGACGTTTATTTATTACACAATATGATAAAGAAGGAGGAGAGCCTGTTTATTTACAATAATTGAGTCGAAGTTTACAAAAGATAAAGATGGAGTACTAAAAGCAGAATGATTAGGTTTTATTGCGGTAGCCTCATCACTAAAAATACGGTTGACCTTTGTCGGTAGGGTTATAAAGAAATTATGTTTGATATTGGCATCAGACGTCTGAGTATTAGAAAATCTATTTTCTCGCTTACAGCCACTAAGAGCGGAAGAAACTGTTGACAGTTTGAAAAGTTTAAATAACCTTCAGACAGCAATATTTGAAAGCTTTATGCTCTTTCCCAACTGTTTGGCCATGCGCAGTATATTATTGTGATACTTAAGTTAACATCAGTATATTAAAGGGCTTTTATTGCAGCTAACGTTAGCCTTCAGAGACTAGAAAAGGAACAATAATATCGTTTTAAATTTAGACCAACCAATCAAATCTCATATTACGTTAAATTTAGAAAAACTTTAGAGAAATTTGATCAATCCAGTCATGGAACCCCTGTGGAGGTACAAAATATCTTGGTATGGATGTACATACTTCACAGTTCAATAATAGCAGTTTAAGTACACTGTATGTGACAATTCTCACTTATTTTTAAAAATATGGGTTCTCCAATTTTTGTTTAAATAATTCCGGCATAAATGTCAGAGTAATTTTACGCATTATTATATAGCATTTTCATTATTGCATGCTCTTTCTTGTACTTCAAAGTGACAAAAAAAAGTCTGTTTTTCAATTTTCAAACAGCAATTTTATTTACTATATAAGAAACTATTCTCATCAATCTTTACTTAGGCTTCTCATTATATTTTAATATAATTTATTAATCCCAGTAGCTCTAATAATAATAATAATAATAATAATAATAATAATAATAATAATAATAATAAACCCGTCAACGATTGTGGAAATTTTACATCCTACTTACCATATGTAAACTGTGTAGGTGAATTTTGTTTTAATACGTATAACGCACTAAGTACCTAACAAACGCCGAAAAAATTTCAAAACCGAGAGAGAGTGTGAAGGTAATACATTGATAGCATTGAAACATTTAAGCTATTAGATATAATTTGTACGTGTTTGCCTCTACTTAGATATAACTCTGCAAGCCACCTGATACAAAACAATTTCTTAAACTATTATTTATAAATATTTATATACAAATTAAACAATTAAGAGTATACAGATAAAACAATAGTGCAGATTACACTGATCAACAAAATAAAATTATTGTTAATGTGTCCGTCTAATACAACTTTTCAAGCTGATTTCAGAAAACAGATTTACTTTTCTCCTATCATATACAGATTTTAAATTGTAACTTAAATTTATTAAAATAGTTATAAATATTATCACAAAATATTTTTCACATAAATTGCTTTAATATAATCATTATGAATTACAACACTTGAAATATTATTTAACACTTTAGTACTTGAATTGAAATTATCGCAGAATTGTAAGTTACAATTGCTTAGCATATCATGTTCATTTATACACTTTACAGAATTACTAAAATACAGAATCCAACAATAATCTTCCATCATGGACTCTTGCCAGAAGCCACGATAACGTATATTTATCAGTAATGTTTTGGCGAAATCTTTCACCCATCTCATCACTGACATCACTAAGATTGGTCATATAAATAATGGGATGCACCACAAGTATAAGGAAAGGTGAAGGATATATTCAAATGACTTTAATGTTATGAGTGATTATAAAATTTTTCTATAATTATTTTTTCATTCAGAAAAAAAATCTCCCCCCCCCCTTTTACTGGATATTTCGAAATGTTAAAAGACTCATATCCCAAATAATTACTGATTGCAGTATCCAGTTTCATAGTATGAAATAAATCAATCTAATGTTTAATTGAAAATAGCTTTCACAGTTGCTATGCAGTAATTCAGAGTTGCTAACGCCTAGTAAATCTAGATGTTTGCAATCCGCATCACTTCAGTTCCAAGTGGCAAATAGAGTCCAGAGTCGTAATAACGATAATAAAATGCGATCCTTCGCTGCTGTGCTTTGCGTGCATAGTATAATTAAAAATTTAGCTCGGAGTGACAATCCCCATTAATTGAATCACAGCATGACTCATATAAATAGATATTCAAAAGAGGAAACGGTCTGCATTTATAATAATGATGCATTTTAATGCAATGAAAAAATAAAATAAAATAGTAGAAAGAATTATTTTCCAGTTAGATGGTAAAATGAGGAATATTGAATGCAAACTGTAAATGGACGAAACACATGATTAACGCAACACCATAGTACAATGCTGTGATAAAAATGAAAGTTCTTGTAATGAAGAAATGCGCTTTTTTTTTTTTTTTTTTTTGCATGAACTTAGGAAGAAATTATGACCCTAAGAAATCAAAGCACCGTTAGCTCTTTCTTTTATGTGTATAAATACCTATAAATTTGAAAACAGTGATATGTCTCTTATAACGTATTGGATGTTGCTAAATTCAATAATCAAACTCCTAAGAATATTAGAAAAAAAGCAAAAATGGTATATAATAATATGCATATGTCTGAAACTAACGAACTTTCAGAGGGAAAAAAAAAATAGAAATTGGAGATGTGATTAAAGTTAAAAAAAATTACGACTCTGTGTGGTATCAACATGATGGTGCATCTCCCCACTCCTCCAGTTTGGCAGTATTTAAATTTCACATCGGTGAATAGGCCGCGGTGGAACACATTGCATGACCTGTTCGATCTCCCGAATCTCATCCTCTCTCTCTCTCTCTCTCTCTCTCTCTCTCTTTTATTTGTATGAGCGCATTTGATTTGTATACGAGACGCCAACTGACAGAGAAGTTCGTCGCTTGGGCCTATGTATGCACAGTGCCTGAAGTCTTCGAACTTTTAAGACAGCCAGGTTATTTAGAGCGCTTATTGAAGCAGAGGCTTTTGAATAAATTTTATGAAAGATTACAATTAAATTTTGAAAAGTGACCGCTTTATTCTTAATCACATTTTTAAACCTTTTCTGTTTCTTTTTACTCATTCAATGGTTATTTAACATTTAACAAAAAACGTTCAAAATTTACCATTTTTAACATTTGTAACTGAAAATCGACTACAAACAAAAATAAAAAATAACAAACAATAAAAAGAAAGTGATTTGTTTTTAAAGCGGAAAACACAAATTTTAATTTTGATCGGACATCCTGCTGTTTAAAAAAAAAAAGTTGGGAAAAAAAAGTTTCACAAAAGTAGAACGAAAATAAATACTAATTTTTCCTCGCCTAAACTAGCATATTTCAAAGAAAAGAAAACTACTTCTGGAGATTCGATTACTGTATTAAAGAGTAACTGCATAATAAAATGCCGCTAAACTGTCTTGGTTTGGACATTTCTATTATTTTGAGAGTGGCAGAATGCTAAGGTTAGAAAACGGCCTTCTTAGTCAGCGAAGAACAAGAAAAATATTTGAATTGAGAAGACATCTATTGAGCTCCGACAAAAATAACTAATGATGTAGCGAAGTGACCGTAACGGATGAAATAATGGTGCATTTGGTCCGCCGCAAAGCGGCGCTAGCGCTTTGTCGGGTGCTAGTTCATTATTAAATAGTAGTCGGTCTTGATTCGTGGAAACTATTTCGTTGTTTTAATAGTAATTTGGTTCATTTATATCTCACCGTTCATATAGGCAATATAAGCTCTGATATGTGAATAACTTAACTAAAGGAATTTAGAAATAAAACATTTTGCATTTACCTATTACGTATTCGAAAAATAATACAAAATTAAAATTAGCAGGGTAATTCAGACGATAGCGCCTAGAACTTGCATTTCGAAGGTGCAGGCTGTATGGTCGGCTATACTGATATTGGACTTTTTGGTTCTCTGTGGTTAATTAAACCAATGCTTCACCATCTCCCATTTCACTTCATTTCATTCCGTTGGTTCTGATTGCAGGTTGAACGTGCTAGGCGATGCGGGCTGTGCTAAGTTGGCGTGGCGGTGTATTTGCGCTGTGGAAGTTTTCTGACATTAGATGTGAATTAGCCTTTTGAGGTACTCGAGTAGGCAAACTGTCCCTTGTATGGCTAGTACCAATTTTCTCCTTCGTCCTTGTCAAACTCCAATCCAATATAGACTACCCCTAGTATCCACATCTCGCAAAAAAGTTTTTGTGAGGAAAACCAACAGAAGTGAAGAATTTTCAATATACCAGTGTGTATAGGTCTTGTTTGAAGCAAAGAAATATGAATTCACCGATCTAACATACAACAACACTTTTCTTATTTTCATTTCAATCCCTGGAAATATAATTCAGTTAGTAGTTATTTTTCAAATAGTGGGTACCTTTATTGTGAGTGACAGTTGTAGTTCATGGTTTTGTTTCTTTTGAAGTAATTCCAGAATGTGTTAAAATATCCCTGACATATTTTGGCACATCTGTGTAATTTTGTTGCTAGAAAGATAAGATAGAACATTACAAATTTTGTTAAAAAGGCTTATAAAGTCTATTTTCACATGAAGCTTGGAGACCTTAACAAAAATTGGGCTCCTAAAAGCATGTCATATTTGCATAGAACAACTTAGGAAATGGAGTCAAGGAAAGAACTCTAGCGTGCCCTTTGCTGTTCCAGTGATCTGATGTAAACCTCGAAACCTTGCGGATTATTACTATTTTTGTGTATGTGATTTTAGAGGCTAGAGGACAAAAAATATGAAAGAAATAATTTATCCAAATATGTTGTCAGCAAAAAGACTCATGTGATCCTGGTCTTCCTGTGCCTTCTCCATCAGAAACATTTGGAAAGAAATCAAAACCAGGTTCTAAAACGAATTCTCAAGACGGTGGCAGTGATTTCGATACAATATAAGAGCAGGATTTTCAACAATCTCAACAGTTCACACAGACAGAACTTAATAATTTGGTTAAGAACTTGGTTGTTCCAAAGGCTTCTGCTGAAATATTGGGATCTAGGCTCAAAGAAGGGAGGGGAGAGAAACTCCTGTTTCTTGGTACAAACAGAAGAGGAATTTTTTCCACATTTCTCTCAAGAAGAGAATCTACATATTACTGTGATATTCCTGGTTCAGTGATTGATATGGGAGCTGTAGAATACATTCCAAGTGATTGGAGACTGTTAATAGACTCCTCAAAAATTACACTGAAAGGTGTATTGTTGTATAATGGAAAAAAACATGCACCAGTTCCAGTTGCCTATCCGGCTCACCTCAACGAAATATTTCAGAACTTACAATTACTTCTAGAAAAAGTAAAATATGAAGATCATAAGTGGCAGATGTGTGGAAATTTAAAAGTTGTCGGCATAATGCTAGGTCATGAAGCGGATTTCTGGAGCTGGATCCGTTTTAAGTGGTGAGAAAATTTTTGAAGTGGTTTTGTCGTGGGATGTTGTTTTTGTATGTGCCCTATCTTGGAGTGATCTGTCGTTAGCATTGAATGACCTCATGTAGTGGTGCCAATTTTGTGATCTCGTAGATTGATTCATGGTGGCTTTGGTGTTGCTGCCTACGCTTCAACTGCAACAATATCTCAGGGCGATTCCGCTAATTAGTTGATTGGGACTCAACAGAACCGGGAGAGGAATTCAATGGTGTAAATGAGCACGCGATGCGACATAATATATAATTGCGTAGTTTATTATATCAAATTCTGTTGCATCCTTTGATGTTTTGTGTATGATAGACTTGGCTACTTTGAATATAAACTTATTTGCCGCGCACGAATCTTACAGACGAGTACTGCGAAATGCTTAACTGAGTCGAATTGAAAAGAACTAAAGAACTGAAATGAGTGAGTCGATTGAATGCGTAAAACTGAATGCTGACTTGATTGGCTCGAATGAATAAACTGAGGTGACTGACTGCATCCTCCAGGGGACGACCGACTCCTTTGTGTGCTAAATTCAAATTAAACAATCGTTGCATAAGAGACGCCAAAAAGGTACGCCCAAGCCTAGCAGCTTTCTTTAAAAATTCAGACATACGTTTTCCATTGGTTAGTTCAATTTCACCTAACGTGCGTACCATTCGCTACTTTTTGAAAGTATTAAGACATCAGTATTGCATAAATTTAAAAGGCTAAGCTGTACTCCGGTAGGGGCCAAAGCCCCTCCCCCCAGACGGTTTAAAAGTCTTTCCGTTTATTCACCCTTGCAAAGAAAGCCCTTTTAAAAGAGGAACGGGGCTTCGCAAGCTACCTTCGGTTCCTCTCTTTTAATACGTTTTATGGTTTTACCCTGTTGACTCTTCCAGTTACTGCAACGAAACACCAAAGGCCTTCTCTGTTTACAATTCTTACATTGGAGTTACAGCTTATGACACAAACTATATAACATTTATATTACTAATTACAATACCAAGATTTGATGATTGGGCTTACATAAATATACACGATAATTATATTTTAGTAGAGGTGGATCGGAGGAACTGTTTCGGTCAACAAAATTCTAAATTCTATTCTAAAATGTCATGTTTTATATATGAATGGGATAGTAAGAATCCAATCTGATCACTGGACAAGAAAAAATTAGAAGCAGAGAACGTGCCAAGAATGAAAAATACAACTCACGAATATGTAATCCGAAAATTGCCTCCTCTACATATAAAATTCGTGAAGGCTTTAAACAAAGATGGCAACTGGGTTTCCTGGAGCATCTGATGCTAAAGTTAAACGGGAATATATTTTGGATTAGGTAGTGGATTTATGATAGCTTGTTTGAAGGAACTATGACGGGTACTGAAAAACAGGCTTGGGTTGGTTTTAAAAGTGTCATAAAAACTTTCCAGGAAATTACAAGAGTGCAAATTACAAAACTGTTGTAGAAGAAATTTCGAAAACTGGGGTGCAATATGAGTGTTAAACTACATTTCCTACACTATCATTTGCACTTTTTCCTGGAAAAGTTGGTTGTGCCAGCGAGGTACAGAGTGAAAGATTTCACGAACATAAAGTAGACGGAAAGATAACACCAGGGAAAGTGGAATATAAACATAATAGCAGACTATAGCCGGTCACTAAAATGAAATGAACCGAAGTTTTTTCATAAAAGGAACTCTAAAGATAGCAGATAAAACACTGGGCTAATGTTCAAATATGAATAATTAATTAAGAATACAGGCCAAATATTAATTTATGCTGAAGAATGCAGTGTTGAGTGTAGTGGATTTATTAAATGAACATAAATTTGATAGAACCGAGTTAAAATGACATTTTATTGTTTATTATATGGTGAAAAACCGGTACGTGATGAAGGAAAAATGAGTTCATATTTACATTCAGCATGGTCGAGTACCGCCACGATTGGCCGAGGATGTTAAGGCATAAACTTGTGAACGGGAGATCTGGGGAAATTCACATTAGGACTGTACTCCCCGACTGATGTTTTTCCAGGTTTTTCTTGGTCCTCATAAATGGTAAATATCGGGGAGGTACCCTAAACTTAGGCCTGGAATACTTCTTTCCTATCCAGTTTATCATTTCATCTCGTATATCACCAGTGTCCACCGTTTGTGATGCCTCAGCAGTTAAAACAGGCGTTAAACACCATTAAAGGAAACGTGGTCTATTTAGACATATTCACATATTAAGAATAGGGACCCAGGGGAAAAATTACAATTTGTGCAGTAGCAATAATTAATCTGATGCCAGTACTGTTCTTGTACTAGTGACGCGATCACGCGAGTTGGCAGGCCTAGAAGCGTGATGTAGAAACAAAGTAATATTTTAAAGTTTTTTTCTGTGGAGATTCAAACCACGAATCACAGCCTTCCGGGCTAACGCTCTAGCCAACTGGGCTATCGTTTCCTCCTTCAAGCACGGAGTCACGAACCTCTCGTCTAATTCTGTATACCCGGGAGACCCCCTTAAGGCTTTTCTCTCATGGAAACCTTAGGGAGAGAGAGAAACCTTTGGGAGGTCTCTGGTGTATACATAATCAGATGAGAGAGGTTCGTGGTTCCGTGCTTGGTAGAGGGGAAGCTTAGTGATTGTTTCGTCAGCCCTGAAGGCTGAAGATCCGCTATGACACGATTTTTTCAAGTCTGATTCTTCATTTTCAATACTAGCGAAGTTAGAGAACACGAAAATGCCAGTGCGTGTGAACCCAGTGAGCCAAAATGTCTCAAACCCTCTAACGAGGAAGGAGCATGGGTATCTGAGTATTACGGGTCACGTTTTGTCTTCATTCCTTATATTCCTCTTTCTTCTGTTTTAGTACTTTGATATGTTAGGGATCAAAGGTTAGTTACTGTGTAGATCATATTACTGTTCAAGGCTGCGTACTGCATACACACATGATTATATGCAAGGTATAATATTAAGTTATTGTTATCTGACCTCTGCACTGCGGTAACTAACTTACTTCCAGTTCCTAGTTCCTAGTTTTCAATGAATTAAATGTTCTTAAAATAACAATGTCACACAATAATACGTATATACGATGTGTAATTTTTACACATTTCTATAAAAGTTGTTATGCTTATGCTGCCTATTATATTTTTCATAATCATGGCTTCAATTTGTCCCCCCCCCACCAGTTTTAAGCATCTAGAACTGCCACTGTGCATTTTAGTATCGTTCCCCCCTTTTAAATCTTATTTTATAACGCTTTTGACTGAAGTGATGCATCTATTGAATATTTCTGCTGTGTTAGAAAGATGCATTTTCCTTTGCTTTTCATCCCTTATTCACTGTTATGTCTACACAAAATCATATGTCTATGAAGTACTGCCCGATAATTATTTACACCGGATTTTGCTCTAAAATGCTTTAGTTTCTAGTGTGCATCTTCTATCAAATTTAGTATTAAAAATCAGTAACAAAAAAAAAAAAAAAGTATTTGAAAAAAGTCAACAAAGCAATTTTTTTTTGCAAGAGCTCAAATGTCCCATCAATTTCCAAGTTCTTTCGAAGTGATGTTTGCAATGAAAAAAGATTGAATAAAATGTGGATATTTCGAGTGCAGCATATTTTTATTTATTTGTTTGCTTAAAGACGCTTTTAACATCTCAGATCAGCGCCCCATTGAATTCAGGGAGTAAAACGGCCGATAAATTTTGCTCAGAGGCCTCTTCATTCAGGCTTGAGATTCTTTTTCGTGCCGTAAATGTACGACACGGACCCACGGCTTTACTTCCCTTCCGAAGGAAGCCATACTTAGGATTTTTACGTAACAACTGGAGTTGAACAGGAATGAATTTAATGAACAGAGATTTCTTTTTGTTGTTTACAGCCACGTCAACTGCATTCACCATCTACTGTACTGGAAAGACAAAGCGGGCATTGCTTTGAATACAGCACAGTGCTCTGCTCGTTCCTAATTGGCTCTGGCTACAATGCATTTGTTGTTTCTGGCTATGCTGATAGAGAGTTTTGTCTCTCTGATCAAACCAGACAAAACTGTCCTTACATTGAAATTGAAGAACAGGTACGTATTGAAACAAAGCTTTCAGCTATAATTATTCAGATATTTTGAAATCAAATTTCTCTAACTTGCTGTATCTTCCTTCATGTTCTTCATTGTTGGTGGAACAGGATATACGATCATTATGTTTTCAAACTAAGCTAGTCCATTTTAATGAATATGCAGAGTTAACACTCATCATTGGTCAATTAAGCTTTTTAATAATCATTAAGTTGTGTAAAATTAAACGTGGGTTCTGTAAAAGAATAATAAAACATTTTCTCAAAGCTTCAAAGAAAACAAAAATATATTAAAATTATAACATATTGCAGCATATTATTTTTCTCGTGTTGAACTCAGTAAACGGCATCCCATTTATCTTGCTCACCCAAGAAAACTTTTTTCTGATGCGTCAAATGAAAAAAGTGTTTCAAACAAAAAATGTTAACATCACGGGGGAGTTATTGATGAGTATTGTATCTCTGTTAATGTAGAAGATACGGGATAGAATTTTTTTTTATAAATGGCACCATGCATGCTTTATTCAAGAATACATTTACCCTCTCTAAGAGCTATTCACAAATGTATCACACTGTGTCATTTTTGTCAAGAAACCAGTAGATGTACATTTGCATGGAATAGCAGGAATCTCCTTCCTCTTGGACATTTACTATATTTTTATTTTCATTCTCAAAATTGCATGCAGGTTCATCTGTCACATTGGATTTATCAAGAGAGTTTAGGTCTTCTAAAGCAGCTTTACCTGCTTCATCAATCATACTCATTGTCAGGCAAAGAATAAAAGTACTGGAGCTTCTTCTCTTCGGTTCTGAAGACAATAACTATCAAGGAAAATAAAACAATATATAATTCAGAATTCGAAGGTGAATGTGCAAATATGGATGCGAAATTGCTCTCGATTCCCATTGTCACGAATACATATACTATAACCTATAAAGGTCGTATTCAATTACATTTGCACAAAATGCAATGCAAACTTGAGCTCGAAAAGTACAAAATACACTTCAATAGGCCTCAAAGAAACGCATGAAATTGTTTACATTGCTTACACTCCCCCAAATCCAGAAAACCTTGAAAAATAATATCTCTAGAACTAAGAAGCAGTTTATTCTATTTTTGCTTGGAATAACATCATAGCTAATTTGAAACAATAATCCCACGCCAGAACAGTCAATTACAAGTAAATGCTCTTGTTTATCTCTGGTTAGAATGTCAAATGGGGGTCGGGTGATGTAACAATTGTAGTTCTGAAGAGTTCTTATGTTCACTGCTATTGATTTTGTTTCAACAGTGTTGTACTACACTACATAGCTATCGTATATCTTTCGTATATCGGGATCCCATTAACCTATATATATATAATTTATATATATAAATTATATATATAAATTAACACTAATAATAAAAGTAAATAAAGATAAAACACAGAGAAAGAGTCACACTTGAAATTGCTATATTTCGAACTACTGCGAGTTCTTCAATGGCAAGAAGCTAGACAAGTGAAAGTGATAAAAGTAAATATTATATATATCTGAGACTTGATGGCACAAAGGGATCTCACTATATAGAGTACTGCCTTCTGTCACGATCACTAGTAAAAATAATGAACAAAAATGTACACAAAATATTCAAAAGCAAATTACAATAACTTATTATTATTTAAAGATGCTCTGGTATATATTTGATCAGTAACGTTACATTCAAATTAGGGCTTGAAACGGCCGACTAATGTTGTTCAGAGGCCTCTTTTTTCATTCTTGAAATTCTTTTATCTGCCGTAAATCTACAGGTAGCATAAGGCTCTCCTGATCTTCTCCATACTCTTTTCCTTCCTACCAAAGAACTGAGGTTAAATCTTGACTCGACTGAAAGATGATCTTGGCTGCATTGTTCTACTATTTAGTTTATATACTCTTAGTCTAATTGAAGCCTTTGTTGTTGTAGAATTAATTCTGGCCCTCTGCAGATTTTTGTGAGTTCAGATTTACTTCTGTTGGTCTTCTTCTGAATAGATTGTGCATCTGTATCAGACTATTTATAGCTTCATCAGCAACCTTTGATCTCAAGAATTATAAGCAGTAATTTCTGACCAACGTACATCTCCATTGGGTAAACAACGTATTTCCTTCAAAATTACTAAAGTTCTTTGGAAATATGAATAATATATATGAATTAATGATAATACACTGTGTCCGTAAAGGCATAATGCAGTTTTGAACAGTTACAAAAGCAGCGAAACAAGATCGAAACGTGAAACCAAATGAAAGAAAATTTCTCCAAGTTTGCATACTTGTTCAGTGCAGTTCGATGTGGCTTCCGTTTGTTTCCCTACACACATTTAAACGATATTCTAACTAATTCCACAGAGTGAATAGCCTCTCTGATTCTCTCTTTTAAATATGTAGTTGATACGAACACTGTATGTACATTGCTTGAAATAGCCTCTCACAAGTAAAAATCTAAAGACGTTAGGTCCAGCGATCGTGGTGGGCATGCCTTCCATCCACCCCTTGATATCCACCTCTGGGGAAATGTATCCAGAAACTCGCGAACAATATTGACTTAGTGTGGAGGAGCACCATCTTGTTGAAAGATGGCATCTTCGGTGCATACAATTTGTGTCACTACATACAATTACAACATGTGGAGGTAGTTGTTCGACTTCATAGTCTGTTCCGTAAAGAAATATGGGCCTATACTTTTATTCTGAGTGCGGGCATACCACATGTTCACCTTTCGGATGTCACGTTCATACTCAACTCAATGTAGGCTTGAGGATTTTCATGAGCCCATAACCTAACGTTATGGTGATGAACATGACCACACACATGGAATGTGGCCTCTTTTCTGTGAGAATTGTTCAGCATTATTCACCTCATCAAACATCTGTACAGCAAACTCACATCGTTTGGGTTTATCAGTTGGACGGATAGCGTGTAACAACTGCAGTTTGTAACCCGTAAATTGGGTACCTTTCTTTAAAACTCTATGAATTGTAGTCTTCTTCAAGCCTAAATTTCTAGGACAGGTGCGCACCGACTTCTTGGGGCTCCTTAGGTAGCTATCCCATATAGCTTCAACGCACTCGACACTAACCGAAGGCCTACCTAAACGTTTTTGGTCCACCAAGCTGCCAGTTTCCTTCAGCTGCTTAACCCCCGGTGATGTTATTCCTATATTGCAGCTCTTCATTGTACATCCTGCGATATTCACGGCGAGCGCGTATCACGGATTCAAATTTTGCAAGCCACAGGACGCATTAAACTTTCCGTCACATCTTGACTAAATGGCATGATGCGTTTCAGTGCTGTGTGTTGCATCATTACTTGCGTGCTCACAAAATTGAAATTTATGCTTCAGAAACTCTTTGACATACTGTTAAATGTGTCGCAGGCTTCATCCATTGCTTTTGTTTCGTTTCACCATTATAAGAGTTCAAAAGTGCACCACGACTTGCGGACACAGTGTATATAAGCAATTATTAATGGTCTCACCCATGTGTGTGTATGTTGTTGGATTTCAAATTGTAGTTATATGAGTTAACTTCAAAGTCATAGTCAGGACTTGAGCAGGTATTTGGCTTACCAAACAGATGCTCAAACATTGAGCTACCGTGCCATTAATGTCTGTGTTGCCTGTTAGGAATCAAATATTTGTGATATGATAACCTTTTAGGTTTTCAGGTTATGAGACTCATATGGGAGACATTTACAGTTGTGGCCAGATAGAACACAATAGCTCAATCAATAAAGCATTGGTCGGATAAGCTGAATATCCTTCAAACATCAATCATGATCTCAAATTTTTCCAATCTGACCATTATCATTGACATATAAACGAATTGGAATTTTATCAGCACTTTGCTCCAACAAGCATTCTTATTTTAAAAGTGAGAAAACCTTCAGTATGATCTTAGTCATAATTTGGCCCAAACATAAGTGGTACCTAGTAATGTATGTTGTTACTTTCTTGTTAAAGGAATGTAACAGTATAGAAGCTATATTAAAACAATGTCATATACATATAGGCCAAAGAGAAAGATGAAGAAGTAGGAGTACCAAAATACCAAATGAAGGCACCCCCAGTCCTTAAGAGTCAGTTTCTAATTGAAATGGAATGGAAAGAAATGTCTAAAATAAAGGAGGAAGAGAACCGTATCAGGAAAGAAGAACAACTACTTATAGAGGTAAGGTCTTATCTGTTAATGGAAAACATAAAAATATTGGACCATGTGGTACTCTAAGCAAGATATAAATATTTAAGAATAATAGATCACTGAATAGGAGATAGTCAATTAAATGGGAAGAGTTAAAGACTTTTTTAAACTTAATAAGATGGTTTTCAAGTTTTCGCATTCAGAAAATTTAGTCAGCTCAGGGTTTAATAAAAAAAAAAAAAAAATTAGATAATCACCTAGAATTTAAAAAAATTAGGTACTAACCTAGGATTTTAAAATATTCCATACATTAGGATCATATTCATGGGAATTCTTGGTCCATTTTTCTTTTTTCTAGGAGCAACTTCAAAGACAGAACATTTTGCAGAAAGCAATCAGAATATTGATATATTCCAGCTGGAATTTGAAGATTTAGTCCAAATCTATAATGCTTTTTTGCAAGAAAGTAATGATTTTATAATGTAACTAAATAAATGTCACATTTAGCAATTGATGTTCATAAATGACAGTTAGTTGACAAAATAACTTTAGGGAGAACTTTTACCTCTTTAAACTCTCTGAATACTCTTGTTATTTATTGCTGTTATATTTTCAAATACAAATTTTCTTCACACAATTACCTAAAACTTTTTCTCCATATTGGGCATTCAACAATATAGAATAAGATTACTGAGTTAGGTTTAACAATTTTTTTTTTTGAGTAGTGTTTAATGCCCGTTTTTACTACTGAGGCACCACAGGCGATGGACACTGATGATACATGAGATGAAATGATAAATTGGGAAAGGATTTTTTTTTTTAAGGAAGGGAGCGTTCCAGGCCTAAGTTTAGGTACCTCCCTGGCATTTGCCAGTTATGAAGACTGAGGAAAACCTGGAAAAAACCCCAGTCAGGGAGGATGGTTCTGGCGGGATTCGAACCGCAGACCTCCCGCTCACGAGTCCGTACCTTAACGACCTCGGCCACCCATGGCGGTAGGTTTAACAATGATAAACCTTTAATCATCTTCCTATAAATGTCATTGTACAGCCTTCTTTTTATTGAATCTCTGGCATATTTTCTATAAGAACTTGGATTATGTGACATAGATTTAAATAATTCTTATTGGTTTATCCAATCTTGGTAAAGACATGTCCTTTTCTGAAGGTCCAATGCTAGGTAACTATAACTCTATCAATGTATCTAATATTGCTCATATAAAATTCAACAGAACTCAAAATTTTCATTTGTTAACTGAACTTTTATCCTGCTTTAGAATCCCTATTTACCATTGATCTGTTGAAGATCAATATCTAGCAATAGGCATACCATTATATCATTGTAAGTCACAAGTGTTTAGCAGCTAATATGTAATTCTGAAAATTGGTGCTCTGCATTGGGAAGCAAGAAGCAAAACCATTAAATGACTCAAAATGCAACTATTAGAAACCAAACCAATCTACTAACCATGAAAATGTATTTACTTTCTTCTAAAATCTCCAATGAGCCTTGATTCATTTATGTACTCTTAAGCTTATTTGTTAAGTATTTTTAACATTACCAAAACAAGAAATTCTGGCTTGTGTCTGTTATTGCAAATATATTTTTGTAATTTATTATTGTCTTGATTGTTACATTATTTGATGGAAATAATGAACTGTTCATGGTGAACTATGTAATTTTCTTTATTTCAACATTCTAATACATTTTTACTTCACATCTCAGATATTTTAAAGATTTGAATTAATATTATGTTTTCACTTTCTATTATTTCATCTCTTAGCACTTTTATTAAATATTTTATAACTCTGCACTTCACCAGCACTTTGTTTTCTTAAACCACTTAAATTAAATCATCTGTATAAGGCTTTATCTTTAATGCAACCACAAAAAACAAGAATTTACTTCTGAATCCTTTATCTGTTTACAATTCCAGGGAAAACTCTCGTGAAACATGATTCTATCAAGCACAAAATGCTAACAGCCAACCAATAATGAAAATGAACAACCAATAAAACCCCTCTGTTTTGTTTTAATAGTTTAACTTGTGATGGGATAGTTGCCTTCAATACAATATATCTACCAAACCTTTGTTGTTTTTGTGAACAAAATTTTATTGTAAGTGGTATGTGACTTTATTTTTCTAATGGCATCGGAAAGTGAAATTTAGATTCTAGAAATTAATGCAGATACACATTTCAAAATATATACAACTCAAGTCTTTTATTCACTTGTGCATGATTTTAAAGAAATTAGGACCTCTTAGTCCAAACCTTAGAAGGAGAGTAGGTGAGGTTACAAAAGTCAAAGGGAATTATGCAGCTTTTGTTCATTAGTGGAGATCATCTATAGGATGCGTGTAGTTGCTGTTGTAAACTTAATTTAAGAACAGTGAAGTTTTTTAAACATATAAATTAGTTTGTATTAGGTGACACTAAACTTCCTAGCTGATTAATTCACCAGAAGGATTCAGCAGTTCATTAGTTGATAAGAAGATCAGGCATTTCAAAAGACAAAAAGATATTAAAAACATCACCACTCTCTCCACAGTAAAGAAGGACTTGGTTTTTAAAAAATTCACATATCATCCATGGGCAATCAGGTCATTAATGAAGATTTTTAAAAAATGTGATGTTATGTTTGCATCACAAAATAAATTTAGCATTGGAAATCTTCTGAACAACACCATAAAAAATGTTATTCCACCCAGCAAAAAGGCAGTAGTATATCAGGTATGTTATTTGGGTTATGACCAGACATATGTAGGCAAAACAATAAGAAATTTGGAGACAAGGACCAAAGAACACTTCAGAAATGTAAGATATAAACAGGTAGATAAATCAGCAGTTTCAGACCATTTTTGGAATTATGACCATGACATTGCCAAAGAAACCAAACTGTTGAAAGCTACCAACAGTCCCAAGGAATTGGCAATGTGGGATAAGATTTATATTTTAACAAATAAACATATTGTTATGAACTTTGACATCCCACCAATGGACTTCCTGTTCCATTACTTATTGGAACCATCACAGGTCACTTCGTCACCTGCAAGCATTAGTCGGTCCTCAGCTGATGATGAGAGCGAGCACTCTTGAAGCATGTTCTGATGAATTAATCAGTTAGTGAAGTTTAGTGTCTCCTAATACAGACTTATTTGTATATATAGTTGCTGTTGCTTGCTACTGACTATTAAGACAATTTGTTAATATTCCACTGAATATTTATTTATTTATATATTTATTTTATATTTGTTAAAGCGAGATTGTAAAATCAAGTATCATGAAGTCTAGAAATTATTGGCTTCGCTAATAAGTCTTCTTGTAATTAACAAAAAAATGCTGCATGAAGGGCACATTTATTTAGATAGTTTCTTCAAGTAGTATAAATTTTGTAACCTAACAAAGTTCAAAAAATAGTTGTCATGTACAAAAGTATGCAATTCTTGTAATTGTTGGTGGTTTCAGTACTGCTACTGCTGGTGCTGGTATTGCAATAATTTGCTTTTCACTTCTCCTATTTCTGCAGAATATTCAAAATTTACTGTTATTTGCTAATATTTAAATCTTTAAATACTGGATTTAGTAAATTGAACTAATTTATTCATTCTTTAAATTTTTCAACTAATCCTATGGTAATCTCTTCTGAGTCGAACTATTTAAACACACTTTTTGGTTTTACTTACTGGAGGACATGTTTCATGGATCCTTGTCTACATCCTCAGCTCTTAAGTGACTCCTGAGTAAATCTCTAGTGGGTGAAGCCAAAAAGAGTTTGTTTAAACAGTTTGAATCAGAAGATATTAAATAAATTGTACTTATGAAGCTGTAGGCAATGGAGTGGTAATATATCCTAAACTAATGTATTTCACTTGTTCACATTAACTCCACTTATTTATGTAACACTCGGACATGTAATGTAGATCGATGGGAGTGCTTCCATCATCAGGCATATATTAAATGAACTAGAGTTTTATGATATTAAAGGTGCTAATCAAAGGTCATAAAGTGCAATAACATCATTCTTGGTTCTAAAATGAGCTCTCATTTGTAAGATTTTCACATAACTATTCCTACATGTGCAGTGCAGTGTTTTGAATCCCTTTGGCTGCAAGTGGCACTCCCCACTCTTTCACCAACAATCAGGACAGTTTTTACACGAAAGTCCTGTAGAATCTTATAAATCACTAAATGATATTGATAAAATCAGGCATTTTTCAATAAAATTTTAAGTATAAATTTAATTATGATACATAAATTGAGTGGGTCTAGCTTTCTGAGGAAAGATGGTCCCAGAAATTGATGACTGTGTATTTGGCAGAGTGGCCCAGTCAAGACCAGTTATAACTCGGTGGGAATCAGCAGATGCCATGTAGATGTTACAATATCTGCATGAGAGAAAATTATAAAAATGTTTAACATCTTGTTTAAAAAGGTAAACATTTTAGGCATGTTTCAAATTATAAACTTCAAAATTGTTCTAATAATTTAGCAGATTCCAATAAATGGTTATGCTGTAGTTTATTTTAGATGTTCTTCCTTTATAAGCTTAACAATATGTGTGCATTTCTTCTGCTTTGCTTATTGCCACTAGTACCTTGTCTTACCGGACTTGAATGGGTTGGCTCGATGATGTATGTTTAGCTACTGGCTGGTTGAATCACTGCTGTGCAAAGTAAGGTTCAAATAATGGATGATATGATAGTCTAGCACAAAAGATGTAAAATTTGGTTTGCTTATCTACATTGTATGAAGTCAAAACCACCCTATTATGGGCTAGTGCTGTGGTAAAAGAGGTTATGTACTGAATTAATTAATAATGGCACTACAATTCAAAATACCATATTAATTAATACTAAATAAGTGAACATTAAATAATGTGTTTTGCAATCCTTTAGAGTAGCTTTGTATATTTCCATAAGAATTTTACCCTACAGTGATCAACTGGCTTTATTCTTGAGCATTTTTAAATTCCTAGATGTTTTATTCGATTATGAATTTATTTCAGCCTATAATCAGTTGCAATAAATTATTTACATGTCTATTCATGGATACAAGGTAAAAATATTACAAGTTCACAAATCTTTATTTTAACATATTATTAGGCATTATAAATTTTTTACAACTTTTATTTCTTCATTAAAATAAAATTTTTATTTTTTATACACTGGAAGAACACATTACATGAATTTAAGGAAATAAACATTAATTCTGCACCCATAAATATTTATGTTAGCACTAGTCATTAGTCCATACTATAAGTATATTATTAGTCAGACCATTGAATTTTGTTTATTTTTCAAGGAAAGAGAGCAACCTCCACCTGATGAGTTGTATGGTCTACGATTACACAGTTGGGTGTTAGTGCTTCCACCAAACAAGGATGTTACAGAGCCATTTTTCATTGAACCTTCCTCTGGTGATCATTATGACTTGGATAGTATACATTATTTGGGAATAGAAAGCATTTGGAATCATATAAATTACTGGGTCAATCTGCAGAATTGTGATGAAGGATGCAAGGTAATTTTGGTCTTTTTTCTATTTTATATTGGCCATAATGAATTATTTTTCTTCCTTTAAATTATACAAAGCATATATGGTTTGTTATTAGTTATAATCTAGGCTTTATAGCATATAACAATAATAATGATGAATCATAACAACAAAATACAAAATCTACCTGTATATTTTTTCCCTTGCATATTTTTCCCCAGTACATTTTGTGCATGTGATTTACAAAAATTGAGTTCAGAAAATGGATTCATCCATGGGCATGTTCAATTCCTGTTACCATATTTTAAGTTTATTCATTGCACATACATTTCAATCACCCCTTCAAATCCTTACCTAGTAAATGAACTTATCCTCAAGAATAACAGTTATCTGGAACTTCTCAGTTTATTTTTTGCACTTATGTATTACTTATTTATTTTGCATTTGAAAATATTGGTGAATTTTTGTGGAAGCACTGTGAACTGTTTATATATAATCCAATTGGTGCCTTCTTTACCTCCCTGATTCATAGTAGAACATAATGCTAGCATAACCATATGAGAAAGAAGAAAGGCAAAACACAGAAACAATGTTGATAGGCTTCATTGTTAATGGACATAAACAAAATAAAGTAATTACCAATTAGGACTGGTTAAGCAGATAGAACATTCCCTTTCTCTCCACTTGTCACTTGCCTAGCTTCAATCCAGACTGGTAATGCTCATACTCAAGTATTATTTGTAGCACTTGGTTCTAAACAACAATAATTCCTTCCTTGGCCATTTACAACAGTAGAATAAACAGATAATAAATTTCAAGGTTATTCATTCATCCCCTTTAAACCTTTAAATATTTTGTCGTTATCTACTGTTCAGGACAGCCAAGGTCATCTATCCTCCAACTTTCATGCTTTATATGACTTTTATCCATCAGTACTGCTAACTATTAAGATTTGAAAAGTTTTAGGTGGTAAGAAAATCACATGATTGCAATGCATTTATTGCTGCTGATGAATGGTGGGTGGTTTTGAGGTGTGACATTAATTTACTCATGAATGTAACTGATGGGTCAGCAGGATCTGCAGTACAGGGGATTCTGAGAAATACTTTTATTGCTCTCCAAAATACTACATATACATTTTAGTATAAGTTATCATTCCACAAGATTTAAGAATACAAATTTGCACAGAAAAATTCTGTATGTTACATATATAGCATTAAAACAACATATTATGCATTGTTGAGTCATATTATTTCCTATCTCAGCATATTAACATGCAATGCTAAACGGGCAGTCACTCAGAGCATGCAAATTGGCTAGCAAGTGCATTAGCACAGTTATTGCTATCATTTGCAACAATGATAGCCACCCATATTAGAGCAGCAGGGGGCAGGATGGAAATGATAGGGTTAATTATTAAATAATATCACTAAATTGATGTTATATCAAAAAAACTCACATTTTCATAATATGTGGTAAACTTGTATCTTACAACACAACTTAACTGGCTTACAAGAACATATCTTTTAAATATGATCTGATTTGCATCATTTCCATCTTGCCCCCAATTTGAGGAAAAGATGGAAACACTGCATAAAATAATTAAATAATATTTCAAAACACAAACTGCACATTTAAGTTTATAATAGTGACACATATAGGAAGTTCTTGAAAGCAAAATTTAATTTTATCACAGTAATGTTTATGTATGGAATTCACAAACATAGAATGTTTACTAGTCATGTATTCTGCACTTTTCATGGCACCATTTATTACAAAAATTGTACCTACATTTCCATTTTTTTTGCAATTAGAAAATGACTCACTACAAATAAGGTATAATACATCTTTTTCTGGTACAGGATTACCAACAGAAGGTCTTGGAAATTTCAACTTAATCTATGGATCAACTGTGATCCATATCTGTTTTGTGATTCATATTCTTACTATGAGATGCTGCATGAAATTCATATATTACTCTCTCTCTTTCTCTTTTAAATCTTGAAAGGAGTTATTAGTATTTCTGATTTTTTAATATTTCAACTTTTAATTCCCTAAGATTACTTTCAGCCTTGGGTAGGGGTAAAATATCTTTTGATGATACACTAAATGAACATTCGTCCAATGGTTTATTGCATGTTTTGTACTACCAAATGGACTGAATAAAGTCATGTTTACACTGGTTGAAAGTCTTGCATTACTATACATCTCAAGGTTCAAAGTAGCTGAAGAAACTGATAGACTGGTAGAAGTATGTCTGGTTCCTTGGCCATAAAGAGTATTATCACAGTAGAAGAAACTGCAACCTTAGCAGTAAAAATGCCGTTTCCACATTTCACGTATTAAATCATAACAGAGGTTGACAATAAATCATTGGACACAAAATGAACCATGAATGGGCAAATTCATATTCAGTATAGACACATTATTACATCTATTAAAGCCTGATATTACTGAACTTATAGTTGTGCTCCTTTCAAATGCTACTTTAAAATTAGACATATTATACCTATTTACTCTCCAAATGGATGCTGCTTTTGGAACGTGTCCATAGCTCTCTCAAAAATGTTTTTGAAAGGTTTAGAAATGAACACATCTAAAAATTGCAAGTAATGTGTCATATGAGGTGAATGAATGGTGTTTAATGCCTGTTTTCACTGCTGAGGCATCACAGGTGATGAACCTGGTGATACATGAAATGGAATGATATTGGGAAAGGATTTTTTTTTAAGGAAGAAAATGTTCCAGGTCTAAATTTAGGGTATCTCCCATACATTTGCCATTTATGAGGACTGAGGAAAACCTGGAAAGAACCTCAGTCAGGAAGGACGGTCCTGGCAGAATTTGAACCCCAAACTTCCCACTCATGAGTTTGCACCTTAATGACCTCGGCCACTCGTGGTGGTCCATATGAGGTGACACTTATCCCATGATTATGCCCTTGTTATGAATCAAGTCAGTAAGTTGCAAATTTATATAAGTGGCATGGTTATCAAGTATTAAAAAGCAAGGAAGCTCATGAGAAGTATGAACACATTCTACAAAATATGACTGTAGATCCATAAGTTTCCGGCCTGGCTGATAAGGATTATCGCCTTCACTAAGCTCTTATCTGGTGACATACCTTATTTGTTAAGTGAATAATTGCAATTGTAACTTCTGCTCTGCTGTGTTCAGTTGTTCAGATATAGTCGAATAAAGAAGGCTATGTATAGAAGTTGTGACATGTTCAAAATGGAGAATCAAGCTGTTATTAAGTTCTTCACAAAAGAAGGGCTCACTCCAAATGAAATTAAACTGCAACAATTGGGCAGTGTATATGGGGAAGTATTCCCCTCATATTCTACTGTAAAAGAATGGGACAAACTTTTTCGAATGGGTCGAGAAAACATTGAAGACAAAGAGTGTGCAGGTCAACCCTTGGAGGTGCTCATTCCTGAAAACATCACTCTTATGGAAGGAGAAATTATGGAAGATCAGCGGCTCATAGTTACAGAAATGGAAGTAAGGTTGGGCCTTTTTACAACAACAGTCCTTCGAATTATTCATGAACATTTAAACATGAATAAGATTAGTGCAAGATGGGTGCCTAGACTTCTTTCCTCAGTCCAAAAGGAGCAACTAGTCATTTGTTGTCAGGTACTTTTGGAGCTCTTCCATGGTGAGAGAGAACTTCTGCAAACTTTTGTTACATTAGGTGAAACTGTGGTTCTCTACTATGATCCCTTGTCCAAAACAGAATCAATGGAGAGGCATAAACCTGGCGAAGCACCACCTCTAAAGGCCAAGGTCACTCAGCCTTGTCCAAAACAGAATCAATGGAGAGGCGTAAACCTGGCGAAGCACCACCTCTAAAGGCCAAGGTCACTCAGCCAACCAAGAAGCTTATGGCCACAATCTTTTGAGACTGTGAAGGAATACTCTTCATTGATTTCAAGGAGAGGAACACCACGGTAGCGGGGGGGGAGGTTCCTGCACAGATTATGTGCTTCCATCAAAGAGAATGGGTGAGGAAAGCTGAGTGGTGGTGTGCACCTTCTTCAAGACAATCTGTGCACACAGTTCTTGTTGCAAAGAAAGTTGTGAAGAAATGTGGCTCCAAGGAGATCCATCCTACAGCCCAGATCTAGCTCCCAGTTACTATTTCCTCTTCTCAAAACTTAAGAAGGAACTTCAAGGAAGGAATTTAATTGTGACAAAGAAGTGATGGATGCTGTTTATGCCCATTTTGGAGACAAGACTTCTGACTATTTTGGGGGGGGGGGAATTGAAATGTTGATTTAAAGACATGAGAAGTATATAGCAGTAAAGGGTAACTATATTGAAAAATGAAATACAGTTTTTGTCTTTATCATACCTGGAAAATGGTTAGGCTATGAACTTATGGACCTACCTAGTAGGTAATCCATGCAGAAAAAAATCTGAGTATATTTATCTGAATCACTGCATAATGGAACACTTCCAGGTGAACTATTGTCAAGCATTCTCTCTGCTACTCATTTTCTTTTCCCAATTATGAAGCTTGGAGATAACAAATTTGCAACAGCATTACAGAAGACTGTAATAGTGACCAATTCTCCTTTTCCAGAGCTGCTTATAACTCATACTTGCCTATTCTCTTTGTACAAATTACTCTAGGAGGTCTACTTGATGAAGTTTTTATGCTAGTTTCATTTATACTGTAGTACACTTGTAAGGGATAATAGGTAAAACCATGGTTTTCATATACCTCCTCCAAACTATTAAAATAATGCAGGACCATAGTTTTATTAAATCCTGAACACCTACCTAGACTAGTTAATTCTGGTGTTCTAAAAAATAGTTCTGAGCATCTTTCACCCAGGCAGCTTTTCCATTCTTAAATGAATTTTCAATATTATTTTTCACTGCTAGCAAGTAGGCTAATTTTTGCACTGATTCTTTAGCAAGTCATAAAATTTACTATCTAATTCTTGTGCATGGCATACCATTTCCAGTTCCATAACAGGAGAAAATATTTTAGAGGATCATCCAAGTACCTTTTTGGAAGACTATATCACCATATGTCTATGTAGCATACTAAGTGAAATATTGTATCTACTTGATGCTTAATCAGTCACATTTCTACTTAATCTTATCTTAGAATGTGAGGATAAGACAGAAAGCTTTCCATGCTGTCCTTTACACATGTTTCCATTTTATTCTCAGATCCTAAAACAGACATTGACTGCTGGAAGTCTGTTAATTTTAATGTCTGGAATCACTTCAGCCATTACTGATATGTAATGATAACCAAAACCTTTAATGATTGTTATCAAAATTTATGCATATATAGTCTAATAGACTATTATATATCAAAATATAATTAACATAAATTTACAGTAGAGCATAAGGCAGGAATGTAACTTCTTGCTGAGGACTCACCGTTGCTACTACGACAATATCTCCAACATTTTCCTCCTGAAAACATTATTCTCTGTGAGCTGTAAAAAGAATGTAGAGTCATCTTTTGAGGATAAAGAGAAGCAACAAATTTCCATCTTACCCATACTTTTCATCCTGCCTATCTGTCCCCTAAATAATTTCATATCAAATGTATTTATTTATAATTGAAAGATATATCCTTTTGACCCTATCATATTCTTATTGAATATCAATGTAGTGTAGTGCACATATGTTTGTTAAGTTTACATATTTCTTAATTGGCAATCAGAAGTGAAAAACCCTGTTTCATAGTTAGTCAAAGTTTATTCAGATTTTTTGCAGAAATTTAAGCATATCAAAGAGATTGTAAACCTAATAGAAGTTAGTAACAGTGAAGTTGATTAATTATATACATTAAGAGGTCAGTATTCACTATACTTCACTAACTGATTAATTTTTCAGAACATGTTTCAAAGCTAAAGATGAGAGCAAATGTCTTGAAACATGATCTGATAAATTAATCAGTTATTGAGGCATAGTGTCACTTAATACTGACCTCTTAATGTGCATAATACTACCAAAGATACTGATTCAGTTATTAGTACTTTTCCTGCTGCTACCATTCCTCACAAAATTTAATGTCAAAATTTTAAAAATAAAAAATGCATTTCAATGAGCAAATGCTTAGCAAATTTGGAAAAACTTCAGCAGCTATTCAATAATACACTAAACATTATAATCAGATCCAAATCATATTTGAAGCAATAAAAAACTAATTACTATCCTAAATTTAGGTATTCATTTTTTACACTAAACTTCATTTACTTACATAAAATAAGACGTGTTTCAGGAAAATCTCTCCCATCTTCAGCTGCTCATTGGTAAATAGAGTTTAGTGTAAAAAATGAATACCTAAGTTTAGGATATATTACCACTCCATTGTGAACAGCTTTGTAAGTACAATATTTATTTATAAACTAATTACTGTTCATTATACTTACTCCTCAGTATAATGACCTACATAAAGAAATTCAGATCATAAAACACATCAAAACCATTTGAAGTGTGAAAATGGAATATAACATTTCTTCACTTCTCGAGGTAGCAGATAAATTCCTAAACATGAAAGGATTAAAATCTCTAAATTTATAGCACTGAGAGTGGAATTCTGAAAATAAAGAAAACCTTCAGTGATTGAGAATCAGGTCTGAAAAGAAAAAAAACAGATCATGTCAAATGTCTGGAATTTGAGATTTGTGGATATAAATGTCCTATAAACAGAATTATAGAGTAAAATAAGAAGCAATTTTTTTAAATACCAATTAATGTCTGTTTTGATAATGGCTATGTGATAAATGAGATGAAATGATAAATTAAGAAAGATTTTTCTGGGAAGCATTTTAAGCTCAAGTTTACAGTAACTTCATGGCCTTTGCCATTGATATGACTGAGAAAAACCAGGAAAAAATCTCACTCAATGGAGGACAGTCCTAGAGGAATTTGAACTGCAATCCCCTGTTCTCAAGTTCTTTCCTTATCAACCTCAGCCATCCATGTTGAGGTTTCAGTTGCAATGGCAAATTATCTTCCACATAAGAAAGATAGAGAGTTCTATTATATTTGCTCATAAATCAATTTATTTTAGTACACTTTTTATTTACATAGTTACTAACCATTCAAATGCAAGAACTTGTTTATATTGTTATATTAAACAAATAACTAACCTTGATATACCTACTAATTTACAAAATAAAAAGAAAACTAAATAAAATAGCTAACCATACATAAGTTTGGAATTTATATGCCATTAAAGCCATTTCACATATCTAAATGAGATAGCATTTAAATCATATGCTATCTTAAAATTTTCTATATATTTTGATAATCGGTTATATAGTAGTAGTTCCTATATATTTGGATCTTTGGGGTT